>OU015496.1:107583706-108318706 GCA_907164885.2 Dolomedes plantarius
AAAGACTTGTCTATGAAACTCATAATTCGAGAAAAGATAAAAGCTGTGAATATTATTTTCAAATAATGCAAAAGGGACCATTCCTGTATGGTTTCGACTATCGTTTAGGTCAAGTGTAGATATAGAATGTAAATGTATGTTATGTTTTTAATGCGTACAGTTTGAATATAAATTAATGTATTTTTACAGAAAAATAAGTAAACATATTCGTTGCGATTTAGACTCGTGTAAACTGATTATGGGCCAGAGGTAGCCTTTGGATTTTTTGTTTTTGTTTTTAGAACTTTTCCTTATTAAAGATCTTAAGATATTGCCTGTGTTGCGTCTGACAACAGATGCTACTTCTCTAAGAGACATTTTATAAATATGGGGGAGCTTTTATATTCACGTCCTTGTATCTCTTGCAAAATGACAAAAAAAAAACTTTTTTTTCACTACTTATTTTGCCAACAACGGAACTGACGAGTAATATTTCTTACACTCGCCAACACGTATTGATGAATGCATAAGGTTCTATTTACATTTGAGTATAAAAGGAAGTACAGAGGTTGTTCACACATTTTTTAGACGATGTATATTGTATTCACAAAACTAAATTATATAAAATTCTTGTGTTTTAAATGTTCTATTTGACATCCCTTACTGTGAACTATCTTTCGACACCGCAATTTCCAGGATAATAATCTCTTTTGAAGTGTCAGAAGAGGTATTCTATCCCATTCCTCCTGAACAGCTTTCCAGAGTCCTGTAAGGGTTTTGGGACAACGTTTGTATAATACAGATTTTAAAAGTCTGAAAGCACAAAACTCCATAGGTGATACATCGGGAGATTTATTAGGGATATCAGTGACCCCCTACTAAATGGTATCTAGGGGTATGGCCTTGATACCAGTTTTTTGTTCCATTTCTTTTAGGAAATTTACAGTGGATTTTGATGTGTGACTGCTAGCTTTGTCGTGATGGAGTCTCGCAGATTGATGGCACTATGGGTAAAGCGATGGTATTTCATTCAGGAAAATTGGCAGTAAAATATGCTCCTGATAGTATTTGTAGTTATTCTTGACATTTTTTCCACTCTCTTTATTTTTAACTTGCCATTATAAGGAAAACCAGCAACAATCATGAATCCCTTAGAAAAACTTTCTTTCGATTCTTTGAGCCATGTACTTAAATTTTTTCTCCTCTTTTATGATAATAAATGGCTCTTTTTTTGTTGCAATCATTTAAATACACCCATGATTCATCTATTGTGACAATTGTTTTCCATTTTTCTTTGGATAAGTGTTTCTGATATAGAATTCTGCAGCGTGTCCTGCGTTCAGCGATATGATTTGGAAGAAGACGATGCACATTGCGTTTTTTCGCTTTCTTAAGATTTAAATCAACATTTATCATTTTGTTTACAGTGGACACCGAGCATTTTAATGATTTTGCAACTGTCCTTTGACTAGGGGGATTTTCTTTTAACATTAAACAACGTACCTTTGCAATAGTCGAAGATGTCCGTTTTTTCCTTGGATACTTGTTTGGAATTTTTGTCCCACTTGAGGCTCCAATTTGACGTTTTTTTCCTTTCTTGTTGACGATATTACCTATCGACGCTTTAGATATCAAAAAACCATGACTCTCACATCGTTTTTGGATAACGGAGTATGCATATTTCTCTTCGGAAAGAGAATAAATGTAGCCTTCGAGCCACTGCTTTGTTAGAAACGCCATTTTGAATAAAAACAAAACTTTCAAGCCCTAGACGATAATTTTGACTTTTAAAAACATAGTACAATTGCAATTATTTTTTTTGCAGCAAACGAATTTTTATTACCGCTTACCAAAATCGTCTAAAAAATGTGCGAAAAGCCTCTGTAGTACGCCTTTCAAAACTGATATTGCATTTTGATTATTTTATTTCTTGTAGTAACGCATTCCTGGGATGCGGGGAAGATAACTCTAAATGCTTACTAAAATGTAAAAGAAATTGCATGGTACACGCTTTCGTGGGTTGCGGCCACTAATGCAAATGTTTAACCTCTTGCTTATTAAAAAATCTACAAAAATAGGGGTCCGGGGTAGCCTGTCGGTAGCGCGTCGGCTTTAGGTACTGAGGGTGCTCGGATCGATATCCGAAAATCGCCATTAAATACCTCCTTTTCTAAGCCGGATATGGGCATGTTAAAGCTGTAGGCCGGAAAGTCTTTTTATGAGGTCAGTGTGTGGAAAAGGTATGTTCCCCCTTGGGTGTGCTCGATCAAAATTGTGATGGCACCTAGCCCAGATGGACTCCAGCCCTTTTGGGGTGCTATTATAAACCGGAGTCGCACTATTCAGCCCGAAGCCTATATGGACCTGGTCTGACACTTCCGGCCAGGTGTATTAAGTGCAACAACAACAAACTGGTTATATACTCAGTTTATACGTATTTCATCTTTCAAAATTTACATAAACTCCTTTTAATTAAAATAATTTTTTTTAAATTTTCTCTACATGAAAACTGTTTAACAAACTAGACCAAGCAGTGTGGAGAAAATTGTATTCATCTAACGGATACTTGTTTAACTCTTAATCATATAACTGCACAACATATGCGGCACACTTTTGCTGATTGCCGAATACTGGCTAATGGCGACTGTAATGATAAATGGTGCAGTGGATGGTTTGAAGGAGCAATATAATACCTCTCATCAATTTATAATTCCGGTTAAAAGATTAATCGCCATCTTGTTGACATAAGCTTGTTGTCAAACAGCGATGTATTTTGTGCAACTCCAGACGATAAATCACAATACCGAAAAATGTCAGCTTGACACAAAAT
Organism: Dolomedes plantarius; assembly: GCA_907164885.2. Lineage (NCBI taxonomy): Eukaryota > Metazoa > Arthropoda > Arachnida > Araneae > Dolomedidae > Dolomedes > Dolomedes plantarius. The sequence continues at coordinate 107,586,516 of OU015496.1, forward strand.
GATGCATGGCGGTAATTGATTTATAATTAGCAACGCCCCCGACGTGCTACACGGATATTGGCAAGCGTTTCGAGAGCGGTGAACGCTTTTTCGGAAAAAGGGAATGTTAAATATAATTGATCACGTGGAAAATGAATTTACAGTAAATTACTGCAGTTTTCGATTTGGAAATGGAAAGTTGAAAACGATATATTTATTAAACGATAAAAATTTCAAAATTGTTTTTAAAGAACAGAAACTCATGCTTTTCGTTTTCTACTTGCTTTTGTTTATGTAAAGTGGGTTTTCAAATGGTAAATTTTGACATTGGGAATAATATTGTGGTTTTTTTGTACAATTGGTCGCCTAAAACTTGCATTTAGCAGATTTTAGGCCACCTTATAACAGCTTGATTTTGCATACAAGTATATTTTATATTGAAACTTATGTAAAATAATATTAATGCTGCAGAATGAAGAATTTCAAATAATAGGCATACATATTCAGTAACTCATGATGATCAGCATAAACATGTAGTAAATTTAGACAGAATTTAATATTTATACGTTTGCTAGATATGTTCATTTATACGAAGGTCTATCTCCCAAATTATACAGGGGTCAGATTCTCAGACTATCTTTTACATGGGTATAGGTCGAAATTCGGCCAGAACAATCGTGTATCTGGGCTATATACTGCTATTAAATACAGGTCCTGATTTTCCATTAGGCCCGGTATGCCCGGGCCTTTGGGCCCCCGAATGTTGGGGACCCCAAAAAATTTTTATTTAAAAAAAAAAATTACCAATTCAACATATTTTTAACCTTTAACAGCAATTTTTTTCTTGTATCTTTTCAAATTTGTTATTGATTAGTTCATCATATGTACAGTTATATATATAGTTCATCATATGGATGTTATAGTGTATATAAGGGATTAATAAGTTTTTCTGGTTATATTGTATTGGTGCTTTAATGATGAGGTTAATATGTTGTATTGCTTTTGTTATTTGATAATGTTCTAGGCTTCTCCGCTTCAAATAGCCAATTCTTGGTAAAATGGTTCTTTCACAATGATTCATGATTATTTTGTGGGTCAATTTTGAAAATTTTACGCCCACATCAGTGTTAAAGGCCCCCCATTCCAAGTTGTGCCTATATTCAAGAATTTTCTAAATCGGGCCTTGATGAAATATCGTTGGTTCATGTTATCGACTGGAACACGTCCTAAAAATAAATGACTTCTGCAGTGGGGGCAGAAAGGAAAGCTTTTTTAACGTGAAATGTTGCAATCTTTTCAATATATCTGTGTTTGCTGTATATAAGGCGTTAAGTCCAAAACGGGCTAAAATGAGTTATCACACCAGGCATGTTCTAAAAATCAAGGGCTACTGCAGGGTAGAGAAAACTAAGCCCAATTCCACTCCTAAATATTTTTATTCACGAGTGAAAATTTGGGGTATGTGAAACAAAACACAAACATGTTAGTGCTAAAGGGGTTATATCCCAATCAAGGACTTAACACTCTTTAATCAACAAAAATAAAATTGGAAAAATTTACTTTAAAATTTTTTTAAATGAAACTTAAAAACACTGACTCTGCAAAAGTCATGTTTTTTCAATCCCTTTTTTCTCAAAACTCTGATTTTGGAGTTGGCACTTTTTACACTGCAAACACAGATATATAAACTTAAAGCTTTTCTAATTTTTTAGAGAAAAGGAATTGCTTTATGATTATATTTACAATACACAGCTGTTTGATGCGCAGGTTTTATATTCGAAGCATGCTGTACATAGTGAGAGTACTAAATATCAAAATTTTGTGCCAATTTGAGTGAGTTATACATATTAGATTTAACTAATTAAAGATTTCCCAATAGTTTTCATAAAGTTTAACCATTTAATTCTTTACGCCAATAATGGCGGTAAATACTAGCCTAGCAAAACACAGAAAGTAACTGTACTGAATTGATATTTTAAAACAGTGATTAACACTACATTGAAAAGATTTATTTCCTCTTACAGTTCATATTCATATTATGAAACAAGGTTTTTACAGAAACTTTTTGCGAAAGGCAATTTGATTTGAACCAATATTTGTGGAAGCATATTTAAAAATCTGCAAACATTTAGAAATGGGGAAACGGGAACTCTGTTAAAACTTTTATGCGACTTTTTAAATTTCCTCTTTCTTTTACTTCTATCAGTTATTTAAATCGATACATCAGCTGACATCGAGTATCTTCAACCCCAGTTTCACCAGTTGATGGCCGAATGGCTAGGGTGCTAGCATTCGGTTTAGATCCTGTGGGTTCGAGTTCCACTGTTGTCATGGATGTTTGTAGCCGCTCGGAATCGGCTTTAAACTGTAGGTGCTGGTCTAATTAGCCCTCCTGTAGCAAAAAGTTGACCGTAGCCCTCCAAACCACCCTCAGTTTCAATCAAATTTTCTCTGAGGGAATATATTCCTCGGTAGGTTTTTAATCATAGATATGCAAATGCATTTATTTGAACTCTGTTCGCTGCATTTGAAATTAAATCTTTAAATAGAATTCGCATGTTTTTTTTAAAATCTGATTTTTTTTTCAAAAAGCGATATTTAATTTTCAGCTAATTTTTATTTTAATTATTTATTGCCTTGTAGGTAAAATTAACATCCAGAAAATTTTATTCTGCACAGCGAAATAAGCGACGATGCACAGCGAAAAAACGCAATGTGCATCGTCTTCTTCCAAATCATATCGCTGAACGCAGGACACGCTGCAGAATTCTATATGAGAAACACTTATCCAAAGAAAAATGGAAAACAATTTTCACAATAGATGAATCATGGGTGTATTTAAATGATTGCAACAAAAAAAGAGCCATTTATTATCATAAAAGGGAAGAAAAAAATGTAAGTACATGGTTCAAAGAATCGAAAGAAAATTTTTCTAAAGGATTCATGATTGTTGCTGGTTTTTCTTATAATGGCAAGTTAAAAATAAAGAGAGTGGAAAAAAAAAATGTCAAGATTAACTCCAAATACTATCAGGAAAATATTTTATCGCCAATTTTTCTGAATGAAATACCATCGCTTTACCCACAGTGCCATCAATCTGTGAGACTCCATCAGGACAAAGCTAGCACTCACACATCAAAATCCACAGTAAATTTCCTAAAAGAAATGGAACAAAAAACTGGTATCAAGGCCATACCCTTCACTGATATCCCTACTAAATCTCTCGATGTATCACCTATGGATTTTTGTGCTTTCGGACTTTTAAAATCTGCATTATCCAAACGTCGTCCCAAAACCCTTACAGGACTCTGGAAAGCTGTTCAGGAGGAATTGGATAGAATACCTCTTCTGACACTTCAAAAGACATTATTATCCTGGAAATTGCGGTGTCGAAAGATAGTTCAGAATAAGGGATGTCAAATAGAACATTAAAAACACAAGAATTTTATGTAATTTAGTTTTGTGAATACAATATACAGTGTCTAAAAAATGTGTGAACAGCCTCTGTAATACAAGTGATGCTGCATAGTAAAACAATAGCATACAGGGAAAACTGTAAAATTCAATGAAAAGTAGATATTAGAGGTGACGGCTGTTAGTCTCTTTTGGTACAAAGATCACTGAAGTAAGAATTAAATGGAAAGTTTTCTGGCTTGACCCAGTCACGTTCATTACTGCACTCTGCTTAGGGCTTCTTATGGATTCAGCGTATATGAATAAAGAAACAGCTTCCATGCGTCCGAAGAAATAACAGCAGTGGTAATTTTCTACAGCTTGTAAAACATGAAGCATTCTCCTGCGTAACGTTTCGTCATCCATTGGAATGTGTGGGTAATAAAATCAAATGTCTGAAAGACATCTTATTTTAACCACGGTTTATCGAAATACGTCTCTCCTATTGCATAGAACGTTCGAGTAGGAGTTTAAATGATTGTAAATGTACTATATTGTCTTCCGAACACGTTTTCCATTGCCCTCAGATGACGCCTATGAATTCGGCGTGAACAAATGAGAAGCATTCAGATTACAAGTAGTTTCATGAGTGCAAGATTGGTGGACGAGGCTATATTGTGTGGACCGTTCTTAAGTCTCTAGAGATTTGGTTAGCGGTGCAAAATTAGAGACATATCAGCATTCATTGCCGATTCTTTGCTGAAATTGTACAGACCTAGTTGTTTAACATTATTTTTATGGTGATTTCAGCACTAACACAGAGGGTCCCTGGATCTTTCTTTGACGACAATTTTGAGTTTTTGCAACTAATATATAACCCTCCTCAATTAAGTCGCAGACTCTTCGAAATCTCACTAATGAACGAGATTGATTTCTTTTTTTGTACTCTTCTATATTTGTATAAACATGGTAAAAATATATTTGCTCTAATCCGCTGTCACAAGAGAAAATAACTACTATTTTATCACATATTTTTCCTTTAAAAATACAATCTTTGCCCTAAACTTCAATTATTATTGATAAATTTAAGAATACAAGTCCGGTTGTACTCCTAAATAGTTTTATTTATCAGTGAAAATTTGGGATATGTGAGACAAAACACAAACATGTTAGTGTTAAAAGGGTTATGTCCCAATCAAGGACTCTTAACACTCTTTACTCAACAAAAATAAAATTGGAAAAATTTACTTAATTTTTTTTTCTCAAAACTACGATTTTGAACTTGACACTCTTAAAACTGCAAACACAGACCATATAATTGCCGAACGGGCTTATTTACACAAATATTTCTTTAAATATGTTCTTTATATTTGTAAACTTTATATATTTTTTAGCTTTAATATATGTTTCAATATATTCTGAATATTGAGTTTAAAACAATTTAAAAGCTTTAATACAATGGGATAAATTATACGCATTTATTTATTTTACTTATGTTCTGCTCATTTATGCGAGTTAAATCGAAAATAAATCCTTTTAAGTATTAAAACTAATTTCTTGTAATGGAATTACCTCCTCATTTTAACAGAATATTTACATATTAGTGTACATAAACACTTTTATTCACTTGCTACTCTTCTCAGAGAGCTGATTTATGCCATAACCGTAACGCACTTACCCGACAAAGGTAAATTACAGTTTTAAAATTCCTTAAATCTCAAATCATTTGTGCTAAAAGAGGAACCCTCCCAGTGATGAATTATTAAAACGGTCTCCACCTCTCTCCCTCAGAATACTTCTGTCAGCATTACTCGAATTAATAATCTAATTTTGGAAATGTCAAGCGTGTGACTTAGATTACCACTGATCTAATTTACTTCCTTGGGGGGAAGCGTGTTTGCGAATAACGTTTTCAAGCTGAATGCTCCGAGGTGAGACAGTCTTTATTGGGAAGGGAGAATTCCACGGGCAGCGCTTATCTCAGGCCTCAGAGCGATCTGAAATTAATATATTTGCGGATAAGCGTTTATGACAAGTGTTCCTTTACATGCCTTCAAGGTTTGAAGGAGAAGTTTGATTTGTTTTGGTAGGTGACACTCTGTTAAAAAGGATGAAATCCACGTTTATTTACAATTGATTTCGTTGTTTAGAAAAAATGTATTTTAAGGGCACACAGAACATCTTGACGACCAAAATGGAGCAATTTTAGTGAAATTTTTATGAGCATGTATTTAATTGCAGAAGACAGATATGCAAAATATTTATATTCCAGTATATTATCTATATATATAAAACAGTTCCGTAACTGACTCACTGAGTGACATACAACGCACAGACCAAACCGCTGGACCTAAAGGGCTGAAATTTTGCATGGCGATTCTTCTTATGGTGTAGGAGTGCACTAAGAAAGATTTTTGAAAAATTAGTCTTGAATTTTTTAAATTAAATTTTTAAGCTGTTTTTGTAACTTTTTTTAAGTTTGCATTTAAAATAATAATTTGAGGGTTATAAAATTTATATCACGAGAAAGATCATAAAAATTCTTTTAAAATGAAATCTTTTTCGAACCTTTACCTTGATTTTCTGATATTTGGTGAATTTTTAAAGATTAATTTTTAGAATTTAATTTATTAAATGCTGATCACGTGATTTCTTTTTCTGGTACTTTAAATAAATTTATCGTCACGTGCATAACAACTAAATAGACAAAAAAAAATTTTTTTTCTCTCTAATGTAGCAGACGATTAGATATTATAAAAAAAAATATATATCCCTTACGATTTTTTTTACAAAATATATTTTTTACATCAATTGTATACATTGATCGTCGCATTTATTATAAATATATATAATTTTTTTTGGCATTAATTGCATACATTGACCGTTGTATTTAAATTGAATATACTCCGTAGCGAAGCGCGGCCTATAGCTAGTCTATATATATATAAAACAGTTCCGTAACTGACTGACTCACTGACTGACATACAACGCAGAGACCAAACCGCTGGACCTAAAGGGCTGAAATTTTGCATAGCGATTCTTCATATAGTGTAGCGGTGCACTAAGAAAGATTTTTGAAAAATTCTTCTTAGATTTTTTAAAATTAAATTTTTAAGTTGTTTTAGTAATTTTTTTTAAGTTTGCATTTAAAATAATAATTTAATGGTTATGAAATTTATATCACAAGAAAGATCATAAAAATTCCTTTAAAATGAAATCTCTTTCGAATCTTTACCTCCATTTTCTGATTTTTGGTGAATTTTTAAAGATTAAATTTTAGAATCCAATTTATTAAATACTGATCCCGTGATTGCTTTTTCTGGTACTTTAAATAAATTTATCGTCACGTCCATAACAATGAAATAGACAAAAAAATATTTTTTCCCCTGCTAATGCGGCAGACGATTGGACATTATCCAAAAAAATATTAAAATACAGTAAAAGATATGTGCCTCAAACTGTACTATATTAAATGTACTATATTCTTTAGTATGTCCTATTAGATTTAATTTGAATATTTTCTTCTACATTATTTTGTCTATAAAAATATCTGTTGCGATTTTTTTATAAATATATAATATATAATATGTTTTTTTTACATTAATTGTATACTTTGATCATCGTATTTATTATATATATACAGTAACCACCGCTTATAGTGTTTAGTGGTTATAAGAATCAACCGTTTATAAGAATCAATATCGCGAAAACAAAAACAAATGTATTATTTCCATGTTAAAATTTTCGCTTTAAGGAATCAATGCACCGGTTTTAAGAATCAGTTTACAGTCTTCGTTTTCCCTTCATTTTTCTGAAAAAGCCACTTAAACTCTCAAAAGGCTCGAAGTTCTTTCTTTTTCTTTTTTTAAGAAATATTGATAAGATGGGATGGAATATAGTCATAAAATTCTTCCCTTTCTTCATTAGACATAACAGATTAGTTTCCCCTTAAAAGATTTAGTACAACACCGTCCTATTAACTTGACCCGGGAGCATCTTTACCCGTCAGGGTTCGATTTCACTTTTCTCCACTGACAAACAAAAATAGGGGCTCTTTTTCCCCACCTCCCACATCCTGGTTGCGGCTTCCTGGACCCTGAAACACATAAATCTTCGGCGAAGCGTCCACTATCACTTAGGCAATCGTGACATTAGTAGATTCAGCACGTTATCAAACCATGATACGTAAGCTGGATGGCGAATCTTCGTCTGAGACTATTAGTATTGAAAGAGGTATAAACACTGTTTATACCTCCTGAAAACTTTATTACGTTAAACTACCATAGAAAACTTTTTCTTGCTCCCTTCCTGTAGTTGAAATGTTAATACTGTTAAGCAGGTATGTTGTAACAAATATTGGATTTTTTCTTCTCTTACTATAATCATGTGTATCTACTTATATGTCTAAAAATTAAGTTGTATTTTTAAAATTATAAAAAATAATTTTAATAAAATATAATTAACATAAATTAAAGAGTGTTTTATGCTAAATTATCTAATATATGTATAAATAGGTGTGTGTGTGTGCTTGTCCAAAAACCTAAATTTCGGCTATAAGAATCAACCGCTTATAAGAATCAAAAACAGTAATAACAAACGTGATTCTTATAAGCGGAAATCACTGTATATATATATATATATATATATATATATATATATATTGTATTAATTGCATACATTGACCGTTGTATTTAATTTGAATGTACTCCGTAGTTAAGTGCGGGTTTTCAGCTAGTATTTTATATTTATAGTGAAATGAAAGAATTGTGTTAAAACATTAGTTTATTGTATCAATTTAATTTTTTTTAAAAACTTGTTAAATGTTTTACATACTGAGGTACGATTTTTCTAAAAATCTATTCCATTTATCTTTTTCAAATTTGGTGAGTTAACATAAAATATATTAGTTAACAATAATACGAAGAATTTTGCTTCTAGGTTAGAAAAAAAATTAAACTGAAAATTTCTTAGTGGAAAACTTTAATAAACATAGAAATTTTAATTACATATATTTGTTATTTTCAATTTCAATACAATTTTGCTACACCTAGAAGCAAAATACTTCGTATTAATATCCATTAAAATATTTTATGTTGACATACCAAATTTGGAAGAGATAAGTTTAATAGGTCTTTGGAAAAATGTACCTATTTGACATATAGTATCAAACATTTAATAAGTTTTTGAAAATATTTAAATTGCTACAGTAAACTAAATTTTACCACAATTCTTCCATTTCACTTTTATTATAAAATATAATGTATGTATTTACTGGTATGTAAATCTTTTGCATATATATGTAATCTGCAATTAAATACATATTAATAAACATTTCACTAAAATCGCTCCATTTTGGTTGTCGAGATGATCTCTGTGACCTTAACACTAGATTGACAATAACAACATCGTATTACGAATTTTAATATTTTTTAGTTTGTTTGTAAGTAGAGGATCATTTTCAATAGCGTAAGGTGGTGCATCATTTGATATCGTAAAATCTCAATCTTGTTAAGCTAAATAAGAAAAAATTCCAATTTTTTTTAAAAAATACATTAGTAAATACATAAGCAAATTCATATTTTTTTAATTCTAATTTGTGCGCAAGAAAGTGTAAATTTAAAGAGCATGTAAGAAATTGGAAATCTTTAGTAACTTTTTTAACAATAAAATATGAACTCATTATTCCGTCTAAAGAAAATCAATCATTTTTAACAAGTTTAATTAAAAATTTTTAAAACACCAGAGTTTGCATTTAAAGACATAATTTCAAATGCATAAAATAGATTAAAAAAAATTCAGGTAGTCTCTTCTAACGAAAATTCCGCGTGTTATTAACGAAGGATTATTTATCGTTGCTTACCTGTGTTGTATGTGTATATGTATCTATATGTTATGCATATATGTATCTATATATACAGATGGAGTACAAAATAATACGAACACCTGTGAAAAAGTATGACGTATTTCACACCTGCAGTACAGCCACGACACCTGCAACAGAAGTCTGCCACCTAGTGAGCGTGAAGAGGAAGGTATCAGTCTCTCAACAGCAGTCACCTACGTTGCATGCTTCTATAGAACTGTCTGTGATAAGTTGAAATGTCAGACCTGTTAGAGTTCCAAAGAGGAATGATAGTTGGAGCGCGTTTAAGTGGAGCATCGGTTACGGAAACAGCAAATCTTTTGGGGTTTGTAAGGAGTACGGTATCAGCCGTTATGACAGCTTACACGAAACAGGGTAGGACGACGTCTTCAAAGCACAACAGTAGACGAAATTCCAAGCTTACTGATAGGGATAGACTGGTCTTGAAGCGCATAGTAGCCCGAAAGCACAAGCAATTGTTATCCAAGATAACATCCGAAATGAACAGTCATCTCCAGGACCCCGTTTCAACAAAAACTGTCAAAAGGAAATTCATTCTGCGAACATTTATGGCAGAGTGGCAATTCGTAAAACCTTGGTGACAGCAACTAATGCTTTCAAGCGACGCCAATGGTGCAGAGATCACAAAGGCTGGTCCACACAGCAGTGGCAACAGGTAATATGGTCAGATGAATCGTCATTCACCCTATTTCAGACGACCGGACGCGTTTATGTCTGGAGAACGCCCAAAGAAGCGTTTCATCCTGAATGCCTCTTTCCGACTGTGAAGCATGGGGGTGGCTCCATTATGGTATAGGGTGCGATATCTTGGCGCGGTCTTGGGCCACTTGTTATTCTGCATGGGAGGATCAAATCCAATCACTATCTAAGCGTTCTAGGGGATCATGTCCATCCTTTTGTCCAGACTGTATTCCCTGGAAAGCGACCGCTTTTTCAAGACGACAACGCCCCTATCCACACTGCTAGGTGTGTTCAAGAATGGTTCGTAGAGCATGACGATGCAGTTGAACATCTCGCCTGGCCCCCTCAGTCTCCGGACTTGAATATTATTTAACATTTTGGCAATATTTGGAGTCCAAACTTCTTTCCCGATTTCCACCTCCATCCGGAATTAGAGACCGCTCTGCAGGAGGAATGGCTTAATATTCCTTTAAATATTGTCCATGAACTTTATGCATCTATCCCACGTCGCATTAAATCTGTACTTCAGTCAAAGGGTGGTCCAACCCCCTATTAATAAAGATTTTCCATTATTTCACAGGTGTTCGTATTATTTTGTCCACCATCTGTATATACGTATATTTTATATATATATATATGTGTGTGTGTGTGTGTGTGTCAAAATTTTGACGCATTTTGGTACTAATCTGTTTAACTGTTTACTGCTTGCCCAAGCGATACAGACTAGGTTTGGCGCGCTGCCAAAGTTATAACTGGCCACGCAGGACAAAAAAAATTCTGTCTCGGAGGACCGTTATGGAGGAACGTAATCCTACGTTAAAATATGCATTTGTTCAGGTGTAATTTAAAAAATGCCTAGAAGTAAATTCCCTGTAGCTTAACATACTGATTCAGAATCTGCGAGGTCAACTTATGCCTTTAGCCTTAATCTACAGTTACAAGACTAATATTCTGCAAGTTAATCATAAATATTGGATGTTCACTTTAAAATAAAATACAAATAATTCCTTTAAGTTTCCAACAGAAGCAAGTAATGAACCGTCGAATTCCTTGTTCAACAAATATCAATTTTTGACATGATTTAGAAGAGGGCATATATTGTTACCTAATCACACATTTCTGTCAAGGCACTTGTTATAAGAACCAAAGTCTTTTCACTTTCAGCTTTAACTTCCTCCCAAACTTGGTCTAAATATATCTTCTTGCGTGCTTACCGTATATCAACAGGACCTATAAACACTCTGGATACATTGGCTCATGTTTTTACACGGGTAAATGATCAGCTCTAGCTACATCTAAAGTGGGCAACAGTTAGCAATATTTTCTGAGCACCGGAAATTTCTGTTCTCAGGTAAACTTGGTAGAGCTTTTAGGAGAACGCTACTTTTCATCATTTATCAAGTAACGAAAAAATACCTATTAAAACAAATTACACTCTACTAAAGTTAGCATAAGGTGAATGCGTTATTTTTTAAAAAAATTAAATGTTTTTGAATGTTTGACATATCTTTTCGTCCTGGACACGAAGTAAATTGAAAGTTTTCATAATTACTTCAGTTTCTATTTAAAAAAATTACATTTAATTATCAATTTTCTTTAATGCATATACACAATTTCCACTGTTTTTTTATTTCGCGAATCGAAGCTGCCTAATTTTAGGATAATAATAGTATTTATAATTTCTTATGTTTAATAGTATTTTTTTGTCTTTTTATTTACGAGAATATAATAAATATGACCTAACTTTCTACTGTGTTTAAACTATTACAAACTTGTCTTTATGTTTCGAGGCAAAAACCAATATGTATCAAAGAAGCAACTTTCATAACAATTGCCCCAAAAGATTTGCTGTTTTCTACTTACACGGTTTCAAAAAACAGGAAATTTTATTTTCGGTTATTGCTATTTTAAAATAAAGGTAAATACTTTAGTAATATCCTACAAAGATATTTTGGTAAAGTAATTATTTTATAAAAAAAGTTACCTTTTAGATCAATATTGCTGTTACCCTCGTCGTAGAGAGGTCAGCGTCTCAAGCCCCAATTTATGTGGCTCGGGCTCGAATCCCAATAAGGCATGGGTGTTCCTGTTCTGTTACGTCATAAGGATCTGATCTTGATGGACATTCTGTTTCAACAGAGACAGACTTCTAGTCAGACAGAAGTCAAGTAAAACGAATCTTAAGGAATTTTTACGGTACCGTTTTCATTAAAGTTTCAAGTCGTTTTTTCTGAAAGAAACCTCTTTTTTCAGCAGGACTGACAAATTATTTATGTTTTTCAATTAGTTAGGGGGATAGCGGTTATAAAGAAACTAAATACGGGACTAAAGATTTCATTCCTGATTTAATGGTATAAATGAATGGTGAACATAAATGCTCACTATTAGACTGCTCACTGAAGACACAGGTAATACGTTTGTTTGTTTACAAAAACCAGTATCTCACAATGGAAGTAAACGAAACTTAAATGCTTGTTAACTTTGTTGCTTTGCTTATATGGGACTTCAAGTGCTCACTTACCCCCTCTCACCACCAAAGGTGCACCTTGAACACCACGTTAAACCATGGGTCCCAGGGACCGATTTAAAAAATTCTTGACTATAGGCATAAGTCGGGATGCCCCCCCCCCCTCCCCTAACACTGATCTGGGCGTAAAATTTCCAAAATTGTCTCACAAAAAAAATAATCATGAATCATTGTGAAAGTACCAATTTATCAAGAATTGGCTATTTGAAGCGTAGAAGTCTAGACAAATCAAATAACAAAATCATTATCAAATAACAAAAATCAATACAACATATTAACTTCATCATTAAAACACCAATACAATGCAAACACCAATAGCCCGGGCCTAATGGAAAATCAAGGCCTGATGGGTCCCTATTAGTTAAGTTTTTCTTACTTTTACCCACTATCATTACCTTATAACCAGGGTATTTTCAACAACTTACGTACCACGGGTCGTTTCTAGAGATTTCCTAAATTACACAAGACACCACTAAAAGTTGCATAACATAACTGAAGTTATCATTAGAAAAAAATAATTTTTCTTTATTTATACCCTGATGACTCGAAAAGAGACAATTGCGAAAATGCGGGCGACAAGTCGTCTGCCATGACGATCTCTTAGTAAAAATGCTGAGATCACGTGATCAGCAAACGAAACTTTTTCATTATTCGATTGAAGTGATATAAGTGCATCATGTAAGATGCGTTGATGTGAGTCAAATTTCATTAAAATCTACAATTCCTCGGCTTTCAGATATTCTTTTTTGTGTGTCCGAATGCCTAATTATTCTGGAAATGGAGAGGTCAGTAATTACATTCTTTAATTCAACAATACCCACAGTTATAAGCAGATTCAATTTATTGGCATCATCATAAAAAATTGTTTAAATACGAACACAAAAAAAGTTGTTTAAATCTGAGTTAAAAACATATGAAAGCAATTATGTATAAATTTATTTTATAAGCTAGTTTAAAAGCGGGAAATTATCCTGACTCCCAGAAAATGCACAGCAAAAGGGAAATCAGAAATTTTCCATTTACTACATATCGACGTTCTAAAATTAAACACAGAAAATTTCGTCCTCCATATTAGCGTTAACCCCATATTAGTATGAGGTGTATTATGTCCAATGCCAGCAGCAAAGTTATATTACAGTAATACCAGATGCATATTTAATAGAACTTTCAATCGCCAAATTCCCAAATCTTCAACTGAACAGCTACAGACTGTTAATAAAGAATATTACAAGGTTTCGTATAAATTTAGGATTCGAGGTGCGTTCACATACATCGCCTATTGCTAGTGGAGGGGGGAGACATTCTAGAAAATAAAATATTAGATTTCAAAATATATATCTAAATGCTTCTTTTGACATATAAAAAAGTATCAAAAATGTGTTGTAGGGATGAACCAGAACTGCCCGTATTGTGCATGACGTGCTACAAATCACTTAATGTGAGGTTCACGAACTGCCGAGGGCGCGGAGTAGCCTAGTGGTAGCGCGTCGGCATTCGGTGCTGAGGATGCTCGGATCGAATCCCGACAATTGCCATTAAATACCCCCGTGTCTGGGCCGGTTATGGACATGTTAAATCTGTATACCGGATTTAACATGCCCTTTAGGAAGTCAGAGAGGGTGGTCGAGGGTAAGATCCCCTAGAAGTCTTCCCTATGTATGCTAGATCAAAATTGAGGTGGCTCAATGGGACTCCGACCCTTATAATGCCGTTATACACCGGAGCCACAGACCCCCAACCCGCTAGACTATAAGCACCTGGTCCGGAATGCTTCTGTCCAGGGCGTATTAGAAACAACAACAACAACAAAACATTGTTGAGACTTCGACAAATAAAGTTGTAGTTTCATAGTTGATTACGCTTCTCTTTAAAATAATTCCAAGGAAAATGTCTTAGGGACCAAAGTAGTTTAAACTATAAAATAATTTTTTAAATAACAATCTATATATATAAAACAGTTCCGTAACTGACTGACTGACTGACTGAATGACTGACATACAACGAACAAACCAAACCGCTCGACATAAAGGGCTGAAATTTTGCATGTCGATTATTCTTATAGTGTAGGGGAGCACTGAGAATGATTTTTGAAAAATTCTACTTAAGACATTTTTTTAATTAAATTTTTAAGCTATTTTAGTGACATTTTTAAAGTTTGCATTTAAATTATTAATTTGAGGGTTATAACATTTATATCACGAGAAAGATCATAAAAATTTCTTTAAAATGAAATCTTTTTCGAATCTTTATCTTCATTTTCTAATTTTTGGGTGAATTTTTAAAGATTAACTTTTAGAATTTAATTTATTAAATGCTGATCACGTGATTTCTTTTTCTGGCATTTTAAATTAATTTATCGTCACGTGCATAATAACGAAATAGACAAAAAAAAAATTCTCTCTAATGCGGCAGACGATTGGACATTATCCAAAAAAATATTAAAATACAATAAAAGATATGTTCCTCAAACTGTACTATATTAACTGTACTATATTCCTTAGTATGTTCCATTAGATTTAATTTCAACATTTTCTTCTACATTATTTTGTTTCTAAAAATATCCTTTACAATTTTTAATAAAGATATTTTTTTTCATTTTTTTACATCAATTGCATACATTGATCGTTGTATTTATTATAAATATATTTATACATATTTTTGGCATTAATTGCATACATTGACGGTTGCATTTAATTTGAATGTACTCCGTAGCGAAATACGGATTTCAGCTATATATATATATATATATATATATATATATATATATATATATGCACACAAAACAATTTTTATTTATTTTTGTAATAACTAGGCATTTTTCCGAAAACAGTTTTCTTGACTTTTAAACTAAAAAGTGGGCTGCCGTGATTTTGACGGTTTTGGACATACCATTGAGCACTATGTCTGAATTTATGTACTCAGGCTTCTGCAGTTTTATGACTTTTCCTAATTTTACGCAAAATATGCACACACATTTTCAAAATTATGTTCGATAATAAAGATGGGGAGAACATGTGTTGTATATCTACCAAGACCGAAAGCCGTCAATTTGACTGCTTAGTAGAAATGTATTGTATACCTACTAAGCCATCAATTTGACAAAACAGGCAGAAATCTTTAAAAATAATACAAGAAAAATGTTAGTTACTTTTCGTCTCTTCTCCCTTTTGCAAATAACAGAAATATTGGCTCTTCGGAAATATTGATGTTAAAAAATTGAGGACTGCACAAACCCTGCATATTCACTGGTGTAAGAAATTAAGAGAATTTGCAGACTTGGTCGATTATCTCTAGAACTACTGTACCGATTTTAATTAAATTTGATATGTACATACAGTGATACAATACAAAACAAATAGCCATTCAATAATTGTAATACACACGCGTGATCGTGCGTAACACTCGTTGGAGTCGGAAGGTATTAAACAGCGGTTACAGAATAAACAAAAAATGGGTTAATAGATGGGTTAACAGGGGGTATGGTCCCGTCTTACAGATATACAGGTCTCGCAGCGTGATTTCATACTTGAAATAAGGCAGTTTATCATTTCCTGTGGCAATTGGTCCCACTCGGCCAGCAACGCTGTTTTCATTCCCTGGATGGTTCTCGGAGGGGGGTTGAGAGTTGCAATTGCCCTCCCCAGAGCAGGGCCCGACTTAGCCTAATTGGGGCCCGGGGCAAAAACTTCTTTGGGGCCCCCTCTGCTTCACTACTTCAGTAATGAAATACTTAATACTATACTTTCTATTCGATTTGGGGGCCCCCTCTGATGTGGGGGCCCGGGCAACTGCCCCGTATGCCCCTTCCTTAGTCAGGCTCTACCCCAGAGTGTCCTAGACATGCTCTATAGGGTTAAGGTCTAGAGATCTGGCTGGCCAATCCATCCGGCGAATATACTCACTCTCTAGAAATTCGTCGACCAGAAGAGCACTATGTGGCCTCGCGTTACCGTCCATTAAAATGAACTCGGGGCCAACTGCACCCCTGAAAAGGCGAACATAAAGCTCCAAGACCTCATCCCTCTACCTCACACCAGTCACAGTGCCTCTTTCAAAGACATGAAGAGGTGTGCGGCCATCCAACATGATGCCTGCCCAGGCAATTAAACCTCCTCCACCATAATGGTCGATTTAGCGGACATTTGAGGGTATGTAGCGGGACCCTGGTTCTCTCCATATGAATGTACGGCATGAATCAGTGTTTAGGCTGAACCGGGACTCATCAGTGAAGAGAACGGTCGCCCATTGATCCATACTCCAATCTCTATGCTCTCTGCACCATGATAAACGGATTCTCGTGTTCGTAGAAGTGAGCGGGACGCAAGCAGCAGGTCTTCTTGCAAACAACCCTCTCTCATGAAGTCTTTTGGAAACAGTCACCCTTGATACACGGGTTCCTGTGGCTCCATACAAGTCACGAGAGAGCTGAGAAGCTGTAGCACTCCTGTTACGCCTCGCTATAATCGACAAATGGCGATCTTCTCTGGCCGTCATGGCTCTTGGACGACCTTGTCCAGGCTTTCTCTCGATGATCCGGTATCCTGGAACTGTTTCCAAACGTTACACACGACGCTGGGCGTTAAATTGAACTCTCTACAAATTTGGACTTGAGATTGGCCTGCTTCTAGCCTCCCCACAATTCGCCACCTCATTACATCATCTAAACGTTGGTGGTTACTCATTTTTACTGTTACAATTTGAAATTAACCGATTGCTGCAAAATAACACCATCTATTAACCCATTTTTTTGTTTATTCTGCAACCGCTGTTGCATACCTTCCGACTCCAACGAGTGTTACGCACGATCATGCGCGTGTATTACAATTATTGAATGGTAATTTGTTTTATATTGTATCAATGTATGTACATATAAAATTTCATTAAAATCGGTACAGTAGTTCTAGAGATAATCGACCAAGTCTGAAAATTGTCTTAATTTCTTACACCAGTGTATTTTTACGGGTAAACCATACCAGGTTGTTAGCACGGCATATCTGCATAAAAATATATCTAAATATATACTAATTTATTATATATTGGTATGAAATATTTCAAAATTTAAAGTATTTAACCATTTAAAAAACATTAAATATTTTAAATTATTGATTTTATTTTTAACCTTCAAAATAACGGCAGTTCAGTATTTTTAGTAAGAAAAAAATTCCCGTCTTTCTAGTGTTAAAGAGAAATATGTAAGTCCAGAACTTTTAGATAAAGCTCTATTGTATTTCTGTTCTGTCTAGCCATGTATAATAAACTAAGCCATTATATAAAAAAGGAGCATATATATGCCAATTATAAAGAATATAAATGCTATGCATAAAGAATAGAAATGCATTGGTATATATTGCTACGTATATATAATAAATATACTTTGCATAAATAATATAAATGTACGTATTACTACGTATATATAATGCATATACTTTATATAAATAATATGCATGTATGTGTTGTAATGTATTAATAACGAGCATTGACAGTGATTCAGTATTTGACATAATGATTTGTTAATCATTATGCCAAATAATGAACCTCACATAGAGAATATTGTCAAATCAGAACCTCCTATATAACTCTAGTAACGCAAAAATCTATTTGGTATTTATGCATGGTTATTTTTATATGAAATGACGCTATTGTGAAATTACTAGTTTAAAATTAAAGCACTACACATAAATCTTAAACATATTCCTATGCAGATATATTATTTAAACATTTATTTCCTTTTTTTTGTACTTATTTATAATTAAAAATTAGCATTTAAAAAATATTGATTCCCTGAATTTTTTTCCATTTACAAGACTTCTGAACTTTCTTAATTTCGAGAACTTCTTTAACTTATCCTATGTAACATACGGACGCTAGTAAAAGTTTACACATCAGATAATAATCACCTTCTAACAAGTAATTTGAACGTTAACTAAAAGTATTGTTAATTTTATCTCCCTTGTATAATTAAAAGTGGTATAAATCAATGACTTTATGAAAATAAATTACATATTACTGAACGTTTTGCTCCTTTAAGAAGTTTTAATTAACTTTTTTTCTTCTTATCCGAACTAAACTTTTTTTCATAAGCTGATGAAGATTAATTGCGGGACTTATTTTATGTATTACAGCTAGTTACAAATATTGACTTATTGGAAGAAAATTTCATTATTACGAACAATGGTGGATATTTATCAGTTAAATCTTTTAAAGTCTTTTGTTTGAAAAAAAATTATATTCTGTTGGAGTTGCATAAAGAGTACAGAAATTATTAAAACTATATAACCATTTGGGGAGTTTTTAATAATCTAATAATCACCTTATTCATAAGTTTAATCAAGTCATTAATGCAATAACATTTGTTCTGAAAATGAATGATTTCCTAAAATTTTATCGATAAAGTAGTTGGATCATGGATTTCATTTTTATGTTATAGCTATTGTCAAATATCGATGTTTCTAAAGAAAATTCTATTTCCATTAAAATATAGTATCTTTCAAGCTAATGTAAACCAAAATAACAAGGCCTCTGAAAACGATATATATATATATATACCTTCATAATATACCTCCACATCTTGGAAAGGTTACAATTTACTTGCCAAATAATTGCTTGTTTTCTGACTGCTAATTCCTTGCTCTAAATTAATTAAAGAAATTACTTATAGTGTTAACCGCCGAAATTAACTGAATAGTTCGAACGCGATTCGGTGTCGCTCATGGTTCGAGGGTTAAGTTGCAGTTAACGGAAGAGAATAAAAATAATTACAAGATAAAAAGAACTTTTTATATACCATGTTTTTTAATTTTCTGTTGAATCATATAAAATTGACAATTCTATATATTAATAAATACTTTTTAAAAATTTTTTGATGAATTGTCCCATCAACTTGAAAGAAAATGAATTGGAAGTTAACTTGCATTTAACTTTTTGTTCCCGTTCCGGCAAATAGATAGATGCACCAGTCTACAAAACAAAATTAAATGAAAATAAATTAAAATTAATTTAATTCTGCTTAAAGATGGCTAAAAGTATTAAAAAAATGCATTGTCATCGTGTTCTGACCTATTGTAAAAGTTTCAAATGTCTAGCTAGTCGGGAAGTTAGTTAAAAATCGATTGCAAGATTTGTACTTGACAAACACGCAAGAAAACAAGTTAATAAAAACATGGTGAAAATACAAAATCTGTTACATCTGTATACATCATAGATGGGTTAAAAAAGCAGCATATACAGTTGACAGTTTTAGTACACCAAATAACTGCAACTGCAAGGTAAATTCCTAATGCATCCCTAATTTTAAGTCCTGAATACCGATTTGACCGTACACAATACCATGCGAAAATCAGTGCGATACGGTATGTTCAATCAGCAGTATCAACAATATAGGCAAACGCATAGTAGAGAGAAAGAAACAATATAATTAAGGTACAGTACGATACATAATATGCACACAGTGTAAACAGCACTAGTTATTAAAGTTTAAACACATGAATAAGCAGTTCATTACAATGATGGACGAGTTTCATAAACTAATATTAACAGTTTTAGATGGTTAGCAAGCCATAAAATGTTTCTTATTTCATTATTGATTGAAATAAGCTAGATAATAATGAAATACAGGCTCCTCACGGAAGGGCTGGAGAAAAGTATTGGAGAATTTCCCCTCATATATTTCTGAATTGGAAAATTTCTAATCATAGCTCATAGTGTAATATATTCGTGAAGAAACAAATATAAATATATAAATCATATATATGTAATACGCTGAGGAATTACACATATACCACATTTTCTACAATAGCGCTAATTTTATCTAACTGGCTGAAAAGGAGCACTTAGTAATGGGTTTCTTCGAGTTCCTAAGGTTAACTGACAATTTTTTATATTTTTTCTTGAAGCCGGGTTGAAAATTACCGGTTTCAAAATTGACTTCAAAAGCTTTTAAGTCTCGAAACTTGTCTCGAAAATATAACTTTTGAGTTTAGCTTATGCCTATGTTTAATATCACTATTTTAATGAAACTGCCCCTATTGCCTCTCTTCCTTATAAAGTTACAAACGATACATTTCATTTAGAAATCCAAGTAAATTTTTTTTCAAATCAGAACCTTTTAAACTTTTTTCCAGATCCTTGCTGGTGGACTGTAGCCTAGATAATTCTTCAACAGTCCTCTTTTTCGTTAATTTATTTTTTTTAAGGAAATCTGCTCCCTTGATCTGGTAAAAACATGGCACTGTACTTACCAGTTTGTGAGATTAAGTCTGTCTCACGTATCTCGTTTTCATGTTGAATCTCTCACTCTGTTTCATTCACACTTCAGATTTCTGAAATTTTCTTAGAACCATGGACGTCATAAACTTTGATTGTAATTACAAGTGTTGCAAAAATTAACTTTCCTGGGAAAAGTCAAACTTTGCCAATCGTTCATTCCTGTATAAAGTTAATATATAACCTCTCTAACTGGACCTTATTTAGATTATCCGTTTCGTTGCACATTTTCTACAATAAATGATAAACGAGTACTACAAGGGACATAGCATAGTTTTGAATGTTATAAAGCCCTTTAATACGAATTTTACATAACCTATAAACAAAAATTCCAAGGACACTTTTGTGGTTAAAATGTTGAAATAAAATAACCAATTCAGGCATAAGTCATTGAGAATTACAGAAATTTCATTTAATTTTCTGTACGTCTAACGAGTGATTCAGCAAATGCTTATGCTTTAATTTACATGTTTCCCCCGGGGGGAAAATTCTCGTGCTGTTCAAAGTTCTAATTCCGAGATCCATTACCTAAAACACTTTATCCATTCCAAGGGGAGATAATTCTATCAGCAAGCGTCATGTGTTGTATCTATTACTGGGGGCTATCTGATATTAATATATTTGCGGACAAGAATACTTTCATAACTTGTACGTTAGTAGATGCCTTCTCAAACTGTTTCTTGATAATATTGAAAGGTAATCTTCAAACAAATTCGCGAAAAGTTTGTACAATAGAAAATCACACTTTTCCTGCCACGAGATTCTTTGAAAGGACAACAATAAAAAAGTTGTAAAGAAAACGCAGGAATCGCTGCATTTACTCAGGGAAACTAAACACGTCCCAGCTTTCCTGTTGTTGTTCGTTATTTTGATTTTAATGTTGAAATGTTTGTGTGGTTTACACATGTAAGGCTAAATTAAATTCCTAGCATTTCGAATTAGTTTGATTGAAGTCCTAAACTGTAAGCCCGTCTGCACATGGAGCAACTCAAAAGAAACTGATAACCGACTCAAATCACAAACCATTCCGTGATGAGTCGCAACCTATGTAATTGAAAGGAGCCACGCACACGACGCAACTGGTGACGGCAACTGGCCAGACATGTATAAACTATGAGTCGCATAGGTTGCGACTCATCACGGAATGGTTTGTGATTTGAGTCGGTTATCAGTTTCTTTTGAGTTGCTCCATGGGCAGACGGGCTTAGATGTAATTTTCTCGGAAAATGCCGTTCCCACTGTACAAGATGTTTGACCAGTTTTCTCTAACTCCCATGGATCTGAACTTCTCTAGGGTAGCAACCACTCACTCCCATCGCCCCCCTTCGCCCCCACCCAAGTTTTATGGAACATCATTATTTTCGGGTTTCAGTAGTAAGATCCCGTTAGTGCTCCCACATAAAGTAGCCAACTAGTTCGCGGTGTGGATTTACCAAGGCACTTATGAAGAAACCCCTGTCGCTTTGGCAAAAAATGTATTAACATCTCGATATATCCTAAAGTATATGATCTAACACAATTTAAAATTGAATATTTATAAAGACTGCAGGAATGCTGTGCAGAACAAGAACCGTAAGAGGGGTACGATAATATGTTTTTGTATACTTTTCAGTCCAGTAGATCCTAGATAAAGGAAATACGAACAAAATGGGTCTGACAATTAAAGTCAATGACAATTATTGCTTGTGTTTCGCTAGACATGTATTATGATAGTATATATCATGTGTTTTTTTTAGTCTAATGCGGCGGCACTTGTCGTTAGACAATAGCGCCCCTTACACGTACGTTCTTTCGTGAGTGCTTGGAGCGTACGGGATTGCGCGCGGGAAAACTTGCAGTACACTCAAAAGCAGCTTTCCCTTCCTCTCCGACACCTTCACACGTGCACTCAATCGCGAGGAACCGTGGTTTCATGCGGGAAAGAGCGTACGTGTAAAAGGCGCTATTTACCTTTTGTTATTCACCCCTATTTTACGGGCTACTTTATTATGGGAGTACCATAAAGGAGAGCCAGCATTGCTCCCTATGAGGGGGGACGATTCGGAAACGACCAAGACTTATTCGGGATTTGAACCTAAGCCCACCGCATGGCAGCTCAGACCGCTAACCAATACACCATGTGGGCGGCGGTATATGTATATAAATTTGGGGGGAATTAAATATCAACAGAAGTATGCTTAATTTCGCTTTCTATTAAGTACTCAAATGTTAACACAATGCTCATACATGTGGCAGTAAGCAAATTAAAATTTTTTTTCACCCATCTTACCTCTAACGGGACATACGATTGATAACAAAATTGCTGAATCACAGAGATGACATACGATTATTTAAGGTTATACTAAAGTCCGTATTCTCGGTTAAAAATATAATCGAATGAGCATGTTTATATGCAGAATTTTATGATTCTTTGAAGTGACCTAAAATAACCTCTGATTTTAAAAATTATTAGTTTCAGCAAAGAAGCCCTTTTTTGTCAAAATAATAACTGCATTTTCACATAGTTTTATTTTGTTGTCCTTTTTCATAAAGTGTTACTATGAGCTTTTGATGCATAAGATATATCCATTCTGATATATCCGAATTATTCGGCTATATCCATCAGGAATTCATAGCTGCTGTCATGACTCGTATTCATACAGCCATTTGTAGACCTATGTTATTCAACTCATTAGTGTTCTCCTAGGAAGTGATGGAAAGTCTGTTGACGAGGTATAAACTAATCTGCGAAATTTGTGTGGATATACGAGGTAATCCCCAGTTTAACGATTAAATGTGTGTGTGTGAAGATCCCAAGTAGAACGTTTACCCATCATATAATATATCACAACAAAGACAGTCAGTCAAGGCACGAATTGATTCATTAAACCGCAGAAAGACGCATACGTATATTGGAGACTTGCCACTGGATTAAATTGGAAGTGCGACAATACTGCATTTACGTTTCAAATAGACTTTGACGAAAGGCGGTATTTTTATTAAATATTAAACGCAGGTAGCCCTCCTACAGCACGGCGTCTTACAACACGGTTTCGCTCTATAGCACGATAAGTTAAATTGCGGGAACCCTCGTATAGCACTGCAACCTGTAACACGGTTTCTCTCTAACACGGTAGAAGATTGCGAAAACCTTTTTATAGCACTGTACTGCTATAGCACTAGATAACATGATTTTTGTTTAACAAATTTAAAAACTAAATTAACTTAAAATAATGACGGGAAGGAATAATGATCTATAGTGGCTTTACATGAAAATGTATAAACAAATTATAATTTATTCATTTATACATAACTCTATAAAATTACAAGAAGGCCTAAGCTTAGCTGAAAATCTTGAATCCTTTATCGTGAATGCTGACCGTTCCGCTGAAAGAAGCCGAAAATTCAAAAGGGCTGCAATATTGTCTATATCCATACCGTGAATCTACAATGACCTTGTAAGAATCAGCAAATAAACCAAAATTGCAGATTTTTAAAGAAGATAGAAGGTGCAAAAAATCTAAATGAAGAAAAAGGCTGTGAAAGTGAAGGTGATATTATTCAATCAAAAAAACGTTCTAGTTTGATTGTACTGAGCAGTGAAAAAAATTCATAAATTAAGGTCGCATTAAATGAAAATAATATTTTTTGTTTCTTTTCGTTTTGTGTTATGCATACATTTAAATTTTTAATAAAAATTAAGTTGCTTATACGGAATTTAAAAATTTTTTTGTTTTTAATAAGTTTTCAGAATTTTTTTTTGGCTAATGTCCCTGGGGGATGACGACATTACACCCCAGTCCGGTGTATATGAATACAAGACATAGAAACAGACAAATGACACAATCACAGAAGAATTTTATTGACAAACGATGACACCGGCGATGGACGATGGGTTGCAGCTCCCCTTTCTAGACGGGGCTCCATTTGCAGGCGGAAGACTGACAGGTTCCTCAGAATACAGCCAAGTCTTATGCGGGAATCGAACCCGCACCCCCGGCGTGGCAGGCTGATGCCTTAACCACTTAGCCACTGGACGACTTTCAGAACGTAACCCCCCTTTTTTGAACTGTCTCTGGGTCTCATATAACACGGTTTCACACAACACGGCATTTTCTAGGAACCTATCTACCGTGTTACAGGAGGGTAACCTGTACTTGCTTTGTAAACCGCAAAGACAACTGATTCTCAAGGTTGTTTTCCACCAGGGCTGACAGATTTCATAGGTTCTATTTACGACGCCACAGGTTTCAGGTAAAATCTCAAACACGAAACGGTTATCTACGCAATTTGATTTAAAGATTAGGAAGAACAGTTCTAACTGTATTTTAAAAATGTAATTTCCTGCCCATGATCTGGAAAGGATTATTCCCCTCATCTACTGATTTAGAATAGAGAGATTTGACGATGGAGTCAAAACGTTTAACTTTGGTTTCGAACAAAATTTACAACAGGACACTAAATATAATCCTCTTTATAAATTTTTTACCATATTTTTATTAACTCGCTTTCTTGTTTGTTTGTGTGTTTGTCCAGGATAAATCTTGTAATAAATTTTTAACTAACATCCCGACTAGCTAGACATTTGAAACTTTTAGAATAGCTAAGAACACGATGACAATGCATTCTTTTAATACTTTTAGCTGAAAAAATCCGCGAGGTGGCGTTTCGATCGAATTCAAGGCTTGCACTTTTCCGTAACGGCGTTTGACTATTTTGAAAACAGAATACATGTGAATTTAATTTGTTTACAAAAATATTGTGTGAAAAATTCAAAATATTATACAAATCAAAGTTTATAAAGCCTCTTAGTGGAAACGACTGAAAAGTGATTAAAATTAAATAAAAGAAAGTTAAAAAGAATAATTAAGGTTTGTGCAATTTAGAGATAATTGTCAAGTTTATATGATTCAAAAGAAAATTTAAAAACGTGGTATATAAAAAGTTCTTTTTATCTTCTAAATATTGTTATTTAATTATGTAGCGTCAACAGTAATGATATTTTCGATATTTTCCGATATTATAACAACTAAATCGTGTTCCAATGTATGTGTCACTTTATCGAAGGAAGCCCTTTGTGCTTGAGTATATTTACATTTCCTCACTTCCGTCCTATATTCTGACAAATTATTTGTCGAACCTAACTATTATGATGACGGCAAGAATAATTGGCAATCAGTAAAAGTGTGTCACGTGGTTACCCTGGTCCGTTAATCTGTGATGAAGTAGGTATTTTCAGACTCTTACTGTGCCATCTGTTATCAGTGAAAACAAATATCTCAGCTCTTACCCAGAACTATGTACTTGTTACTCCATTGTCTTAGGTGAAAAAAATAACAACTGGTATATTGCGATGGCCTATAATAAGTATCTAGAGATTCAAAGTCTTTTAACGTATGATCCGCGGGTAATAGGCAGAACATTGCGGTGCTTTAAAAGTTACTGGGGTTGTTTTGTACATTGCAAGCGTATATTTAAGCTGAAATAGTTTTTTAACGTAATGTAAATCTTTTTTTCAGTACTCACAAATCGCTTTTTGATCTCA
Source organism: Dolomedes plantarius (assembly GCA_907164885.2). Classification (NCBI taxonomy): domain Eukaryota; kingdom Metazoa; phylum Arthropoda; class Arachnida; order Araneae; family Dolomedidae; genus Dolomedes; species Dolomedes plantarius. The sequence goes on from OU015496.1 coordinate 107,612,766, forward strand.
CAAAGAGCTATTATCGTCTTCTTGAACAAGTAACTCGAATAAGTTTGTATGTAACAGGGGACTTTAAGAAATGCTACATAACATTTCCAGAAGTTTAAGTCTAGTAATAGATCGATCACATTCAGAAGGTTTTATGGTTGATCGGCACCCGAACTAGACTTTTATATTATCGAGTTCTACACTCCGTGTGTAACAGAAATAAATCATCTTGTTCACTTCATTTAACCCTCTAACGGTACGATTAGATTTGGATCCGACCCTTAGGCCGTCTGCACACGGAGCAACTCAAAAGAAACTGATAACTGACTCGCATCACAAACCAGTCCGTGTTGAGTCGTAACCTATGTAATTGAATGTACCTATGTAATTGAATGTGCAGACGGCCGTACTCTCTCCTCTCATTGCAAGAGAGGGGGTTGACAAGCAACCCTACCAGGCAGTCTTGCAACAGGTGTTGGATTGTTTGCAGTTATATGCTGCAGTAAATCCGAGTGTCTTTGTTGAAAAACGTTATTCATGATCACTATTCATATTTTGTTTTAGATTTTTAATTTTTTATTTCGATTTAGAAAGCCAATAATGTCAGTATATATTATTTTTTACATTTTTGGGCTCGGAAATTTGGTTCAGTAACTTCTAAAACTAGGTACAAGACTAAATTACATATTAGACTTATTATATACAACAATCTATGTAAATGCCAGAGAGATTTTCGTTGTTTAGCAAAATTACAATTCGTTGGTCTTTTTTTTCTACGAAAAGGTTTTTATTTCATGTAAAATATTATCAATAAATGTTATTATACAACAAAAATGCTTATCGTGTACTTATTTCTACCAAAATCCTCACCAAAAAAGACATCGGGTCGGATCCGACCCGACCGTACCTTCTATTTCGTCTCAAACCACTGTACCGTTAGAGAGTTAAATATTGATCAACCTTACCTTGGCTTCATTCAAGCAAATGAGGGTATTACTTCTTAGTAGGAAGGTAAGATTACCAGACTCAAGCATTTATGAAAAGTTGAAGAAATCATTACGCTCTTGCAGTCTTCTATCAAATCAAAAATGGATCTTTTATATGAAATTGAGTATTTCATTGGAAAAACTGAAATTATTATAACTGAAATATCATAGTTTGCCACAAAGATGCATTCAAAATAAAAAATAGACGACATAAAATAATTCCTTTATAGCAAGCTGCTTCTATGCATGTGAAGTAAGTACAGTTTTGTAAGTGTACAGTTTTGCAAGTGTGTGTGTGTAAGAACAGTTTTGAAATGCAGTTGAGCGACAATGCATACGCAAGTTTTAAAAGTTCAATTTTAAGGGGGGAAATATAAATATCCTTTTTTTTCTGTTTGATTTCGAAGTCTTAGAAGTATGCACCCCATTGACGAGTAGATCCCTAACGTAAATGGTACGTTATACTTGATAGGTAAACTATAATACTGATTATTTTTAAAGATCTACTAATACGGCTTCTTCCATTTATGTAAACGTCATTATTTAAAAATATATTTACCTGCTTTCTCCTTTACATTTCAATAGTGCAAGTGAACTTTTTTATTTTATTTCAGTCAGATATCCAGATTTTTATCAAATCATGTTTATTCATTCTCCAACCAATTAGATCCGGGGTAAATAAATATTTGCTTCGCTAACACGGGCATTCTCCTCCCGCAATGAATATGAAATTTTAAAAGAAAATACGAAGCACTTTGGACAATCATAATCCATTACCAGCCTGCAGAAAAGATGGAAGTAAAATATTTATGAAAATAAATAGGCTCTTTAGCTTCATTAATATACCTCAAACATTATCAAACATGAAAACATAAGCTAAATATGCAGGAGAGAATGCACCCACATGAATCACGTTTATTAAAGAAAGTAACGGCATCGGTTTGTTTAAATTGGGTAAAAAATACTCCAGGTGAATGCGCTTGCTTCTCATTCTCCCATGCGCTAGTTAAGCAAATATATTTCATTTTGGGGAAAGAAATATGATTTACCATAAGTATAATTTTTACTATATTAGGGTTTAGGAAATTCCCTTTGCAATAGAGCGGTTAGTAAGTAAATTGCGTAATGGAAAATGACCTTGTTTAAAAAGAAAAAAAATAAGGAGAATCTATACTATAAATTTAAAAGGGATTCTAATTTTGGGGAAATGGAAATAGCAGTTTAAATGGTTTCTGCGAGTTAATGATTCGTCTCAAAGTAAAAAAAAAATCAGTGTAATTTTGGAATGCTCGTCTGTTAATCAGTATAATTGCATTGTTTTTCAAACTGCACTTAATACTTTGAAATTATCCTCTTCATTATGCGACGGTTAAATTTAAAGTAGCGGAACTTCATTTCGTAGGATCTTAGATTGCTGATTTTTTAATTTAATCAAAGTTAGTATCATAAATATAATTAAATAGCTAATTAGCATAGCTTTCATTTTCAGTGTTTTTCTGTACATTTCTACATTTTCACACTGTGCCTCCACTATAAATGCCTCTTTCCACTGAAGCAAAATCAGGAAAGACGCTTTGATCACGAAATTTTTTTAAAATTCTCTTTGGAAATTAATTGTTTATATAATTATGAATTTAGGTACAAAGTCTGAAATTTATTGCGTATTAAAGTGACGTTTTGAAATGATAATTTAGCTTCTTTAATCAGAAGTCAGTTGGGATGGCCAAAACGTCAAACCGTTTGTAATAAATCCTGAGAATTATTTGACTGTGATTGTCTAAAAGGATCTGATTTACATATTTGTCAATTTGCGTTTGTATTATCCAGTGGTGCAATCACGTTTAGTGCCTCCTAGCATACGAAATTTTAAACTTCTTCGTCGCATCCTAAAACTAAGATTTTGACATTTTGTACTCAGCTTGAAGTTTTGGGAGTTTACTCTTCTCGGACTGTAATAACAATGCGTGTGGAAACATAACTTTACGTATTTGTGGATTTGTGGAACACCTAAATAAAGATCAAGTGGACTGAGCCAGGATAGGCCGAGCCCGATTTGCATTTTTTTTAAAATCAAAAATAAACTTTAAGCTCAAGCAAACCCGAGTATACTTAGCAGTGTTGTTCAGAAAATAGACCATACTCAAGACATTTTAAACATGATCACAAAAGAAATTTTATGTAAAGTTTGTATTAAATTATTTTTAAAATTTATTTCATATTTAAAAGTCAATTTTTTTAAATACTCAATCTACATTAATCTGAACTTCGGGGTCGGTTTTCGAACTGCGAAAACCGCATTATTTGATTAATTACCAACCATTTAATTTTTATCTCGATCGCATTCTGAAAACCCAAACCTAATCCCACCTCTATCCCTAGTGGTCGTAACCAACGTCTGGCTACCTTCAGCAAATCCGCCGGCTATAATGAATCTCGAATTATATTAGACGAGAACTTAATAGGTTTACTGGTGATTGGATTCATTTGTCTGTTAAAAAACACTGAAATGAATCATGATTACCATGGTTTATAGATGAAAATACGAATGGCAGAGGACAATAATGTTAAAGAAGCCATTGAAATATAATATAAATTCAGAAAATCGAATGTGAGTAATCTGTTTTAAGATATTTGTCACGTAAGTCAGTCTGGAGACCATATAATTTAGGTAAATCTAAATCCATGACTGCCAGGTACAATATAAAGTGCTTCTGTTTCGTTTTATGATTCTCTTCCAACGCGAATCTTTCATAGATTTTTATTTCTTTTTGCAGCTTCCTAAATTTTGCTTCGCCAATCGTAAAACTTGATTTTTTCCCCTTTGATGGATTGATAGGAATATAATCAATCACCAGTAAAAATTCAGAATACAAATGAATTTGATTTTTATGAGTTGTATGTTTTTTTCTGAGTTAGATTCCTGGTCATTTGGTATACTGTAGATGAATGATTTGGCTTTTATTGGTCCCTTCTGTATGGTTATATTCATTTTTGTGCCAAATGTCTCTAAATTCGCGATGAAATCCCATGACTGTCTCTCACGTCTTTACGATTCATGACTGTCTTGTTAGTAATATAATCAGTCACCAATAAAAATTCAGAGTATAAATAAATTTGTATTAATGAGTTGGATGTTTTCTAAGCAAGCAAGTTAGATTCCTGATCATTTGGTATACTGTAGATAAATGATTTTGCTTTTATAAAACTATGAATCATATTAGAGGAGAACGTAATAGTTTTACTGGTGATTGAATTTATTTGTTAGTTCAAAAATTTGTCAGTTCAGCCTTAGGAACTCTTAAGAAGTCCATAACTGAGTGCTTCTTCGCAGCCAGTTGGATAAAATCTTACAAACATGACGACTTATTGAAGTCAGACCCAGGAAACTATACTGAAAAGTTCCTTAGCGTATTACAGATATATGATTTATATATATTTATATTTGATTCTCCGCGAATATACTACGCTATGAGCTATGATTAGAAAATTTCCAATTCAGAAATATATGAGGGGAAATTGCCCAATACAGGGCCCTCCCGTGAAATCTAAGAGCCTTGTTGTAATTTTTCCCTTAGTCCCTTTCTTCAGTTCAGTCTTAATTATCTCAGATTTCATTATTATCTAGCTATTTCAATCAATAATGTAATAATAAACATTTTACGGCTAGCTAACCAACTGAAAATATTAATATTAGTTTATGAAACTTGCCATGCTAATGTCCAGCATTGTAATGAACCGTTTATTCCCATCCTTTAAACTTTAATAACTCTACTACTGTTTAACTCTGGTGCGCGTGTGCATATTATGCATTGTACTGTACCTTCATTATATTGTCTCTTTCTCTCTACTATGCGTTTGCCTATATTTGTTGATACTGCTGATTGAACATACCGTATCGAAGTACTTTGCATTGATTTTCGTATGGTATTGTGTACAGTCAAATCGGTATTCAGGACTTAAAATTAGGGATGCATTGTGAATTTTCCTTGCTGTTGGAATTATTTGGTGTATTGAAACTGTCAACTACCTAAACTGTTTTTTTTTTCAATCTATCTATGGTATAAACAGAAGTAACAGATTTTGCAATTTTTAAAATGATATTTTGTTAACTGGAACTTAACACGCAAACCGTGAGCGACGCCTAATCGCGTTCGACCTATTCCATTAATTTCGGAGGGTAACGTTAATAAACAAACATAATAAATTATAAATATTTATTCATTGTGATTTCTCCCTCCATTCTTCATTTAACTATTATATTTTTCCCCCGATGCGGAGGCACTTATCGCGAAGACATTCACCTACAATTCACAGTAGTTTTACTGGCCCTTTTATTATGGGGGCGCCATATAGGCAGACCAGCATTGCCCCCTATGAAGGGACGACACAAACGGAGGGATTTTAGTGGCGCTTCGCCAGGATTCGATCTGAGCACCCTCAGCACTGAAAACCAGCGCGCTGTACCACAAGGCCGCCACGGCCCATTTAACTATTATATAAACAAACTGAAATTTTAAGGATTTTTTTTTAACAGTATTGAAAAATATTTCGAAAACCTCCCTTCATGGAAAGCTGAGTCTACGTTTCACTTAAATCTTTTTTTTTTCTTTAATGATAAATGCAACAAAATCTCATAGCAAAGAAAGCAAAACTTCTTCTAGACAAAATTTTTGAAATATTTCGAGAAGAATCAAGTCTCATCGCTTTCGGAGTAATTATTTTTCTCAATTTATTACGCCAATTATAATCTCAGGAAATAACAGGAGAAACTTCTAAGTTCATCCCCGCTCCCTTTAAAAGTTCTATAAAGATTTTCCTTCTCATTACTTTCCGGATTTTTGAGAAACTTTAAAGAAAAAAGACCTTTCCAGTAAATCAAAAACATCTAACTGTCACGTAATATAAAGTTTCTGGGGAAATATTTAGGGGAAAAAAAGAAGGATTGAACAACTCTTCTCTTGGCAAGGAGCCAAATTTTTATGGATTGGATTTCTTTTGAAGGATTTCTAGGATTTCATTTTATTCCTGAAATGGAAACCAAAGAGTGTTATTTCTGAAAATGAGTAGATGTGGGGAAATGTCCATAAACGCAGTTGTTATTTTTGCAAGCAGATGCGAATTTAAACCCCCAGGAGATAACTTTCGAGTCACATATCGGTCCAGTATACTTTTGGAACATTTCTGAAGACTGACAGTTTTCCCCCCTCCCCCCTAAAACGCATTTTTCCCTCTGTTATGCTAGTTACTCACAATCAAGAGTAACTAGTATTACATATACTAGTTACTCTTGATTGTGACTAGTATCTGTTTTTAGAGTCCATTCAGGTATACCTCTGGGTTGGTGGGTCCAAGAAATGCAGTTTTCCCACACCTTTATGTTGGTACGGTTGATTTAAGTACAGCTCAGATAAAATATTGTTAGATATCTATAAATTTAAGTTTCTCAGTCGACTTTTTGGACAGTCCGTGAGAGAAAACTACTGCATCAATTTACTTCATTTTGGACTTAAACGAAAGATTGTAATCTGTAGATTTGTCAAATTTGGTTTTTGTAACAGCAATTTCTATTAATTAGTGATAATTTACAATTAAAATTGATTTCTACGCATGCTCAGGGGCATGTTTATATCTGGCTTTAGAAACTCCCTGTTTCTGCGCATGCTCAGTGACATGTTTTAATGATAAACACGTTTATTCCGAGGAGTCTCTCTAGATCTCGCAGTGTCATTTTTATCTTTATGATAATTATGTTTGTGAAATATAAGATTAAACCTGGTGGAAATTGTTTATTTCGCGCTGTTTGATTAGCGATAATTTACAATTTAAAAATTTGCTTTTTGAGCATGCTCATTGACATTTTTAAATCTGGCTTTAGATACTCACTAAGCACGAGGCCGCTTAAGCACATTTATTGTGAAGGATCCACAATTTGGGCATTTTGAACTCTTTCCAACGTCATAGCTATTTTGTTTTTTCAACACGATTACGGGGCATAAAAAGGCCATATTGGAAAAAGGGGGAACCGCACCAATTTTCCAAGAAACATCGCACCCCCTGAATTCCCCAGGACGGGAGAAAGAAATTCCAGGAAATTCAACGGATATCCAATTTTCTTGGAAATAAGAGTACCACGTGGGTCAACCGTGGGGATGTCGGAGCATCCTGCCCTCGAATAAAAAACTCGAAGAGGCAATAAATTTACGTGAATAACTGACCTGGGGAGGAGTCATAATCAAAATGTGGGAGCCCCGAGTGTGGGAGAAAAACGACGATCGGAGAGGACAGCGAGAGAGCGATTTGAGGTAGCGAGCTGCAAAGAAAGTCTGGGAAGAAAAGACGTAAATAAAGAACATAAACAAAGACGTGTAAAATGGCGAGATGTCCGTGTTCAACCGCCAGCGCCGATTCTGCTGCCTCCTCCAATGAAGGGCCCCATGATTTTTAGCCCGATACCTAAAACCTCCTCCGGTAGAAGTGCCTCAACGACTCTATGCCATGCTCTGCTGTTTCATCAAAAACTCCCCAGGTTGGTCATTTCTTCCCCTTTAAATAGTGCTCATGCCTTTTGAGAGATTACGAGAAATTTTGAGAGATTACGAGACTTTATTTCACTCGACCCGTAATGGTTCTGCCGCAGGAAGCGGATGAAGTATGCCCTAATTCTGTTAAAATATGCCTAACCAAGATCTTAAATGTAATATGTAAACCTGACCTTTTCTTGTAAAATATTGTATAATAAATGTTGTTATTTTTATTTATAAACGCATAGTTCCCTTTAGAGTTCACCTCCCTATTTTACACAACGCAAAGGGGTATCTCTGGTACCCCTCATAACAACATTACTTTGATTCTGCGCATTATTATAATTTTTAACATTTGGGCAATGATGTGTTGAATATAATTTGTGTATTAGTGGATTTATTTACTATCTAGCCGTCATGTTTTGGCGGGTACCTACTAGTCTTTTATTAAATTTCTAATTTAGAATCCTGTGGACGAAGTCCTTAGGTAAGCAGAGAGAAGGGAAAAATACAAAATTGTAAAGGAGAGCAAAATATAGAAAATACATAAACAAGAAAAACAACTAAGATAAAATTCTCGTATGATCACGAACCTCCCAATGATGTCTCTACAAAGAACGAATGCCTAATAAAATACTCTCAGACTCTTCCGCTGCCATCAAGGCTATAGCGAATCCAAACCAATCTGCTTCATGCTTATCAATGACAGAGTGCGGAACACTAATCATATTGTTAGATATTGGTGACTGGATAATCACATTATCTACTGGAAAAAATTTGTAACTAGTCCTTCCTTCAAGCAACTTTGGCGGTCTTCCGGACAGTTTGTTTCTTCAGGCTATTGTGTACTAACTTTACTGTATTCACTCACCTCAGTGTTAACCTATGGAGAAAATTTGTCTACCATTTACAGCTACATAGGGGCTGATAATCCAATAAAAATGATATTTTCAGAGAGCCTGAACTTTTCTGCACCTTACAAAAGGATTCATTTTACAAATTTCGTCCACCAAAGGAACTGATGAGAGTTTAGAGCACAGTATACCAGATCTTTCCCCCGAATAATTTAAATTCAAATATATTATTTGCATAGTTTTTGAAAAACGAAAGATACCCCAAGGTGTAAAATTTCTCTCTCTATTACGGAGTACAATTAAAAAAAATCTTTAAATCCAAGTCGGCAATCCTTGGACAAATTTTCCATAGTAAACATTGAGGTGAAAGAATCCAATAGGATTAGTACATAGCAGCCTTAAGGAACGTATACATACAGCGAGCGAAGTTGTTTTCTAAATGCATAAGGAGCGACGAACATCACAGATCACATTTCATCAAAGGAAGTTCGTTACTCTCCATTAGTCCACCTTCGTTGTATGTGTATAATATATACAGTTGTAGCTTGGAACCTACTGCAGCCTTAAGGAACGTATACATAGAGTGAACGAAGTTGTTTTCTAAATGTATAAGGAGCGACGAACACCACAAATCGCATTTCATCAAATGAAGTTCGTTATTCTCCATTAGTCCTCCTTCGTTGTATGCGTACAAAGTCTACAGTTGTAGTTTGGAATCTACATCAGCCTTAAGGAACGTATACATACAGCGAACGAAGTTGTTTTCTAAACGTATAAGGAGCGACGAACACCACAAATCGCATTTCATCAAAGGAAGTTCGTTATTCTCCATTAATCCTCCTTCGTTGTATGCGTACAAAATCTACAGTTGTAGCTTGGAACCTTTTTACATTTTGTTTCGAAATTTCCTTTAAAAAAATTAATTTTTCTTTTTTTTAAATTTAAACCAATTTGTTCGTCATTCTGCATTCTCTATCGTTTGCTGCACGTACATCTGCCTTAAAAAACAGGAACACACAACTTCTTAAAATTCCCGATGTAAATAATCTGGTGGCAACTCGTTTCTGACTAATTAACAGTAAAGGATCGAGAGACTAATTAGACGGAAAATCACAGGGAAATGGAAATGTGTACTTTGGCATTGTTTCAACTGATGACCATAACATTAATTACACGACTAACTTTTATCATTATTCAGTTACAACCAAAGCTAACTAAGCAGTACTTTGTTGCGGAATAATATACCTCGCCATCACTAAAGATAAATATTAAAACAGTTAACAACTACCATTAGATACTGAAATTACCTGTCATAAGTATAAACACTACTGCCAGATGCTCGTATTAATTCAGAACAACGAGAGGCAATTAACATTTAAATATATGTGCACGTGGGACGTTTATATACAAATTCAATCCAAAATATTTAAAATAATTTTTTTACCCGCATTTAAACAGATTTTTAGTTCACATACTAGGAAATATTTGTGCTTTCATCAGGTTATTTATATTCCAGTATGCTATATTTATGTCAATATTTATTTTCGTGTTAATACATCATAATTTTAATTCCATCCTATATATCATTTACCTGCATGAAATCGCAAGCGGCAAACCGTAATTTACAAATACATACAGGTGGTTATCAAAATAATGGAAACACATATCAATATCAGTGGTGTTTATGAAAGTACTTCGTATTCCTTAAAAAATAAGTCCAGGGACCAGTATTTTTTATAGAATATACTCTATACATTATTCTATTCTTAGGTAGCAGTAATGGAACTATGGGCATCAGGCTCTTTGGTGGATATCGTAAGATGTCAAACCTTGTAGACTGTGCAACAATTACTTGAGAGGGCAAATTGTTGAAGAGCGTCTAATTGGAGTATCTGTTACAACATCCCCCATGGTTTTGGGTGTTTACCGAGCTATGATATCAGAAGTTATGACAGCATACAGAGTGCACAGAAATACATCCTCTGTGAAACAGAACAGTGGACGAAAGGGAAAGCTAAGTGAAAGAGACTGACGGTTGTTGGAAGTGGATTGCGACATCAAAAAAGAAGACAGCTGCAGCCAAAGTGACCGTAGAGCTTCATCTGAATATGCAGGCTCCAGTATGAGCCATTTCAGGTAAGAGAAAACTTCTCAAACAAAACATTTACGACAGAGAATTAATTCCCAAGCTCCTTGTAACAGATGTCGATACAAAACGTTCTCTACATTGGTGCCACGAGCACAAATTCTGGTCGAGTGATACGTCTAAATATGACATTTCGTTAGACCAATCACTGTTCACTTTGTTCCCCGCAACAGGACGTGCGTATGTCTGAAGAACACTTACAGAAGCGTATGATCATTCGTGTCTCATGCCAGCTGTCAAACATGGAGGGAAATTTTTCATGGTTTCGGCGGCCATCTCACGGTTTTCAAAAGGGATGTATTGTAACCACGAAAGGGAGATTGACTGGGAAGGACTATGTCGAACTTTTTGCCGGCCAGATCCATCTTATGGTGTAAAAATTGTTTCCTGCAGGAGATGGCTTTCTCCACGATGACAATGCTTCGATCCATACAGTTAGACGTGTCAGGTCGTGGCTTGAGGAACATAAAGACCAAGTCAAACATCTTATCTGGCCCACACAGTCCCTAAACCTCAATATCATCGAACTGCTGTGATCTGGTTTAGAGAATAGAGTCAGGAATCGATATCCACCAACAGCATCTCTACAAGAACATTGAAGTTTTATCCATAAAGAACGGCATAATATTCCCTTAACCACTATTCATGACTTGCATAATTCAATTCCTTAGTGGATTCAGACGGTATTAAATGCCATAGATGGTCCTATGCCATATTAATAAAGAATTTCAAGATATTCCTAAATGTTTCCATTATTTTGATAACCACCTGTATATACATACAGGTAAAGGACAAAATAATATGAATACCTGGGAAAGAATGCAAAATTTTTATTATTAGGGGTCTGGGCCACCTTTGGCCTTAATTACAGCTTGCATGTGACGTGGGATTGACAAATAAAGACCTTGCATAAAGTTCAAGGGAATTCGCCCTCCTTCCTCGTGTAGAGACGTCTCGAGCTCCGATAGTGTGCGTAGAAAAGGAAACCGAGCACGGGCTTTGTTCTCTAAAACACCCCACAAATGATTAAAGATGTTGAGATCAGGGGAAGGACATCACCACAAGAGATGTTCCACTTCATCATTATGCTCATCTAACCATGTTTGAACACAGAGAGCCGTGTGGGCAAAGGCAATGTCATCTTGGAACACAGGACGTTCTCCAGAAAACGGAGTCTGAAGCGTACGATGGAAATGATCTGTGAGAATACTGCAATAATGATTGCTTGCGATCTTCCCCCCAAGACTAAGAGTGGCCCCAAGCCACGCCATGATATTGCGCCCCACATCATCACATAACCCCCTCCATGCTTCACGGTAGGAACAAGACAGTCAACATGAAATGCTTCTGCTGTCGTTCGCCAGACGAACACAAGTCCGGTGGACTAAAATAATGCAAATGATGATTCGACAGACCAGATGACCCATTCACATTGCTGTTATGTCCAGTTTTGGCAGTCTCGGCACCACTATCATCGATTTATAGCATTCCGTGTCGATACTTACGTCTTTGGAATGGCCACTCTGCCATGAATGGTTGCAGTATGCAGCCCCCGTTGAATAGTTTTGGTGGATACGGGGTTCAGGAGATGGGTTACATCGCGGAGGTTTTCTGCGAAAGTGTAGTCTTGCGGTTTCGGGTGACTATCCTCTTCAACACTCGTCTATCCCGGTAGGGTCAACTTCGAATTTCGCCCACTGTTCTGCTTCGCAGAGGGCACCTTTCCCAGGTTTGTGTAGGCTGTTATAACCCCTGACACAATGGACCTTGAAACACCCACAAAGTTGGTTGTTCTTGACACGGACGCTCTCCAGTGAGACGAGCTCCAATGATCATACCTATTCGCACGTCGGGCAGGTCAGACACAATGGCGCTTTACTAGGGATAGAACTTTCTCATACAACTGTAACACCGTCAAATGTTCTACTGATACTTTCTTTTTCGCCGCCACTAGATGACAGACTGTTGCGACACGTGGCGAAGTTGCATTGGACGATCGAAGTAAAACACATTTCAAAATGGGTGTTCCTATTATTTTGTTCTATACCTGTATATATACAGGCATGGGACATGCCGTGGATCGCGTATATAACATGCCGTAGATGGTTATTTTCAGGGCACGTACATTTCACTGTAGTAGCAGCCAGGTAAAAACTCGAGTCTACTAATGAATTATTGTATTTCCGTTTTAGAAGTAGGGTTACAGAACTTTTACTAGGCCACAGAGTCACGCAAAAAAAAACCCGCTCTCCAAAGCTTATATAAGTTCCACGAGATTAAATAAGCTTCACGAGGTCCTGTCACATGACCCATGCAACTTGCATTTATTGGCTGACCCAGCTATCTGGGCATAAGAATCTAAGGTCTTGTTATGCATTTTAGGTGCCCACGAGACTGGGGCAGGATGACGGTATATCAATTGCCTACTACTGTTTTTAGGTCACTCACAATTCCTTTCTTCTTTAAAACGAAAACGAAATTAGATAGCTTACTCCCAATTAATTTTAAAAGAAATTAAAAAGAATTTGGAAATTAGTAAAAGTTTTTGTTTTTGTATGTTATATATATATATATATATATATATATATATATATATATATATATATATATATATATTCATTTTTTCAAACCAGCGCAGAATTACCCGAAATATCTCATTTGATAAAAAAGCTAAATATAAAAAACACGCGGCTGCGAATTATGAAAATAATGCTAGTTCAAAAGATAAACAAAGTTCAATTTTTAATTCACGTACTAGGAAATATTTGCCCTTCATCAGTTATTTATATTCCAGTATGATATATTTATATGTCAATATTTATTTTCATGTTAATGCATCATAATTTTAATTCCATCCGAAATCTCATTTAACCTGCATGAAATCGCAAGCGGTAAACAGTAATATATATGTATATATATATATATATATATATATATATATATATATATATATATATATATATATATATATATATATATATATATATATATATATACATACATACATACATAATTTTTTCCTTTTCTTTAAACCAACGCAAAATAACCCGAAATGTGTTCTTTGATAAAGCAGGAATAAATGTAAAACAAAAAACACGCGCGTGTGAATTATGGAAATACTGCTAATTCAAAAGATAAACAAAAGTTCAATGAGGTAAAAGACGCTGTAATTTGATTACGAACCGGAATTGTAAATGAGCGAACTTGACACAAAACTGTATTTTTCTCGCGAAATGTTTTTCACTTCCTACCCCCCTACGCAGACGCGAAGAAGCGCCCCAGCCCTGCTAATATTTCATTAAGAAACAGTGAATAAAATATGCTTATTACTTGAATCGCTTCTCACTTAATTATTCAAAATTGTTTATACGTGTTTTTTTCCCTTCTCCCTCCCAACTGGATATAAATCTTGCGAATAGTCACATGAATAATTTTGATGTTTTCGGATTGTTTTGGCTCTAGTCGAATACCTACTTCCTAGAATTCTTCTTCTTAGATAATTTGTCTTTCATTCTTATTGACTTTTGAGACGTTAATATTTAGTCGAAAATTATTAGTTAGTAGAAGGAGCAAAGGAGTTGAATAAAACATGTCTTCTCTTGAAGCAATGACTTGCATAATTTAGAAGATGGTGTACATAGATCTTGATGAATAATGTTTATATAACGTCTTTCTATTTGTTAGAAAAGAGAAATCTCGATTTTTTTTATGGAGGGGGGGGGAGGGAGAAGAAATTGGAAACGATATCTTATTTTTGGAGTACGAAATGTTTCTTTTGTAATTCAAATGTCAGCAAACTGGTGTACGAATCCATGATCATTTGGCGCTTTTGTGGCTACTTTCGCTCCGGAAGCCCAACGCCTGGCGACTTTATTCTGACGGCAAGCCTAAGTGGCAGAGTTTTGGGTCAAAAGAATATTCTTGATGTGGATGAAAACGTTTTTTTAAAAAAATTGTATAATTCAGATTCGAGGGATGATTTTTTTTGTTTGTCATTATTCCAATCTCAGAGTATATTGTTCCGTGTTTCCTGGGTTCGTTAGGACTGAATAAAATCTCTTCAGAAAATGCACACCAAATAAAATTTATTATTGTGTAAATTCTTCAAGCGCATACCCAAATTCAAGCAGAAAACACGTAATAACTGTTTTCTATATAACAGAAAACTCTAAAAGAACACAAGTTAGGATACCACAGTCTTCAATACAATACACGCCTAACGAACTTTCAACACATTCAATTCTCAATAGAAAAGAACTGAGTTCCAATGCCAATGTCAGGTATATTTATAGACTTTCAAATTGCCCCCTATCGGTCAGCCAGCTAGATATCTCTAGAAGCTTCGAGAAAAGTCTATACGTCAAGTTGGCGACCATTTGGCGCCATATTGCCAAATGTGGCGAAATAAAGTCAAAAAATGGCGATAAAAATAAGTCACCAAATCCATCGCCAATTTGGCGATAACTCTCACATTTGGCTAGATTACCATAGACTCGTAAAATCCGTAACAATATATTTGTTAGCTTTCGTTGCTTAATTCTTTGAAAACGAACCCTAAAATTAAGAATTTTTTTACACCGATTTCTAAATTTCAAAACGAATTTAATCAAAACATAAAGTTTGATGAAACCTTTACAATCGATAGTTATAATTTTTTTTAGTTATAATTGAATTTTTCAAAATTTTTTATTTAAGTACTATAATGCCTGTTTATTGACTTAAAGTATTATCCATTACGATAGTATGTATAATTCAAGTTGTAAAGTGATTAAATGACAAAAAACTTAGATTCCATTGTCAAAATAGCGTGGTCCATCATGGAAACACGAATTGTTACACTGTCCCTGTATTGGGCCAGCCCGTGTACTGGTACAAATTAATTTTTGGAAATGTCAATATTTGCAACAACATACCAGCTGTGACAAGTAAAGCGGTACATCACTGGCAACATTAACCACAATTTTTAAGTAAATTTAATTTTAGATGTTTAAGTTAATACATTTATATTTCAGTTATATTTCAGTTTTAATATATTTAGTGTAGTTGTACTGTAGTTATAAAATGAATAAACCGGTTTAAAAATGTACATCATGTTTTTAGTTCCTTTTCTCTCCAATTTTATGATATTGGAGATTTTTGCTCAATAACAGATTAAATAGATGGCCCATTATTGTTGTGATGGGGAATATTGATGGCCCATTTTTGGGTGGCCCATTATGGGTACATGGGATAAAATAATGGCCCATTATAGGTGCATCAGGTTGGTTATTATTTATGTATATATATTTTTTTTATGAATGCAGCCAGTGCGCTCCAATTGCTACTACAGATGTAAGACAGTTATTAAAATGTCAGGTAAAAATTTGGACCACTGTGCTTTATCTATAGCTGTCAAAATTCAGATTTACTTGAATTTTTCTCTTAACCGGCCCATTACCGGTGCGTTTACCTTAACTCCAATGGATTTCTTTTTCGGGGGTTACATTAAAAACATTGTTTATCGAATACTTGTTCCTGATATTTCCGTTTTAAAGGAAAGGATACAATTCGGAATCCCCATTGTGACACCGCGAATGTTAAAAGATAGTTGGCCGGAAATCGACGTCAGACTCAACATTCTTCGTGCTGCTAACGGAGTTTCCGACGAACTACGTTGAAGGTACTGTTAAGAAGATAAAAAATATCAACGGGTAGGTATAACGGCAAGTCACAAAAAGACCAGTTACAAAAAATTACTTTAAAAAAACAAATTGTTCTCGGTGGTGCCTACTTTCTAACAACTTTTTGAATCCTGGACAACATTCACTCTTTCAGACTCTTTAAATTCCGAGTATGAAGATACTGTATTAATCAGAATGTAAAGTGCGTTTATTCGTCAATGTCGCTGTCTCCTAAGCACAAATTTACTCTTCCTAAAATAATAGCAAACTTTCAAGTTTAAAACTTGCACCTCATCTGACAAAGTGTCTTTTATAACATTTAATATTTCTTTCGCAAGAATCCCTAATATATCGTCGTGTAATGTTTACATCTGGTGCTTTTAAATCCCATAATTTGTGAGTATATTTTTTATTTCTAGAGTGTTTTTTTAAATTTCTCGTTGTACTGTCACATTTGCTTGACTAGGAGGGGAAAATGGTTATTTTATTTTTGCAAATATTCCAGAACTTTTATGCGCCTACAACACCGTTCAGGAATATATAGCTCATGTAAATAAGCTGATGTCTTTTGTCAGACAACGCCAACATTATTTCTCGCTCCCCTAGAGCCAAAATTTTCATTCATGAGGATGTCGCAGTAGGAGCCGAAGACCATGTAAGACAACACTTATTGCTTTTTCTCCGCCTATCTAATTACTAGTTGGATGTTTCTTTATATTTTTCCATGTAGATTTATATGAATAAAAAAAAGATTATAAAAACATGTATGACAGAACGTCTGTTGTCTAAAGAACAACTCACAAGTAAAATTTCGAAAATATATCACCAATTTTGACGATAGAAAACATTTTTCTTAACCTTTACTTTACGGGGTCCATTTTCCCGATTCCCGCTTTAGAACGAGAAATTTCATACCCCCTTTGTAAGGACATCCATTAAGGGGGTTATATATACATACATACAAATAAATAAATATATATATATATATATATATATATATATATACAGGATGTCCCAGTTAAACGCTTCAGAACTTCTACGGGGGGTAGGGAGCATCCTGACGACTCGAAATCATATAGCAATGTGGGGTAGGAAATGCTTTCCTGAAGCGGTGATGTACACAGAAACCATAAAGTAAGAGACCGTAGGTGGATAATAGTTTTAATAATAAATGTACAAAATCAAAAGGTACAGGGGTCAAAGTAAGTGTTTGAAGTTTTTTCCACCGACTGCAATGCAGACGTCACATCTTGCGCATGGAATTCCAAACATTCTGGAATAATCCAGGCTCATCTTGAATTTCCGCTACTGCGATTCTTGCAACCAGCTCCTCAGCATTGTCAACGAGGGTGTCATAAATCCGTTTTTTCATATGTCCCCATTAATAAAAATCAAGACATGATAGGTTTGGTGGCCGAGCAGAATAACGCAAGAAACCACCACGTCCGATCCACTGTTGGCCAAATCTGACGTCTAGGTAGTTACGGCGACTGCCCCACTACAATCTGCAGCCCCGTACACCAAATGCATGTCGGCTAACTCTGCGTTTGTATAATTAGCTATCCTACTATCTCTGAATATTTGCGCGAAATCACGGTTCCCTGTACTAACGCTCGGAACTTTCCGGCAACGCCATCTACCGCTTCATGAAAGCATTTCCGACCCCACATTGCTATACGATTTCGAGTCGCCAGGATGCACCTTACCCGTCGTAGAAGTTCCGAAACGTTTAACTGGGACACCCTGTATATGTATGTATGTATGTATATGTATGTATGTATGTATGTATGTATGTGTGTATGTATGTATGTATGTATGTATGTATGTATGTAAGTAAGTATATACACTCACTTCCAAAAGTTAAGCACGGAGCGGTAAAATGCGAAAAAATGGACAAGCACAGCTTTGATTGACATGAAATGCTGCAAGTAAGTAGCTCTATGTTTATTCATGAAACAAAACAAAGAATTTCAGACAGAGATTAAAAAAATATTATATTTTCATAAATTATAAGATGACGTTACATTTGCGTCATTAACAAAATGATGCTTAAATGCAAAACAAACAGAAACCGACATTAATAGGGTATGTGAGCACCCCTCACCTTCATACAAAGTGTACAGCGTGTGATCATGCCTGTTACGAGGTGATTAACCACCGCAGAATCCAGTAATCACCATTTCTCCTGTAGGGCAGTTTCTAAATCTCTGAGAGTGGCTGGAGGTGGAAAACGTCTACATACAGCATGGCCGAAGGCATCCCAAAGATTTTCAATTGGAATAAGGTCCGGCGAGTAAGCCGGCCACTCCATGCGCGCAATCCCCTCACTCTCCAGAAAGTCGTCAACGATGGTAGCTCTGTGGGGCCGGGCATTATCGTCCATTAAAACGAAAGAAGGACCAACTGCTGCAGCGAACAGTTTCACAGTGGGGTCTAGGACTTCATCTCGATACCGTACAGCCGTCACAGAACCTCGCCTGTAGATGTGCAGGTCGGTGCGATATCCCAATGAAATCTCTGCCCAGACCACGATGCTTCCACCGCGGAATGCGTGATGTTCGGTGATGTTCTCGGGCCGATTGTGTGTGACTTGTTCCCTCCAGACCCTTACACGCTTATCATCGGGACGTAGAGCAAATCTGGACTCACCTATGAACATAACATTTCTCCAATCAGACACAGTCCAATGCACATGCTGGCGGCACCACTTTAATCGTGCCCCGCTGGATTGGACGGATAAAGAAACACAAACTCGTGGTACCCGGACGTACAGACCAGTCATGTGTAGCCTTCGACGAACAGTAGTGGCAGATATCGTCTTACCAATGACCGCTGCAACCATAGATGTCCCACGTGTGGAGGTGCATCTTCGATTCCGCTTGGCTACAACAGCAATATATCGATCTTCTAAGGGGGTAGTAACCCTTGGACGTCCGGCTACAGGTCTTTGGACAACTGTTTGGCTGGTTTGGAATTGTTTCCATAATCGTGAAATGAAGGAATGGTGAACGCCGAAGAAAAAAGCAACATCTGTGATAGACTGTCCTGCTTCAATGCGTCCGACAGCCCGACAGCGCTCAGAATCTTCCATTAGTCTTCTGAAAGCCATAGAAACACGTATAGCTTGAAAACAATTCGTAAGAATGTTCTAAACACCTTTAATCAGCACTTACATGCAACTCGTGTAACCCTTCACAATGCCGGCTTTTTATACGACTGCCTGTTTTGCATATTTCTCGACGCGAAACCGTGATTGGCTATTACATAACATATTGGCATACTTCCTTCTACCGTTGCAGCAAATTTCAGCTTCTTTAATTCATATTGGCTTACGGAAATAAACATTTTCCTCTCCGAGCTTAACTTTTGGAAGTGAGTGTATATATGTATGTATGTATGTATGTGTCCATATGTATGTATGTATGTATGTATGTATGCATATATATATATATGTATCTATGTATATATATATATATATATATTCATTCATTCTTGGGCCTTTATTCTTGAGATACATGCTATACCACCCCACAAGGAAATTGTTAAAAACATTTTAGCGTTGCTGCGATACATCATACCTTAAATTCTTTCCTAAGTTATCAACTTTTTAGCATTGTATTTTATTTACTTTGAGCAATCACATGCGTACTTATACTCCCATTGCAAATCTATACACCTACGGTGTACCAAGCACGTGCATACCCCCAGATGTATATATTTGTACTTATCAAGAGTTTGTTTGCATGCACGTTGTCCCCTTATTCCGTTGGTTTAACTTACGTAGATTAAGTTATATTCGCGAGTTAACTATTAATGATTAGATTTTCCTAGCAAACCGGTCCAATGCGTGATATCGGAGACGTGTACGGAATAAAAAGGGATAAGAATTAACGAAGCGCCCAAGAGCTACGGTGCAAAATATTTTGGGTGACATCACACATTTTGTCATATGTACGTGTCTTGTCTCCGTGTGAGTTGCTCCCGTGGAGCAACGCCGCCGTTTGCATTTTAAGATAAAATAATATATTTAGGTCATTATATATATATATATATATATATATATATATATATATATATATATATATATATATATATATATATATATATATATATATATATATATTTACCCTTTTTTTTAAGGATTATTTTGTCTTAACTTAAACGAAATTTTAAGAAACTTACGAATCAATTTTTAATATATAACAAAATATATTAATTGTTAACATATTTTTATATAATATACGAATCAATTGTTAATATATTTTTTTAATTCCGAGTATTTTGTTCCCGTGTGACGTGACGTGTGAAAACACGGTACTAAAAATACGCACCTTTATTTGAGAAAACACCGTATACCCATCTGTCTTTTTAGAAAAAAGATATATATATATATATATATATATATATATATCTATATATATATATATATATGTGTGTGATAATATTATTGATAATCTTTAATCGCCTTTTCTGAACTTTCTTTCTCATGAGGTAACCTTTCTGACACCTTGGCGGGATCCTTCGCTTTCCCATATACTATCTCTCTCCGCCAATTCCTGGCAACCTCTCTTTGACTTAATTCTCTATCCGCGTGCCTACGTCAGACGCGGGGCTGGCTTCGAACAAGTAAGATGTGTTGCTGTCTACATGGAATAAATTCTTTTTACGTGAATCTGACTTTTATTATATTCGGCCATGATGTACGAACCTATTTCTAGAGATGACCATTGGGGTCATTTCATATATTCAGCGTGACTAGCGAAGGAGTTCCTGATTTCAAAATTATAAACCTCAAAACCAAATATTTGTAGAAGAATGTAACAAACGGTATGTTTATCGTGAAAGCTGTACGAATTTTGTACACTAATTTTCGAAATAGTTACAAAAGCTGATAACAGATGGCGCTGTTAACCAAATTTTACTGGCGCAGCCATGGATTGGCCTCCGGATTCGTCGGATCTGAGTCTCTCTGACTATTGTTTGGGGGGGGGGGCACATTAAGAATACTGTCTACATGAACCATCCCACCACGCTGGACGATCTTTAATCGGCGATCTGTGTGGCAGTTGAATCGATTTCTGTTTAGACACTACAAGATGTGATGGCAAATTTTATTGTTCATTTGCGCCATCTGTGTACAACAAATAATTGGACATTTTGAAAAATATTGTGACGTAATTATTGCAAAGACTGCTTGCAAAGAAAACAAGTTTATTTATGCATGCCGATACGAGTTGTAGAGCGCCATCTGTTAGCAGCTTTTGTAACTATTTCGAAAATTAAGGTATAAAATTCTTACAGCTTTCACGATAAACATACCATTTGTTGCATTCTTCTACAGATCTTTGTTTTCGAATTTTTTTATTTTGAAATCAGGGATTCCTTCGCTGGAAACTTTCTATATATAACACACAAAAGCCAAAAACCTTAACTAATTTTTAAATTCTTTTAAATTTCCGTAAGTTAAATTCGTAAAGTTAATTTCGTTTTCGTTTTAGGAACAAAGGAATTGTAAGTTTCCTAAAAAATAAAGTAGGCAATCAAAATATCGTCCCTTAAAATCTCCGATCTCTCGCGGGAAACTTAGATAAGAAAACATATGGCTTCTGTCCCAGATTCCTGGGTTTAACCAATAATTGCAGAACTAATAGGTCATGTGACGGGGGCTCGTAAAGTCTATAAAAACTTAAACATGCCTCACAGAGCGGATTTTGGCATAATTTTGTTGCTTGATAAACGCGCTGAAATCTTTCTAGCAGAATGTCAATAAAATAGTATTTGCCAATGTGAAAGCGGTTTATTTTTGGCCACTCGACTCGACTACACAGCTGTGGCATGCCGGTTCCGGTCATCATCCACATTGCCGGGACAGTATGTTACTTACACACACACACACACACACACACACACACACACACGCACGCGCACACACACACACGTACGCGCACACACACTCACGCACGCACACACACACACACACACATATATATATACATCACTTATCAAAATATGGAATACTATAGCCTATAATATATATATACACTGTTGGCCACTGTAAATGCAACACCCCGAAGGAAACATGCAAATAACATGAAATTTACAACATGCATTAGCGGAGGTGAGATATGCAAATGATTAGAATTTCAGCGCAGACGCACATCACGCGCGCCTGTGGCGCCACTTCAAAGCGCTATTTAAGGCTTGGAGATTTCGACGATTTCAAGTTCGGCAATTGTGTTTTTCTTGTGTTTTTTTCAAAAAAAACTATCAATTATGCCTCGTTGAAAACAGCGATCATCTTTTGATTAAGTATCCGAGTTCGACAGAGGAAGGATAGTGGCCCACCGAGATTGTGGATTATCTTTCAGGGAAATCGGTAGTCGTGTTGAACGAAACCAAACAACTGTAATGCGAATATGTGATCGTTGGATGCAGGAGGGTACGACAGACCGGCGTGTTCGATCGCATCCACCTCAGCGCACGACTTCACGTGATGACAGGCGAATTGTGCGCATGGCAGTGACGGATCGCTCAGTCACATCACGAACCACAGCACAGCACATGCAGTCTGTAACGCACCATCCAGTGTCTGCGCGTACCATTCGACACCGTTTACAGCACAGTGGTCTGTCCGCAAGACGCCCATTGCTTTGTCTACACTTGACGCAGAACCACAGACGTTTCCGCCGCCAATTGTGCGATGATAGAAGGATGTGGACGGCAGAATGGAATGAAATTGTCTTTACTGACGAGTCACGCTTCTGTCTGCAACACCACGATGGTCGCATTCGAGTCTGGAGACACCGTGAACAGAGGATGCTGAACAGCTGCGTTATGCACCGCCACACTGGTCCTGCACCGGGTATTATGGTATGGGGCGGTATTGGATATCACTCTCGCACACCTCTAGCACGCATTGCCGGTACTTTAAACAGCCAGCGCTACATCTCCGAGGTGTTGGAGCCAGTTGTCCTTCCTTACCTTCAGGACTTGCCCACAGCCATATTTCAACAGGATAATGCGCGACCACACGTGTCACGCATTGTCCAACGGTTCTTCGTCAATCTCCAGATTGAATTGCTTCCCTGGCCGCCTCGCTCTCCGGATCTTTCGCCGATAGAAAACATGTGGTCCATGGTTGCTCGACGATTGACCCAGATTCCATCCGCAGCTGCCACAGCAGATCAACTTTGGCAACGTGTGGAAGCTGCTTGGTCTGCTGTACTCCAAGAACTCATCCAAAGTCTCTTTGAATGAATGCCGAGGCGTGTGGCAGCGGTGATCTCCAACAATGGCGGCTAATCTGGCTACTGATTTTGGCAGGAATCACACTTCACAGAAGTCTATAAATTTAATCATTTGATACTTGGTCAACATGCTATCTACAAAATAAATTTTGTTGTGATATCTCTTGTCTTTCTTGGTGTTGCAATTTGGGTGGCCAGCAGTGTATATATGTATATTTTTTTATATATTTGTCTTTTGAGTGTTGATTCACCTGTGTTTTTGCTCTTTAAGTGTTAGTTTCTAGGCTGCGTTATGCACATGACTATAGTATTTGCATATTTTGATAGGAGATGAATTCGTGCTTTGTGGTTAAAGCTGCTTTAGCGCGTGGCCACGAATGCTATTTGTTTTTTTTTTGTTGCGTTTTATATATATATATATATATATATATATATATATATATATATATATATATATATATATATATATATATATATATATATATATATATATATATATAGTAACTACTGTTGTGACGTTTTCAAAATCAGTATCAGTGTGAGTAAAAACAATTTTGAGTGTATCATCTATCACTGTGGTTTGTAGCCGGTGGTCCGGGAGAACCCAAGAAGTGGTCCGCAAGTTCAGGTGTGATTTAAAAAACATGGTTTCATCGTTTTAAAATGACCAGGAATTTAAACAATGTT
Source organism: Dolomedes plantarius (assembly GCA_907164885.2). Taxonomy (NCBI): domain Eukaryota; kingdom Metazoa; phylum Arthropoda; class Arachnida; order Araneae; family Dolomedidae; genus Dolomedes; species Dolomedes plantarius. The sequence goes on from OU015496.1 coordinate 107,636,846, forward strand.
TTTAAACTGGGAGCGAAAAAAAGTTTTTAGTTCCCAATTTTTTGTTTAAATTCTAAAAATGTCTTTATTTTCTCAACTTTCTCACGTTTTGAGTACAAAAAAAAATTCCTTCTTCTGCTTAAAAATTTCAAATATATTTTCTGTGATGCGGACTCACAGCGTCATAGCCATTTCTCAGCATCACTGCCACTTTACAGCTCGTAAAACAAATGGAAGCTGAAAAAATCTCATGAATTTTTAAGTTTTCATAGGCTTTTATGTTTGCTGTTGAATTTTTTAGATGCATATGAATTTTTAAGTTTGCATAGGCTTTTAAGAGTTCTTTTACGTTAAATTTATTATTGAGTTTATTTGTAATTTTTTATGAAGGTTTTTTTTATCACAAATAGTTTATTTATTAAAAAAATAAAGTCCATTTTTGCCTCCAAGCGAATTGGTTGACAGATGGCCCCCGATATATTTTTTTTTTTTGACAAGTGATCCTTGTTCAACAAAATGTTAGGAACAACTGATCTATTAGAATAAATAAACGTATAAATAGTACATTCAAAAATAAACTAACGACTGAAATTCTGGAATGTCAAAACGAGGCAATTCTCTTGGATTTCAAATTCATTGTGTATTATGTGTTAGGTATTTATGAAGTTGCCAAAAAGGAAGTAAATTTAACTTTGCTGAGTAGTATTACTGGATTTTATGTGGTGTACTTTTTTCATTTAATACCCCTTCTGTTCACGCAAGAACATTACCCACAGGTGATTATTAAAATAATGGAAACACTGAGGAATAACGTGAAATCCTTAATTTTTACAGCGCAGGACTGCCTTTGGTATGTTATACTACCTGAATTCGCCTAGGAATAGAATTATGCACGTCATGAATAGTGGTTAAAGTATTGTTATACCATTCTTTAAGGATAAATCGTGAAAGTTCCTGTAGAAATGTTCGTGTCAGATATTGATTCATAACTCTATTCTCTTAAACAGACCGCAACAATTTGATGATATTGAGTTCGGGGGGGGGCTGATAAGTTATTAGAATTAGTTTTTTATGTACTTAAGAGTGAGAAATTACAGGTCTAGCTCTATGTATAGCAGCACTATCATCCTGACGACCGCCACTCCCGCAGGAAACAATGTTTGCACCGTTGGAGGGATCTGGTTGGATAAAAGTTTGACATAGTCCTTCCCAGACTATCTCCCTTTTAGGGTTATAATAAGGCCCTCTGAAAACCATGATATGCCTTCCCAAAACTTGACAAATTTGCCTCCTTGACTGTTGCCATGGGACCATCAGGACAATACTCTTGTGAAGGTGTTCTAAAGACGCACTGTTGTGGGAAATAATATGAACGATGGATATTCTTACCAAATGACACTCTTCCACTCGACCGGGATTTGTGTTCGTGGGATCATTATAGAGGAGGTGTTGCTTTCAAAACTGTTACAAGAGGCTTCGGAATTATTACTCTGCCGAAAATGTTTTGTTTGAGAAGTTCCTACTTAACTTTAATGATTGATACTGAAGCTTACAGATACAGATTAAGCTTTGTGGTCTCTTTGGCTGCCCTTATCATCTTTTCCAATGTAACAATACTCTTCAATACCTGTTGGTCTCCTTTGCTTAGTTTTCCCGTTCGTCCACTATTCTGTTTTTCAGTGGATGTTTTTCTGTTCACTCTGTATGCTGTCATTGCTTTTAATAACATAGTTCAGAAATCACCCAGTACCCTGAAGGTTGTGGTGACAGAAGCTCAGTGACGTAGCGAGCATAACTGGCGCCCGGTACAGGATACTTTTTGGCGCCTCCCCCTCCCGAAAAACATATAGTAATATTATACAGTCGAACTGCGTTATAGCGAACTTGGTATATAACGAACTCTCCGATATAACGAATAAAAATTTTGGTCTCGCCATTTTCCTATTGTGTTTAATGCTAATATATCCTTTTATAGCAAATTTCCGAAATCTTAAGATCGGCTATAACGAACATTTTTTTCAGTCGACAACTGAATTAAAAAAAAAAATTTAACTTTTTAACCCTTCAGTACTTGCGTCACTAGCTGTAACACGAACAGTCGCGTGGGTGACAAGTGTCACCCACTCTTATGTCGGTGTTATATTCATATGTATTTTTTTTGCAACCAAATTATTTCTATAGTTTATTGGGAGTATATACTACAAATATAACACAATTAAATTTTAGAAAAAGAACCATTATATATTACAAATCAACCATACATTCAAAATACAAAAAATTTAAAACATTCTGCACATACATTTTTCAAATGGCCATTACATATCCTCTTTCCGCATTTCTCGCACCACGTTCACGTTGTTCTGTCTCTCTGTCATCCACAAGCGTAACAGCGTCAATGGCGCACCCAGGGGGTGGGCGAAGGGGCCCTGCCCCACCCCCAAAGAAATAGAAATTGTATTAAGAATATTGAATTTGCATTATAAATATATTTATCCGTTCAACTCACCCCACCCAAGATTAAATCCTGGGTGCGCCACTGAACAGCGTCCTCTGGCACCTTCTTTTCCTCTTGAGGTGCACTATTTCAAATGCATTCCTTATGGGAGCAAATTTATCAAATTCTCATCGAGATGCCCTATCCCGAATGTCATCAAAACGAAGGCACCTGAGAGGAAACGCAAACCTGTTTCTGCTCATTGTTAGGTAGCATGATTCTTACCAATTACATTTCGAGTTATCCTATAACTTATCCATATTTGTCGTGGAACTTTTATAAGTGCCTATCAAAAGAAGGCCAAATAAGGTCCTGACTTCTACCTCGCTGGTGTTTCTGGCATCGCGATCCCTTTCAAATATACATTTGATAGAATCAATGTAAATATTTGTGCAGTCTGCAATTATTTATAGACGTGTTCGCCAATAAACAAATCTAATATTTTTTCTTGAGAAAAAAAATTTCTGCTATGCCTTTTGGCCCTGGAAGATGTGTTATAATGTTTTCCTGCCTTGTTGGGACATTTCTAACAAACTTTTTTTTATCATATTCAAAAACGTCATTAAAAAAATTTGATGTAAAAAACCTATTAGAGATTGATTCTCTCTTATTATATTTTTAACCATAAATAAAGAAAAGGATCTAAAATCTAAATTTTACGGAGACTAAAATAAATTCACTTTCCTCGAAAAGTTACGTAGATGGTCGCGTGGGGGACAGGTGTCAACCAGTGAACTTTGGCGCGATTTAATCGAAGAACAGTTAGAGACTAACTAAAGTGAAAAGAGAGGGGGCAAGAGGGAAGACACATTTAAAGGTAGAAGGAAAAGGGGAGACTTCCAACCTTCCGATGACCGCCATTAGGGAAGATGAAAGCAGGTTGGGTGACATATGTCAACCGCGCGAGTATTGAAGGGTTAAGAATGTTGAAGATACAACGAAAGTTGAAGAAGCAAAGAATGTTGAAGAAGAAGATGATGATTTACCTATCGCGATGTGGTTAGAAAAGCACAAAATTTCATCATTCTCAGATTGTGGAGTGCAATTGTTCGAAACATGTGATGATGAAGTCATTCCGATGAAGTCAGATGAAAATCTGACTGATGAAGATATTGTGGAAGAAATTAAAATGAACCATTCTGAAATCGAAGATTCTGCTTCTGATGCTGATGAAGAGGAGAACATAAATGACGAAATCTCCACCATCTCAGATGCTACAGAAGCGATGCGTGTAATTAATAAGTTTTTGTGTACACAAGTAGTGGAAGAAAGAGTGTTGGAGTCATTTGATGTATTGGACAAAGGAATTCATAAAATGTTTTTGAAATTGGCATCACGTCAGCAGAATATTACCGATTATTTCTGTATCAAAACAGTGAACAACTATTAAAGATAAAATCAATTTATTTCCATTTGTATTCATTTTTAGTTAATTTAATTAGTATTGTGTCAGGATAATGTAATCGATTTTAGTCGATTTAATTCATTAATGATCATTTTTAATAGATTTTATAATTCTTTCAATACATAATTATTGAATATACATAGCAACTAATGAGTTATACATTTTGTGAACTCTGACATTTTAAATAATGGTTCGGATATATTGAATAAAACCTTAGGTCCCTTGAAGTTCGTTATAACGGGGTTCGACTTAATATAGAATTAGTGAAAAGGACCACGCCACTGCAGAAGTTCCATGCAGACTGGAGCTTGAAATTTGTCCTCTCTGAAAGTCTGTAAGGTTTTACATCTTACGCTGTCCGCTAAAAAGCACGATATCCACAGCTTCATTACTGATACCTTCAGGACCGTCAGGAAGAGTAGTGGGAACTACAGTCAGTACATGGACCGGTCCCTCCACTGTAGGATGGTAGAACAATGCATAAAACTTCAGTGATTAGTGAAAAACGAAAGTCGCAAGGAAAATATAAAGTTGTGGAAACAAAAAAAAGCCTCGAGAGTTCAACTAAAACATAGGAAAAAATAAAACATTAAGACGGAGTGAAGCTCCAAGCAAGAACGTGGTCACGGAGACTAATGGGAAATAACTAGCAAATAAAGAGGGAAGTTGGGGAAGTGAAACTGACCGGATCCTGGAATGGTTTAGGGGAAGAATTAGAAAGCGAGATGACGACCAATAAACAGCGTGAATCAGAGACTACGAAGAAGAAAGATTAAGTGAGAAAAATACGAAAAACGGACAGGAAGCGAATTCCAGGCAAAAAAACAAAACAAAAGAGTATATTAAAGTAACGGAATAAAAAATTATAGGGAACAGACAGGACAAACAATTAAAAGTTACGAGCAAGAATGGAACAGGGCCGTTTCTTGTTAGCGCGGTCAGCAGGGTCGTAATCAGCAAGATTTATAATAAGATCGTTTGGTAAATTTTTATGAAAGTTAATAGAAAGATTTTGAAGATAATTTTGTATAGTGTGGAGATTTATCTCCCTATAAATGTCAACATTGTGAAAATACCATGGGGAGTTAGGGATTTGCCGATTTGTCATGTTTTGAGCAACAGCCAGAATTTTAATTTTTGAATCCTCTGCATACGACCGAACTGGCCCAGAATACGTAAGTAATTAAGAATGTCTTAAGAATGATTTATAAATGAGCATTTTGTTACTAAGGTTCAATTTACTATTTCGGGTAATTAAGGGGTAAAGTTGTCTTTTAACATTATGAAATTTGTTACGATCATTCATGATATATTGTTTCCAAGTGAGTTTTTTTATAAAGGGTTAAAACTAGGTATTTAACAGTGTTAGACAAGGGGATATGGGTGGAACCAATTTTAATATTCCATTTAGCATAGGTTCTATCGAATAAATTTCTCTGCTGTACGTAAAATACGGATCACGGAACCATAGTTGCAGCTGAATTTCAAATTTGAACGCGATCTTCATACGTTTTAGTTTGTGGATAAATATGACTGACGTACTAAATTTAAATTTCGCATCTTTTCATTTAAATTGGGACACGATGACTTATAAATGTTTGTTAAAAATAACTGGATATTTTACGCATCAAACTATTGATCGATAGGATGAAGTCAACGTCCTGCCAGCTGCTGTCTTTTCTTAGAAAATGTCAGCATTTACGTTCGTTCACTATCGGTCTGAAGTTTTAAGTTTTAATAAAGTCTCAGAGCAAATCAAATTTTGCGTTTAGCGACAGAAAAATCTGAGTTCCACATTTTTTTGTATCAGGAGTGTTCATAAAGAGGATTTAGATTTCCTTAATCTTGGTATAAGGGCTGAAATAACAAAAACGTTGAGCAGAAAGATGTACAAATTGATGAAAAAAAGGATTATTTTAAAATTTAAGACATTATCACAACGTACTATTTTAATATCTTATATTCTACATAGTGCTTTTTTAATCAGTTTCACAGAAGATGTTGGTGTCATCTTTAAGAAGAAAAAAAAACTATAACTTTTAATTTCGTTTTTGACTTTCAGCGCCAACGGGGTTTGTGAATTTTCAAATGGCCACGCCCTCTGCGTGTGCAAAGCCGTATACAGGGTGTGTCACAATTCCCTCCGGTGTTTGGAAGTCTTATAAAAAACGTTACCAATACAGCAACAAAGTTGACTTTACTGGAGAAAGAAACATTACAAGTTTTGATTCACAAATGTGTTAGTAGATGGCGGCACTAGGTCTGATAGCAGTATGGGTAGTTCATGCGTGGTTTCGGAAATTTCAGGAAAGTGGTTGCTTACGTGAAGGAAAACGAACTGGCCGTCTAGGCCCTTCGGCGGAAAAGGTTACTTGTGCACGATATGCGTTTGTGCGAAGCCCGAGAAAGTCAATTCGTCAAGCGAGTGCGGAATTACAGATCCCGGGAAAAAGCAAGCGAAACAATATTTTGACTTTAGACTTGATATCTGCCGAATCACGAAAGGTTCACATATTGAACATTTGTGAAACAAAACTTGTAATGTTTCTTTCTCCAGTAAAGTCAACTTTGTTGCTGTATTGGTAATATGTTTTTTTATAAGCCATCCAATCCCCGGAGGGAATTGTGACACACCCTATATATACCACACACTAAAACTAACCTGAAGAACAGAAAGAGATTGCTTCGCCCCCGAAGGAGATCGCTTTTGCTATTATCATGTAATTGAATGTTGTTGGTGTGTATTGTCGTTTGTCATCTTGTGAAATAAATAGATTAGATCTGGATAAATCGGCGTTTAATATTGTTTTCTGACGTCTCCTTGAATTGAGTTTTGAAATAGTACATCGAGAAGTCGTCGTCAAAAGGTATAATAAAGTGTAATTCATATTACAGTGTAGTAAATCCATGCAGATGTTCAAAAATCAAAAGTATATAAAAAGAATATAGAACTGTTTCATCTACAAAAGATAAATACAGTAAGTCCTCGACTTACGTGATTAATTCGTTACAGAACATTCCGCGTAAGTAGAAACCGCGTAATTCGAAATTTACCGTCATCGACATCATACACATATAATCATCACCGCGCTTCTGCTCTAAATTTTCACAAATACTTAACGCTTTCGCTTGTATCAGCGCAATACTTATGGCTATGCTTTTCCGTTGAAGATCTTTAATCCCAATTTATCAATAATTTATCTGTCGTTTCTATTAAAACACCTCTTTTCTTCCAAATTAACGTAGTATTACAGTTGAAAATTACAACCGCGTATCTACGAATCCGCCTAACTGGAGGACTCGCTGTAATTCATATATATATATATATATATATACACTGCTGGCCACTGTAAATGCAACACCCTGAAGGAAACATGCAAATAACATGAAATTTACAACATGCATTAGCGGAGGTGAGATATGCAAATGATTAGAATTTCGGCGCAGACGCACGTCACGCGCGCCTGTGGCGCCACTTCAAAGTGCTATTTAAGGCTTGGAGATTTCGACGATTTCAAGTTCGGCAATTGTGTCTTTCTTGTGGTTTTTTCAAAAAAAAAACGATCAATTATGCCTCGTCGAAAACAGCGATCATCTTTTGATCAAGTATCCGAGTTCGACAGAGGAAAGATAGTGACCTACCGAGATTGTGGATTATCTTTCAGGGAAATCGGTAGTCGTGTTGGACGAAACCAAACATCTGTAATGCGGATATGTGATCGTTGGATGCAGGAGGGTACGACGGAACGGCGTGTTCGATCGCATCCACCTCAGCGAACCACTTCGCGTGATGACAGGCAAATTGTGCGCATGGCAGTGACGGATCGATCAGTCACATCACGAACCATAGCACAGCACATGCAGTCTGTAACGCATCATCCAGTGTCTGCGCGTACCATTCGACGACGTTTACAGCAGAGTGGTCTGTCCGCAAGACGTCCATTGCTTTGTCTACCCTTGACGCAGAACCACAGACGTCTCCGCCGCCAATGGTGCGATGACAGAAGGATGTGGACGGCAGAATGGAATGAAATTGTCTTTACTGACGAGTCACGCTTCTGTCTGCAACACACGATGTTCGCATTCGAGTCTGGAGACACCGTGAAGAGAGGATGCTGAACAGCTGCGTTATGCACCGCCACACTGGTCCTGCAATGGGTATTATGGTATGGGGCGGTATTGGATATCACTCTCGCACACCTCTAGTACGCATTGCCGGTACTTTAAACAGCCAGCGCTACAGGTGTTGGAGCCAGCTGTCCTTCCTTATCTTCAGGGCTTGACCACAGCCATATTTCAACAGGATAATGCGCGACCACACGTGGCACGCATTGTCCAACGGTTCTTCATCAATCGCCAGATTGAATTGCTTCCCTGTCCGCCTCGATCTCCGGATCTTTCGCCGATAGAAAACATGTGGTCCATGGTTGTTCTACGATTGACCCAGATTCCATCCCCAGCTGCCACAGCAGATCAACTTTGGCAACGTGTGGAAGCTGCTTGGTCTGCTGTACCCCAAGAACTCATCCAAAGTCTCTTTGAATGAATGCCGAGGCGTGTGGCAGCGGTGATCTCCAACAATGGCGGCTACTCTGGCTACTGATTTTGGCAGGAACTACACTTCATAGAAGTCTATAAATTTAATCATTTGATACTTGGTCAACATGTTATCTACAAAATAAATTTTGTTGTGATATCTCTTGTCTTTCTTGGTGTTGCAATTTGGATGGCTAGCAGTGTATATATATATATATATATATATATATATATATATATATATATATATATATATATATATATATATATATATATAAGATAGTTTTGAAATTTACCATAGAATCGCATAACTGAAAGCAAATGGTTAGTTTTAAGATTGGTAATATTATTTTTATATGTATATGCAACAAAACATATTCTCTGAATATTCTATATAAAGGTAATCAAACTTCCACTTCAATATTCCAGAGCCACAAGCTGTTTGAAATAAAGTTTCAGCTTATATTATGGTAACAAATTCCTTTTATGCTAAGAGTTAAGGAAATTTTTTTCGATTATGTGTGGGAGGGAGAGCGTTAGGTGCATAACAGATAATTCAATCACGATAGACCATTATAAAGATTTTTTTGTAGAATCGTTTTGATTTGCATTTGATACATTTCCTTTGCAAAATACAAATATAATTATAATCTAAAAGGAATTTATTGAAAATATTCTGTTTGATGTGATGATAATCGTCGTGTCTTTTTTCTTTAAACCATTCAGTTTCCAGTTTAACATATTTATTTTTAACAGATGGTGTATTAGTGTAATCATTATTTTTCTGTTTATGTAAAATGCTTAATACAACAGCTTACATTTCTGGAAGTCTCATGAATATAAAAGTTGGCGTTGAATAAATTATTCATATTTTTTTTTTCTGGGGACTACCAGAAAGGCTTGGCACGTAGTCATCAAAACATATCTCTAATTACATTATTTTCTAGTTTTGTAAAAATGGCTTACGTAAAGTGTTGCATTTCTAGTGTAAAGTTAAAAAAATACATTACACCAAATTTTTATACATTTTAAGGGAACGGGGGGACACTAAAATTTATTTTTTTTCCATTTCCTCATAGAGATACGAATTTTCATACTTATATACATTTCACTATGAATATATACAGAGGCTGTTCACACATTTTTTAGACGATGCATATTGTATTCACAAAACTAAATTACATAAAATTCTTGTGTTTTAAATGTTCTATTTGACATCCCTTATTCTGAACTATCTTTCGACACCGCAATTTCCAGGATAATAATGCCTTTTGAAGTGTCAGGAGAGGTATTCTACCCCATTCCCCCTGAACAGCTTTCCAGAGTCCTGTAAGGGTTTTGGGACGAAGTTTGGATAATGCAGATTTTAAAAATTCGAAAGCACAAAAATCCATAGGTGATTCATCGGCAGATTTAGTAGGGATATCCGTGAAGGGTATGGCCTTGATACCAGTTTTTTGTTCCATTTCTTTTAGGAAATTTACGTTTTTTTCCTTTCTTGTTGACGATATTACCTATCGATGCTTTAGATATCACAAAACCATGACTCTCACATCGTTTTTGGATAACGGAGTATGCATATTTCTCTTCGGAAAGAGCTTAAATGTAGCCTTCGAACCACTGCTTTGTTAAAAACGCCATTTTGAATAAAAACAAAACTTTCAAGCCGCAGACGACAATTTTGACTTTTAAAAACAAAGTGCAATTGCAATTATTTATTTTGCAGCAAACGATTTTTTATTACCGCTTACCAAAATCGTCTAAAAAATGTGCAAACAGCCTCTGTCGAACACCTTAAAAGAAATTTTCAATCTCATTACAATTTTAAGATTTTTTAAAAAAATTGAAATATATAAACAAAGTTTTAAAATGCTCCTTGCTACTTAATAACAAACAAATCTGGGTATCAATTATTTAAACCCTTGAATAGTTCATTTTTGAGAGAATTTTTTTCTGAATTCCATCCCGATTTTCATCAATATTTTGCCGTTTAATAAGTTATAAATCAAATTTAATTACCTTATTGGTGTCGAATTGAAAAATGCATACCCAGTTTTTTGTAAACAGTATAAGAATTCTTTTTTTTTAATTTCATGAATTTTGAACAAAACTTAAGTAGCATGGATCATTTAAAAAATCAAATAATTGAAAAAACTGTTTTGAGAAAAACAGATTTAAAGTTTATTACTACACTTACCCTTTATAAATTACTTCGCAGAAGATTCATAAATGATTTTTTAATTAAAAAAACTATTTTGGTACTATTAATCTACAGAAATCTATATATATACATAAAACAGTTCCGTGACTGACTGATTGACTGACTGACTGACTGTCACACAACGCACAGACCAAACCGCTGGACCTAAAGGGCTGAAATTTTGCATGGCAATTATTTTTATAGTGTAGGGGTGCACTAAGAAATATTTTTGAAAAATTCTTCTTAGAAATTTGACATTAAATTTTTAAGCTGTTTTTGAAACTTTTTTCAAGTTTGCATTTAAAATAATAATTTGAGGGTTATAAGGTTTATATCACGAGAAAGATCATAAAAATTCCTCTAAATTGAAATCTTTTTCGAATCTTTACCTCCCTTTTCTGATTTTTGGTGAATTTTTAAAGATTAATTTTTATAATTTAATTTATTAAATGCTGATCACGTGGTTTCTTTTCTTTTTGTGATACTTTAAATTAATGTATCGTCCCGTGCATAGCAACGAAATAAATTGACAATTTTTTTTTTCCTTTCTAATGCGGCAGACGATTGGAAAATATCCAAACAAATATTAAAATGCAGTTAAAGAAATGTTCTACAAACTCTACTATTTTAACTGTACTATTATCTTTAGTACGTTCTATTAGATTTAATTTCAATATTTTCTTCTACATTATTTTCTGTATAAAAATATCCGTTATGATTTTTTTATAAATATATATATTTTTTTGTTTTTTTTTTGGCATTAATTGCATACATTGACCGTTGTATTTAATTTGAATGTACTCCATAGCGAAGCACAGGTATTCAGCTAGTATATATATATATATATATATATATATATATATATATATATATATATATATATATATATATATATATTACAATAACACAATCATTATTACAATGCTCAAATAAAGGTTCACCGTTCCCTTAAAAAATATAATATTTTCCAACTTGGCTTTGTCAGATACTAAATTTTCACAAAAAAACCTTTTCATCTTAATTTTAATTTTTTTTTCAAAGCCTACCGTTTTCCTTTAATCATAAAATTTAATTTTTAATAGACGCGTATGGATTTGGGTGAAACTTCTAACTTATTTTTCGTATAAACTCTCTAGTTTATGCATCTCTCCTGGGAAATCAAAGAGAAATTACTTAAATCCTCGGATGGAGAAATGTTTGCTTTCACTGAGAAACCGATTCCTCCCACCCCCTTCAATATTTCATCACTCTTAAAGTTCTCAAGTTGATGTCAACACTCTTTCAGCTGTTTTCTTTGCGGGTGAATCTCAACATTTACGGGCTGATAAGCACCGAGGATCAGAACTTTTATTTTGTGTGATCTACTATGTCTTGGTAGGATACACAAACCCTAAGTATCGTCAGACAGCAATTTTTACTTTTCGAAATTGGCAATCGTAGAGACTGATGTTGAAAAGTTCGAATCATTGCTGCATTTTTGAACGTAACGATTCAATTTACGTTCTTTTTACATACATACATATATACAGGGCCTTTTTTTCTGGGGTTACTCGGGGATACGGAGTGTCCCCACCTTTTTTTTAAGTATTATTTTTGCTTAACTTAACCGATAATTTAAGAAACGTACAAATAAATTGTTAATATATAACAAAAATAATTTTTTTTAATTGTGAGTTGTTTGTTCCCCTGTGAAAACACGGTACTAAAAATGCGCTCCTTTATTTGAGAAAACACAGTTATATATACATACATATATATGTATGTATATATATATATATATATATATATATATATATATATATATATATATATATATATCGATATATATATATATATATATATATATATATATATATATATATATATATATATATATGTATGTATGTATGTATGTATGTATGTATGTATGCATATATGCATATGTGTATGTATGTATGCATGTGTATGTATGTATGAATGTGTGTATATATATATACTATATACAGTGGAATCTCTATCTATCGTTTTTCAAGGGACCGATTGAAATGAACGATAAATGCCTGAAAACGATAGATGCGGAAACATAACAAAGCAATATGATCGTTGGGACTGGATAAAATGAACGACACATACGGAAAAACGATGGATCCGAAAACGATCAATCGAGATTCCACTGTATATATAATCAACTATAATTTTTGTATTGATCTCAGGTAATACAATACTATGATGGTGAAGGAAAGCCTGGACTGATGGAAAGTTGTCTTTTACAATGATCATGGGACTTACCTAAAGGTGTTGTTTCCTCAAGTTTCCGTAGTTTTGGATAAAAGCAGTATTGTAAGTGCCATTTTTTAAAATTAGAGTCGGTACCGCATTTGTAACGCTGATTCTTGAGTGTACCCCTATTGTATTTTCATATTAGTGTTAAGCCGGAAGATGGCTGAACGACTTAGTCCTCTACGTGTTCGAATCACCCGGCTTGCAAGGATGCTCGTGTCCTACAGTAATCGGTTGTAAACTATAGGTACTCTTCTTTTTAAGCTTTCGTATACAAAGGATGACTGTAACACTTCGAACCAACTTATATTAATTTCGTCGAATTTTACGTAACAGTCGAGGTTAGCTCCCAAAGTCGATAAATAGATTTCTTTATTGTGCGTTTTGCTTTACTTGCATTAAATTTATGCAGATTAAATGTAATATCTTTGTTACATTAAATAGATAAAATGTGACTCATTAAAGATATTACATTTGATCTTTAATGAATGTAATAAAGTGACAGAATCTTTAAATATAAGATTCTGTCCTTTTATTGCTGTCACAAATCTTTTTATTCTATAACATTTACGACACTAAAATGATAATGACTCTGCATTAATATAAATTTTACGATTTAATTTTAATTTCACGCCATAGCATATTTAAGTTCTTTTAACTACACACATATTGTAAAGATTTTTCCCCATCGTAATTACGCCTTTATATATAGATTACTATACTATAAAGAAATAATCGAACAAATTGGAACTGCATTTAAAAAAAAAAAAAAAAAAAAAAAAAAATGTGCGGTCTGGGGGACCCCCGTCAGGAACGAAGTTCCTTACGTTATTTTTTCAACTCTTAACGGAATTTAATATGTAGATTTCTATTGATTATATTAGTGTATTTTTAAAATAACAAAAACGAACAACTTCTCTTTTTGTATTATTATTAAAATAATGAAAGTGCACGTATATATTTTGATTGTATGTTCTGGAAAATATGAATAAACAATCTAAATCTCCGTATTCAAGTTCACTACTTAGTATACGTCTTGCACTAATTGGATTTCGACAACCATTTAAATAGGATGAATTACAGTTGGTTCTCTGTTTAACGACGCTCTACTTAACGACGATCTCTATTTAAAGACGATATTTCCCGGTCCCGGTCCCTCCGACGTAAAAATATTCTATTTTAAGACGATTTTGTTTCTATTTAACGACGATTTTTTCTTACGTGATAAACTTTTTCTTCAACATTTTATCTACAGGAGAGTTACTTTCTGTGGGGGAGTTTGGTTTCAATAACAAACCCGGAATTTCCTTTATGTTTTTTGCAATCATAGACTTGTTGCAGTGAAAAAAAACGGGGGAGGGGGGGGATTACTGTTTCTCGGAAAATCGAACATTCTTCCCTGGTGGATCGAATTTCTTAGTGCGGGTGTGGAATCACTCTATTGTACCTACCATGTTGTCATGTGATTTACGAACTGTCCAAAAGCACCCCTCTCTCACTCCTTCTGGGAAGCACATGTTCATGTTTAGAGAATTCATGGTTGTGTGTAGGAGCTCATTCCAGTACGAATACGAGGTGAGCAGAGCAAAATGGCATCAAAGCGAAAGCATCTTACGTTACACGAAAAAGTGAAAATTTTTGAAAACTGGGAAGAAAGTGTTGGAATAACAAAAGTCCAATTCGCAAGACAATTTCAGCTACCCGAGTCTACTCTCAAAGGCATTTTAGCAAGCAAAAAGAAAATTCTTGAAGCAGCACAAAAATTTGGTTTGGGATCCAAATCCAAACGGCAGAAAATTCAATGTGGCCGATCAGAAGAGTTTGAGAAGGCAGTCCTGCGATGGTTTCATCAAGCAAGAGCATCTAACATTCCAATTTCCGGAGTGATATTTAAAGAAAATGCTATTATTCTGGCAGAAAAGTTTGGAATGCAAAATTTTCAGGCTTCGGCTGGTTGGCTAACAAAGTTCAAAGAAAGATACGGGCTTGTATTTAAAAGCATATCTGGCGAAAGTGGCTCCGTAGATGAAAAAATAGTGGATGAATGGAAAATAGTGCTGAAGGGGATATTAGATGGATATGATAAGAACATATTCAATGCAGATGAGACGGGCCTATTCTACAATATGGGCCTAATAAAACCTTAACGTATATGGGCGACGTAAATCTGCATTATCCAAACGTCGTCCCAAAACCCTTACAGGACTCTGGAAAGCTGTTCAGGAGGAATGGGATAGAATACCTCTTCTGACACTTCAAAAGGCATTATTATCCTGGAAATTGCTGTGTCGAAAGATAGTTCAGAATAAGGGATGTCAAATAGAACATTTAAAACACAAGAATTTTATGTAATTTAGTTTTGTGAATACAATATACATCGTCTAAAAAATGTGTGAACAGCCTCTGTAGTATACTGAATTCTATGGTCATTTCTGTAACTGTATTTATATATTCTATTCTGCTTTTTGCCGTTTATATCTTTTAATAAATTAATACCAAAATCAGCAATGGAGTCAGAATTTATTTGAGCTTAAATTGAACATATTCCTGATACACAGGGTTCCCACCTATATCCGTTACACCGCCACTTAACTTCTAAACGGTGACAGATTAGGCCATAAAGTTGGTGTTTAGGTATAGTAAAAAGTTTATGCGCTACTCGATGAGACAACTTACAACGCCATCTATTGGCAAATTTTGGAATTTGTATTTTTATCTCAAAAACGGTACGAGATACGGGAAAAAAGTCAATTACAATGTTGTGAAGCATCATCGATTTAGTAAGAAAAGACACCTTGTGCACATCAATACTTAAAACAGAATATAGAAAAGGAGCATTTGTTTGGTCACGATTTTGAAAATTGTCATGTCATTAAGAGTGGAAGAAAGAAAGAGACACTTCCCTATCTTCAGGATCATTTATTTATGTTTCTGAAAATGCTTTCCATTAGCCACTATACACTTTCGAGATTTTACGTCGTCTTTTCGTTAGCTTCTCTCGCGTTTCATGACTCCATAGTGTTGAAAATCGCGACCAAACAAATGTTCATTTTATACATTATGTTTTGAGTATTGATGTGCGCAAGGTATCTTTTCTCACGAAATCGATGATGCTGAACAACTTTATAATTGACATTTTTCCCCTATGTCCTACTGTTTTTGAGATAAAAACGCTAATTCCAAAATTTGCGGATAGATGGCGTTGTAAGTTGTCTCATCGAGTAGCGCATAGCTTTTTTACTATACCTAGACACCAACATATACGGCCTAAGCTGTCACCGTTGATGTTAATGGGAGTGTGACGGATATAGGTGGAAACCCTGTATATTCCCCTTTGTTTAAGTGTTTTTAAATAAAAATTTTTAAATTTTAACAAAAGTACACCAAGTGTCTAATCTCGTTCCAAAGGGTGCCGCAAAAGTAAAAAAGGTTGGGAATCCCTGGTTTACAGAGTTGCAGTTATTATCAACTGACGTTTTCCGATATTTTGAATATCTTTTCCTTTTCCATCTCTTTTTAAAATATCAAATCAGAGTTCACTTAAATGTTTGCATTAAAATGTTTTTTATTTTTCATTTTTATTTTATAAGCGAAATATTGGATGTTTTTGTCGCTCATACTTCACCCTTCACGGCACACAACGGGATGGCATTAGCAACTGCGCCAGCTGTTATCTCTCGACGACATGTGTCAGCATTTGTTTTCCTCTCTCATATTTACTTTGGAATTTTTTATTGTTTTTAGAACTTTTCATTATTAAAGATCTTAAGATATTGCCTGTGTTGCGTCTGACAACAGATGTTACTTCTCTAAGAGACAGTTTATAAAGATGGGGGAGCTTTTATATTCACGTCCTTGTATCTCTTGCAAAAGTGACACACACACAAAAAAACCTTTTTTTTTCACTACTTATTTTGTCAACAACAGAACTGACGAGTAATATTTCTTACACTCATCAACATGTATTGATAAATGCATAAAGTTCTATTTACATTTGAATATAAAAGGAAGTACGCCTTTCCAAAACTGATATTGCATTTTGATCCTTTTATTTCTTGGAGTAACGCATTCCTGGGATGTGGGAAAGGTAACTTTAAATGCTTATTAAAATGAAAAAGAAATTGCATGGTACACGCTTTCTTGGGAGGGGCCACTATTGCAAATGTTTAACCTCTTGCTTATTAAAGAATCTACAGTACTAGTGGCCCGTGGTAGCCTGTCGGTACTCGGATCGAATCCCGACAAGCGCCATTATATACCTCCTTGTCTAGGCCGGATATGGGCATGTTAAACCCGTAAACCGGAAAGTCCTTCTATGACGTCAGTGGTTGTGGAAGGTACGATCTCCCCATATGTCGCTCGTGGGGGTGCTGGGTCAAAATTGTGGAGGCACCTAGTCAAGACAGACTCCGGCCCTTGTGGTGCTATTAAAAACCGGAGCCGCACTTCTCAGCCCAAAGCTTATATACTAGACCTTTTCAGTCATCATAAAAGACTTACTGTTTTTATTTTGATATTTAAATAATGCATTATAATAATCATTTCATTTTATTCATCATATCGTTTGCAATTTGTATTCTAATTGTGTTTCTGATTAATAGATGGCATCACTATGTAACTTTTTTTTGCATCAAGGTAAAATGATTTTTATTCTGTTGTTGTTGCACATTCGATTCTGAGAAATGGCAAGAAAATGGCTAAGAAATGTTTAATCTGTTGTGGTGTATATTGTATTCTAAGCAATGTCACGTAAGAATTAAAATATCGCTATGTTGGATGCAATACCGTTTTTTTGTTCTTTATTTGTTAAAGATTCTGTGCAGATTATTGTTCAAGCTGTTGAAATTTTGCAGTCAAATATTCATTGTTTAAAACCTAATTCCGAAGGGTTATTCGGTGTGTCATGAATTCAACAGTTATGTGTTAAAATGAAGTTAGTTATTAAAAGCATTTTAAGGATAAATGCAGTGAACTGAATTTATTAGTGTTGACTTATTATTCAAGAATTATTCAGATGATGCTACAGGTAAGCCATTCCAGTATTAGCTTTATCATAATTCTTCCAGTATTAGCTTACATGTAAGAAGATTGATTATTTAACTTAAACAAGAACATTAAATATTTTTGTTAATGGATTCTGATACAGTCCACTAATATATAATGTTATATTAATAAAATAATTGACCCCACAAGACCTTATCTAGAACTTCAGGCCAGGGGATTTAAGGAACGACAACAACAACAACAACAATACAAGTGAGTGTTTAAAGAAGTATGGAACGTAATCTTTCATTTACCCTCATTTTTAAAGTTCTGTTCCCTTACACTTCTCTTTAAAAAATCATTCTTATAAAGAAATTATTTGCACAATTCATGACATTTTGCTTCAAAATCATTTGAAACACGAATATATAAAACATTTTTCGGCTTTTCATCTATCAGGGGAATGAAATATGAAATATTCTGTTTGTGCATTTTCTCAAATCCTGTTTGTGCAAGTTTCAGAAAATTTATTTTCAGGGTTTATGAAAATAGTATTTAAAAATTTTAATTTAAATTATAGTATTTAAAAATCCCAATATAGTTGTTGTTGCTAATGCCCCCTGGTTGGAGGTTCCTTTAACCAGGTCTTAATAGGCTATCGGGCTTAAAGGGGTGGGTCCTGTTTTGAATTAGCACCACAAGGGTCGGAGTCCGACTTGGCTAAATGACCGGTCCCATAATTTCGAACCGAGTCAAGTGACGAGACCGGAACACTTGACCCCGCAACTCCAAAGGAAAATTTGATAATTTGGAGAACATTGTAGCCACGACCTATTTCACGTGCCCCGGTCACCCCTAGTGAACACGGTGGTGGATTTGCAGCGACGAACATCAAACCGGGGACGTTCAAATCACTGGCCCTCTGCTCTTGCCAACTGGACCACCCAAATATAGTAAAAAATAAAATAAAATGATAGTTAAAAAATCAGTAATTTTTGCTTGACGTAAACCTTTTGCATGCTAAATCAAAAGTTATGTAAATTTTTTAAGGAAACATCTACAGAGGCAAGCTGTATAAAAAATTCTCAGAGAAATTTTGTACAGAAATTTATGTATGTACTTTTAAAGATGGCAGATCTCGAAACGGAGTTTTTCGTGATCAAATAGAGTAAAAATACAGATGTACAGCATGGTAAGCATTAATGTCACAGCATAAAAATGCTGTACAGACAAAGTATAATCACATGAGAAACGGAGAATTGTATTTGAACGGAGAATTATACTTTGAAGTAAGGAAAGAAAATTTAAATGGCTCTCGCTTTTATACATGGCTTTGTGTCATTTACTGCTTGATGAAATCATTAGTTAAAGCTAGAGTACACTTGAACACATTACTTATTGCAATGGTAAACATGCATAAATTTAAGTCTGTTAATTACAAATACTGGGTCATTTTTTATCTCATGTGCATTGTAGATGTTTGCTAATGAACTATGAAATGTTTGCTAATGAACTATGTTGTATCTTGTAAGGCTAGAGAACAGTTGATGCAAATGTTTTATATAAGAATGCAGTTTTTTATTTGCCTGAATCAATCGAGGGAGATAATGTAAAATACCGGAGAGAACCCAATGAGAACTTACGAGAGTGTTAGATAGATACAGAGAACTGGACATTTCCGAAGAAAGAAGATATGATCGCATAAAATTGAGATTTAATTAAATTTTGTATTGAATTGCATAAAATTCTGGGATATGCCTGCCTCTAGGTGAAGCAAAAAGGAAAAGTAAAAAGAAAAAAACACAAAACCGGTGTTTATGACTTTTATCCAGTGTTTGTTTATTAGATATTCCGAGGCTTAAATCTCTCCGCTAGCGTGCTTAGTTCAAATCCAAAAGAATACGACTCACTTCTTCAGACTTAAGTAGCATGTATTCCTTCCTCATATGCCCAGCTCAGGGATATACAAGTGTTTTCCTGGAAAGCGTTTTCCGAAAATGCAATTGAAAGGTAGCCTTTTTAAATAAAACTGATTAGAAAAAATAGCAATATAATAACTAAGCGGTTATGTTAGTTTTTTACAAGTGTTGAACGGTTTTAACCTCTTCTCTGTGACGTGCTCGCCTCAAATACAAGTATTAATAGACTGTCTTCTTCATTTTTAATTACCATGGTATTTTGTAGTAGTTGTTGTTGTTTCACACCAATTAGTATTCCTAGCTCTTTCCCGTTGTGCATGATTTTTAAGAAGAAAACTTTGTTGAAGTTTAGTTGTGAACAAAAAAACTAATAACTAATTTAATACCTCACAAGGTTCGCCAGAATGTCTTTTGTTATAAAGGTATAATCAGTTGAATGTTTAACCGACATATTCTGGTCAAATCCAAGTAGAGAAGAAGGTGGGATTATGAACCCTGCATTTATTACGAACCCCCTTAATATCTGCCCTATACGCAGGCGCGAGCACGCAAAACAGCTATGAACTATAGATCCTAGATGGCTGCAATGCACAGTCAAGGTAATTGACCTCAGTCCACTCCCGAATGACGTCATGTGACCAATTATTTGTTTTTCGATTTTTCAAACTTTTTTCCCGGTACGTAAAAGTGAATATTTTACATAACTACTACTATGTTTGGTAAAAACCGATTCCTGTGCCTTATTCTACATGAGATGAAATTCATTTTAAGTTTATTCGAAATTAAATTTCATGTAGCTCATAATGGGGGCAAAATGTTGCGGGTCCACATTAAGTTCCATTTTGGGTCACATGCTAGATTTGACTTTTTTCACTTATAGGATTGCATACATCTTAAGATTTGATTTAACGGCAAATCCACTTAAGGATGTTTGAATGAAGAGTTTTGAAAGAGGTTAGAGCCAAAAAATATGAAAATCAGTGTTTGGTATGACCACAGTGAGCCCAAAAACAAAAGGGAGTGGGGGGTCAATAATCCCACCTTCTCCTTTATATCTAGATTCACTTCTTCAGACTTAAGATAGCACATCAGTTCTCATGGTAGATCTGAAATGTGCATGTTCAGCTATGAAGCATGATTTTTCTAAATTTTCCGAATCCCAGATTAGCAAAAGCATATTCTTGAATTTTTTTTTTTTTTTCCTATGAAAGTTTAAATCAAGAGCGCGTAGTTTTTAAAAGTTTTATTCTTCAAGAAATTAATGTTTCACGGGAAATTAAATTATTAATATCTGTAACAAAAAACCTTATAGTAAAATAATTTTAAAAATAGTATATAGTAAATATTTTCTTAAAAACACACGCATTGCTTCTTAAGATCTATTTTTGAATATAGAAGAAGAAATAAAAAAATACGCATTTTCTAATCTTATTAGAAAAATCTGGGTAAAAAAGTCTCCATAGCATAACCATAGGTATTGAAACACCGTTAGGTCGAATTGATTCACCGGCTTAAGTTGTCCCGTGTTATGTTCTATTGTTTAACACGTCCTGACGACTGTTTCGAGGGCTAAATTGAGAACTATGCAACGTTTTAACTCAGAAAATTTCAAAAATAGATTAAGATAGACTTGTATTGAAATGGATAAAAAAATTATAGTCATCTAATACTTCACAAGGCCTGACTTTTTAAAAATTACAAGATAAAAAGAACTTTTTCCATGTTTTAAAATTTTCTGTTGAATCATATAAACTTGAAAATTCTATGTATTAATAAATACCTTTTAAAAAATTGGAAGTTAACTGGCGTTTAACTTTTCGTTCCCGTCCCGGTCGATAGATGGCTGCACCAGTCTACAAAACAAAATTAACTGAAAATGAAATCAATTCTGCTTAAAGATGGCTAAAAGTATTAAAATAATGCATTGTCATCATGTTTTGAGCTATTCTAAAAGTTTCAAATGTCTAGCTAGTCGGGAAGTTAGTTAAAAGTCGATTGCAAGATTTGTACTGGACAAACACACAACACACACACAAACAAGAAAGCAAGTTAATAAAAACATGGTAAAAATAGCGGTAGTTTTAAATTCTGTGAAATATTAGCATAATAAATAAATACTACTACAGTATTTTGTGTTTCTCAAAGTTGTAAAGTACTTTAGTTTTAAATCGCAAAGGAATAAACTTTATTAGCAGTTAGCAATAGAGAATCCACAGTGGAATATTCTTAAGCTCGATCGTTGAATGTTTTAAGTTTCGAATCCCCTGCCCTAGAAATATATTCCCCGGGGCATACACGGCGGAACTTCTTGAAATAATAAAATCTTTCATACATCACGAAAAGGAATGTCCCGCACCTATCGAAAACGATTCCAGGCCCATTCCCTTTAGTTCTGTTGCTGAGTAAACCCAGGTATATAAATAACATTAGCTAATAAATTATCTGAGAGGCGAAAATGTTCGATAGATACGCATTCTTGTCGTAGTTCATTTCCGGTTTGGCGGCTGGGCAGGAACGCTTTGTCATATTTCTTGTAGATAACGTTCGTAGAACATAAATGTGTTAAGTCAGGGGAAATGTCCGTATTTTATGTGTTAGGAGCGGTGCGAGTTTTTCTCCTAATGGCGTGATACGTTTTCGCCATTTAAAACGCTCTCGGATTCGCAGTTCTTGAAGGCCAATGGTTCTCAAGCATTTTTGAAAAATTTTACGCCTCAGCCGTAACTGTGAGTCTAATGTGCATTTTATAAAACAGTTTTACATATCATAGGAGAATAAAAAATTAAAATTGGTTGTTTGGTAAATTTTAGACACAGTTTTCATCGCATTAAAATGAAATGGATCAATATTATAAATAGTTTACATGCGACGTAAGTATTCAAAGAGTCTAACTTATATTTCCTGAAACCTTCTGAATTGTTATCCAATCTGCAGTCTTATGAATAATTTACATGCGGCGAAAGTAATCAAAGAGTCTTGTTTATATTTGCGTGCTATTTTCTGTGCTTCAGAATTGTTGTTCAATAATATAACTCAATGTGTTAGTCGTAACTAAACATCAAAAGTATGTTTCTCAAAAGAGTTTTTTTTATTCATATAGCAGGTTACAAGAGTTGAAGTTTTTGAGGAGGTTTTCATTGCATTAAAATGAAATGGATCAGTCTTATGAATAGTTTGCCAGTTGATGGCCGAATGGCTAGGACGCTAGCATTCGGTTCAGATCCTGTGGGTTCGAGTCCAACTGTTGGAATGGATGTTTATAGCCGTTCGGAATCGGCTTTAAACTGTAGGTCCCGGTCTAATTATCCCTCGTGTAGCAAGAAGTTGATCGTAGCGCTCCAAATCAAACCAAATCAAACCTTATGAATAGTTTGCATGCGGTGAAAATCTTCAAAGAGTCTTGTCTATATTTGCCTGCTATCTTCTGTGCTCCAGAATTGTTATTCAATGATAAAACTTTACGTATTAGTCGGAACTAAGAACCATACGAGCTTTTTTAATAAGAGTCTTTTTTTCATATCGCAGATTAAAAGAGTTGAAACTTTAGAGGCAGTTTTGATTGTAATAATAAGAAATGGACCAGTCTTATAAATAGTTTACATGCGACGAAAGTATTCAAAGAGTCTTGCTTATATTTGTCTGCTATCTTCTGTGGTTCAGAATTGTAATTCAATAATATAACTTTACGTATTAGTAGGAACTAAGAACCATATGTGCTTTTTTAATAAGAGTTTTTTTTCATATCGCAGGTTAAAAGAGTTGGAATTTTAGAGGCAAATTTTAATGCATTAAAAACATGGATTTGTGATAGAAACAGTTGACACATGATGACAGTATTCAAAGAATCTTACAAATATTCCCTTAACTCTCTGCTTCAGAAAGATTATACTTCTTTCAAAGAATGACAATAACGATCTCTTCTGCCAGAAATCTTCTCTTTTTAAAGAATTCAATCATAGTACAAAAGAACTCAAAACAAATGCTTCAAATTAAAATTTTATGGCCTGTTTCTAGAGTCGAGACCAATAAATTGACGCATCAGAATATCAATCCATATGACCTCAATCCTCATTACGTTACGGGTGAATTTTTCTTTTCCAATTTTTCTAAACCAATCGGCAGTGAAAACCGCAAAGTGAAAGATGTGGCGTATACACACAACTGTTCTCATATTTATTTAACTATGCAGAAAAAGCAGTTGTGACTTTTATATTCCGTAGTTCAAAGTTATATGTATAAAAGATATCTAATACGTAAGTCGGCATAAAGTTTTAATATGACCATTAATCCTCTTAAGGATGTTTAAATGAAGAGTTTTGGAAGAGGTTAGAGCCAAAAAATATGAAAATCAGTGTTTGGTATGACCACAGTGAGCCAAAAACAGAAGGGGGGTCCATAATCCCACCTTCTCTTTTATATCTAGATTCACTTCTTCAGACTTAAGATAGCACATCAGTTCTCATGGTAGATCTGAAATGCGCATGTTCAGCTATGAAGCATAACTGTTCTGTATTTTCCTAATCCCAGATTAGCAATAGCATATTCTTGAATTTGTTTTTTTTATCTTATGAAAGTTTAAATAAAGAGCGCGTAGTTTTTAAAAGTTTTATTCTTCAAGAAATTAATGTTTCACGGGAGATTACATTATTAAACCAAAAATCTTATAGTAGAATAGTTTTAAAAATTATATAGTAAATATTTTCTTAAAAACACACGCATTGCTTCTTAAGATCTATTTTTGAATATAGAAGAAGAAATAAAAAAATACTCATTTTCTAATCTTATTAGAAAAATCCGGGTTAAAAAGTCTCCATAGCATACCATAGGGATTAAAATACCGTGACGTCGAATTGATACACCGGCTTAATTTGAGCCCATGTTATGTTCTATTGTTAACACGTCCTGACAACTGTTTCAAGGGCTTAATTGAGGACTGTGCAAGGTTTTCACTCAGAAAATTTCAAAAAACAGATTAAAATTGACTTATATTGAAATGGATAAAAACAAAAAATATAGCCATTGAATACTTCACAAGGCCTGACTTTTTAATAATTACAAGATAAAAAGAGCTGTTTATATACTATGCTTTTAAATTTTCTGTTGAATCATATAAACTTGACAATTATATGTATTAATAAATACTTTTTAAAATTTTTTTTGATGAATTATCCCATGAACTTGAAAGAAAATGAAGTTTATTGGAAGTTAACTTGAGTTTAACTTTTCGTTCCCGTCCCGGTCGATAGATGGCTGCACCTGCTGTTCTATTTGTAATGCAATATTGGCGTCATATCGCTACAGGTTGGCGACCGTATCATGTTCATCATATTAACCAAAGTGGCAAGTCCGAATGGCGCCTCTTCATTGAGTGAAAGGACGAAAGATACTACTTGAACCACGATTGTTATTACAAACACGTTGATGGTATTCAGAGTTCTTCTAAGATTTCTAGCACTCTGAAAACCGATTGCAGTTTAAAATATTGATATTCTAAAGTGATTTATAACTTAAGAGATATAAACTGACAATGCCACACAAGTATTCGTGTTTTCGTCAAAGAAAAGTTGATTTCATTGAACCAACATATTTTTACTTTCTACCTGCGACCTAGGCTTTGTAGAGAGGATTAAGTATTGTATAAATACAATCCTTCGCTGTTCTAGATGTAGAGATTGGTGAAAAATGTTTCTCGTGATGTTGCAAAATGTTACGGCGTCTAAATTTTCTCAACGTAGACTATATATTTTTTAAGGAACGATGCACTAGTTAGTACTCGACAATCGGAACGATTTGAGTTTTCAACTGTAATTCCCATCATAATGACTTTTCTGTCGATTGACATGCTTAAAGGATCTTTCAGAGGATTCCTTGAGCACAAAAGTTCCTTATCCTGTCTTTTAAGACCCTGGCGACTAAGACATGGTTATGGAGCTGGTTCTGTTCAGAAATAAAAAAATATTATCTCTTTTTACTGTAGTTTGATTGTAGATTACAAATATTAACTTTAACAACTGTAGCTCAAAGGTGTAGAATTAGACCAATGTCATTCCTGAGGAAATAACCATTTTCAATATAAATTGCTACAGCGGCGACTTGCCGAAAAATTTCATTTTCCAGACTGCCCAACAAAAAACTGTGAACCCTGAAAGGAGGATATAATATTCTCGTTAGTTTCGGCCATTATCCCGGTAGTTCGAAAATGCGGCCTGCTGCTGGTTAAACAGCTCAAATGATTGTATGTACTCAGTTTCAGGGAGACTTTTCGAACTACAATAGTTGACCGCCAGTGAAAAAAAAACGTAAACAAACACAAGTTTATCGGAACCGGAACGACAGAATCATATGATTTTATATATTCTAAATGCGACCCATATGGTATAGTGGTTAGCGCCGTGAGCTTCTACGCTGTGGGCTTGGGTTCAAATCCCAAATAAGGCTTGGTCTTTATCGTGCTGTCCTCTCATAGGGAG
Source organism: Dolomedes plantarius (assembly GCA_907164885.2). NCBI lineage: Eukaryota > Metazoa > Arthropoda > Arachnida > Araneae > Dolomedidae > Dolomedes > Dolomedes plantarius. Next base: position 107,663,091 of record OU015496.1, read on the forward strand.
CAATGCTGGCTCACCTAAATCGTGCTCCCGTAATAAAGTAGCTAGCAAAACATCGCGGAGAATAACAAAAGCCGAAAGTCTCACAAGGGTCAGCAAGATTGGTCCAGAGTGATGTTCTCTGACGAATCCCGTTTAACTGTGACAAGTGATTCTGGCCACCAGTTAGTGTGGAGAGAGAGGGGAACACGTTATGCACCACATAATGTTTAGGAACGTCATCGGTATGGCCAAGGCATGATGGTGTGGGCAGGCATTATGCACAATGGCAAAATACCGCTTCACAACTTTGAGCGAGGTACCGCTACATAGCAGTGGTATTGCAGAGAGATTATTCTGGACCATGTTCATCTTTTTAGGGGTGCGGTATGTCCAGATTTTCTGATTATGGACCACAATGCGCACCCACACAGGGCTGCTGAAGAATCGGACACACTAGAAAGTGAAAATATTCAACTTATGATATGGCTTGCTTACTCTCCTGACCTAAATTCTATAGAGCCTGCGTTGGATGGTCTTGGCAGACGTGTTTCTCAAAGAACTCGCTCTCCTCGAACCATGCAAGAACTGAAAATCGCCTTGAGAGAGGAGTGGGACAATTTCCCCCAAGGACTCCTGAATACTTTAGTAGACAGCATGAAAAACAGATGGAAAATGTTCACTGGTATCCGAGGAGGTCACACACCTTACTAAAGTACTCATAACTGTTTCATTCTGGCAGGAGGACCTATTTTTCGTGGCTGTTTGGAAATGTTCCAAACAGCATATTTTTTGCTTTTCGTTTTCTTCTTTTTTCATGTAGCGAAATCTGTACCATTTTGCATAATAAATAATGCACAGTATCTCTACTAAATATATACTCAGTTTCATTTCTTCAATCAATGTCTATTATGAAATATTCCGAAAAATGTGACTGTTCCTTAGCTATTGTAGAGCAGTGTATATATATATATATAGCTATATATATATATATATATATATATATATATATATATATATATATATATATATATATATATATATATATATATATATATGTATATATATATATATATATATATGTATATATATATGCTGAAAAATGTTTCGATGGTGAAAATTCTTAAAATATTTCTATTTATTATGTTAAAGATTTGTCAACTCTTGTAGATGGGTTTTTTGGACTACAGAGCAAAACCAGGAAGGGGAAAGCTTTAAAAATTTAGCATTTTCAAATAATAGAAATAATTTGTCCCTCTATCAAAATTTGAGTGGTGCAAAATTTTTACATTCGTGTAAAATTGCGATATCTTTATATTTCGTTCGGTTTCAATAAGACATTTTGCTGCAGTCGAGGGTTTATATTTTTATGCTATACAGAACACTGTTTTCTATGAAAGAAAGTTAATTGAGTGTCGTTGAACAAACAAGATATTTTTCTGGTTCTGTAAGGGAGTGAATTTTACATTCCTGAAGTTTGAAATTTCATTATTTTAGATATGTCTACTAAAAGACTAATTCTTCTTAGAAGAGAGGGGTTTTATTAAAAGTGGAAGCAGAAATGCGCTTATGTTGGGAGAAACCCGAAAAACCTTTTTATCCTGTCAAATGTTTGAAACTTCACTTTGCAAGGATTACAGAGAGATTTATATAACCTTTAGGATTTAAATTTTTTTTTATTTTCTATAATCAAATTCCTTTGAAGATAGTAAATAATTTCACTGTGGTACAAACAAGACTTCATCTGTCGTTTTGGGAAGCGTTATTGGTTTGATCAGAGTTTCAAACCAGGTAGCTCTTCGTTTGTACATTTTTGTGTACCATTCTTAGTAAGTGGTTACAATTTACGGATTATCTAAAGAAAAAAGACCACGTTTTGACGGCTCATGAGTTGACCTCGCAGATTTTTAGTTCTCCTGATAAGTTGTACGGAAATTTTATCAAGGTATTTTTGTAATTATATATATATATGTCAGAGATTCTTTAGGGAATAGAATTTAAAGGGTTAAAAAAGGGAATTATTTTATAGAAAATCGGAATTAAAACGTAAAACGCCTGATTATTCACATTTCATGGGGTAACGCGAGACGAACAAGAGTTTCGGTACAAGAGGTAACGTTGCGAGGGGCTATTAATAGAACTGAGCAGCCTTGAGTAAATTGGCGTTAAGGATTGTTCTGGGAGTTTCAAAGTGCAGGTCTAAGCAGTATTTTGGCGCGTTATGCAGTGAGCGGGAAAAGAATAAGCTAGACCGGGGATTTCAATCGATGATGACGGACACACGGTGAAGGGCTCCGCGTTTTTTGAGATGGCAAGCGCCAGGCTCTATCTAGGTTAAGCTGGAGAAGTGGTTTCGCGAAGTTTGATCGAATAAAGGAAATTAAGTGATTGGCAATGTATTGATTTAGCTGTGCATTTAGTTACGGTCACGCTGCATTTTACTTTCAGAACTATATGTGACTGCAACTTATTCAATAATAACAGGCGAATTTATATATATATATATATATATATATATATATATATATATATATATATATATATATATATATATTATTTCCAATGGACAGATTAAAAAGACAACTACCGCCAAAAAAAAGTACAACACAACAAACACAAAAAACGAAAAAAGTTGTTAACATTTGATCCTTTGTTGCAAACCTTTGTTAACATTTGATCTTGCGAGGACGTTATAAAGACAATTTAACAGCTCCACATTTCCATAGATGTCATTTTAATTAGTTACGTTTTTTTATAATCCATGTGCAAAATTCCACGTTAATATAGCAAAGTGTACGTTAATAAGACAAAAAAAGAGGCGTTAAATACGGCTGACTACTTTATTGGATATTTTAAAACCATAATTTTTTTTTAAAAATATTTTGTACATATGTCTAATCTCTCTCTCTATATATATGGATGTATGTGAGTGTGTATGTTCCAGCATCACTCTGGAACGCCTGGAGCAATTTCAACCAAACTTGTTACACATACCACTTACAATCTGGAAAGAGACGCTGACGGGTAAGACACCCCTAGCACCCATATGGGGGGGCAGGGGGTAGGGGGCACATGTAAAAATAATCGAAAACGATTGATATTAGTATCGAATCCATAGTTTTCGGGGTCGCTGAAATTAATTGTGACACTCCCGATGCCGTCTATGTGCAAGTTCAGCCCCCATCAGCACTGGAGGGGGGGGGGGAAGTGGAAGAAAGGATGGACATACATAAAGTATCCAAAATACCGAGAGTAGTGTCGAAAGCATAGTTTTTGGGGTCACTGAGACGAATAGTGACATTTCTGATGTCGTTTTAGTGCAAGTTCAACTCCTCCCATTCGCATAAGGGGGGAGGGGGGAGGGAAGAATGGGTGAATATAAAATGTGCATAATACCGAGAGTAGATTTAAAACCATAGTTTTCGGGATCACTGAGACGAATAGTGACATTTCTGATGCTGTTTAAGTGCAAGTTCAGCCCCCATCAGTATTGGTGGGGGAGGGAAAGAGGAAGAAAGTGTGAATATAAAATGTCCAAAATTAGAGAATAGTGCAAAAACCATAGTTTTCGGCGTCGCTGAGACGAATAATGACATTACTGATGCCGTTTAAGTGAAAGTTTAACACCCCCCATTAGTTAGGCGGGTAGGGGAGGGAAGAAGAGGTGAATATAAATATCTAAAATGACAGAGAAGAGTGTCGAATCCATAGAATTTAGGTTCACTGCGACGAATAGGGACACTCCCGATGACGTTTAAATGCAAGTTCAGCCTCCTACCACCATTAGGCGGGAGGGGGGAAGAAGGGATAAAAATAAAACGTCCAAAATGACCGAGAGTAATGTCGAATCAATAGTTTTCGAGAGCACAGAAATAAATAGTGATACTCCCGATGCTGCTTAAGTGCAAATTAATCCCCAATCAACATGGGGGAGAAGGGGAAGAAGCGGGATTATGAAATGTCCATAATGACTGAGAGTAGTGCCGAATCCATAATTTTCGATGTCGCTGAGATGAATAGGGACACTACCGATGCCATTTACATGAGAATGCAGCCCCCCCATCAGCATTGTTGGGTGAGGCGGGGGTAAAATAGTGTGAATATAAAATGTTCAAAATGATCGTAAATAGCGTCGAATCCATAGTTTTCGGGTTCGTTGCGACGAATAAGGATACTCCCGATACCGTTTAAATGCAAGTTCCGCCTCCCAACACCATTAGGGGGGAGGAGTAGGGGTAAAAATAAAATGTCCAAAATTACCGAGAGTAGTGTCGAATCCATAGTTTTTGCGTCGCTGAGATAAATAGGGCCCTTCCGATGCCGCTTAAGTGCAAGTACAGTCTCCCATCAATATTGGTGGAGGAGAGCGGGGGAGAAGGGGTAAAAAAAGTCCAAACTTACCGAGATTAGTGTCGAATCCATCGTTTTCGGAGTCACTGAGAGGAATATAGGAAACTAAAAATGTTGTTTATATTCAAGTTTTAAGTTAAATTAATAATAGAGGGAATTTGTAATTTTACTTTATCATTTGTTTACTGTACTTACTTTTAAATACCTGTAAATTAAATTTCTTTGATCTTACATCATCCTTTCCTTTTCCTGTGTAATAAAAAATTGCGATAAGCAAATACCCGGACAACGCCGGGGAAATAACTAGCATTCATATGTAATACTAGCTATTTCCCCGTTTAATGTTTCAATAATACAATATTTATTTTTTAAACTGGCATTTTTGTGAATTCTTGGTCCCAATTAGACAAAATTTATATTGTTTTGAATTTTGTAAATATTGCATTTTGTTTCGTTAAAATGGCTTCTATGGAAGAGCTCCTATAGACTCTTGTAGACTGCTATGTAATTAACATGGGAGTCTATGGGAATCTCACCAAATTTCTGAGTTATCGACAAATTGGCCATGGATTTTGTGACTTATTTTAGTCTCTAGATTTGGCGATATTTCTCCAACTTGCCGACTAAACCTTTCTGGAAGCTTCTAGAAATATCTAGCTGTTACTGACCTACAGAGGGCGCTTTGGAAATCTATAAATGTACCTGATACCAGCATTGGAACTCAGTTCAATTGCCTAGTAAGAACTGAATGTGTTGTAACTGAGTTAGTTGGCGTGTATTGTATTGAAAATTCTGGTATCCTGACTTGTGTTTTTAGAATATTTTGCTGTATAGAAGACAATTGTTACGTCTTTTATGTTTGAATTTGTGTATACGCCTGAAGGATTCCCAAAATAATAAATTCATTTTGTGTGAACTTTCTGAAGAGATTCTTATTCAATCCTAACGACCCAGGAAAACGGAACAATATGTATTTAAATGAAGATGTACCCCGATTTTCGCGAACTTTCGTCGGTCGTAATTGGTCATAATCGCGTGCGTAACTTCGGGGAATTACTGTATATGTGTGTATTCGAGAGCGATATCGATAAAAAAAAAATCTGAAAACTGTACGATGTTGATATTCTTTTTGTAATAAGAATTAGTCAGATTTTGCCGATTGCTATCAAAGACCTACGACATTTTCGAATTATGACTTAACCCACTCACCCTGTCATACCCATACATAAACTCGTATAATGGTAGACTGCCGAATCGTTATCCTCCCACTTTTCGATGATAACGGTCTTGTTTCCAATATAATAATTCAGTTCATTGATTCACGCAATTTCCTAACTTTTAGGGATGACAGGAAAGGAAAATCCATTTTGTGTCGTGCCTGTCACGTAATCCATTTAAAGAAATGTTAAAGCTGGAGGAATTGCCTTTCTCTTTTTTTTAAAAACGAGTGGCGCCGAAAAGTGAATTGATGTTGCGAAAATAAGGTGATTTTTAGACCGTAAACATTTCCAAAGGAGGGTGTGTAGGACTTACTCGCGTTTGATAGTGCTATTGGATTTAAAACCGATTTCTCTTGATAGCATGGAACTTGTTAATTAAAGTTGGTATTATGAGGACTTTTTAAAATTTTTCTCTCATTTTCTTAGGGTTTTAGCCCATGAAATAAATTCTTCATATCAACCCAAATCCCAGGTGTATGGTATGCTCAAGGTCAGGTGGGTTAAGCTAAAGTTGAACAAAATTTAGCTTTGGAATAAAAATTAATGTATTAAAATAAACTTTAGTAGAATTTTCAAGTTTCTATAATTTAGTATAGTTGTTTTACCCTCCAGCATTTTTATTCTAACAATGAAATATGCTAAAATCGTACTAAAATATTTAAACTAAGTTAATGCGTTTCCTTAAGGTGACTGCCTACGTTGAAAATGTCTTTTTTTGACTATTTTGGTCAATTTCAGTTTTTTGCAAGAATCGTGTAATTCGATCTTTTCTCTTTTCAAAACTGTTTTGATTTTCATTCTACATCAATTAGAAGCAGAGTTATAGCTATTTAAGAAAACATCTTCTGCTACAAAATTGAAGTGAAAAACTTCTCAGAATTATGTGTTTTAGCACAAATCTCTACGATTATCATGATATCTCACATAATAATGTATATAATTTGATAAAATTTTCAGCAATTGTTTTAGATTCTATTGTTAATGAAATGAAGCACAATAATGGGTGTATAATAAATAGTTTTTTATTTGGGGCTGTTTTTATAAGGAAAGGAATGACGAACCAGGGAAAATTTTCATATTGGAACATAAAATTGCGTGTATTATTTTTCCATTTTATAATTTCTCTTAGATTGTAGGTCATTTTGAAGATAACTGTCATATGTATCATGTGTGAGAAGGAAATTAAATTTGTAGCTTTAGGATTTTGTGCAGAGTGATAGGTGTTTTAGCTAAATTTCATTAAAAGTTACTTCAAATTCACCAATTTACAAAAAAGTATTCTATTTACAGGTAAGTTTTTGTTCCTTTTATTAAATTTTTAAGTGCTATTTTACCATAAAAGACCAAAAAATCCTTTAAAAAATTATTTTTTTTAAAAATTGACTCCGAACGTAGGCAGTCACCTTAAGGCTGTTGTGTACTAACCCTATTGGATTCTTTCACCTCAATGTCAATCTATGGAGAAAATTTGTCTAAGGATTGCTGATTGGATTAAAAGAATTTTTTAAAAATTTGTACTCCGTAATAGAGAAAGAAATTTTGCACGTTAGAGCATTTTTCGCTTTTTTGAAAATATGCAAACAATATTTTAAAATTTAAATTTTTCGAGGAAAAAAAATCTGGTATAGTATTTTTAAACTGTCATCAATTCTTATGGTGGACGAAATTTATAAAATGAATCTTGTTGCAATGTGCAGAAAAGTTCGGGCTATCTGAAAATACCCTTTTTATTTGATTAAATTATCAGCATTTATGTAGCTGTCAATAGTAGACAAATTTTCTCCATATGTTAACATTGAGGCGAACGAATCCAATAGGTTTAGTTCACGGCAGCCTTAATGTTACGTATTTCACTTATGGGGACATCTCAAAAGAAAAATTCTAATTTAGTGTCTTTTTTTCGTCGTTTAACTGAAAATCTTAGACGTTGTAGATACTGTAATGCTTTCGAAGAAGCTTAAATCAAGTCCGTTAGTTAGAATCGATTCTACTTTACGCCTTGTGCAGTACGTTGTTTTCTGCGGACTCTTAGGGCAGCAGTTACAGCAGTTTTTAGAATAAGATCAACAGGTGATGACCCGACTTGGATTTTGTGATAGTTGGATTAGACCTACAGGGAAAAAATACTTTGAGGAAAATTTTCTGGTAATTTCTTTATTTTATTTGTGACAGCGAGATGCGTTTCTATGCTGTCATTGTTAATTCAAAATAGTTTTGTTAAGTTAAATCTCCTTAACATTTGGTTCTCTGTTAAAGAAATATAACCGATGGTTATCCCTTCATTATTTTAGTCTCATATTGCTCAACCTGTTGATCGGGATTTCTTTATATCTGTCCATTTCTATGTCGACACGTTTTAAAATCAGGAAATTACGAAATCTGTTTAACTTGGAACATAACTAGGGGATCAATGTTTTAAATTTTCCACTTTGTGGCAGCGTGTTTGTTAATGTTCAAAATGGAAGCTGCCGGTTCTCTTGTTGTGAAGAAAATATTTCTCAAAGTATTTCTGATAAGTGAAAGTCATATTTTTGTTTATTATTCATTTTCCGAGTAGATCACATTTCTTTAATGTATGCATGTACGTAAATCTTAAAGTTCACTTAAGTGCTACGGAATTTTTAAGACTTTACCACCTTAAAAATCAATAGCACGCATCACCATAATGTCACATATGATCTATTTTGGCGCACTTTTTAGAAAAAACAGCCAAAAGATGCCAAAATAGCGATTCAAAGTTGTAAGCAAGCAACGATGTATTTTGCGAGATACAACTGAAAGATCACAATGGCTAATCGTGTTAGTCCGGCTTACATCAGAAGGTTCCAGTGTATTGAAGTGAACAAAAATTGTAAACCTACGATCTTACTCGCAGTAAGAAGGATACTTTTAATCGACTGAAGACTACAGTCGATTAAAAGTAGACAGAGTCGACAGAATTGGGTCCTTTCTTTTGTAGTTTTGGCTAATGGTGTTAAAAGATTAGCTTGTAAATAGAACCACCATTTCTTCGCAGTAGATATAGCAATAAGATTTATGTGTAATGAGGTAAATATAAAATATTTTTAAAAATTATGCAAGACTAATTAATCAACTGAAGACTACAGTCGATTAAAAGTAGACAGAGTATATTTAATATATTTGTTCCGTCCTGTAGTAGCAGCCTGCGTTCATAGATGGCAGCACTGATCCAGTGATTTCTTATTTTGAAACGATGTGTGTAAACATGAACTGTTGTTGTTGACAAAACATTCTTATGTACGTGATGCGAGCAAGGCTTCTGCTTGCTTATTCTCTTTTGATGTAATTTACGTTAAGTGAAAGGTTTGGAGGACGTCTGGGAAGCTATTCCTTTATGTAAGTCAATTCATAATTCAATTCTTTATGCTATTTGGGTTTTTCATTTTCCCAGCGTTGACCCATCCCTTAGATTCAATTGTATAATATTAATCGCAAGTGCATTCTATTAAATGTGCAAGTATTGTAATTATTTTGTTTTAAGTCAAATAAATCTTTTAAAATCATTTACAGTCCACTAAATCTATAAATCTCACAATATTTAAGAGTAAAATACTGCATATGAACTCAATTTGTTGTATATTTATAAAGTTTAGTTCGTTTAAGAGATGTAGCATAAGTCTTACGATTGACTAGTACATTGGTAGTTAATTTAAATCATTTGGAAAAAACGATGTGCGCAGGTCTTATAAACCAATGCAGGAAGTATTCAGGTTGATTTCTGTGGCTAAAAAACAGCTAGGTACTGATAAGTACAGTGAAATTTCTCAATGGCGGCCAGTAATGGAAAAAAGTGGCCGTTTTGAGGAGTGTGGTTTTGAAGTCGAAAAGAGGTTTCTTCCATAACATTGGCTCTATGGAGTCTTGAATGAGTTCTGAGCCAAATATTGCCATTAAGAGATATTGTCAGCAAAGGAAGTTTCACTCTATAACTTCTGTATTTCGAATACTTAATCCCGTAATCCCGGGTAGAACCTAGTGATAGATTTAAAAGGCTGCAATTTAAAATCTGTGGTGTTATGGCAGATGTTGATATGTACTTTTTTTCATGTTTTCGGCAAATTAAAAAAGAAGCTTTGGCTGTGAAATATAAAATCACTCAATTAAGTTTTTCAATCAATTTCAACATTCTTTAGTTAATACTCATATTCAGTACCAAACATATGTCTGGTCTTGAAGACTAAAATTTTGGGGAGGGCTGAGAAAAATAGAAAACATCAACTTTTGCCAAATGACGAATAACTCTGTATTATTTCATAATTCCACATATCAGCTTTTGCCACATTGAAGAACCAATTTTAAATGGGACATATCAACTTAACACAAAACTGAATTTTTCGGACATATCAACATCTGCCATATTGCCGCAAAAATAAGTCTAATGCTATTTTCTAGAATGACTGTAATAAAACCTGGGCTGGCCACTAGATTTGTGACTATTGTACGGGCTAATAGAAAAAAAAGGATCTGAAAAATTTACTTTTATTGTTAAGATCACAGCCAGAGTTCTGTTAAATACATTTTAAAATAAATGTTATCCGGTAAAGTTAGCTCGTATCTTATTTCTTAAGTTCAAGAAAAATGTTTTGTTAAGCCACATCGTGAGGGCTCTGTATTTATATTACGGATTTCCACAGTTACTAACAAAATATTTCTGGATCTAAACATGCTATACTGTAAAGGACAAGATATTTTTTCTCTTCCTTAATAGGAATGTATGGCTTCTAGATATAAATTTTATATAACGTTGTCAGCCATGAAATATTTAATTTCTTAAATTTATCATTCAAGAATTTAATATTTGTAATGTTTTGAACTTCATGGTGCGTAAGGAAATATTCTGTAATTTGGAACATATTAAAAACCGTTTTATGTTCATAACGTTTACTATTCTGTTAAAACTCACCATAGTAACTTTTGCTGAAGGGTGGGTTCCATTCGTTCGTGAATATTTCGAAAGTTTGGAGAACTATTTCCAGCCTTTATATGATATTATTGATTCCTTTTTTGTGTGTACGAGAGTGTCTGATGCATCTTTGCTGAAGTTTCAAGCCAGCCACTTTATACTCTGAATCTATTAGTTGGTTAATTCACTGAATGTTTGGTTAGATTCCTAAACAAACATTCAAATAAAGTATTGTCTTAAAATGTATTTTTTTTTTCAAAATTCAGAGCGTTACGAGATAAGTCAAGAAAGCAATCAAGGGAAGCTGAAGGGATGTTATATTTAACAAACTAAGTACTTGATGATGATAATAGAAGTCGAAGATTATAAATTGAAATACACTTAAGTCGCCTATAACGCGTTTAATTCGAACCGCGTTATAAGAAACATAGAAATAACACAAATCGGATTAATTTATACCGTGTTATATGGAAGCCGCGTTATATGGAAACCGCGTTATAACATACTCAGAATTAATTCAAATCAGGAAATGCGTTCTATGGAAACTGCGTTATAAGAAACGTACAAACAAAACAAATCAGATTAATTTGTACCGTGTTATATGGAAACCGCGTTGTAAGAAACTCAGAATTGATACAAATTAAATGAATTCGTACCGCGTTATGTAGAATCTCGGAAATAAGTAAATTCTGCATAAATCAGACCTATTAAGACCTATATAAAAGCTGCATTCTCAAAGCACCAATTGATAAACAGGGGAATACCCCATAAATGTCAACTACAAAAATTTAAGACATCAAATAAGTGCTGCCATAGATAAATTTTTCAGGCCATTTGAGTTGTTGGAATGTTCTTGTACGTAAAACGCATAAGGTCACCGCGTTTTAGGAAAATCGCGTTATAAAAATATCGCGCTATAGGAGACTACTCAAACACATAGGAAAAAATGCCCTTTATAAATCGACCGGATTTTCAACCATCAAAGAAGCTATATCACATCATGATTCCTAAACATCTTGTGCCACAATTATTTCAACACCAAATCATAGAAACACCTCATTTGGGTATCACCTCTTACTGAATATGGGAAGCTTTTTTTCTTCCCGATGTTGAAGCAACACTTAAAATAAAGGTGTTCTGAATCATATGAATGTTGTAAGTAAACTTATGAATGTGGTATGTATACAATCACTTTAAAAGTAGGCTTTGTAAAACTTACACTTTACGTAGTGAAACTGTTATGGTTAAGAAAAATGCATTATCCTTATGTATTTTTAGTATTAAATGCAATGTATTATGGTGATTTAACCCTTCAGCGGGTGCGCTAATTTTTGGAACACCGGCCGGCGCGCGTGGCACAAAGTGCAACCTTTCAACCTTGATTATTCCTTTTGTAATAAACTTTATTTTCAAATTGAAAATAATAATTCTGTGTTTTAGGACAAGATATAAAATGTTTATTATATTGAGATATATTTATAATTAAAGGCCAAACAATGCAAATACAATCGTCTTATTTCAATACTGTCCGGTTTATTGGAACTAAGGACAACTTGTGAATTGATTCCTATTATATCGAAAAACCTGAAAAACAGTGAGATTGTCAATTGATGGCTTGCTCAAATCTGCCAACATATCATTAATGAGCGCCTCTTCTGTAGGAAATAATTCCTCCACCTCGCTTCTTAACAATTTTCGCTTCTTAACTATGAGGAAATGGGTCAAGCCGCTTTTCGCAAGATCCGGAGACTATCTTATTGTAAGTCGATTCGCTGACTACCAATTGAGGCTTTGACGTTGAAAAGAGGGTAAGTATTTTTTCACTGATACAAGGGATTGTTCCAAGGCTATTGGCGTTGAAAAGAAGATAAGGGCCGAGCTAGATTGATTTAGTTCTGAGCTAGGCACTTACCTTCTTTTCAACGCCAATTAGCCTTGGATCAAACCCTTGTATCAGTGAAAAAATACATTTCGGAAATCTTGGCACTTACCCTCTTTTCAACGTAAATGCCTCAATTATGGGTTTCCTTATTGTTACACGGCGTATGGAGGCGTTGTCCATATTCAGAATCCATTTTCCATAGGCCAGTTCGGGGCACTTTAAGGCAGCCAGCCAGGACTCACGCTTGTTTCTAAGATTTACGAATGCATGCTTAGCACCAAATATCTTCAAGATGCATATTAGATATAAATCCCGTGTTGTGACTTTGACAGAGTTGATTGTAACATGGAAAAAAGACGTGAAAGGTTTTCCAGAACAAGATTTTCCTCAGCGCTCATCGGTTTTGAATTGTTCATGGAATGACACACCGACGTAGTCTCCCTTTCCGATTGTAATCCACTTGTTAAGCTACTCCACTTTCTCTAAATCAGTGTTTCTCAAAGTACTCTTCAGGAAACCCCGAGGTTGATGAATAAAATTTTGAGGTTTCATAGCATAAAGTGCCCCTTAATAAGATTGCGAAAAATGTAGGTACGTGTTGTTATATTAATCAAGGCATACAAGGTATAGAACAGTGATTTGTGCTTAGTAGTACACAACATGATGTTTGGAAACCATTATGCTATAGAGACCAATGTGATCAGGGGTTTGAGATGATTGGGCCTACACTTTTTTTCCAATAAAAGGTCGCAATTGGCTTGAGAATTGAAGTATTTTTGAATCCGCCTTAAACTATACGCTCAGTCTCTTCAGCCTGTATAGCAACGATGGTCATAGCGCTTCAGAAGTTAAAGCCGCCACAAAAGAGAGCTAAACCGCAGTTTTACCTGTTCTGGTTTTGTCAAATAGACTTCAACATGCACCATAAACCGCATTGCAGGTCTTATATTTGGGTGACCACGATTTTAATCTTCGAAACCTTAAAATGCTATTAGTTTTTTTAAAATATCTTTTGGCGATAATTTATTCTTGATAATCAATCTCGCTTGCATTTCGATTTTTTTCTCAATAAATTAAAAACTAAAAAAAAAAATTAAAGTTAAAATAAGTGGTTGAGTAATTTACTTCCAAAAGGCATACACTAAATACATTACATTAAATAGCATGATTACATGTGTCTATCGAAACGTGCTTCTTTTCATTTCGTTCACTTTTAACTGTCGTGTTCCTTAAAACACTTTTGCATTGCTTTTCATGCTAACATAGAATGTCAATTTCAAACTTCTCTCTACAGGATCATGCCTCAGTAGTGACACCATGAGCCCCACAATGTTTTTGATCACCCCTGTTTAAAATTGACGGGTGGGAAAGAAAATCAACTATTTTTGCATGTGTCGTTGAGGCTGAAGGTAAATAAAATATCTTCATGGTTGTCATTGAGGGTAAAACTAAAATAAGCAATTTTACAACATATGTAAAAGTTAAATTACTTTTACGGCTCACTTCAGCGTCAGCTGCGCCCAACCACTTGTTTTAAATAAAAAAATATCAGTTATTAATTTGTTTATAAAAAAATCGAAATAAAATTGAGATTTTTTTTAGTCTAATGTGGAGGAACTTGTTAGACATTCACCTCTTGTTATTCACGGCTATTTTAACTGGCTACTTTATTATGGGAGCAAACATTGCTCCCCATGAGGGGGACGATACGGAAAAGACCAAGCCTTAACCAAGCATTTGAACCCAAACCCACCTCGTGACAGCTCAGAACGCTAACCACTACACCATGTGGGAGGCGTGAGATTCATTATCAAGAACGAATTATCGTCAAGAGATACAAATAAATCTCCAATTGCATTTTAAGGTTTCGGGAGAAGTTGAAAATCGTGGCGGCCCTCAGTATAAGAACTGCAGTGCCCGTTGGTGCACGTTGAAATGTATTATGCGTATTTGACAAAACCAGAAGAGGGAAAACAAACTATAGTTTAATTCTCTTTTGGGGCGGCTTTCACTTGTGAAGCACTATGATCATCATTGCTATACGGGGCTGAAGAACCTGGGTGTATAGTTTAAGGCGACAGTGGACAATGAAAAACTTTTTTTTTATAAACCAATTGCTATGAAATGTTGTATACTTATACAGTGTTGCTTAGAGATGGAAATTCTAAATTTGAAAAAAATCAGAATGTAATTAAGATATTAATTAAAATCAGTTTGTTGATTACTCTATTTAAAAATGTTCCATGGCATTAATTTTTGTCTGAGATATCTAATTATCTCTCTTAAGCTAGCTTTATATAGTTATAATAAAAGTTAGTAGCAATATTTGATTTACAGTCATATTTATAAAAACTACAAAATAAATCGATAAAAATAGGCCATTTTATGTAAAATTTTATCAAAAGAATTTTTTTATTGTAAAAATTTTAAGTTGTTTTAAAATAGTATAATAAATTGATTTCTAAGTTTTATTCTAACATATATAAATAATCCTTTTATGAAATTTTATCAAAATTCAAGAAAAATTATGACGCATGGAACATTTTGAACTTACCGAATCGACATGAAAACTTGTTTTGAGAAAATGGAATTTAAAGTTTTAATTTGACTAACATTTCCTTTGTTTACGTTCGAAAAAAATACTTATAACTCGGTTAATAATGATCGGATCAACATACTTTTTTAAAAAAATTTAAAGCTGATGACTTGCAGAATCATTTTCTGAAAGAAAAATAAATCGTTTTGGGGACATATTTTTGTCAATATGAAGGTCCATTGTCGCCTTAAGACGGATTCCAAACGCCCACAAAATTCTCAAGTAAATCACAGCCTTTAATTGAAAACAAAGTGAAGGCACAATCATCATAAACTAACGCTAATATTAAAGCTAACGCTTTAAAATTCGCATTTTTAAACTGTATAATTTGATTAAGATATGTATCCCATATAGGCAATAAATTGCGCATTTTTAGGGGTCTGTTTTGATGTGTTATAAAAGAGTAGGAAAGTTTCATTCACATAATTTTTTTATTTAGTTTTATTTACTTGATACCACTAACATTCTATAATTATTAGTGTAAGCACCGTCCTGCAATTTTTAATCGCAATGTAATGCTCGTGTTGTTGTGGTTGCCTATCCTCCAGTGTCTGACGAAATCATACGAGATCCATAAATCCGTTGACTCTCAGGAAATCGAGCACAAGTACTGTCCGACCACAGAACGAAGAACCACGGTTGGCATAGTGCCAAGACGATTCTATTCACGCTGTAGGTAAGGCTGCTGAGAAAGGAGGGGGAAAAGTCTCGACATTCTTTTGAATCAGTTACTAACTGCGCTTGCTTGCTTTTTCCTCGTCTGTTATTTTGATTATTATATTAAAATTAATGGATCCTTTACCCACACAACTGCTCGGAATAAGCCGTTCCGTAGTGATTGTAAACGTATAATGCACAATGTAATTAAATTGTGTGAGAAAGAAGCACTAGAAGGAAATGTTATTGTTCCACTTTCGCAATCCCTCAAGAGAGCTAGTGAAATGACCGGGATATCAATGTCCAGTGTAAAAAGAATATGCAGAGAAGCAAAGGGTAAAGAAACTCCAAAATTTGCATCTCCGAGGAAACGTCAGAAAAAAAAGAACCACTGAAACGTAGCTTTAGATAATTTTGATTGTGATGTAATCCGAAAATATCCACTCCTATAAAACTCCTATTTTTTAAATAGATTTGCTTCTTTCTTTTTATTATTTTGAAATTATTATTCACATATTCGATCAAAAATAAAGTTTTAAAAAATAACTTTAAAATTGCGGACAAAAAGCAGTCTGAAATACATTCCGTATTTCATAAACAAACACATCCGAAAATATAACGTTTTCCCCTATTTTCTAAGTAGACTAGCTTATCTCGCGCAAGCGTAACAGCTTCCAGGGACCTTGCTTCCGTGGTAGGACAGTATAGGATAGCGATAGATATCCTCTCTAGAGAGGCCCATGCAATCCATTATATGCTCTGCTGAAGCCTGGTGGTTGTGGCGTTTGGTGCAGGTGGCGAAGTCCTTCCTGCCCTCGTTGAATAAGAGCCACTTGAAGTGACCGCCTGCAAGTCTTGAAAGCACAGTCCGGGAGCCTCTGCCTCATGTGAGGTCTAGAAAATAATCCCGGCTTAATACCCATAAACCAATGATGGGTGGGGGAGGGGGGGGGCTCTCTCCACTCTGCCAAAATAATGCCGTAATGCTCGTGGCGAGTATTAACAATACAAATGTACTCATGTTTCTTCGCAAATACTCGTTTTGAATGGTTGGCTCAAAAGTGCTCCTCAGTCAGTTCAGTGCAAAATGCACTGACTTGGTTGCTGTTGGTGGTGTTGTTTCTAATGGCCCCTGGCCGAAATTCATTCCAGAACAGGTCTATACAAGCTAGTGGACAGAGGGGTGGGGCTCTAGTTTATAACGGCAACACAAGGGTCGGAGTCCGATTTAGCCTGGTGCCACCTCAATTTTGATCAGGCAACCCCCAGGTGCGGCATCAGGGGGGATCGTACCCTTCCCATCCTCACTGACCTTCATAGAGGGACTTTACGGTCTACGGATTTAATGTGCCCATATCCGGCCTAGACGTGGTGGTATTTAACGGCGCGCGCCGGGATTCGATCCGAGCACCCTCAGCACCGACAGCCAGCACGCTGCCGCAAGGCCACCCCGAGCCCGCACCGATTTGCAATGATAATGATGAAACGGATTCGCGAAAAACCATTGAAGCCATCGCGAAAACCATCGCGAAGTTCATTGAAGCACGATTGCTCGACTTAAGCGGCGTGGTTTGTTCGCTGCTTCTGGCACTGAATACCGAATGCTCGTGTTAGATTACATGGCATTATAACGCAATGTTACAAGTCATTTGCCGCCATTACATTCAGCGTTTTGCTATGAGTCAGCCTTCGGCCTCTATACATCTTGTTGCTTCCATCCGCATAATATTTCAGAAAGCGTCGTCACGTAAAAATTCTATAATTCATGAATTTGCAGATTCTGTAAGTTTACGATATGAATACTGAAGGCTTTCAATGGCAAACATCCTAGGTACATTTTCTCCTTCGGGATGCATTTAAACGGCTGCTCTGAAAGTGTTCCTATGGTCCTTAAAAGTCCTTGTTTTATGTTTATTTTTTTAGAGCCCTTAAAAAGCTTTTAAAAAGTCCTTATTTTTGCATTAAGGTACTAAATCTTTTTCCCTTTTTCTCCGGTATTTAAAAAGTACTTATTTTCTAGTCGAAAATACAAGAGTTTTCAGTATATGACTGTCAACGAATGACTGAGACGGTCGTTTTTTGTACTGCTCTGTTAAGCTTCTTTGAATGCGTAAATACTGTTCATTTACGCAATGAAAATCTTTATTTTGGGTTCCGAAATCCTGTTTACAGTTGTTGAATTTTCTTGCATCTAGCCCAGTGAATGGTTCACCTTCGATCTCAGTAGAGTTCTTCGGCGTCATTTCCAGATAAAACTGTTAGGCCTGGCAGTTTGAAATACTTCTAACGTATTTCGAGACGAGTAAAAAACACGTGTTGTGAAAAAGGCTTCACTAGCTCGAAAATATTGCCTCACTGTCAAAAGACTGTAAACCGCGAGAAACTTTTGTTTTGATCGGTATGAACTTTTGTGCTAGTTGTTACTGGCAATCTCTTGAATATAAATAACGCGTAAATGACTGCTTTTGAAACGTAATATGATATCCTAGTTTTTGTTTCTTTTATGTTTGTGATTTCTAAATTGTCATTGAACGTTTAAGCAAAGAAATCAAACTGGAAATTACGTTTATAGTTGTTTTCCCATATTTCTAAATGGATATGCCCATTCTTGCGGCTTGGCTTACAACTAGTTCCTCCCAGGGAAAATAACAGCAGTTCATTAACTTGATGAACAATATTTGAAAGTCAAAGTAAGAAAATTACTTGACAAATAAGTTTCTTTTGAACCCATTTCTTTGATCGAACTGCGTTATTCTCATTTCCTTTAAAAACTTCGGTAATATGCACAGTGCATTTGACATGTCTTCTTTGCTACTGGGAAGATAGGAGACAGGTGAAATATGCTAATTTTGCGTTATATTAAGCCTTCTCTCTGCTATTTGTGGAATGGCGTAAGTAACTTTCAATTTATCATTTATTGCGTTATATTACTAAATGATGTATTTGGTTTTCTAACTGGCGTGTAAAAGACTCTACATGGTATTATTTGTGATCGTATCTCGCTATGTGGCATATAAATACGCATGCCATAAAGTATGAAGGTTTTTATTCCATTTTTGATATATGCTCGGATTGAGGTAACATTAGTTGTCTACGTATGTAAACAATGTCGTATGTTAGTACATTTAATATCAATTTAAACCTATCCAGTCATTGTTTTCAGTTCAATAAACTTTTTTTTTATTCCAAGATAAACCAGCCAGCTGAGGGCTGAATGGATAAGGTGCTGGCATTCGGTTCAAATCCTGTGGGTTCGAGTCCCGCTGTTGGCATGGTTGTTTCTAGCCGTTCGGAATCGGCTTTAACACTAGAAATACGGGAATTTTTTTTTTCACTAAAGAATAAATGCCGTCATTTTGATGGTTGGAAATAAAATCAATAATATAAAATATTTAATATATTTTTATTTTAAATGGTTAAAAACTTTAAATTTTGAACTATTTCATACCAATATATAATAAATTTGTATATATTTTGATATATTTTTATGCAGGTATGCCGAACTGACAACCTGGTATGGTTTATACGTAAAAATATATGCATGGTTTGTGCAGTCCTTATTTTTCAACACCAATATTTCCGAAGAGCCAATATTTCTGTTATTTGCAAAAGGGCGAAAAGACTAAAATCAACTAACATTTTTCCGGTACTATTTTAAAGATTTCTGCCCTGTTTTCGGAATTGCCGTCAAATCGACAGCATTCAGTCTTAGTAGGCATACAACACATTTTCTCCCCCTCTTTACTATCGAATATAATTTTGTAAGTGCATATTTCGCGTAAAATTAGAAAAAAGCATAAAATTGCAGAAGCCTGAGGACATAAATACAGACATAGCGCTCAATAGTATGTCCGAAATAGTCAAAATGACGGCAACCGTCTTTCTAGTGTTAGGTCACTGTAACTGTAGGTCACGGTCTAATTATCCCTCAAGTAGCAAAAATTTTACGGTAATGCTCCAAACCAAACTAATCCAGGATAAACTAGCTGGTTTATATGTTTCAGGGTAGATGGACAGATGCACCGAATAGAAATTTACCAGACAGAAAAAGAAACAATGCATATAGTTTTCAGTTTTTATTGACATAAAAATAGTGAAACATACCAAACAAAGAAATATCAACTCTTTCAGTAAGTGAGTGGGTGATGCAACGTAAGATTTACTCATCTCCACGCAGTGACATATGTTTGTGTAACTCGTACCGTACAAACTAGCAAATTTTATATTTGTTTAGTCTAATCAAGCAACTAAATAGCAAGAAAAACAAACTTATTAAGGATGCACAAGAACGTCTATGAAAGATAGCACATAACAGCAGACACAAAGCTTCTTCCTTTTTTTTTTGAGGAGAGATGAATCTTTCTAAAATCAGTTTAGAAATATTAAAATGGCTTTTTAAGAATACTTCATGAAGTTAACAACAATACGAAACAATGAATTTAGCTTATACAAAATGTTAAATCGATGAAATTATTACCCCAAAAAATCATTTAAATATTCAATTTGAACAAATACATAGAGATGACTGAACAAGTTATAAAACGTCTTCCGTTCATATTCTCAGTCTATTTTATCGGTAATATGTGACATGAGATGTCGTCCAGATTAAATTATCATCAATAAAATGCAACATATTTCATATGGAATACATATCATAGAATTTTTCTCGGTGATTTTATTTTTCAAGTTTCGTCAACAATAAGGCTCTTTTAAAGAAAATAGATATATATTTTTTAAAATCGTGCCCTGCTATTCGCTGTAGAGAATTATATCCATGAACAACATATTTTCAATATTTTTTGCAAATGTAAAGCCCATTTTGTGCGACAAAATTCGGCACAAACTGTATCACAACCATTTATTAATTGCAATAAGTTTAAAAACCCCTATGAGAGGAAATAAGTTTATTGATGTGCTATAGAATCTGAACTAAATTCATTTTCAAAAAAATTTTCATTGGTTTCTTTAAAAAAAAATTATTTAATATAGACTTATAACAAAATTTTATAATGTGCAGATGCTAGAATGTGGTTTCTGGATTTTTATGACGAGTTTTTGAACTGTTCAAAAACTTCTACAATTATTTTACGAAAACGTAATTTTTATTCCATTTGTGTGTTTGAGTAAAATACGTTAAGAGATTGATAGTTTAATGTAACCTATTGTCAAAAATGTTATGCAAATATAATAAAGTTCAATATCTTTCAGGCATCTCAAAAGGTGTTTAGAATCTGACCGAAACATAGTTCATCCTACAACAAAGGTATGTAGAAGGAACTAAAAATTCGAAACTAAATTTGTTTCTGTCTTGAATGTTTAATTTGTACCAGTGGTTCCATAATTCAATTTTTTTTCAAATCTAAATAAACTTGGTTTGGCCGTAAAAAATAACTTTTTTCAGTTTATTATGTAACTTCCACAAATTTAATTTGTTTATTAAAATGTGTATATTGCTACTGTGTTTTTCGAAATGACTGATTTTAGTTTAGGAGTATATCTTAATTCCTCTTAATGTCTGAAAAGTTGATCCTCAAAATAAATTCGACGATCAGAAGAATTTAAAGTAAATTTTACATAATAAAATGTGTAAGAAAGGGGTTCACAAAAGATGTGTCAAAGGGAGTGCGGGGCTTTTTCGTCGTTAATATCTTGCTCATTAGTAAAGGTCGGATATTGCTTTTACATAAAAAACGGTTCTTGAGAATCTGTCAAGAAATATTTATACTGCTTGAATGTTGACAAATTTATAATTTATCAAATACTTTTTTAGAGTTAAAATGTTCCGTAATACAGATTTCAAGAAATATCCGTGACCTTAGTGACTAGTGAACTTATGTTATCATCTGACAGAAACCCTCTGATACAAATCAATTTTTCATTCTCAAATTAAAATGCAGTTAAAAATCTTAATAGGCATGGCTAAATATTTATATGAGAGTAACTTAGGTGAAGGTTCAACCAAAATTATCTGAATTAAGACTTTATTTTATGTCACTAAGTAAGCTTAATTCGTACACTTCAGCTCACATCAATTTGCAATTAAAATATATTCAACGCTCTTTTATAATTTCTATAAAGCGCGGTGTATATAAGTGTTTTGTTTGTATGTACAGTTCCCGTTTACGTGCTATATGACTAAGAATTCCTCCAATCAAGGACAGCTTTCTATTTTTCAAAAAAAAAACTTTTTAAAATCTAAGTACAACCATTTTCAGCGTAAAATATCTCTCCATTCTAGATTTATGTGTAAATGTCTTTAGCGATAAGTTACAAATACGTCTTTTATATTTTATCTTTTCAGCAATATCATTGAGAGCATCTTAAATGTAATTTGAAGTGGTCACGTCACTCCCACCTCTCCCCTTCTCACCCCCCCCAGTCCCCAAAGAAGTCAAATATTTTTCCGATTTTATACCAATATCAAAAAATACTTGACATCCGTAAATCGTAATGTATATACATTGTAATTAAATGTTTTGGCACAAAATTCAGATTTGGAATTCTTCATCTAATCGAAATATTTAGATTATGAGTTTAGTTGTTTTTGTATAAATTCAAAAATAATTTATACCTAAAACTTCATTACTGGCTTTTTGAACTTAAATGAATCTTACAGTTCTTACTTGAATAAATTGTATTCTTAGACATATTTGGTATACAATTAGAAAAATTTAGTTTAAAAAGAGTAAAAAATAAATGGAATTAACAATGCTCATTTTCTATTTAGATATTTGAGTGTCTTTAAACGTTTTTAAAAAAATAGTTTTGTAACTTAGCGGGACTTAAAACTTTTAGCACTAAGAAACGGTTCCCAAACTGTTTGTAAACTAAGTAATGAAGTAAAACACGAAATTCAAAATTCTTGAAGACGAAAGAATTTTAAGGTTTCCCCGATTTGCAAATATTTTTAACTGATGAAGGAAATACACCACTGACGATCAAACTGATATTTGTTTGAATAAACTTTAACATAAATTGTCACTTTAAAGGTAACTTATTTAATGATAGTGGTAAGTGAGAATGCTAAATTAATGTACCATATGTGCATACCAGTACCAAGGTTAGATAACACACGTAAATTTTAAAAATTTAGAACTTCCAAAATTTTTCTTCATTTCAATAGTTTTAAGTCTCTGCACTTTAGTTATTTTAGTTTTATGAAATGTTATCTGAATTCTCTTAGAAGTACTGAATAAGGAATGTTCATTACATCTAGACATACTTTTATGATCAATAACGATTTATTTAAGAGGGCACAAAACTGATAAACTCTATTTAGTTTGCTGCAGTAGTTCTCAAACTTAGTAGATTAGACTTAACAATTTCTTGACAGAAGTTCCGTTTCAAAATATCAGTATTAAGAGTTATCCAATTAATATCTCATTGATTGTAGAGCAAGAAACTGAAGTTTCAAGTAAAAAGAATCCAGTTAATATGATTTAATTTGGCATTTTGAATTAAAAAAATTAAATAAACCTCGTGTGATACATGGCCGGAATTGTGGAATGCATTTCGCAGCTTCATATGGAATTATAATGCTATAAATAGAGCTGAAAGTGAATGGAAAAATTTAGTTGTTACACGAGTAAAATTTTGAATCAGAAGAAGGCAATTGTATATTTTTAAACACTTTAATTAAAAGCGAAATATTCTTAAATGTTGTCCCTTATTGTTATAAAGTTTTAGGTTCGAAATTTCATTAGAGCTACAAGTCTTTATACTAAGGAAATATATTCAATATTTTCTAATATTTGTCTAAAATATCTTTATCCTTTCTTAAAGCACTAACTTTTCTTATGTAGTTCTCTTTGACAGTTCTACGCATTAGGAACTGGCTGATAATTAAAATTTATTACTAATTGATTATAAAATATTTCATTTTTA
Source organism: Dolomedes plantarius (assembly GCA_907164885.2). Taxonomy (NCBI): domain Eukaryota; kingdom Metazoa; phylum Arthropoda; class Arachnida; order Araneae; family Dolomedidae; genus Dolomedes; species Dolomedes plantarius. Next base: position 107,686,580 of record OU015496.1, read on the forward strand.
AAGCTTACTATTATTAACATGATTAACAATGACAATAAATGTAACTTGAATAATATGAACTGTCGTAATTAACTTTAAAAAAAAAGAAACCATTCATACTGAGTCGTTCCTTCCGCAGATTTGTTATTTCAATAAACTGCGACCGGGAACTGATGGAATGGAAATTATTTTGACAACTATTTGATTTTTATTGCAAAGGAGAGAGGTGGAATAATTTTATGACGACATGAAGGTAAAATATTTCAAATTTGATTTTTTTATGAATACTTTTAGTGTAAGGGGTAGAAGGGTTTTTGAGCTTTCACGAAATTAGTCAACTGAATTAAATTTTTCGTAGTAGAATGTCTTATGGAAAGCACACGAAAGCGACTAGAAAGATATATTTGAGTCTTGAAATCTAATAACTTTGAATCAAACAAATCCTTTCATATATTTAAGTAAAACACGCATACCATTGTGTAAATGTTAATACATATATAAATTAGAAAAATGTAATATACCATTAAATAAATGCAATTATATTGTAGATTACGTTTTGGCAGTGATTCAAGCAAAGAAATTTTTATATTGGCACCAATTTGTTGATAAATCTTTTTTATATTGTTAGGAAATGAATCTGGGTTTATTTTTCTATTTTTCAAAATATTCAATATTTTAAGCATAGGTTTACAAGACGGAAAATTTAAGATTCTTTAATTTTTTTGATAAGGATCGCCGCATGAACAATGTTTGTAATGAATGAAGTGAATAGCTGGGTTTTTAATTTTGCATGTTCGTTTAAAACATGCACATTAGTAATAATGATTGAGTTATAATTTCTAAAGTTGGTTTTGAAAATTCAACAATGAGAAATTTTCATTAATCCATATAAAAATTACATTCAATTCAAAGATGTACTTTTCAGAAAAGATTCTCAGCAAATTTTTTTTAGAACAGTCGTAGATATTATAACGAGATTAAACAGTTTTACAGAAGAATCTTATTCTCGCCAACCTCATAAATTAAAAAAAAATTAATATCACATTCAACAATTTCTGGCATTACTAAAATTTATTAACAATTTAAATATCTCATGAATTAAAGATGTCATAATCCCATGGACTTTAAAAGAATATGTACTCTCACAGATTCTCTCTACGTTCATTAACTGTGCACAGAGATGCGTAAGCTTTTCTATGTCCTTTTCAACATCAATTAACAAAATATTCTCGTTTGTTCTCGCTCCTGTTTGCATTCATTGAAAAATGTTTTGTTTTACAGTGAACACCATATCACACCGCATGAATAACGTAGAAGGTAAATTATACCTTGGGCTGATGATGACATAATCTGATGCATCACGAATGAAACGGTGTGAGGAATATTTCCTACACTGCAGGACCTTTTTATTGTTCTAGCGTATTAGCAATCTAGTTTTTTTTTAAATCCAGGAGGTGAGTTAATATTTCTGAATACGTTAAAATCATCTTGAAAAGCTGTTTAAATTCGATAAATTTGTTTAGTAAAATTTTAAGTGCATCTATTTTTTTGTTATTATTGGATAACACTATTGAACTGACTCGTATGCCAAAATCTCTATACAGATACTGTCACTCCAATACCACTTTATTAAAGGTGCTTGACATGTAGGAGACTAAAACTATAGTCGTAGATGGGTTCAATTTCAGTTGAAAATTTTAAAAAGTATATTTTCCCCCCTCTGTACCATCTTGTTTCAATTTAGCTAATGCGTACTTTATCAGATATCATTTATTGAACATTTAAACTAAAACCAAAGATAAAGAATGTAAATATTTTGATTCGTTCATCTATTCCGTGCTAATAGCCCTTATCGATGTTTGAAATTTTTTTGCATTTTTTTTGCGGAAAAAGCTTTTGGAAACATGTTTCCCGTTACATAAACTGCGACAAAAGTTCCAGCATATCGCTCCGTAAATATATTTTAATAAACACCAACTAATCGGGAGCAATATAGGCATCAGAATTTTTAAAAATTTAGTTTTCCTGTAGGAAGTTTATCACTCTGTTTATCAGAAAAATACTGGTGTTAATTATACAGTTGTAGAACGTATAGGATAAATGGGAATTTATGGTTAATTTTTAATATTTAACATTCAGTTACTTTCCACTTTCTCACCAACAAATGATTTAAAGTTAGAGGAATCAGACTGAATAACTGAGACAAAATATGAAACAAAGACTGAACAAGCAATTATAGAAGGACAAGCTCCTCTGTACTGCAGATCATTTCAGTAAAGTGTGATCAACAGTATTGAATTTACTGGAGAAACAATATTTTCTATTAACTTAAATTTGCATATTGAAGAGAGAGTAACTATTTTAATGCGCTATATCCCGAAAAAAGGGTGTATACGTAAACTTTTGAAGAGAAAAAACTACATTATTGCAATACAGAAGACGCAAATTGTAGTTCCCAACTGTATTTCTATTTTCTATAATGAATCCGAAAGTAACCAAGTTTAAAAATATGTGTTTTGTCTCATTGTGTTAAGTGTCATAACTTATACTGATTTCTTTTTTAGCTGAGCATTTTCAATGCACATCGCAACACATTTTTAATGGTTTATCACCTATTTTTCCCGTGTAAGAAAGCTTTAAATTAGATTAATAAAACCTTGATATACAGTGTATTTCTATGCACATAAAAGTCACATAAATGTAAAAATTGACAATTAAAAGAAATAGCAATTCAGTCATAATATTTAAAAAAAGGTGGGGGACATCCACATGACTTTGTGGAAATGAAGAGAAATGTCTATGTAGTAAGTATTTTTCAACCATTAACATTTTGTTGCATATATTCTCGTACCATTATAGCATTAAATATAGGAATTAATATGATGCAGGCATTTGGTCCTAAAGCACTGGGATTTGAGTCCCTTCTCAACAAGAAAAACGGGGCATAACTCTGAGATAATTTTCGATAAACAAAATATTACTTGAGTTACGTTAATATTTAAATACATTCAACATGGTCCATTTTGCAGCCATTTGGGTTCACATCAATATAACCACATGGATCAAACATCAACATTATAAAGCATATATCGGGATCTTTCCAGCAATACACAGTGCAGCGATAACAGTTCAACAACGTCTTTTAAAAGTACCATCGTAAATAACCTCTCTTATTGCGAAAGTATTTTGATTTCAAACTGATTCTAGCCTTGAGGATCTTAAAATGCAACCAAAATGAAAACCTCGAAGTCAATTACTTAGTTGTTAAAATAATTTCTTTTATAGATAAATTATGGTAAAATTTTTCAGGATCTGTAGTATATCTAAGTCCGTCTACAAAACATATCATATTTGGTCTTAAAAAGAACCAGATAACGTTTGTCCTTTGGACATGTAAATGTGTGGGAGACATGTTTTTTTCACTATTTTAAATTTTCAGGAAAGCCATCTATTAAGCCAACGAATGATTACTCATATTTACGAAAGGGAAAAAAATTATACTTCTATTGAGTAAATTTAAAGAACAAAGAAACTAAACTTATAGAGCTCGTATTTTTTCAATCGGAGCGGCACTTTTGCGTCAGGTTTAGAAAACATAATTGGACGTAAATTTTGCATTCTTGTCTTCTACTTCTTCACCATTTGACTATGTTCGCAAGCACTTCTATGTATATATTTTTTTGTATGACTGGCTTTCTATGGAGTAACAAACAATATCATTTTGTTTATTTTTTTCACGTTTTCCAAAAAACACGTTCATTGACAAACACACGCAAACTGCCCAAAAAAACCTGGTTAGTGCAGTTCCGTTTTTTTTTTTTTTTTTCTGTTTTAAGTTCAACATTTTGTACACGGTATCCGAGGCAGTGTTGAGACCACAAACATTTAACTTTTCTTCCACAATTGTTTTTTTTTTCCTTTTCTTCTTTTTTTTTCTTTTCTTCTTAAGCAGTTTGTTTTAAATCCACATTCCTGTGTGCTTCACTTATCATTCGTTTATCTTTCCTTGGCCCTCAGAACAAAACCGCGATCCAGGCAAAGGCTAGGAGAAACAGCATGACGCCGCCGCATCGGGGTCCCAGCGACGATCCGGATTTGGTCAGGTCGCGCCTCTTCATCATGATGCGATCGATCACGTGCATGACGCCGTTCACAGCCTGGACATCGGGGCGGATGATGCGGGCTTGAAGGCCCTCCCATTCCAGCGTGAGGGTACCTGGGTAAGGAAGAGTTAAAAGTCATTAATTAAATGCGGGCTGTTGAAGACATTTCAATGACATTTAAAAAAAAACTAATTGAGATCATTCTCATTAATATAATTAACTAAAAATTTCATGTGACATTGAAAACTTGAGTAATTATCAAAAACTGCAGAGTATATCAAATAACTATCGCATGTAATTAATCGTTAAGACGGCTGTGTATTAAACCCTATTGGATTCGCTCACATCAATTTTAACCTATGGAGAAAATGTGTCTACCATTTACAGCAACATAAATGCTGGTAATCCAATAATTACGAAACAAAAAGAACTTTTTATATTCCATATTTTTAAATTTTCTGCTGAATCATATAAATTTGACAATTCTATGTATTAATAAATACTTTTAAAAAAAATTTTGATGAATTATCCCATCATCTTGAAAGAAAATGAAGTTGATTGGAAATTAACTTGCGCTTAACTTTTTGTTCCCGTCCTGGCTGACAGATGGCTGCACCAGTCTAGAAAATAAAATTAACGGAAAATAATACAAAACGTGGTAAAAATCTGCTTAAAGATGGCTAAAACTATTGAAAAAATGCATTGCCATCGTGTTCTGAGCTATTCTAAAAGTTTCAAATGTCTAGCTAGTCGGGAAGTTAGTTAAAAATCGATTGCAAGATTTGTACTGGACAAACACACGCGCAAACACACAAACAAGAAAGCAAGCTAATAAAAACATGGTATAAATAGTACTCTTAGATAGCCTGAACTTTTCTGCAACTTGCAACAGGATTCTCTTTTTCCTTTAAATTTCGTCCACCGAAGAAATTTAGAAGCGTTGAAAACACACTATACCGGATTTTTCCCCGTAGTAATTTAAATTTTAAAACATTTTCATTTTTTAAATAAACAAAAAATGCCCCAAAATTAAAAATTTCTCTCTCTACTACGCAGTACGATTTTTTTTAATCTCTAAATTCATGTTGGCAAACCTTGGACAAATTATTTTCATAAGTTAACATAGAAGAGGTGAGCGAATCCGATATGGTTAGTATATAACAGCCTAAAATAGATTAAAATTGTTAAGAGCCTAAACATTTTGAAGGTAAAATTTGAAAACCACGTGCGGAAAATTTCCTAGATGTTCCCAAAGCAGCTTTTTTTTGTCAAATGAATTTAATAGGAAATCCTTAGCTGATTAAATCACTAAATAATTCAAACAGATAAAATAAATGCAAAATTGTGTTTAACAAATTCTCGTTTCTTACACATGCAAAAATCAAAAATTAGTTTGATTCTTTATCGAAATGAATTATCGAAAGAGTGGTGTGTATCGGTATATAGATATATAGATTGGTGGGATGTGTGCGCATTGTTTTTATCATGCAAAAAAAAAAAAATAGCAAGGAAGTTATAAAAAAAAGTTGTTGCGGTTGGCAGCTACATGAGATAGGTGTATCTGCGAGGTAAAAATTTAATTTCGGCGCATAAATGATACTATGCTTTTTAAATTTTTTAGTTTGAGTAGAAGCAGGCAAATTTTTTCCAAATTAGGCTCGGTGCACACGGGCGATCCGGTGTCGTTGCGGCACCGCAGTTGCGATCAGGAGTACATAGAGTTGAACTAACCGACTCACACGGACTTAGGCGTCGTCGGTTAGTTCAACTCTATTTGTACTCCTGATATATCGGGTCGTCGCGGCAACTGCGGTGCCGCGACGACACCGGATCGCTCGTGCGCACCGAGCCTTATATGATAATCCTGTTCCGATCAATTTCAAAATTTAGTGCCATTATGAATTAGGAAATGTCGTCACATAAATGTTGCCCATTGGCAGTTGCTTGTATATTTTAGCCTCGATGTGTCAAATGCCCTGGCAATATCAAATTTATTCTAAGGATTACATAATTAAAGCTGACGTTACATGTTGGAACGGCGGTCAGTTTTGTCCCGTTGTCAACTGTCTTAAGGGTCGAAATGTCCCCCAAACAACTGAAGAAAACACGAGGAGCAATCAGATTAAGAATTTCCGGGGTAGTAATGTTAATTCGAAGCTATCTCAGACGCGAGCAATCAGTTTATCTAAGAATAGTGATTTTGCAGTTAGAGGAAAATTTTCTTAGGAAATCTAATCAGGCTGCTTTATAATTATTCCATTGAACTCTGATAAACTGACGAATGGCAACTTTATTGCTAACCTGGTAGAAAAAAATTGAGCCAAATTATGATCATGTTCTGGTTTTCGGAATTGTAATGTTTGAGATGTCTTTCCGTCATATTCTATGTACTACATTTAGTAAGAAACAGTATATTTTATCCTTATGCGAATATTCTTAGATAGTCTATACAGAGTTACTTTTTTCTTTGAGCCTTCCCTTTTTTGTTCATCTATATCAATATAATTTAGGGGCTCTTGAGCAATTTTCTATCCTTTTATCGCCAAATTATCGTCGTATTCCAACCCCCCCCCCCAATGTGTCTAGCAAACTTCTAATGTTATTGTTTTGTTTATATCTATTAATTTCTTGTTTTCTATTGCTGTGACTCACTTAGGTCTGTAAGTTAAGGTTCTAAGTGACTATTAGATTTGAGTATTGTGCATTTTTTGGCGACGTCTGCTTGTCATCGTATAGCGGAATTTAGGACTTCAATAGCTCTCTTCTACCACATTTCCTTTTATAAGCCTTTTTAATTTAACCTGGTCCAATCTCATAAATTTCCAAAAAGGTAAAATCTTGTGTGTATAGTCTATATATTTAAGAAAGCAGTGAATTCTAATTTTCATATTTTATATTTTTGGTAGAAGATGTCGTCACGAGTAAAGAACTTTTTCGATTTCATAATATAATGGATTATATTGTTTCATTATATGTTAACAACCGACAAACAGATTTTCGTGTTTTCATAAATAGAACGAAGACCGAGCCGTGGGCTACAAACCAGCTGTAAGAACTAGACGTTGATGCACAATATCTACCAATAAGTAGTTGGACACCTGTGATTTAAAAAAAAACAATTTATTCATATTCAATAGTTGGTAGAGCCTCCACGAAAGGCAATTACAGCCTCAACCCTCCGAGGCATGCTTTTCACAATTCCTTGTAGGACGACTAGTGGTATTTTCTTCCACTCGGCTTGGAGAAGACATGAAAGTTCTTTCACCGATTTTGGACGGTTGTTGCAGCTCTTAATTCGATTGCCCAACTCGTCCCAGAAGTTCTCGATAGGGATCAGGTATGGACAAGATAGTCCAGTCGGTTAGCCCCATTATCACCATACCAATCCATGGTGGACCTCGCAACATGAGAGCTGGCGTTGTCGTCCTAAAGTAACACGAGTCCAACCAGCAAAACAGCCACGACGTAGGAAGCGCATTCTTATCCAAAATAAAGCAGTCGACGTTGTCTTACCATGAATTGGGACGAAGGGTCCTAGTCCATACCAGGGGAAACACCAGGACTACCATGAAAACCACGCAGATGGGCTTCCTTACGGATGGTATTCATCGAAACAACACTTCCGGATGCCTGTTGAAACTCCTGGAGTATGTGGGCTATCGGTTGGGTGTGGTTCTTCCGAATTTCTCTGGACAGCACCCATCGGTCTTTGTCTCCCATTTTCGTGGGTCTGCCGATTCGGGGCACATTCCAACAATCACCGCTCACCTTTCACTAGATATGTTCCTTAAAGATCGGCCATTTCTGCGATACCCGACGATTACACCTTTCTCGAAATGAGATAAATCTGCACTTCGTGGCATTTTGCATACGACTAATGCTGATGTTGTTTCCTACACGATATTTAACGCGGAGGGCGTGACGTATATCAGGACCGCAGATATCGTCATTTGCATGGGTGTCCAAATACTTATTAGTAGACAGATTTATAGCCACGCGTATTTAATGAAATAGTGAATGTCTGTCGTTTATCTGCGATAACCAGTGATTTAACATGTTAGAATAATACAGACAAAAAGTTTGACGAGACGATCTCATCCACCAAAAAATGTTTCTTTGAAACATGTTAAATGGGTATGCATTTCATGTAATATTATCTGGAGTCATTAGACCAGTTCTGGAAATTTATGGCCGCACCTTGTAACTTGTTTCTAAATATTTGAGAAAATGTCTATATAGCCCCTTTATATTTCCACAGAAATGAGGTTTCGCGTGGGATAGGTAATTAACTTGGAACGGATTTTCAAAAATATTTGAAAGCCTTCTGTTTTTAGGAACTAGGGATACATAATGTGTAACTTTTGTAATAGCAAACGGAAGGGCTACACTAATAAGTTTATATTTAGTTTAGTTCCTAAGAAATTGATTAAATTAATTAACTGGTTTTATAAAAAAAATAGAAGCTTAAAGAAACCAGCACAAAAATTATATACAAAATACATTTTTTTAAATGCATATCCTTGCGATATAGCGCAAAATATTTCTCACATTTATACTAAATTTTGATTTACACAAAGATATGTAAAGAAAGAATAAGCGTATAATTTGTTTTCCATTACAGAGATATTACGCAGGGGGGGGGAGGCTGAAGCATAATACAGGGTGTTGCCGAATTCGACCGACAAATTCAGAGGGGTGATAGTAGGCATGAAGACGAGCAATAATCATAGGAATATATGACCGGAAACGCAAACTTGATACTAGAGGGAGCTGTTTACTTAATCGGAAATTACTTAAATGACTTAATTGAGGAAAACGCGGGAGCTGGTGTTGTGGTATACATGCAAGACAATGAAAAGGAGATATATAGGGAAAGGATTATAAATGGCAACTCTTATCTGGCAGAAATGAGAGCGATTCAAATTGCGATAGATGTTATGAAAATGAAAGAAATTAAGAGTTTTGATATCTATACGGACTCTAGGAGTGCGCTGGAAACATTAAAGGCGGTTAATTATAAAGGCGAAATTTCGGAAAAAATTAAAGAGGTTATAAGTAATGAAGATATGAATATCAGCTTCTATTGGGTTAAAGCGCATGTTGGTGAAGATGGGAATGAGGAGGCTGATAGAGTCGCGAAAGAGGCAACAGAGCTCGAATATGCTGGCACAACTTATAAACACTCTAAGAAAAGAGTTAAGGGAAAGATTAAAAGAGAGGAAATGACCAATTGGCAGGAGTTATGGAATGAGTCTGATAAGGGCAGGAGAGTGTATGAAATATATCCTGAAGTTTCAGAAGACAGACTTTGTAATGATTTCAAGTTAAATCAAGCTATTACAGGACATGGGTGCTTTGCGGAATACCAGCACAGAATACATAAGAAAGATGATAAATGTTGGTGTGGGGAGAAACAGACTGTAGAGCATTGCATCTATGAATGTATCGATCTACAGGCTTATAGAGAAAGATTTCCCCCAGATTACACAAGCTGGAGTAAACACAAACTCTTTGTTGACTATTATAGTAAAAAAGTAATAAAAGATATAGTGGGGGTTCTGTTGGATGTCCACATCCCTTTTTTTCCCGTTGAGGGGTTTTTTTTGTTCTTATCTTTGTGTTTTAAAACAATATATGAATTAATATGGTATGCTATTAAATTTCGAATTATATGGCTTGTAAAAGTAATTAACTTGAAAATTGATTGAATTTAATAGAATAATTTGTATGAAATTGTTGAAATATTAAATAACTGAATGTGTAAAAGTAATGTAAGTAATACAGATATTGCGAATTGTGAATTTGTTTGCTATACGTGGTTTACAAATATTAATTTATGTATGTATATGTGTTTATAATTGTTTAAATTATGTTTTATAAAAGCGGTTGCTTTTATGTCAGTATATAAATGCTTATATTTTGTTATGTAAGGGCAGATGCCTTTATGCATGTATATACTTATATGAAGTTAAATGTTCACATATGAATTGTTAACTAAATTGTAGTTAAAATTTTGTTGTTGAAGTTTAAAGAGATAAAGCAGTGACTAGGTTCAAGCGGATCACAGGATTCTGGAATTTAAATTATTATTTATTATTAAATTGTTATTTTTATCTTAATTTGAAATTTGGTAGCTATTTAATGGACTCGAGGGGTCTGTGACCTTGCCTCCGATCTTTTGGGTCGGCGTCTGGGGAGATTGTGTTGTGGCGGCCAGGCATCAGTTGAATTCCGTGTGGCTAACGCCGGGACGGAGATATATTTGCATTCTAATCGGACCATATCTCTTACCAACCCCAATGGATGGCCGAAAATATCACATTTTTCTGGAGGAGGTAGAAAACTCAAAAACAAAAGAGAATCACATAGGAATGTATGACCGGAAACGTAGACCTGGTCACAACTAGAAGATAAACAAAGATGCAGAAATGTTAAATCTTCATTTCTGTATGTTTATCCACTAGCTCAGTGGTTCTCAAACTGTGCGCACTGGTGCGCTCCAGATCTTTTCCAGGTGCGCATAGCATTCATTCACTCATAGCACTCATTCGTTTCATTAACAAAAATCAAATAACAAATCAGTTTCTTTTTTGCAAAGAATTAAGCCCGACTACAAAAGGTGAGGACATTTTTAACATCCTGAATAACTACCTTGATAAATCGGTAGCTTGATGGCAGTTATCGTGGAAATCGTGTGTAGGCATTTGCACAGATGGAGCTCCTTATATGATAGGCTGCAACAAGGGTCTTGTAACTCATTGCTTCCTTCATAGAGAGGCCTTGATGTCAAGAACATTAGGAGATGATTTAAATCAAGTTGTTAAAATGGTGAACGTTATTAAAACAAGACCAGTTAAATCACGCCAATTTGAACAGATTTGCACCAAATTATAACATATTAGTCCTGTTTTGTATACAGTGCGCCAGCAAGTATCTGTAGTATTGTAAGTGCGCTCAGACTGTATAAAGTTTGAGAACCACTGCTCTAGGTGATCAGCTCTTCGTTTCCGGTCGTACATTCCTATGTGATTCTAATTTGATTTTGAGTTTTCTACCTCCTCCAGAAAAATGCGATATTTCTGGCCATCTTGTGGGGTTAGTAAGATGTATGTTCTGATTAAGTTGCTTGATTAACTGTGCTCTCTAGCGTCAGGTTTGAGTTTCCGGTCATACATTCCTATGTGATTATTTATCGCCTTGATGCCTACTAATTTGTCTGTCGAATTCGGCAGCACCCTGTATATATGTAAACATTGTTTTCTAACATGTTTACTTAAATTAACGTAAAACATAACTGTAAGTTTGTTTCCTGGAGGAGGATCACTTTTATCGAGAGTGTCAGATAAGTCGTTCGTTCAAGCTTTTGAAAGGTAGTATAGCATGTCTAATTACCTGAATTCATTTCAACTATGAACTCTTTTCTTTTCTCAGCGGGAAACATGAGTACACAAAAACTCCGATAAAATTTAAACTTATAGTTTATTTAAAGTTTTAACTAAGTGAAAAAAAAATCTATTAAGTTTTTCCGTTAAATATTTGCCGGTGGTATTTGTTTAGTCTAGGTTCAGAAGCCCTTACCCAAAATTTCAATTATTTTTGAGAGCCGATATTTCACAAGTGGCAAATTACACATGAAATCAAATTTAAAATCACTGTTATAGTTTAATTATTTACACTTAACCACTCATACCATAAAACACATTTTTAAATACACGCAACAAGTTAAAAAAATTACAAATAACAATGTCACTCTTCACATACACACTTTGCATGCAAGTAAACGTGCTTACTCACCTAGAGGAGGCAAGCCTCCAGCTATATTACTCTTTCCTGGTTGTGCAGCATCAGAAAAAGAAGTGAGTTTTCGTTTTAAAAAGCAGGCAGACAGAGCAGGCAACAAAAAATAAATTAAAAATAGCAATTAACTAAATAAAATACTCATGATTATTCACTCACAATACTCTAAGTAACAGAGCCTTTCGTCGCATATCTTTACTCTAGGACTAAATTACAGGGTGGGGGTGGGGTCGAAAAGTCAAGCCATCTTACGCAAGCAATCTTATGCCAAGCAAAGCCAAAGAAAGCCAGCTTGTGACAATCTAAACTCAGCCAAGCCAATTTAAAATCAAATGAAACCAAGCCAGCTTAATCCAAGCCAAGTGAAGACAACTTAAGCAAAGCCAAGTTAAGCCTAGTCAAGCGAAGGCAACATAAGCGAAGCGAAGCCAAGCAAAGGAAGCTTAAGCAAACTTAAGCCTAGCCACACCCGACCAAGCAAAGCCAACTGAAATAGACTTAATTGCAGCCAGCTTAGGCCAAGCCAAGCTAAGCTAAGTCAAACCAAGCTGACTTAAGAAAAGTTAGCTTGGCTTTGCTAGACATAACTTAAGTTAAGTGCCAAGACAAGTCTACTAATTCAAGACAAGTTAAGCCAATCGAAGCCAAGCCAAGCAAATTTAATCCAAGGCAATTAAAGCCAACATAAGCCTAGCCATGCCAAGCAAATCCAGGCCAGCTTAAGCCAATATAATCCAAGCCAACTTAAGCAAAAGCGAACTAACTTAAGACTAGCCAACTTATGTCAAGCCAAGCTAATTCAAACATCCACTTGACTTTACGATATACGACGAAATGCATCCTATTTTTACTATACTTTTCACAATCATGCTGATCGTTTAATCTCTAAAATAAAGAGTGACAATGTACTTTGGTGGGTTTTTCAACAAGTTTACAGCTTGTGCAATTCATGCAAGACTCTTCTGTACTAACACAATTTAAGAACAATTAATACAAGATGCACATGCAGTTACACATTTTAACTACGTTTACACATTTTGATATAGGCTATCTACTAACACTGATCTTTGCATAACATTTTATACATTACACATGTTCTATGAAAACTGTTTGCTATCGTTTAGTTTTCTGTAAGAATAATTTTTTTGAGAAAGTTAGGTTTTCCTACAACTTTGCAAATAGAATTTTCCTTAAATCTCAATTTCTTGGCAATTTAAAATTTTTCAATAGTTTAAACTTACGAAAGAAATTCTTTTGGAACATACCACATTTTGACAATTGAAAAATTTGTTTACAAAACAAAATCTAATTCAAGGTTTTACGAAGTTTACTACCTTGAATTTCGAGTTAGCGCGTTTAGACAGTAAAAGCTGAAAACTTGTACTTTTGTATTTTACTTTTCTATATTAAACACATTGTAAAAGTAAAATATACTTTACCTGTTGGAGTAGGCCCATGAATTATCTTGAAATGACCATGCACCATTTGGATATCAGTTATTCTTTCTAATTCAGATGTTCTGAGTTCCCTATTAACCACCAAGTGACGGTCTAAAATCTGTTGAGAGAAGAGTTTAGAGGATGATGAATTAATCTTTAAGATAAGCTTTGTTTCAAATTACTTATACATTTAGCAAATCTTATAAACTAAGATTGTTTTTTGATCTGCATGAGGATACTTCTTCCCTTATATCAAACTGAGAGGTTACTTTGAGAAAATAAATGCCTTTTCTAGATGTCTTGAACTCAAACAAAAAAATCCGTAGCTGTTAGAACTACACAGAAAATAAAGCTATACATATTTTGGCACCGTTTCAGAAAGTAAACCTTAATGTGAATGCAATTTCTTAAAAATAAAAATTCTTGTTTTGATATATTTAATTCCTCATTGGCTTGAAAAGTTCTATGAATAAAAAAAATCTGTTATCTCATGAATAAGTATTTTTGAAGCAAGTACTTACGAATATTTGACCTGGAAAAAATTTGTACTGATACAATTGCAAACAATTTTTTTTCTCGTTTTTATGATTTAAGGTAACAACTTTCGCAAGCAAAACTCAAGCTGCTACTGCCAGTTAATATCCACATAATAGTTTTGCATATAGCAACTTTCATCTCATGCTGATTAAAAGGAAATATTAGAACAGTTACGATCTATATAAAAACAAATTTAATTTTTTTTTATATAGATCGCAAAAAACAAATTCAAAATGCAATAAACCTGGATTTAAGAGACTTCCCTTCTTCAAATTTGCACTCCATAATTTAGAATTGTGAAACTAACACGTGATTTAATTGAGGATTTTCATGAGTTATTTTTAAATTCTTGATTTACTTACCTCTTACAAATTATAACTCCTCAAACCATTGCGATTGCTTCAATATTCATTACATCGATTAGACATATCCATACGTGGAGAAAATATCATTTCATTTAATTTTAATATTTCTTAGGACAGAATAATGCTACCTAACTATTTATGCGTAGACGTATCGTAATTCACTGCCCATAATCTGCCGAAGCGGGTAATCCGCAAGCGAAATTTTCGCAGAAGAAACCCATCTTATCTTATAATCGCGACGGCATAATATTCGCAGACGATTCTGCCACAGTTCATCTGCTTACTTTGTATATACACCTCATACCGCTAATCACGGCAATTATTGGTTACAGTTAGAGTGTCTAACAGTCAATCACGACAAAGCTTACACGTATAGGTCAAATATAATCATTGTTATTATAATTCCCAGTGGCAGCATCAAGTGTAATGATGTTTCGATGACAAAGTGTTCTAATGACAAAACGGTCTAAGTGCACGTGACAAGGGGGGTCGGCGAAGCGATAGATCTCAGCACTGATTTTATTCCTTTCTTTTGGTCAGAGCCAGGTGATGGCCGAATGGCTAGTGCGCAGGCATTCGGTTCAGATCCTGTGGGTTCGAGTCCCACTGTTTGCATGGATGTCTGTAGCCGTTCGGAATCTGCTTTAAACTGTAGGTCCCTGTCTAATTAGCCCTCGTGTAGCAAAAAGTTAACCGTAGCACTCCAGACCAAACCTTTTGATCAGAAATTTGTGGGAAGATCAAAGATGCGATTGAGATGCGATTTGGATTACTGCTAACGAAGGTAACAAGTATTAACAAGGGTTATATCGCTTGATAACCCCTTTCTTTCAGTCTTTGAGGAAATATCGGTTTTCACATACTTATGGCGCTATCTGTTACCGATAAAGAAAATATTTTACAAACTTGTTGTTACAGCTACATACTTAACCCGTTAGTCTCGTAAAAATGCTGCGGATACTGCGCAGCGGCCCGAAACCCACATCAAGAAATTCAAAAAAATTTAAATTATAATTCGGGGATTATAGGCTGAAAATTACTTTGCATCTTACTACGCATATCTGATTTGCTATGATCAATCAGGTAAAGGTTGAAAAGTAATATTAGGCTATACAACTGAAAATAAGCTTAACAATTTCTAAACACATGAACCTACGTTATTTATGTGTATAAGTCACAAATAAATTTTAAAAAATCGAAAGATTTTAACCTAATTTTTAAAGTCTTTATTCAGGCACAATTAGTCTTACTATTAATCTGGTACATTACTGATGTGAAATGAATTAATTTCGTTCTTTTTTTTTTCTCACCAACACAAATATTTATATTTTAAGAAGATACATAAAAATATTTTCATTGCTACTGCACGTACCTTATGTACATGGTAAGGAAAAGCTCCCATTGTTAACTGTTTATATTCTGTAGGCATCTCTTTTCTGAGCTGTGCCCAAGCTTCGTCGCTGGGAACGAAGAACGTGAATCGACGGTCATTCCCGTTCAGGACGTTTCCCCAGTCGTCTTGATTACTTAAATCTGCACTTATCCTGGAATAGAAAATTAGACGAATAATGACATACTTTTAAAAACTGAAAGATACTTTCAAGAAATATCTGGAGGTAAAGTCAAACTCTTTTTTTTTACCGGCGCAAAGATACATCAATTAGAATTGCACCACAGCTATATTTAAAAAAAAAAGATATTTTCTAGGGAACTGTTGTCTAAAGCTAGTATCTGCAACAAAAATTAAGGTGTAAAGGCTATGTAATAATTATACATAGTCAGTTGCTGTTAATGTGGTAAATGGAGTTTTGAACGATATTGAGGATTCGAGGCGGCAATATTTAGTTATTCGTATAACATCCGTTAGAGTACACTTATACCTCGCTATACAGCCGCTCTTTATACGGCATTGCGCTATAACAGCCTTTTTTAATTATGGGGCTTTTTCTATTTAAGACCTACAATGTTTCGTTATACGACCACAACAGCGGAAAGTGATGATGGCAGAATATTATAGCTTAGTGATTCTTCATGTTAATGTTCGTTATCACATTAAAACAGTTTTTAAACATTTTGTTTTTGTATTATATGTATACATATGTGCATATGATTACTTTTTTTTGTTTATATGTTTATTTTTTGAATTTCTGTTTATTATTACATTGTTTTGTACTTTTATTTTTATGGAAGCATTTTTATAGGAAATAAAAATAATAAAATGCTTTATGAACTAAAAACTATATTATTTATAAAAAAATTGGAACAGATCCAATTTAATTTGTATGTGTTTGTATCAAATTAATTGATTCTTTATACGGCTTTTCGCTTAACGGCAAACTTTTCAGGAACGTATTTAGGCCCTAAAGCGAGGTATGGGTGTATTGGAAAAACATAAGAAGGTAATGAAGCTTGTGTAGTAGTAGGGTAGGTGTCCCAAATAGCGCCTACTCTAAAATTTTTTTCGACATTTCATTCATTTTTTTATTTTCTTATTTGGCTGTAAACTCAAAGAACATCCCTAAGAACTATTTCCTTTGGTATCCTGAGATCAACCAGCTCCAAAACCAGTGCCATTTTAAGTTATGTAGCTGAATTGGAAAAATTGGAATTTCCAGTGAAACCGAGAGCGGTTCCTAATATGGCCTACCTCTGTAAATATTACCCCCTACCAAGCGAAATTAGGAGCACCTGTTAAAAGGCGTTGCCAACAAAATAATAGCACCTCTGTATACTCTGTTTAATGCACTTTCAAATGGTATAAGCAAAATTAGAATTTGGATGCACCTACCAGGTCATTCACTGTATTCTTTGGAGCCAAAACAACTTCAGACGACATATAGTTTCTGTCGTCAGTGATAAGAGCTTTGTTGCTAGTGCCGCTGTTAGTACAAACACAGAGCTAAGAAGTTACTGCAGTTTCTCATACATAGCTCGAATCGCACTTTGGAAACACGAGTAGGCGTTATTAGGCCCAGGGGCAATATTTAGGACACCCACCCTAACATTGGTGATGTCTTTGAAAAGACCATTTGCGCACCTTTCATGAGAAACTGCGCTTAAAATATGCTGTGGTTTCTGAGAAAAATCCTGGATTGGCGACAACTTCAAGATTAACTTTCGTATTCAGAAGCTAATTTTCTCAAAAAAATTATGGAACTCAAACTTTGAAGTAAAACGCTCAATAAAATATGATGAATTTCTTACCTAAATACGTATAACGGAGGATTAAGGCTATTGTGTACTTGCTCACCCCAGGATTCGCTCACCTCAATGTTAACCTATGGAGAAAATGTGTCCAGGGATTGCTGACTCAGATTGAAAGAATTTCTTTTTTTTAATTGTACTCCGTAATAGAGAAAGAAATTTTGGCATCCTTGGGAATTTTTCGTTTTTCATAAAAATGTAAGTAACATTTTAAAATTGAAATTATTCGGGGAAAAAACGTTTTTTTTTTTTTTAACCTCTCATCAATTCCTTTGATGGACGAAATTTATAAAAATGAATCCTATTGCAACCTGCATAAAACTTCAGACTATCTGAAAATACTATTTTTTTCATTCATTTAGCTATTATAGTAGACACATTTTCTCCACAGGTTAACACTGAGGATAGCGAATCCAATAGGATTAGTACACAGCTGCCTTAAGGCTGCTATGTACTAACCCCATTGGATTTGCTCACCTCAATGTTAGCCTATGGAGAAAATTTGTCCACGGATTGCCGAGTTGGATTCAAAGATTTTTTTTTTTAATTGTACTCCGTCATAGAGAAAGATTTTTAACATTTCTGTACATTTTTCCTTTTTTTCAATGCAATTTATATTTTAAAATTTAAATCATTCGGGGAAAATTCTGGTGTGTTTTAAACGCTCATAAATTCCTACGGTGGACTAAATTTATAAAATGAATCCTGTAGCGCTTTGCAGAAAAGTTCAGGGTATCTGACAATACCAATTTTATTTGATTTTCAGCATTTATGTACCTGTAAATAGTTGAAAAAAATATATTTTAAATAAAAAATTTGGGGGCAGCGCTTAAACCCCCTATAGAGAGAGTCATTACAATCCCTCAAAATGTCAATCCTAAGGGGGGAGGAATTCTCGAACTGTCAACTGGACTCCTCCCACCACAAGAGTCTACAAGATGAGGAAAAGGGAAATACGATTTGTTTTCATAGCAGCCTTAAGTGAGCTAAGAAAAGAGGGGAAAATTATCAATTTTACATTATTTCTATACTTATGTAGGTCTTTCTTATCCTTGTAATTTATGTCCGCACGTATTATGTCATTTATTCAGGAACTCTTTCTGATTTCAATTCTCATATTTACTCATGGCGTGTACTAGTTTCATATGGCACCCATGACGGTGCGCACGGAATGAAGATCCCTGCCTCGAGTGTACAAAAAAGTCACCCTCATTTTTCAAAACATGTTAACATCAATAATTAATAATGAGCTTAGAGTTTCACCCTTATCATCTACGTTTTTTTAGTGAAGGCCTATCTAGCAGTACAAGAATACCAAATGATTCCGAGAAAGAAATTTCAGTCATGTCTAATGAACACCAATTACTATAAATGAAATAAATAATTATTATGCACTCAATTAAGGAACTTCCATGCTTTTCAGCTGTAATATACGGCGTATACTTCATCTTTAGAAGACAATGATAAAATATTTTTTTCTTGTACCAAGGAAATGTATTCGGATGGAGATCACCTCTGTACTCATAGAAATACACTAATTTTACTACCAAGTTTAATGTGCTGTCAAACAGTGAATTAGTAATAAATTTAAACCAATTTTTCGCGTGAATTGTACTAAACTTTATCTTTTAGAAAACAAAAGCAGAATTATTGGGAGATTATTTTTATGGAAAAAAATGTTTTGTGAATAAGGTATCTTAAGTCACTTCCATTGCGCGCAGAATTTTGTAAAAACTATAAGAGATATAACCTATGGATAGAATATATACAAATAATTTAATTTATATTTTAATCTACATCTAAAATGATTACCATATTACACGTAAAAATTTCAGGCAAATGTATTTTAATGTGCAAGTAATATAAATTTTTTCCCAAAAAATTGCTGTAAACAAATTAGTAATATGTACCTACCTAAATTTAGGTAGAAATTGTATAAACATACTGGATTTAAATGTATACAAAATTTTAGCAATGTGTGACCATTAGGTTTGAAGAAATAGTGCGGGCAAGTTTGAAAATAACAGTTTTTAGATAAATGTATTTAAAGTTTCTATAAATTACTTTACTATTAGCTTTATACATTTGGGCATAACATCGGTTCTAATTGTAGTATCGATTTAATTTTTTAAAGTTTCTTTACATTCCATTCTTCAAATTTAAATCATAATAAAAAATTAAGTTTTTTTAAGGTTTTAAGGTGATCTCCCCCCCCCTTAATAATGAATATAATATGACGCAACGTTTTTGTATCGCCCTTTAAAACTATCTTTTTCTTATGAGATTTTCCCCCTAACAGCTGCATGTACCACATAAATTTGTATACTACACCTTGACTGACCAGTTTTATTCATTTAAAACCTACTTTTTAGCTCTAAGAACGTACCCCGCTTTATTATCAATGAAATTCCTCGTGCCGAGGAGAAAGGGTTGGTATATTACGCTACAAGTTTGGCTACTTTTCGCCTCCCCCGAGATACACATGCATAATCGCTTCTAATTGTGTCGCTTTGTTTTTGCAGTTTTTCCCGCCGCTTGGCGAGCGCTATACGCCAAATTGGCGGACTGCTGGACAGATGCAAAACTCATCAGCCACCTGCAAGAGAGATTTTTCTCGTCCCGTTGGACGACTGACTCCTGAGAATTGCTGTATACGATGCCTAAGATGAGGCGAGGCAGTTGGACTTCAAAAACGGCGCTGTTCGCATGGGGACTCAAGACTCACCCACCGGTCTTCATAGTAGCATAGAATGCCAAACATTCTGCATTTTTTGAGGCCTTAAGCCCTTTTTTAATATTCCCTTGAAATAAATATTTTCCATGGTTCACAATTTTGGGTTGTCGTTCCTCGTTTATCGATGCCATTTTTCTATTCCAGATGACGAATTCCCAATCACTGTGCAGTAATATACCAGTCAACCCATATTTTAAAGCCATATAACACTGATCTGCAAATTTTCAACTATTTTCTGTTGTTTTGAAATGAATATGTATCTGAATGTATTTTTGCGCAGATTCCGAAAATGACCTTCGAAATTCCGTATCACGTTTTGTCATAAATGATGGAAATGTGAAAATTAAAAAAAAAAAGTTATTTTTTAATTACGTTGCTATATCGCAACGTTTGTAACGTTTGAAAATGTTCTATGGAGGGGAGGAATGATTGCTTAAGGAACAGATAAACATCAATACATATTCAAAAGCAAACATACCTAACATTGACCACTGGTCTCCCCTTTAAAGTTCCTTTTTTTTGCATTGTCTTCCGTGTGCGTCCGTACAAGTCTCTGTTCAACATCCAACAACAATCGGCCATCACATGTACAGTCCACTTTCCTTGGTATCTCTTTTACACCACTTTAATATCCTGATGGAAGCGCTCGCCATATTCTTCCGAAAAATCACCAAGATTGTTAGGAAAGTAGTTTAAATGAGCACGAAGAAAGTGAACTTAGACGCTCATATTGCAACCAAGCAGTTTATGAGATTCCAACAGCTCCTAAACTAAAGTAGTGCAATTTGAAGCCTTCGTGTTCCCCAAAGAGTTGTGTACCACATTTCTGAATGCAGTCCATGCTCGCAATTCGCACTCACACGTGGTTTCCTAAAATTTGTTGTCTGCCATTAATTTTCGTATTTGAGGGCCTACAAAAATACCAGCTTTAATTTTTTCTGTCATGATTGATGCAAACCTACCACCCAGATACTGAAAGCATTTACTGTCCCTGCTTAAAGCTCTCACGAATTGCTTCATGAAGCCAAGTTTGATGCGTAAAGGTGGCAACAATATTTTCGAGGGATCAACCAGTGGAATTGAAACAATGTTTTTTTCGCCAGGTGTGAATATACTTTTGACTGGCCACTGTTGCCGAACCCAATGCTCCGTCCTCGCTCTGGAGTCCCATTGACACAAAAAGCAAGGAAATTTTGTGTAGCCTCCTTCTTGGCCGTGCAATTTTCCAATAAACTTGAAATCCCCACACAAAGACCATTTATGAAGTTTATACTGCACACATTCCAGCAGTAATTTAAGGTTCTTGTATGTCTCTTTCAAAATCACAGAATGTGCTACTGGAATGGATGGATGGATGTTAGTATTGTGTAATAAATCACCTTTTAAACTGGATTTGCTGGCATCTATGAACAACCTCCACTCTCCTGAAGTGAAATTGATGTTGAAGTATTTCATGACTGCCGGAATGTCTCGACAATGTACCAAAGCACCTTCGTCAGCAAAAAAACGGAACAATTCTGCTTCTGGGTGTCTGTACAAGGCGAATCTCGTATTAAGCAACAGTAAATTCTTTTCATGAAGTCGTGATCCTAAAAGCTATGCTGAGTCTTTAGGTAACTTCCGATTGCGAACCAAATCATTCAGTTTATGCTGTGTAAATGGCACTGGGGTTTCATCCTCCATGCTGTCCGGTTTGTACATCTCATGTGTAACATCATCTGAATCGGTGTCTGTTGGGGGCTTGATATTGGACGTGGATGGCACAGGGATGGATTCACTATGGGGCACTGGTTTTATGGCAGATGGGATATTGTGATACACAATGTTATGTTTACTGGTTCTGGTATGGCCCACGATATTCACTGTGCAGAAGTAGCAGTCGTCACTGTGATTTTTTGGCTCACGCCACAACATGGGTACACAGAACGGCATTGATCCCCTTTTTCCACTTTTCCAATTCCGCAACCCCTCCACACATACACGACGCACTTTGTGAGGAGCCCAAACTTGCCAGTTTAATGCCGAAGTACTGAAAATAAGCATTTTTCACGAAAGGCTCAATTTTTTGCCTCTGTTTTTTTCCCGTCGTATAATAGACATATATGTAGTAAAAGATGTCTGGATGATTTACAGAACCACGTGAAGCCATTGCACACGCCACAAAGAAACAACTGAACGGGAGCAGTCCCTTCTTTGCACTGACTAGTGTACCACGATCTGTCTCAGATAAAACAATTTTATTTCCATTATCAGCTAGATATTTATATTTATCTATTCCTTAAACAATAATTCCGTCCCTCCAGAGAACATTTTCACGCGTTACGAACGTTGCCCTATAACGATGTCATTAAAAATACCGTTTTTTTCATTTTCACATCTGCGTCATTTGTGAAAAAACGTGACGTGATACAGAATTTTGAAGGTCATTCTCGGAACCTGCGCAAAAAATCCATTCAGATACACCTATTCATTTCAAAACAACAAAACCTTGCATATTAGTAAAATAGATCCCTTTGTCGGTTGGGTTTTTTATCTTTTCAAAGTCCTTATATGCAGTATTTTTTGAGACAGAAAACGAAGTATAAGCACGTTTCCAACACTCTAGTTTTCTAAAAAGATATTTCAGTAAATCATAATGACGCAAAGAATATTTTCTTACTTCAAGTCAGGATCCGACTGAAGTTTCAGATAGACGGTTTGGTACGGCATCCCCAGGAGTCGGTCTATAACGTGTACCATTCCATCCACGGCGCCTATGTCGGAGTGCACGGCAGCCGCTTTGACGCCAACTCCATCGACTGTTAAGGCTTCGAGAAATTAAAAGATATATTTAAAGGTTATTTTTAATAAATTACCTGTATTGACATTTCACAATTAATGCAATGGACGAAACCATAGAAAACATCCAGTTTCAGTGATTAACGGGCAAGAGTGTATACGTGATGGAAGAGTTCAATTTTCTTTTGATTGCTTGGAAAATTTTAGATAAACTTAGAACAAATTTTATTTTTTTTCACATTTTGTAATGATTTTATAACTTCAAATGCATTTAAATATAAAATATCTGTAGATATAAAAAAAAAATTCGCGAATCATTTGAAAATTAGTTTAAAAAATTTAATGCATGTTTAATTATTATATATATATATATATATATATATATATATATATATATATATATATATATATATATGCTGAATCAAATGCTTTATACGCAATTTTTCTCCTTTTGCGAATAGAAATATTTTCTAAATAATTTGTGTCCAGAGTTTACTAAACGAATTTTTTAATACAAAGAACAAAAAAGTACCGTAATTTTTGCGTTAGAGATTATATTTCAAAAAATGTTTTCAGAATTTTTTCTCTTTACAGAAAATTCTGACGACACAGCCAATAGAAAATAGAACAAGGGAAAGCTGAAAATAAAACTCATATGGACCTTGCAAGGAATATCTCTTTTTTAAAAAAGGCAAATCAATAAAAATTCTATTCCGTGATAAACGGGCTAAAAGTACAGAAAAATGTGCATCAGGTTACACATATACAATACAGCATTAAGGCTGCTCGGTGGTAGTTATTGTGTTCAGTCAGCGCAGTTTTAACTTATGGAGAACATTTTCCCAATGATTTTCAAATTTGATTTGTTTGCTTGCACTGACATTCGCTCCAAGAGATGGCACGCCAGGCGCATATCACGTGCCTGTTTTTTTTTTGGTTGATTTTGTTCGGTAAAGTGAGTTGTTGCTAGTGGCTTCGCATTAAATAATCTTGTTAAATTTGTCTCTTTATGTCAAAGCCTCACTCACAATTACGTTCATCTGCGTCGCAATTAGGATTTATAGATTTAAAAAAAAAAAATTGTACTCCGTAATAGAGAAAGAATTCTTTTCCTACGCTATCTTATTCATTTTAGAAATTTCGTCCACCAAATGAAATAATTTGACGCCCGGTGACGTAACGATTAAAAGCTTCAAGCTGCCACACCACGGGTCCAGGCTTTAAGGTATCCGTACACCTTCGGGGGTGATTTTTTGAAATTTTTTGAATTTTGTCTTTTTATCTATTTTTTATGATGACATTTAAGTTAAAACTTGAAAAAATATATATAAAATTTAGCTGTTACATTAAAATAATTTTTTTAGGGGGAGAAACTGGAAAAAATTGGTTAAAATTTGACAATCCGCATTGCATGGTAACTCAAAAACAAACAAATATATTACAATTTTGTAAATTGCAAAATGAAGATAATAACTGTCTGTGGGGAATAGTCTATTCACAAGATTGAACTATGTATACCTCAAAGTTTATAGCACTTAAAGTACTGATGTTCATAAAAATCACTTAAAATTCATTGTCACTTGCAATTTATACCAATGTAAACAAAAAACTAATCAATCTGCAATCATGAGCATACTCTATTCCCTTTATAAATATATATAGATAAAGTATGCAAAATTTTAAGGCATTTTAAGCGTAACTTTTTATAATAGGATGAATTGCGTTAAGAGAAACGATGAAAAAATTCATTTTGAGAAAACGCTAAAAATAACTTTATAACACATTTCTTACTTTAAAAATAATTATTTTCGTATTAAAATCCACCATATTTATAAACTTCAACCTCTTGGCTTTCTGCAACACTTATTTTTTTTACCTAAGTGCTCTGAAAATTTTCCTGCGTCTCTTTGAAGCAGGAACAGAATGACGTATTGAATCATTCTTTCTAACGTTGTCTAAATGGTTATAGGCTTGCAATGTAAAAAATCCTGGATAACTAATATCCAACTTGTTAAAAACATTCAGACAACCTTTATATCCATCATTAAATTGCAATACTGCATCATACGCACCAAGTTTCATTGTTTTCAAACAAACAAATATCTCTTTTGGTAATTGTTGTCATATTATGCCATTCAGGCATTCGTTTGCATTTTGAGTTTTACCGTGGAGACACTTGCTAAAGAGTTCTCTTGAGCACAAATCTAAGTATACTGGCTTTACAGCATTCAATACCTCTTTTGGTAGACCAGCATACTTATCTTTAACAGATGTTCCGCATGCCAGTGCTCGCTGAAAGAAGCACCAGCTGTCTTTGCCCAGAGGACACTGCCCATGCATATGTTTTCGTGAACTGGATGCACAGTGGAATAATGCAGCAATAACATTTTGCTGCATTGCGTTTAGGTTACCAGTATTGTTACGTATAGCAATTCCATAGTAGTTCTGAAGTCTGTCTATAAATGTATCGGTCAGTTTCCCTTTTCCAGACAGACCCTTGGTTTTTGATTTTAATTTTCGCAGGCGGGACCCAACACGCTTTTGAATATGGCCTATACATTCAAATTTTGTGACACTGTTTTCACCGTATGTGTCTTTTACGCTTATGAATCCTTTGGAATCGCCATCACCATAATATTCAGTATACTGAAGCTGGCGTCTGTTTTCAGACCTTGAGAATATACGTGACGCACCAACGATTTCCATTTTTGACGCTGAGCCTTGAAAGTTACACTGGCATACATGATCAGCTTTCAATGACTCGTATTCCAGGTTTTTAGCCATCTTTTCTAGCTTTTTACATGTTGGACAGTATGATGACATGACCTCCAGATCCAATACTTTTCCACTGTCGATGGAAATTGCTGCAACACATCCGTTTAAAGAAGTATAGCCTCTCCGCTGCCATGTTCCGTCCACTGAAACTCCACATTTCACAATTTCTTTGCCAAGATTTTCCTGCTTCTTCACTATGTCAGTTGCAGCCTTTTTCATAGAGTCCTCTGCTACTTCAGAAACAACTTTCAACAGTTTTTGTTCATGAGAAGTATATGCAGTTTTGGTCAATCTAGGTAAATTCAGAGTTGCACATAATTTATAAGCAGCTGAAAATCCTTTACCTATTTGGCGCATACCATATACTAGTCTCGTATTTACTTCAGGGAAATTTACATGTTTTTTAGAAGAGGCAAAACCCTTCTGAAACTCACACCCTTCACAACTCAAAAGGAAATGAGAACATAATCCATATCTAGTTTCTTCTTTAAATACTAGCTTCTCAGAATAGCACATTGGGCAGCAGAGTTCAGAAAAAACACTGGAAAGAATATCTAAATCAAAAATTCTATTTCCAGACATCGCTCCATTAGTTTTATCCGAGTCTAAAACAGTATCAACTTTAGACTTTATACAACTCGCAGTGCTTTGTACACACTCATCTACGTCATCGTTTTTGACATTTTTTGTAAAACGATTTCCGTAAAACTTGCGTTTTCGACTTCTTCCAATACTTTTACCCATTTTTACCAGAGAAAAGTAAAAACTAAATAGATTTAAAAACTTTAAAAAGCCAATAAAAACAACGCGGCAAATCTGCAGATATGTAAACAATCGCTTTTGAAATATAAGTTTGTTGCCAAGTTTAGGAATACAAGAGTGAAAATTATGTTGCCAGATATGTTTCCAAATATTTATAAATCCCTTGATTTTTATTTTTAAGTATTTCCTTTGACGTATAACCCAATTTCAGCGTTAAATCTAAAAAAAGAACGATGTAAACAAACATTTTGGCTTACTTCCGGTTTGCAGAATGACACTTCCGGTTGTAAAATTCTGCGACATGTAATATTTAAATTGCTGTAATTCGGCTTCTAATTAAGATAGAAGCATAATTCAAACGGAATTTGAAAGATAAAAGATTGGGCTTTAATGTTATTGCAAAAAACAAAAAACGATATTTTGACCGAAAATGCCGTTTTAAAGGTGTACGGGTACCTTAACCCTGCGACTGGGCAAGGTCGACTTAGCCTTTCATCCCATGAGTGGGTCGGTAAAATGAGGACTAAGCATGCTTGGGAACTAACTCTAGGGGTCCTGCGGCAGGCTGACCAACTGCCCGAGACATATGCCGTATGGCACCCAAACCCCACTGTCAAGAAAGTGGAGATGGACACCACAGGCCTTGGTCCACAATGGAGTGTTCGCGCCATTGGTTAGTTGAATGAAACAATTTGCACTTTAAAAATCCAGTATACCACATGTTGTTCTCAAATAATTCAAATTTGAATATATTACTTGCGTTTCTTTTGAAGAATGAAAATGACATTAGAGTAAAGAATTTTTTTTTCTCTATTATGGAGTATAATTTAAAAAATAAATCTCTGGACAATCATTGGAAATATTTTCTCCATAGGTTAGGAGCGAATCCAATATTTCTACTACTTATAAGCCTTAAAGCGATGTATCTGCCAATGCAACTCATCTGAGAAATATAATAGATGACTTTCTCTCAAAAGTCGTAAAGTGAGTTTTAAGACAAGGAAAATAACACTTTTTATGAAAAAAATATATAATTTTCGTGCCGCAAAATTTCCTTCCGGAGGCTTTCCAAAACCTACTCTCTTTTCCCTTGCCTGTTGTTAGATAAAGAGTTATTTTTCTTTTCCTTCTAACTCTACAGATATCGTTCATAAACTCTAAAGTTGTCAGTTTACAAACGGAATAGTGTTAATGAAAACTTTTTTAATTAAGAATTTTATTTTAAAAATAGTAGAAGCGTGTTTAAAAGAGCATTTTAAAATAAACTCTTATATAAAAACTAATATAAAATACTTGGGATTAAGAATTTTGTGTATGTGTTTCGCATTTCTGTTTGCTATTTCTTGCTGTGTTTTATTTACGGCCTTCGGCGAGAGACAAAATTCTAATCTGCTTTGTGCTCTTGTAATTATATATACACTTTATCTGATTTTTAAGTAGCTTATATAAATTATTTTAACTGAAATTTTACTTCAGATTTAAAATTATTTATTTGGAATTGTTTAAAATAATATAAAATAAAAATAATAAAATTTATTTCCCTAACGATATTGTTCATTGAAATAAATATATTTTCCATGAAAATTTATCTCCTTACAATCGATATAAACTGTTTCCAATCGCTATTAATTTTACTACGTTATCAATGTGATAGTATTTCTTATGGAATTACTTACTTTTGTTTCTTTCGTCTCCTAAAATTCGAAAGTAAAGACTATTTCTGTTATCAGCAGAGATGTATTCTTTATGTCGACCATACAAAACATCATCCGTGGATATACTTTTAGTCACCAAATGGAGTTTCAGCAACTAATTAAAGAAACGAAAAATTAGCATTAATGCATTTTCAACAACAGATAAAATGGAGCTGCAATTGAAACTTAGTCATATCTTCACAATAACAATTTCTTGTTATTTGGGGAAAATGCAATTGTTTGTTACAACACAGAAGTTGCGGAGAGAATCGTTTTCATAAAAAAAAATTTCTAAACCCTTTGTAGTCGTTAGAAAACTAGTTAGAGTTATATAGTTACATTGGATTTAAGACTATTCTTAGTTTACTTGTTCCGTTGAATATATACTTCTTTAAGCACATTAATATTTGATAATATTATACTTCATAAATCTGTGTGTGCTGTGCAAAGGGTGTTAGATCCAAAATGGGCTAAAATAAGTTATCAAACCATGCACGTTTGAAAAATCAAGGTCTACTGCATGGTACAGAAAGGTAAGTCCAATTCCACTCCTAAATATTTTTATTCATCAGGGGAAATTTTAGGGTATGTGAAACAAAACACAAACATGTTTGTGTTAAATAAGTTATGTCCCAATCAAGGACTCAACACTTTTTGCCCAACAAAAATAAAATTGGAAAAAAAAATAAAAATTAAACTTAAAAAAAAACTGACTTTACAAAAGCCGTTTTTTTTCCCAATCCCTTTTTTCTCAAAACTATGATTTTGAACTTGATGCTCTTTACACAGCAAACACAGAAATATAATATAATGAATTGCGTTTGAATATGCAAAAATGTTTCTTATAATATTTAATACGAGCTTTGGTTTCTGTAGTTTTCAAAGGTTTCATTTCTATAATCTCCTCAGCTGTAATTTACGAGGTATTTTCAGATTTAATCAAAACTGCAAGAGCCAGGTAATTTTCAAACAGTGAATAATGCAGTAATACATATACTATGAACCGTAACGTTTTTCAGAGCCTCGTGCCGAATCTAAGCTACATTTAAATTAAAAAGAAAACATTTCGTAAAGAGAGAATGGGTGATGTGCTACTTTCATTTTCTAGGTATATACTAACATTCCTATTCGAAAGTGAATTTTCTCTTTAAATTTTACTTTAACACCAAATTAACTTCTCTAGGAAAGGCACGATATTTACGTAAATGAGATAGTGTGTAAAATGTTAGCGAAAATGACAATTTAGAGTATGCTTTCTTTATTTGTAGCTTTAATATTTTCATTTGCAACATTCTTGCGTTGATAACCGCAACTACTTTTACAAGCTTATAAAAATAATTTGAAGCTTTTTTAATGTATGATTACGTTCCTACACAACGGTCCTCCAGAAAGAAAAATTTCAGATGCCAAAACCGTTCACAGAATCCCGATTTCATACCTCAGAATCGGGAGGTATGATATCGGGATTCTGTGAACGGTAACAAAGTGGCGTTCACAATTACGGTTATAGGTACAGAAACTCGGAAATTTTTGAACGGCAACGCCCTCTTTTTCCCTTCACAAAATGCTCAGCGCATGCGAAAACCCTAACGAGCGTTGGAACGGTAGGTGTATCACAAATAACGGACGCGTTATGCACGCACAAAAATCAGCTCTGCGAATGGCCTGTGATGACACCAATGTGGAAAATATGTAATCCAAATAAAAGTTTTCTGTTGTCCGATCAGTGATTGGTGTCTTGCCTCTGTCATATTCTAATTTCCTTCGTGCGCCCCGATCGTGTATTTGTTGGCCGTCCGCAGAGCTACACTGCTGGCCACCCAAATTGCAACACCAAGAAAGACAACAGATATCACAACAAAATTTATTTTGTAGATAACATGTTGACCAAGTATCAAATGATTAAATTTATAGACTTCTGTGAAGTGTGGTTCCTGCCAAAATCAGTTGCCAGAGTAGCCGCCATTGTTGGAGATCACCGCTGCCACACGCCTCGGCATTGATTCAAAGAGACTTTGGATGAGTTCTTGGGGTACAGCAGACCAAGCAGCTTCCACACGTTGCCAAAGTTGATCTGCTGTGGCAGCTGGGGATGGAATCTGGGTCAATCGTAGAGCAACCGTGGACCACATGTTTTCTATCGGCGAAAGATCCGGAGAGCGAGGCGGCCAGGGAAGTAATTCAATCTGGCGATTGAAGAAGAACCGTTGGACAATGCGTGCCACGCGTGGTCGCGCATTGTCCTGTTGAAATATGGCTGTGGGCAAGCCCTGAAGGTAAGGAAAGACAACTGGCTCCAACAGCTCGGAGATGTAGCGCTGGCTGTTTAAAGTACCGGCAATGCGTACTAGAGGTGTGCGAGAGTGATATCCAATACCTCCCCATACCATAATACCCGGTGCAGGACCAGTGTGGCGGTGCATATCGCAGCTGTTCCGCATTCCCTCTTCACGGTGTCTCCAGACTCGAATGCGACCATCGTGGTGTTGCAGACAGAAGCGTGACTCTTCAGTAAAGACAATTTCATTCCATTCTGCCGTCCACATCCTTCTGTCATCGCACCATTGGCGGCGGAGAAGTCTGTGGTTCTGCGTCAAGGGTAGACAAAGCAATGGACGTCTTGCGGACAGACCACTCTGCTGTAAACGGCGTCGAATGGTACGCGCAGACACTGGATGATGCGTTACAGACTGCATGTGCTGTGCTATGGTTCGTGATGTGACTGAGTGATCCGTCACTGCCATGCGCACAATTTGCCTGTCATCACGTGAAGTGGTGCGCTGAGGTGGATGCGATCGAACACGCCGGTCCGTCGTACCCTCATGCATCCAACGATCACATATCCGCAATTCAGTTGTTTGGTTTCGTCCAACACGACTACCGATTTCCCTGAAAGATATTCCACAATCTCGGTAGGCCACTATCCTTCCTCTGTCGAAATCGGATACTTAATCAAAAGATTATACCTGTTTTCGACGAGGCATAATTGATCGTTTTATTTGAAAAAACCACAAGAAAAACACAATTGCCGAACTTGAAATCGTCGAAATCTCCAAGCCTTAAATAGCGCTTTGAAGTGGCGCCACATGCGCGCGTGATGTGCGTCTGCGCTGAAATTCTAATCATTTGCATATCTCACCTCCGCTAATGCATGTTGTAAATTTCATGTTATTTGCATGTTTCCTTCAGGGTGTTGCATTTACAGTGGCCAGCAGTGTATTTTTTGTGCATGCATAACGAGTGCGAATTTTGAGTCCGAGTTTCTGTACCTATAACCGTAACCGTTAGCGCCACTTTGTTGCCGTTCACAAAATTCCGAGCTCATACCTCTGAATAACTATATCTCATATCTCATCTCGATCGGTTGAACGGGACATCCGCTAGAGGTCCATATATCGGTAAAGTTTTTTTTTTATGACTATCCTGTATATGTACGTATGCATATATATACATATATGTATGTCAAAATTTTGACGCATTTTGGTACTTTTCTGTTTAACTGTTTACTGCTTGTCCAAGCGATATAGACTGGGTTTGGCGCGCTGCCAAAATTATAACTCGCGAGGTACGGACGGACGGTTTTAACGTCTGAAATTTTGCTTTCCGGAGGACCGTTATGGAGGAACGTAATCCTACGTTAAAAAGAAAAAGTATTAAATTATTATAGAGCTTAAAAATAAGAAACCAGGTAGAGAAAAAAAATCTGACAAAAAATATATAGATAAAAACTAGAAAATAAATAAATATAATAATTCGACTTAGTAAAATAATTTGCGTGCGCTATGCAAAGCTCGCATTCAAAATGATTGTCAGGGATATTTTGGAGGCGCGCTGCTTGCTCGATGACGCAACATACATATGGAGCACGACAAAGAATTAAATAAAATTGAGTATAAAAACTGAAAATAAATAAAAATATAAGTAAACAAAGTTTCAAAAAATAAATGTTATAGAAATAAAATGTGAAATTTGAAATAAAAATGAATAATTTATAAATGAATCAATAAATAAATAAATTAAAAACACAAAACAAAATCATAACTAAATAAAGTAAAAATATATTTATTAAAAGTTATATAAACTTATAATTAAATAAAGTATTGGAATCAGGTAAAAGAATGAATAAATAAAAATTAATAAATATTATATAAAAAGAAATAGATATCCAGTCAGGCGAAATATAAACTGAAACTTTTGTACCTCTTTTAACAGACAATATATCGCTAATGAACTGAGGAAAGACTGCGAAATTCTTACGTTTGTTATGGCCGTTATGTTGGTTTTCATCATGGAAACCGCTTCAGGGGGTAGCTGACGAATGGCTTCGTTTGAAGGCGCAAAGAGGGTCTTTTCCTGGGAGCTTTGTAGTAGCTCTTTGAAGTCCGGAGCGTAATTAACCAATTCCAAAAATTCGCTGCAAGTGAAATCAAATACATCGCGTAAACAGAAATGAAACATCTTCAAAAAAATATTTATTTATTACAAGCAATGATACTGTTTAAAGGGAGATTAAAATATTATGAGGTGCAGGATTTTCTCTTTGTTGCCTTTGTGATAACGTGATGAGAATGATACATAATTACAAGATAAAAAGAACTTTTTATATACCATGTTTTTAAATTTTCTGTTCAATCATATAAACTTGACAATTCTATGCATTAATAAATACTTTTTAAAATTTTTTTTGGTGAATTATCCCATCAACTTGAAAGAAAATGAAGTTTATTGGAAGTTAACTTGCATTTAACTTTTCATTCCCGTTCCGGTCGATAGATGGCTGCACCAGTCTACGAAACAAAATTAACTGAAAGTAACTGAAAATTAATTTAATTCTGCTTAAAGATGGCTAAAAGTATTAAAAAATGTATTGTCATCGTGTTCTGAGCTATTCTAAAAGTTTCAAATGTCTAGCTAGTCAGGAAGTTAGTTAAAAATCGATTGGAAGATTTGTACTGGACAAACACACACACAAACAAACAAACAAACAAGAAAGCAAGTTAATAAAAACATGGTAATAAATATAATGAACTGCGATATTAATTTGCGCAAAAGCTAGTACAAATTTTATTTTTAGAGACAGATCGGGAGATTAAAATATTAGTTATAAATCATTTTTAAAATATATTTATAGTAAAATAGACTTATTAATAATAAATATTAATATTTTTTATTAATTATAAAAAAATTCGTAATTAATAATATAAATATATTAAAAATAATAAAATTGAAGTCCAACTCTAAAGCAGACATAACGCTAGAGCAAAGAATACACCTGCGTGACATATTACAAACTGGAGTCTCAAATGCTTAGTCAAGTCGGAGACATAAATTCTGAAATATAACATCCTTGCCATATATACAGGATGTCAGGGCAAAAGGTATCCAAAAGTTATGCCTCATTTTTACGGAACTACCCATTAGAATTAAAAATTTTATTCAAATAGAAAGAACATCTCACCAAGTTTTAATATCAATCATACAATTCGATCATAGTATCAAAGATTTCGATGTGTGAACCTTTTGTAGCACAACAAACGTCTAAAGGGTAATCCAGATCTCTCCAAGTGTTTCGTAGCGTATCAGGAGTTATTACACGAATTGCTTTAATAATACGCTTCTTCAACTCATCCACAGTTTCAATTTTTTGCTTATACACAACGGATTTAGTGAATCCCCAAGCAAAAAAGTCTAATAAGTCCTGATATGCCACGAAACGCTTGGAGAGAACTGGATTACCATTTAGACGTTAGTCGTATTACAAAAGGTGCACACATCGAAATTTATTATACAATGATCGAAATCTATGATTGATATTAAAACTGGGTGAGATGTTCTTTCTATCTAAATATTTTTTTTAAAATTCTAATGGGTAGGTCTGTAAATATAAGTCATAACTTTTGGATCTTTTAGCCCGGACACCCTGTACACTAATCAGAACACATACGCTAGAAGAACATTCAGTAGAATTGCAAATGTTTCATTCGACCAGACCAGGTATCTTGGGAAAAAAGAAGCTTAAAAATTAAACACAATTCAAGAATCTGAAGCTAGACTGGAGGCATGAACGAAAAATTAGTGCAAAAGACTGAAAAAATTGTATAGCTTGTAAAATAGAGCCCTCGATGTGAAGAATAAGTTAGGCATGATGTTTCTACGTCAGTTACGATAGACTCTGATTACGCAGAAATGACAATAAACAGTAATTTAAACACACTAAGGCAGTGGTTCTCTAGGGGCCCAAGGTTGCCTAGTAGTTGCGCGTTTGCTTTTGGTGCTCAGGATGCTCGGATCGAATCTCGACAAGCGCCGATAAATACCTTCGTGTCTCGGCCGTATATGGGCATGTTAAATCCGTGGACCGAAAAGTCCTATGAGGTCAGGGGTAGGGAATGGACGATAATGCCAGATGTTGCCCTTGGGGGAGCTCGGTCAAGCCTATATGGATCTGGTCTTGAATACTTCTGAACAGGGGGCATTAGAACCATCAACATTGGTTCTCAAACTGCTATTGGCTTGAGCCACTTTCAATAGCGATGATTTTTTTTTGACGACCCAATCGTTTTAATGAGATCATTGTATTACTGTTCTCTTCAGAACAGAAACAGACGTTACATAACTTTTTTTTTTCCCAAACCATCTAAAATCATCACATGACCCACAATTAGAGAACTGCTGCGCTGAAGGAGTGTTTAAAGGGGTGCAACAGTCTATGTCGCAGACTTTGAATCTCAATGTTAACCGGGTACTCCGTACTCCGTAGCGAAGCACGGGTAATGAATATCCGTGCTTCGCTACGGAATATATACAAATTAAATACAACGGTTAATGTATGCAAATAATTTGTATGTTTAATATCCATAAAACATACTAATTTGAATTAAATTCTTTAAACACTTCCATCTGAATTAGTCTAGTGGTTAAATTTTATCTTTTACCATATTTTAGTATTTTTTTGTCAAATTATTTTGCTGTTATGCACGTGACTCAAAATTAATTTAAAGTATAAAAAAAAGAAAAGAAACCACGTGATCAGCATATAATATATTAAATTCTAAAAATTAATATTTAAAAATTCCCCCCAAACCAGAAAATGGAGCTAAAGATTCGAAAAATATTTCATTTTAAAGGAATTTTTATGATCTTTCTCGTGATATAAATTTTATAACCCTCGGATTATTATTTTAAATGCAAACTTTAAAAAATGTTACAAAAACATCTTAAAATTTAATTTTAAAACTTTAAGAAGAATTTTTCAAAAATCTTTCTTAGTGCATCCCTACACTATGAGAAGAATCACCATGCAAAATTTCAGCCCTTTGGATCCAGCGGTTTGGTCTTTGAGTTATCAGTCAGTCAGTCACAGAACTGTTTTATATATAACATAGATAATTTTCATTTAACAGATCCATAAACTATTTTAATTTTGTAGTCACAAATATTAATAATCTAATTACCTGTACAAATTTAGAGACAGAAAAAAAACTTCACGCTACTTACTAAAGCACCTAACTCAATATGCGGAAAACAGAATACACACAAAAAAAACACATTATTTAATCTGTGATTCGAAAAATACTAAACGGAAAATACCTGATAGCTAAACTTTTTGGTTGTATATTAAAGATATTAATTAATGCCTTGTCTTAAGTATTATAAGAAGGAAAAATACTGACTAACATTACAAAATCAAATAACATTTGGCATGAAACTTAAATTAAGTTTGATTGTATTTGACGTACTAATAGGAACCTCATAGTGTTAGACTTCCTGTGATTTTTCGAAGAGTGATTTCTATCTGGAAAAGCTTACTATTTTATTATAATTTTTTTTTCCATTTCAATTAAATGGGATTTATAAACGCCGAGGCAATGTCTTACTCTATTAGGATAAAATAACTTTAACGAAATTATAAAGATTCGGAAAATACATGAAAGTACATTTATTCAGATGAAGTAATAGCCATAATTCTTAAAAATCAAGTTATCGAAAGTAAAAGCTTTAACGGAGATTAAAAATAAAAGTGTTAAAATAGTATATAAAGACAAATGAGTAATTCTGAGCCTGAGTGATTTCGAAAAATCCGGAACACATTTCATTAAAATCCCCGGTGACGTACCAATTAATACGTCGTTAAAAGCTATAGAATCCGTTAAATGCAATTTCTATTGAAATTCAAAGGAAATGATGTACGCCTGACGAAGCACGCCGAAAATGGCTGGGGTATTTTGACGTTCTTATATTTCAGGAAACACATTTTACGAACATACTTAAAACCACATTTCCTTTGATTGATAATTTTAAATACATCGAATATGCTTAACATTTTCTCTTTTAATAAATTCTCACAATCGCTGCAATCTAAAAATAACTTCATCCCTCAGGAGAGGCGTCTACGGCCCGCGAAAAAGTTTCTTTCCATTTCCTTTCTAATGAATGGCAACAGTAACAAATCAAACGCAACTTTTCTCTTAATCATGCCCAGAGGCGAACGAATTCAGCAAATCTATTCAAAAAGCGCGGAATTAAATAAAGGTGAAATCTTTCGCGAGTCCGTGCCCAGTTTGGGGAAAGGCCCTGAAAACTCTATTAAAGAGACATAAAAGGCTGTAAAAGGAAGCAGTAATTGAGTCTATGCTTCTTTAGTTGTGCTAAATGAATTTTCTCCAGAGCTTCTCCACAAGCCGGAAATGGCTGTTTCATTTACTTAGATCAAAAGCAACGCATTTTAAGTGAATTATATTTTGTAGTTTGCGCATTTCGTTATCATATTCTGGGCTTTTCATTAAGTGCAGACGAGGAATGCTTCTGGGTGTTGCGGCATTTTGTTATGGTCTGGCAGCAATTTCGAGATCATTTCTAATGGTGTTTTACGAAATTTTCACACACATTTTCATTTGTAACGTAGCGACGAAAAGCTGCTAATTGCGTTTACTGGTTGGAAAAGCTATGATTCATTTATTCTGTTGAACAGTTGTTATTAAGAGCGAACGTGCTTTTGAAATGGATGTTTTAAGTCATTGAAGTCCTTTCTATGTTCCCCCGGAAGTACCTTTCAAAAGCATTTTATAGTACAATATAAACGGATTAATTGTAAATGAAATGATATTTATGTTCAGTTATTATATATTCAGTAATCAAAATTTTTAACAGTATAATGTTCTTAGAATTTGAAAGACTGTATATCCTTTACAAATAAAAAAGGACATCTATCTACAGTGAGAAATGAAAATTAGGAAAAACTTGCTCAAAATTGAGAGTTTTTGGAAAGGGCTAAATTAAAAAAAAAAAAAAGTACGAAAAATCTTCAAGGACCGAAAACGAAATTACTTCAGAGGACAAAATGGTAATCAGTTGAAAACTGGTTTCTATATCAAACGATTATGTCATGTGGTCATGGGTATATCAAACAATTTGATGAATGAACTTTGGTGTTTTATTCAAATTTAGGATCTAAACATACCAAAAGTTTGACACAGAAATCTAATATTTTACTTTTTGGTTTTAATTGTAGAGAAGAAACGAAAGCAAGGCCAATTTTACGGAAACATTCCACCCTTTATTTTAATAACAGAAAAAAAGCCTATATTAAACTCAGCATATAGTAATTCGAACATTTTGCCCTAATTAATTAAAAGTACGAACAAAGCTCAAGCAAGTCTTTTAAATGGTCTGCAATCGTAACTAAAAGTTTCTTTTTAAGAATCCTGCAACAGAAGTTTAAATTTTAACCTTCTAAGCATTTGACATCGAATTTTTCGCAACATAGTTTCAAATTGAAAAACGATTGCGAGAATTTTCGGTGTTCCGAAGTGTCGGTGATGAGCCAATCTTAGTCGGTTTTGAACAACAAGGCAAAGGATGGAGTATCGTGGTAACTTGCAGGTTTTTGTTGAAAAATCTTCTACGGACATACTGCGTCTAACCGTTTGATTAACAATTCAGGAATACTCCGTAGCAAATGCTTTCCAAGCTAACAGTTCATAAAGAAAAACTACCCTCCGAATCGTTAGAGGGACATGAAAGAATGATACGAACTTTTTGAGGATTATTGAAAGGAAAAGTTTAAAATAAAAAGAACCTCTATGGACTTTTAGGAGCCTTACAAACTTTTCTTCCTTTCATTAACAATCGAAAGCAGTTCACGATAGCAAGAAAAGGACCTCGTGTTTGAGGATTTCGTTTTTAAACGAGGAATTCTCCAGAAAAGTTCAGAATATAAAATTTCTGTGGCTCCTCCGAAAAATACATAAAGATTTGGTGTTTATTTAAAATTTGAGACAGCGAAATAGATTAAAAAAGGTAAGGTTACAGGTTTGATATTGGAATTGGGAGTTTTGAATGGGCAACTCTCCAGAAAATCGATAAATTACTCTAAAATCGTGAAAATAGCTCTATCCTAGAATAAAAGTCTCAGGTATTGTTGTTTTTCAGTAACAGCATATAAGCAGATATTTTCAACAGTTTTCCTAAAATGTATTTTGATACTTCAGGAGAAATTAGTTGATAATTTTTATCATTACAAAATTGACTCAAAGCTTTATACTGTTGCAAACATGGCATCATCATCCAGGGAAAGATCCTTTGGGAAAAACTGATTGATATTCTGATTAATAGATTATTCAGTATGAAATAAATATGTTTAGTTTACGTCAATTAGACACTTCTAGCATATAACCTCTTCAAAGACACTGTGCAAATGTATCGTACTGTTTAAAAAGCTGTCAGATTTGTGAAAATTTGAAAAATGTACCTAAAATTCAATGCTGTGAAGGAGTTTGTTTAACATTCAAAACAGGGAAAAAGAGTGACCAGTAACATTACATTTGTTATAAAACAGTATATCCGATCTACTAGATTGAAGCAAATGAAAACAAATGTCCCCAAACACTGGCCTATGGACTGCAAAATTTTAGCTATTTTTAATTATTTTTATTGGATTATTCATCATCACTTTTACAAAAGATGAATACATTGCAAATTTCATTGCCGTCTTGAGTTTGCTGAAAGAGGAATCCCTCATTTGCGACTTAAATTTTATTCATTGACGAAAACAGCGTTGCAACGTTAAAGTCCCAAGGGGACTAAGGAAACTCAAGTATTTAGAAAGAGAGCAAACCAACCATTGTTGTCCTTCCCAAATATTCTTTGGACGCAGAGAAGTGTCTTCTCAACATCGAATGGAATAATTTATTCTGACTATGTGCTCCTAAATTAAATGATGATTGGGCTAAATTACTGAATTTTAAGTCTTTTCAAAATTTAAACCTGCATTCTGGAGCATTAGAATTTTCAGCTTAAAATTAATTCTTCATAACTTCATTATAGTGGTTAACCAAACGGCTTTGCACGCATCAGTTAAGCATAAGTGTAATTTGCAATTTATTCATGCATAAATAAAAATATTAGCTAGCTGCATTCGGCCGGGCACGCTCGATGTCTTATGTTTCTGAACATGTAGTACAGTCGAACCCTGTTATACCGAACTTCAGGGGACCAAAGGTTTTGTTCACTTTATCCGGTGGTTCGCTATATCTGAACCGTTAAGAAATTAATTCCCGCATTCACCAGACATTACCCCCCAAAGACTTCAATTTTTGGGGTTATGTAAAAACACAAGCGTATTCCATTCAAGTTCAAAATCTGGACCATTTAAAAGAAAGGATCACTAGAGCTGTTTCGTCTATTACGTCGGAAGTTCTCTGCTGCGTATGGGAAGAGACTGAATATCGTCTTGACGTCTGCAGGGCAACTAAGGGAGAGCACATCGAAATCTGCTGAACAGATAAGAAACTTGGAGATTTACTCTTCAATTTGACGTATACTTCATTTCTCTACAATGCTTCTTTCCAAATTTATAACCATTTAAAGACCCCACTATAATTTTCCGAATACACTGTATTTAAATTACTTTTAGCTTATCATTGTTTATTTTTTTTCCTCGTGAATATGCATGTAACTGTTTTATCTCTTTAGCACTTACTTATAATGAGCATAATATATATTTCTTCTTCCACAGCCCGTCGCACCAGACACTTTATTTAAAACATTTTGAGTCATAGTTTTCCCATTTCATATTTTTATAGTCTTTTTTTTACGTATATATAAATAATTCAGCTCGAATTACGTTTTTATATCCCCAGTTGTAGAAGTACACTTCACTTATGTCTGCATATATAATTCATTCTAGTTTTATTCTGTTCGCTGCCATCTGTCGCATTTAATAATCATTCTTCTTCAAGCTTATTTCCTTCTCGAAATAAATTTTAATGTTGCATAAACGTTTACTTCATGCTTTTTTCTTAGGTCTCATGTTCTCTTAAGACCTATTTATATTCTTTGTTACTCAGCACAGAGATGGATTACAGCCGAGACAGTTATTCTTAAGCTATTCATTAAGTTTTGGTAACAGAAACATCATTTGGCGCATTTCACCTCGCAAAAACGGTGTGCTAAACGGATTACTGCAATGTATAGCTGCAACACGAGAAATTACTCGCAATTCCACCAGATCACGCGACCACGGGGATAGATACTGGAGAGTTCAAGGCGATGCTTTGCTGCATTTGAAATATTCTCGGCAAATTTTTTTAATCTTGCATAACGACAATGATTAGTCTCCAGTCATGCTATAATCCGTAAAATCTCGACTATAATGCGCACCCGAGTATAATACGCATCCTTGATTTATCGCGAAACTTTAGGAAAAAATTAAAATTCGAGTATAATACGCACCCGTAACCTTTTAACATTTTATTTAAAATTTGCACAAATATGATAATTTTTCTGATGCTGTATAGGACCGTCTTGAAGACGATTTGGGGGAAATAAATAAAATAAAATAATAAATTTTTGCACTTGCAACAGCAAGGAGTTATCACTATTTCAAGGGACCTGTTATTAAACGAATTCGTGTGCGATACGAACTGTGAGTTCCGTTTGTTTGAAAGGCGCATCTGCTTAGTAAACGGGTGGAGGAATCACGGAGTGGAGATGCGCACCTGCTGTACGTTCGTTTATTCAATGTTTAAAACTACTTTTTTTTGTACTCGAGTATAATACGTACCCTCACTTTTGCGGACAAAAATGTGAAGAAAAGTACCTATTATACTCGAGATTTTACAGTATACGTGTCCTTCAAAATTATTTAAAAATATGTGTTTGGCAGTAACAGAAGTATACGTAACAGAAGTATTGTTAAAATATAGATACTTATGATTAATATGAAAATTTAAAAATAAATTGAGAAAAAAAAGGAATTTTAGACGATTTAATTCTTCTAAAACAGTTATGAAATAGGGTGGCCCGGTACACAAAATTCTTAAAGAAGATTTTTACTTACTTGGCTCCATATATACGAACTAGCTGAAAACCCGCGCTTCGCTACGGAGTACATTTAAATTAAATAC
Organism: Dolomedes plantarius; assembly: GCA_907164885.2. Lineage (NCBI taxonomy): Eukaryota > Metazoa > Arthropoda > Arachnida > Araneae > Dolomedidae > Dolomedes > Dolomedes plantarius. Next base: position 107,728,153 of record OU015496.1, read on the forward strand.
AACGGTCAACGTATGCAATTTATTCCAAAAAATAAATATATATATTTATAATAAATGCGATGATCAATGTATACAATTGATGTAAAATATATATCTATCTATATATATATATATTTATAAAAAAATCGTAAGGGATATGCTTTTTTTTTATAATATCCAATCGTCTGCTGCATTAGAAAGAGAAAAAGATATTTTTTTGTCTATTTAGTTGTTACGCACGTGACGATAAATTTATTGAAAGTACCAGAAAAAGAAATCACGTGATCAGTATTTAATAAATTAAATTCTAAAAATTAATCTTTAAAAAATCACCAAAAATCAGGAAATAGAGGTAAAAATTCGAAAAAAATTTTATTTTGAAGAAATTTTTATGATCTTTCTTGTGATATAAATTTTATAACCCTCAATGTATTATTTTAAATGCAAACGTAAAAAAAGATTAAAAAACAGCTTAAAAATTTAATTAAAAAAAATCAAAGAAGAATTTTTGAAAAATCTTTCTTAGTGCACCCCTACACTATTAGAAGAATCGCCATGCAAAATTTCAGCCCTTTAGGTCCAGCGGTTTGGTCTGTGCGTTGTATGTCAGTCAGTCAGTCAGTCAGTGAATGAATGAGTCAGTTACGGAACTGTTTTATATATATAGATGAGCATTTTATAATTATATAAAATAACGCAAGCTGCAAGTTTCTAGGATTATTACATTGCTAGACAACATTTTAGACTTTAAGTACATTTGTACATTAAGCCTATATAACTGGGAAGAAGTTTTTGTGATATACCGTCCTTAAAAAAGTACATAAAACGCCCTGCAAGGTATCCTTAAAAAATGTTGTATATCGCTTCTTTGAAACATTTTGCTTGAACTGATTAGAAGATTTCAAAGTTAAGAGTGTCAGTTCTAAAGTATATTTCTCAAAGCAAAAACTGACGGGGGGAAAAAACTATTTCTTGGTCCTTTAAATAAATTACAAAGTTTGAAGGAAAAATATCTCCAAATCTCGAAGAAAAGTAATTTCGAAACCATTTCAAAGCACAAAGTGAATAAACTATTCAAATATTGAGACGAGATCAGCAGATACTTCGAAAACTAAACTTGCATTAGATTTTAATTTTTCGAAACTAATTTCAAGTTATTCAAGAATTCCTTATCAGTGTAATGATCCTTATGTAACGGCAGAATGAAAGAAAAAATATTAAATTTTGTATTTTTCGAACTAATTTAAAATAGTTGTAACAGAAATAGTTGTAAGAGAAACAAATTATCACAAAAAAAATTGAATATATATGATCAACCGTTCATAAAGTGTACGAGGGAAAAATCACCATCGTATTCACAAATTTTTAAAGAGAAAACCTAACAGTTAAAAATAAATGTCTCGACTTATAGTAATTTACAATTCAACGATATTTTTATTTTTGCCGTTTAAGTAGCTGCTTAAAAAGATCTTTAGTTTATAAGATTTAAAAACAATAGTATATTTCGAAAAGTTAATATTGCTTTTATAGGCTTATAGTTTATTTTCTTCCTTTTACCTAAATTTAATAAAATTCACTGAAAAAATTCAGCTTAAAAATTTTTCATTAGAATATTTTCATTTAAAAAAAGTGCAAAATTTCAATGGAGAAGTGATATAAAATCAATTGTTTTCATCACAAATAAATTGAGGCAGTCTTAAACTCTCCATACGGCGCTTAAATAATTTTTTGTTTCATTAAGGAAAAAAAGGTCTACTTGTTTCATCTTTCCTTTTAAATTAGGTTTTCAACAGATTTTTTTTCATAAAATAACTTATATTTGATCTCAGTAAATCTATCTTTCAGCGAATTAATTTTTAATTTGTGTTTGCTATTAAAGTTTATAATGTAAAAGTTTAATATTTTATATTATATGTATAGATTTTGATAATATATTATTTTATAATTTTTTTTTTTGTAAGTTTTTGTTATTTTGGTATAATATTTAAATGACACAAATGCCTGAAATATTCATATTCCAATTATTTCGGTCATTATATGCAGGACTCGATTTGACGCTGTTCCGATGCGTTCCGGTACCTCTCTTTCGAAAAAAAAATTAGATTGTTAAAAACCTTTATTTAATCATACAATTGCTGTGTTTTTAGTGATAGCCTGGCCTATTATATATATACACTGAAGTGCCACTGAATTAGGGATAGCAAAGCCTATGCAAATTGTGTAGCGCTGTCATGTATGCGCAAGTGAGGGCGCTGTGGTAACTGCATATATAGCGCGTACTGTGGTTGTTCTGAATTAGTTGTTGTAATTGCCAGTATGGGTAAACTGCTTGATTTAGACGCCTTCGATCGCGGACAAATCGTAGGTGCGTGAATCATGGGCCATTCAATTTCCGAAATCGTCAGACAGCTAGGATTTTCAAGGTCGACAGTGTCAAGAGTATACCAAGAATACATGGATGGTGGAAAAAAACTAGCGATCGGGCAAACTGCAAAGGACAATTAGCCTTGACAGTGCTTGGTGAGAGACGGCTCAGGCGTATTGTACGTAGCCAGCGAAGCCAAACATTAGCTCAAATTGCCACCCAGTTTAATGACGGTGCCAGTCGTACAGTCAGTAAACGGACTGTGCAACGATCGCTTCACCGTATGGGTTTCGCCGTCGACCTACGAGAGTACCATTACTCTATACTCGCCATCGGGCTGCACGTCTTGCCTGGGCAAGAGAGCACAGAGACTGGAGTGTAGAGGACTGGAAACGAGTAGCATGGAGTGATGAGTCTCGATTCCGACTACTTAACGCCAACGGGAGGCTGAGAATATGGGGTCAGGCTCATGAAGCCATGGATCCTGCATGCCTGGCTGGAACTGTACAAGGGCATGGTGGCTCAATCATGGTCTGGGGTGTTTTTTCGTGGCACAGTTTGGGATCTTTGGTGAGTGTACCAACCTCCCTCAATGCAATTCGGTACGTAGAGTTGCTGAGTGATCACCTCCATCCGTTTATGCTGTTCTGTTATCCGCAAGGTAATGGAGTTTTCCAGCAAGACAACTGTACCTCTCAAGTCTCGGTTGGCTACTGGCTGGTTAGATGAGCATTCCTCTGACTTCTCTGTCATGAATTGGCCACCTAGAAGCCCAGACTTAAATCCTATTGAGCATCTTTGGTATGTTTTGGAACAAGGCGTGAAAGGCCATCACACAGCACCAAAGAACCTTACTGAATTATGGACAGCTTTAGCCAATATTTTGCAAGCCATTCCCGTGGAACGTTTCCAGAAAATTTTTGAATCTATGCCTTGTCGTGTGGAAGCCGTTATCAAGGCCAGAGGAGGCCCAACTCGTTACTAGGTAGGTATCCCTAATTCATTGGCACTTCAGTGTATATATATATATATATATATAATTTGGATTATCCTGTCCACACACCCCGGAAGTTTACAGTTCCAGCACCTCTATTTCTAGAAATGGAGTACTGATTATATGTATAGAGTTTTTATTTACTGCATTGATCAATTTAGGCATATTCTAACTAATTATTTTAAAACTTTCGTCACTTTAAAACTCATATACAGTTTAAAAATCTTAGGAATCCCGTCATCTGACCCATTTTTTTCCCACGGATTCAAGGAGACGCCACAAGCTCAACTGACAGTTTTTAAAGTTTCACCAGTCCTGGTCAGGTACCCTCTAATGTTCGTTCACGACATGGGGGCAAGAAGTTCTTTGAAAAGTAACGAAGTCTTTGTTTATGTCAGCAGCGGGTAATGTGATTTTCATACTGTGTTGAGTTTGTCGACTTGTACTTGAAGTGAGGCTTTTTGTATATCTTTTTCGTTAACATTAACCCGTTTCTTCTGCAAACTTCTAGGTATAAGTTTTACTGGGCGATGTGAAAGAGTTTGTGACACGGGGAACGGACTCAAGTAAAACAAGTTCAACAACAAGGGGCAACAACAAGTACAACAAGGGGCTAGGAGGCGGGGGCTGACATAAAAAAAAAGATTAGTGTTGAATCCACAATTTTGGGGGTCGCTGAGATGAATGGTGACACCCTCGATGCCGTTTAACCCTTCAGCGGGCGTGCCAATTTTTGGAACACCAGAAGACGCGCGAGGCACAAAGTGCAACGTCTCTTTCAACCTTGATTATTCTTTGTGTAATAAACTTTTCTTTTTCAAATTGAAAATAATAATTCTTCGTTTTATGAAAAGATATTATATGTTTATAATATTGAGATATATTTATAATGAAAGGCGAAAGAGTGCAGATAGAATCGCTTTATTTCAAAACTGTCTGGTTTATTGGATCTAAGCACAACTTGCTAATGGATACCTATTATGTCCAAAAACCTAAAAAAACAATGAGATTGTCCACTTCGTGATATGTGGTGTACCGTGTAATAGGTGCATATTTGATCGACTACATCAACTCCTGCTTTTGTAATAAGGTAATATAGTATAATCGTTGGTTTACCACGGTTAAATCAGGACTGCCAATGAATGGAAAGGAATACAAGGGTCAGGAAATCAGACCTGAATTAGAAAGGGTGTAGCTATAAATAGAATATACATAGAACATTCAACCCTTGCATATAAAACAAACCATTCAAAATTCCGAAAATGTTGCACTCTGTACACGGGCGCGCCCGGTGAAGGGTTAAAATCAAGTTCAACCCCGTCGGAATGGGAGGGAGGGTGAGAAGGGGTGAAAAATAAATGCCCCAAATGGCCGAGATAAACCGAGACAACATTAATAATTAACGATACCCGGGCAACGCCCGAGCAAACAGCATCTTTTTATAAAGTTAAAAAAAAATCTGAACTTTTAAGGTATCCGACTACCTTTAAAACATGAATTTTGTACGGGAAAATTGAAGTACGGGTTTTTACATATCATTACGCATGCGTCGAAGTTGCAACTTTCTGAAAATACTAGATTTGACATTATTGTAATATCTGGTTAAAATATAAATAAAGATATTAAAAAAATATAATGAAAAACTATTTTACTGTGAAAAAGATTCTCCGATTCAATTTTTCTTAAATTAACGACGATGAATGAATCACGGTGAATGAATGACTCTCTCGTGTTTACATTTTCAAGTTCTGAGTATATAAAATGAATACTTCTTATTAATTTAAATGAAACACTATGATAACTCGAAAGGTGGCGGAAAAGAGATAATGTTCTAATCAATATAAATATCACATCGAAAATGCGTTACGATGAAAGGATATTTTATGCTGAGAACAGTTTTAAACGGTGGTGAGCTGTTTTGAAATTGTCATAACCGTTTATTACAACCGTCTAAAAATCGAAATAAAGTTGCTTTGTGTCTATATTACGTTGTTTCTAATAAATTATTTGAGTTTAGATAGCAAATAGTCTTTTTTAGCTTTACTTTTTACTTGTTAAGCCTAACTCATGAAACAAAATGTATGCCATAGCCTGATATTGTCACGTGAAAACTGACAAGACGGTTAAATACAACAGACGTGGAGTATAGAAATTTTATTGGAAGTAATGAAGAGCAGCAACTTATATAACCTAACAGAACAATCAAATTAATTCAATTTACATATACTGGAATATTCTGGAAATTTCTAGAAAGGAGATTTAAATTAAATAAATAAAACACAGCCCGCGACCGGCGGGATTCGAACTAAGAACCGAGCGCTTCGAAAGCAACATCGCTACCCCATAGCCACCGGTTCACTCTCAAGAAATGGAAAATACGGTAATATATTTATGAAGCGGTCACTCCGGAAGCGTTCCAGATTGATAGGTCTGTGCTATTATTAGGATAGATACTTCTTATTAATTTAAATAAAACACTATGATAACTCGAAAGGTGGCGGAAAAGAGATAATTTTCTAATGAATATACATATCACATCGAAAATGCGTTACAATGAAAGGATATTTTATGCTGAGAACACTTTAAAACATTGGCGAGCTGTTTTGAAATTGTCATAACCGTATATTACAGCCGTCTAAAAATCGAAATAAAGTTGCTTTTGTGTCTATATTACGTTGTTTATAATAAATTATTTGGGTTTAGATAGCAAATAATCTTTTTTAACTTTACTTTTAACTTGTTAAGCCTAACTCATAAAACAAAATGGATGCCATAGGCTGATAAATTTATGAAGCGGACGCTCCGAAAGCGTTCCAGAGGTACACAACTGGGCTATTATTAGGATAGATACCTTTCTTAAAAAACATTGGAATTTTGCGTTTCTAAATTTGCTTTTGTTTTTTCGGTACGATAATTAGAAATGAAATGAGAGCGATTTGAAGATCAGCAGCACAGCTATGAATTTCAATAAAAGTTGAAAACTTTAATCGTGTTTTCTGAAGAACTTATTTTTCATCAAAAATGTAAACGACTCTTGTGATAACTCAAAATCTAACCATGATAAGTCTAAGAAATTTTTCACGTATATCTTTCATAGTACCAAGAATGGAATGGACTACAGATTTGGTTCCAGGCGTAATATTTGTTGGTTTATAGTTCCCTTTATAGAAAAATCCCAGGAAAAGTTACTAAAATTTTACATTTAATTGCATATAATGACCTGTTTTAAAAATAAAAAAAAAGATTTCAAGATATCGATTAGCTCTTGGGTCATTTCACGCAGGAGGTACTTACGTACATATGACAAACAGAAATTAATGTTATATGGATAATTTTCTTTTTTAGAGCTAGAGCCGTTTTTGTAAAAAAATTGCCTAATTTCGACCCCAAATAATCAATTTTGTAAAACGTTGTAACGGAACTAAACATAAATAAATAAGCAATATATTGTATAGACCGCAAGAGAGCGTTCCTAGCAGTTCGTAACCCCAGTAATAAAAGTGTTTTTGAAAAACAGCAGAACCACTGATGACTGTCTAGCTGGAATGCGTGTGAAAAGGGAATACGTCCCCATGCTTTTCATGCCTAATCACTGCAATCGTGGACTGTACTCAGTTCCAGAAGCATGGGTAAGATATACTAAATTTGTATTAGTCATAAGTCAGCATAAAGCTGCATATGCTGACTAAAGACTAATATAAATTATGCTGATTAATGCTGAATAATGACTAATATAAATTAATGACTTTATGCTGACATTAGTCAGCATAAAGTATTTGGTTTCTAGTTTTTTATCGGTAACACCATGGGGATCATGAATGCTGATTTTAGCGTTAAAAGTTGTATAGTTATGGCTTATTTTTTCACTATTTTCCGTATTTTTGTGTTCTATCCCTTCGAAACATAACAGAAATTTACACAAGTACAGTTTTTGAAAAAAAAGTGCTCCGCAGGTAGTCAGATACTTAAAAAAGAAGACAACGGGTCCTATTCACGGGACTAGGTGAATAGAAAATAAAAATTGCTTTATGAACTTATGGTAAGGTTTCCATAAATAAACCCCTCCAGGCGCTCGTTTAACGAACAATTTTGCACCTACAGCCTTTGCTACCAATTGCTATTTTTACCTAAAAATGTAACCACCATAAATTTTAATGGAACGACGAAGTGTATCACAGGTACACTATGTTTCCTTTTTGAATAATTCTGCGTCCGTACTTATCTTTACGTCTTCGAGCGCAAAGACCTGCTTAAAAGAGCGGCGCTCGTAAAGCGAGTTTCTGTTACAACTTCGACCGACTAATTCCACTTTATGCCCCACTTCGCGATGTTTTATGACTCCCAGCCCAGGGTCTCCGAAAAGTACTGACAATAGAGGAAAAGAAAGGAAAAAAAAACTACGCGTTTTTGAAATCAGTTGTACTCGAGTTTCGCTGATAAGGGGGAAACAAGTTCAGTCCTAATGTTTCCAAATGTGTCCCCAGCGTTAAAATAAAATATTAGGATATTTTTAGAGGCCCTGGCGCTGTGGGGAAAATTCATTACACAAATTGAAGATAGATGAGTTGGGAAGTCACATTTGCACATTCATGGTAATATTTTAGGAAAATAAGTTTTCTTTTTTTGAGAAAGGAAGACGTAGGGCTCATTTTTTTGTCCTAAATTGTTTTAAAATTATTTCATTATTCTGAGGAAAAGTGACGTATTAAGGCTTTAAATGAGTAGGAAAATGTTAAGGGTTCCTTAGGAATCAGACCTCACAATTTACCGCCTTAATTATAAAATGAAGTTAGTTGCATATTAAATTATACACATAATTTAATCACAAGAAAACAGCATTCAAATCTTATACATCTAGGCTATAATTTACACACAACATTTATATTAAATTTGCTAGAGTATTTTCTCGCAACATAAAAATAAGTTTTCTTTTTCGAGAAAGGAAAACGGAGAGGTCATTTTTTTGGTCCTAAATTGTTTTAAAATTATTTCATTATTCTGAGGAAAAGTGACGTATTAAGGCCTTAATTATTAGCTAAATTTAAAGGGTTCCTTCAGAATCCCACTTCACAATTTACCGCCTTAATTTTAAAAATTAAATTAGTTACATATTAAATTATACACATAATTTAATCACAAGAAAATAGCATTCAAATCTTATACAGGTAAACTATAATTTATGCACAACATTTCATTGCTAGAGTTTTTTTTTTCGCAACAGTTTCTGAGCATTTTTCAAAATTGGTAACCATGGTCAAGCTGTATTTACTAACTAAAATTATAAAACAATGATGTGACATTTGATAAAATCCCATCTCTAATATTTTGTAATATTTCGCTAGTAAGTAAACACACAAAAATATGCTCTCTTTGTTCGATTGTAAAATTTAAAACAAATTCATAAATACAAATTAAAAATACAATCATAAGTAAATTTTTTTCAAATGCTTTTTACCTTGAAAATTGAGGTTTCAAAATTAGACTTTTAAGGGGTAATGAAAAATTGTTCTTTCATGCTATTGAGAAATAAATTACTCTCATCCGCAAAAGTTACAGTTAACACATATACACACATATATATCAAAAGCTATCGTGATACTTTCCTTGCTTTAAGTTGGGAGTATTATTAATAATTTTTTGATACTCGATTGTTTGTACAGCAACTTTTATATATACATCAGAGGAAAATTGTTTATAAGCGTCTTAATTAAGAAACAGTATATATAACTCTTGAACCTACCCAAATGGTGAGAAACAATGCTCGTACGAACTCTACTGATTACTTAAAAATCCTTTAGAACAGTCGATTACAATTTATGATGTAGAATTTATCAATTGGTTTCAACAGCTCCAGTTAAGACAGGAGAACACAGTATTTCTTATACAGGTAGTACCTAATTTCGTAATACATATTATACTTTTTGAGGCGTTATTCCTTTCCCCTATATGGTAATTTGATTCTTCTGAGTAAAAAGATAATATTTGATAAATGCACTGTAGTGCATAATGGAGCTATTCAGTTTCAGTTACTTTAATAGGATGCCAAAAAATGGTTGTTTATATTCGTTCCTTTCATGATAATATGAAAAGTTGCATTAAACAATTCATATCCACTCTTGTAAGTGTATTTGTGGCACAATTTTCATCATGACCGAGAAATTTTGCACTGTGCCGTATCATTCGTTTTGATTTTGACGTTGGATAAGAGGGCATCATAATCCTTTCGAAGTAGGTCTTGCACGTTTCCCCTTACGGATATCACTCAAAAGGAAGAACCTATCGATACAGATGTACCACGACGGCAACAAAATGATCCGGAGAAAGATACGCAGACGACAGTTTGAAAACAATGCAACTATCCCACTTCTAATTCCTAACCCGGTACAAATCTCATTCGCAACATGAATTATAAAATTGCGGTCGGGCTGATACGAAATGATCCGGTGTAAGATACGGACGTAACTGGTTTAAAAACAAGTCCTCTACCATCATTTTTAAGCTCTTGTAACTAATGAAAGAAATACGGCATGGGGGACACAAAATAATCCGTGTAAAAGATGCGGACATGGCAGGTTTCAATAAAATGTTGTTGTCATCGCTCCGTATCATGATTGGATAAATACATGAAGGCCTTATTTCAATAGTGGGCCAACTCCACTTTAAAAAAAGTGGAGTTAACCTCACTTTCATGTTCATACAAGTCATTTCTATCTCATTTTAAAACTGGTACATCCCCAGCTTATTTCTGCTCCCAATTGAGGGCACCACAGATTTGACTTCAGCACTGATTAGACTTCAAGTTTCTGTATCTCAAAATTAACATACGAGGGTTATTCGGAAACTAAGGTCCGTTTACTTGTAAAACAGAAAACATTACAAATTTTTTCAAAAAACTTTATTTTTTAAATTCCTTACATCTGTCTCTATTTTTCTACATAGTTTCCATATTTGTTTAAACATTTGTCATAACGTTCTACAAGCTTCTGTATGCCTAAGTCGTACACGTCTGCCGCATGTGAGGATAATCAGTCTTGAACTGCTTCATTCACCTCGTCATCTGTGGCGAATCTCTTGCCGCCGAGAAACTCTTTTAGGTAGCGGAATAAGTGAAAATCACTCGGCGCCAAGTCTGGACTGTACGGTGGGTGGTCAATATGTTCCCATCCTAAAGATCTGATCAGATTTTGGGTGTGAATGGCAGAATGGGGTCTGGCATTGTCATGCAGCAACAAAACTCCAGGCGTCAGAAGACCACGTCGCTTATTCTGTATTGCACGTTTAAGTTAAGTTAGGGTACCGCAGTAAGCGGCTGCATTTATTGTTGTCCCTTGCTGCATAAACTCGACTAATAAGACCGCATGGCTATCCCAAAACACGGTTGCCATGACCTTGCGTGTTGAGATTGTCTGCTTGGCCATGACTCTGACTGGTGATGTTGTGTGACGCCATTCCATTGAGTGACGTTTAGACTCTGGGGTTCTGTGAGAAACCCACGTCTCGTACCCTGTGACAATCTTCTCTAAAAATTGATCACCTTCTTTATGATATCGGTCCAAAAAATCAAGAGCACTTTTCAGTTTGTGTTCCTCAGTAAGCAGCCTGGGAACCCAACGTGCGCACAATTTGCGAAATTTCAACTTTTCGGAAACGATTTTGTGCAAAGTTGTTCTACCCACATTCGGAAATTCCAATGCTAAAGTTGAAATCGTGAATCGCCGGTCTTCACGAATCTTTTCTTCCACGGCATTGACCAAATCATCTGTGATCACTGATGGTCGACCTGAACGCGGTTCATCATGAACATTTTCCCGTCCGTCCTTGAAAGCTCTCACCCACTTACGCACTTTGCTGCTACTCATCGCATTTGGGCCATACACGTCGCTTATCTGTCTATGAATTTCCGCTGCTGAAACGTTGTTTGCTGTCAAAAACCGAATCACTGACCGTATTTCACAGTCGGCGGGCTGATCCACTGTTTTAAACATTTTGAAGTAGCACTGTACTTAGCACACTGCAACAATACCAATGCAAATGGCGTCGTTTGACGAGCAAGGCATGCCGGGAGTTGGTACGCATGCGCGTTTCAATGTTTGCGCAACATTCGATTAGCTACGACGTTTCGGACCTTAGTTTCCGAATAACCCTCGTAATTACAAGATAAAAAGAAATTTTTATATACCATGTTTTTAAATTATCTGTTGAATCATATAAACTTGACAATTCTATGCATTAATAAATACTTTTTAAAATTTTTTTTCATGAATTATCCCATCAACTTGAAAGAAAATGAAGTTAATTGAAAGTTAACTTGCATATTTTCATTCCCGTTCCGGCCAATAGATGGCTGCACCAGTCTACAAAACATAATTAACTGAAAATAGCTGAAAATTAATTTAATTCTGCTTAAAGAATGCATTGTCATTAAAAAATGCATTGTCATTGTGTTCTGAGCTATTCTAAAAGTTTCTAATGTCTATCTAGTCGGGAAATTAGTTAAAAATCGATTGCAAGATTTGTACTTGACAAACCCACACACAAACAAGAAAGCGAGTTAATAAAAACATGGTAAAAAAATGGAGTTGGCCCAAAATTCAAATAAGGCCTTCATATGACACAGGGAGAAATTAGAAGTCTGAAAACAACTAAGATGATAAAAAATCAAACGCAGTAATGAGAAGCAACCAATAAAGATTGAATGGACTTACGACAATCTTCCATCTTTTTCATTCTGAAGAAACTTCCACACAGTTATATCGACGATCATCAGCGGGCTCTCTATAAGATGCACAACACCATTCTTCACGGGTATGTTTGGTCGTAGTATCTTTGCTAGGACAACACCCCTTTTGTGCCTGTAATCACTGTGAATTGTTTGGCTTTGTGCGTACACTGAAAAGAAAAAAAAGTTCATTTTCGATGGTATCTTGTATCTTTTTATTTTTTTTTGCTCCAGTTATAAATCACATAGAATTCTAAAAAAAGTAATGTAAATGAAAGGTCATTCCGTTAATAATTACGACGGAAGAACATGTGACGGTTTCAACAGTGCACAGATATTCACCTCTGGATATCTGTTGGTGCGAATTTGACCGGGCACTTTGCTAATCATCAAGTGTTTCAAAGAACTTCCGACGAATTTGCAATCTGTTCTCTACAAACACTTCATCGAACGCTCTCTTGCCCGACGAAGGTCAAGAGCGCCCTTTACACTTACGCTCTTTCCCGCATAAAACTACGATCCCGCGCGATTGATTGCACGTATGAAGGTGTCCGAGAGGAAGGGAAAGCAGCTTTTGAGCGTACTGAAATACTTTCCCCTGCGCAATACCGTACACTCCAAGCACTCCAAGAGTGTACGTGTAAAGAGGGCTATTAGCGCCCTTTACACGTACGCTCTTATGCGAGTGCTTGGAGCGCGCACGCAATCCCGTACGCTCCACGCACTCGCGAAAGAACGTACGTGTAAAGGGCGCTAATGATGTCAGTAGTTGTTTGCGAAATTTTAATTTTTAACTAAAAGTGGAGAAACAGCAGATAGATAATTATTCTTTGCAAATTCTTACATTTTATTTTTGTTACCGTAAGTCGTTCGTTTAGTCCACGTCCGTGCTAATTCCAAAGCCAAATCGCTTAAGTCTACACTTTGAAATTTTAGTGCCGAAGCACCTGATTGACGCCTAACTTTTTTTCATTCAAAATAAATTTCCAAAATAATAAAGATTAACACCAGTCAATGAAAAACTTTTTTTGGGGTCATCGAATAATAACTTTTTTTTCAGACGCCAATCAAGTTAAGTCCATAACTCTAATATATATCGTTGCAATAATGCAGTTCAAACGCAGGAGCAAGTACTTAATGATAATGGTAATTCGTCTAGTATTGTTTCATCAAAAAAGTAAAATAAATCAGTCAGTTACAGTCTAACTGCTGCAGAAATAAGTACTTGTTTATAATTAAACTATTATTTCAATTTTTTTGTTGTAAAATAATAACTTAAAGACTGCATTGGATGTTATTACTTTTCCTCACTTGCCAAATCGGTTTAGTCCCTTATTCACGCAAAAATCTATATATTTAAGTTGCTAAGCCGTCATTTTGGGCAGGCCGTGAGAGAAAACTACTGCATCAATTTACTTCATTTTGGTTTTACACGAAAGATTGTAATCTGTAGATATGTCATATTTGGTTTTTGTAACCGCAATTTCTATTAATTAGCGATAATTTACAATTAAAAAAATTATTTCTGTACATGCTCAGTGGCATGTTTAAATCTGGCTTTAGAAACTCACTGTTTCTGCGTATGCTCAGTGACATGTTTTAATGATAAACACGTTTATTCCGAGGAGTCTCTCTCTCTGCCATTTTTATTTTTACGATAATTATGTTTGTGAAATATAAGATTAAACCTAATAGAAACTACTTATTTCGCGCTGTTTAATTAGCGATAATTTACAATTAAAAAATTGCTTTCTGCGCATACTCAGTGACATTTTTAAATCTGGCTTTATATACTCACGAAGCACGATTTCAAACACATTAATTTGTTTCTGCGCATTACTATGATTCTCAACATTTGGCAATGATGTGTTGAGTATAATTTGTGTAATAGTGCATTTATTTACTAATTAGCCGTTATGTTTTGAGGTATTAACTAGTTATTATACTGACGACGATTACTCATTACTTAGATTTTATATGAAGGCCTTGTTTAAATAGTGGTCTAACTACACTTTAAAAAAAAATGGAATTTGCCTCACTTTCATATTTATACAAGTCATTTCCATCGTATTTTGAAACTGGTACGCCTCCAGCTTATTTCTGCTGCCAACAGAGGGCATTACAAATCAGACTCCAGCAGCCATTTCTAAGCACTCATTAGACTTTAAGGCTCTGTACCTCAAAATGAACAAGAATGGAGCTGGACAGTTATTCAAATAAGATCTTCATGTGTCGTGAGATAAAAGCTACATCTGCACTAATACATTCTACAAAGTGTATTTTAATTTAAATTTCCAGAGGAATTTTTAAAAAAACGATGTATATGATTTTATCACTTTTCTCCACTATTAGTTTTATTCACTTAACCGATTTGACAAGTGAGTGGATTAATTATCACTTAGACATCTCCATTAAAACCTAAGTTCTCCACCTAAAAAAATTATTCTTTTAAAAAGCAAAACTATTATTCCTAATAGAGAACAAATAGTTACCTTTATGAACACTTTTTACCATAAAATCAGGAAGCTAAGACAAAGAAAGATGTGAAAAACCAAAGCGGGTGAAGTAATGTTTGCTTTCGCTAAGTAAGTATCCTTTTTTATTAGGATTCTCCTGATCATAAGACTCTGATTACTTTTTATCAAGTAAAGTTTCTATAATAGTTTTCACTTATGAAATATTTTTTATGCTATTCAAATTTCAATGAATAGAGAATCAATCCCAAAGAATTTATATTCTTAACATATTAAACATGACTGAAATAAACTGTAAAAGATGGTTCTAAAAAACTGAGACAGAGGAAATAAAATTTTACTATTTATTAGTAAATTGATCAGTATTCTTATTTCTGCTAATTGGTATGACGATATGATACGACAAAGTGTGAAGGTATAAGATTACCCCCTGGACTGAGATTTTTTTTCGGGGGTGGGTGGGTGGGGGGAAGAGGTGTCTAGTGCAAAGTCTGGTAGCCTGATACGACTATACTCTCGAGCAACGTCAACTTTCGATAACCCTATTTTATTAATAATACAGTGGAACCTTGGTGCATAAGTTTTTAAAGGACAATTTGGCACTGAACGATACCTGCGGGAACATAACAAAGAAAATTATCGTCGGGACTGGATGAAATAAACTGCATATACTGGAAAACTATCATTCAGGTAACAATCGATCGAAATTCCACTGTATTGAATATTGATTATAATATACATTTAGTTCGTGGGTTTAATATGTATTTAAAAAGAAGGTAGTTTATCAACTTTTTCTCAAGACAAATTCTGCAGAAGAGGATTAAAATACATTAAGATAGATAAAAACAATTTGCTTATAAATAACTCTTTTAACACAAATCTTGCAAGAAAAGCACAAATCTGTTGATAAAAAGGGGTAAACATCTCGTTCTTCGGTTGTTTCCACGTCACTGGTGGTATCTCTGTGAATGAGTTGGTTGATGGCTTGTCAAAAGAGGGAGCAAAATTTCCCCAACCTAATATTTCTTTTGATTCACAAAACCAAGCGATTGATTTATTATGCAATTAAAAAAGATGATAGATTAAATATAGGATTAAGGCTTTAGAGTGACCTTACAACTATTTATTAAATTCAAAGACATGGAGTCCCAGTGATTAACATCGAGCCCTTGGTGTGTCCTGCGTCCGTTTGGCCATAGGGCATAATTATGTACAGAGACACCAACAAAAAATTGCGTGATAGAAACCATTTCTCTTTTTTGTAATCTTATAGACATAACTAGAATACATCATAGATTCTGTCAGTTTTTATTGAATGAAGTAATCATCC
This sequence comes from Dolomedes plantarius, assembly GCA_907164885.2. Classification (NCBI taxonomy): domain Eukaryota; kingdom Metazoa; phylum Arthropoda; class Arachnida; order Araneae; family Dolomedidae; genus Dolomedes; species Dolomedes plantarius. The sequence continues at coordinate 107,744,014 of OU015496.1, forward strand.
TTCCTACGGATTATCATCTTTATCAACACTTTTTAAGACGCGACTTGATATTGGGTTGCCCGTCACCATACGGTCGAAATACTTGGGACGGGCGTATAATTAAAAAAATATATTTTTATCAAATTACGTGTATATATATATATATATATATATACACATATATATATATATATATATATATATATATATATATATATATATATATATATATATATATATATATATACACCGGGTGGCCATAATTAAACTGACAGTGCTCACAGTGTTCTGTAGCGCGATCTATTTGCGAGAATGACGCCACATTTTGTAGGAAGATTAAACAAGACAGGGGACGAAGGATTCCGCGAAAAAATAAATTAGTTCCAAAAGTCACCGCTAGGGGAATATTTGGCGCTGTGTTATAAAAAATAGAGTGTTAACAAATGCAAATTAATTAAAATGATTTCCCCCAGGCATTGTCTTTGCTGAAGTGCCAGAAGGACAAAGCTGTTCAACATGTGGCGATATTTCTCTCCGGTAACAGAACAGGTTTCCGGTCCTGTCGGGGTAATGTTCTCATAGAAGAATGGACCTACGATAAATTCCGCTGTGAACCCACACCAAACAGTTACCTTTGGTGAATGTAAGGGAATTTCTGTGACTGCATGTGGTGATTTGTCATCCCAAATTCGGCAGTTCTGGGTATTCACAGTTCCATGCATGTAAAAGTGGGCCTCGTCTCCCCATAAGATTTTCCACGGCCAAGCATCATCCACCTCCATTCTGGCAAGAAAGGTGAGAGCAAAAGTCAATCGCTTATCATGGTCGGGGTACATTAACTCCTGTACACGGCTGATCTTGTACGGATAGAAGTTGATAATCTTTCGTAAGATTTTCCATACCGTACTGTAAGGCATATCCATATTCCGAGCTAATCCACGAGCGCTAGAGGTGGCAGCAATATTGTTTGGTCCTCTGTCGACAATCGCTGTGGCAACTGCTTAGATTGTATCCTGTGGTACAATTTTTCGTCCTCTGCCTGACTGAACCTTCAGAGAACCTGTTTTCTCAAACGTCGCAACCATTGCTTTTAGCCCATTAACTGACACAGGACCGTTACCTTTACGCATTTTTTTGTGCGTTCTAAAAGCACGAAGAGCGGCTGACGCGTTGCACTGGTTGAGGTAAAAGAATTTGACCAGTAACGCACGCTCGACTAAAGAAGGAGACATTGCACATAAACTTTCAATCCGATTGATTCGAAACGTAACACATTGCCTTTTAAAACCCAAGCAGCTGGCACTGTGCCGATGGATGTAACGTGAAATTTGAATAAAGAACTTCTTCTTCTGCTCAGCGTACGTGATATTGCAGATCACGAGACTTTATCGGTGTTTATGTAGATTTTACGCTTTTTTAAAAGTGTTGCCATATTGCACTTGAACTAAATAAGAAAATGTGCATAATAAAAGGTAATTTTATTTCGTATTAATTTGCGTTTGTTATCACTCTATTTTCTATTACACAGCGCCAAATATTCCCCTAGCGGTGACTTTTGGAACTAATTTATTTTTTCGCGGAATCCTTCGTCCCCCGTCTTGTTTAATCTTCCTACAAAATGTGGCGTCATTCTCGCAAATAGATCGCGCTACAGAACACTGAGCACTGTCAGTTTAATTATGGCCACCCGGTATATACGTAAAGAAACAGTAGGAAATAAACATCAGTGATTGTGTGAGTTATTCAACTCTGGGGTTTGAAGATAACATAATAAAAAAATGCATATAAGGTTAATCAAAGAAACTAATTTACTTTTATAACAATGATTAAGTTGTATAAGTTTATAGAAACAATTTACCAGAATAACTTATTTCTATGATACGACACTTATGACTTTTGTTAAAAGCTGTTTTAGACTCACGAGTCAGTTATATTCAAATGTTCTAATTTTAATTTCATTTGTCTTAGATTTTAATTTCTCGAGTATATTCATTTTGCCGTATAGTTTTTCGCTATTCTTTCCATATTCTTTAACGTTAGTTCCATATTTTTATATTGTTTTGAACTTCCTATAATGTCTTTCTCAACCAACACACACACACACACATATCATGAAAAAATAAGTAATCATAAATTACATTTATGAATTTTAGTTTGTATTTAATTTTAATGATAAGTATCATAAACAATAGTTGTTAAACTACAAAGTTATGATTGGTAACAGAAGTGTGCTAATCCTTCTTTGGGGGCCTTAAACAAATATTTTAAGTTTCTCTAGACTCAGCACACGTATTGTTACAATTATCTGTTGCGATTGTAATTCGTGCAGGCATTTCTAGTTTTCCCAATAAAAGTTTTAGCATCTCCTTTGTTTTGTCATTACTATAACGTTAGTACTAAAGCATAAGTGTTGCTTTCCACGCTCCACGTTTCATCGAACTCCCAAAATCTTTTGATATTTTATTGTTCGAAATCGACGAGTTGAAGATCTCATTGTTAAGTTAAGAGTGCCGTAACGAAAGTATTTGACGAAGGCACATTTCTCAAGTAAGCACCAAAATGCCTCTATTGATTTCCTTCTGTTGCCATTTATATGCCTCTAAAGTAGACAAAGGAAAGAGAGACACGAAACGCGCACTTCAAACGGTTACTTTCCTCGAGGGGAACACAATAATGAGCATTTCATAACATTGCTTAGCTTATGACACTTTGGATTCCAAGTTGTCCGAGGTAATTAATGCTCGGGAAAGCTGAAAATTCCAAAAGCGCCTTTGTATAATGCAGAACGTGAAGTATCCAAATGTGTTATTGCTCTGCATTTAATTTTTTGAAACAGGGTTTAATTTTTATATCAAACTTGTCATTTTTTCTTAAATATTCTTATAGTTTTTCTCAAATGCAAAAGTCTGCTTTATTTATCGATTCATGAGATACAGGGTGCGGCAGAAAGAACGTTCCGATTTGGAACGTCAATAACAAAACTGCAAAGCAAGATAGACAGAGTCATCTTTTAAACATGAGAAGTACACAAAATGCCATTGTCATCCATTAAGTTTTAAAGATTACATCAGTTAAATGACAACCGTTATTTTTGATGCAGTTTTGAAGTCTCTTTCGGAAATTTTGCATGGATCTACGGATCATGTCCCGCGGAATCACCGTGATTTCTTGAGTAATTGCTGCCTTGAGTGCTATTAAAATCTAAGACAAAAGGAATTAGAACATTTGAATATAACTGACTCGTGGGACTAAAACAGCTTTTAACAAAAACCATACCTGTCATATCATAGAAACAATAAGCTATTCTGGTAAATTCTTTCGATAAACTTATACAACTGAATCATTATTATCAAAGTAAATTAGTTTATTTGATTCACCATATATTAAAGTTTTTATCATGTTATCTTCAAACACCAGAGGTGAATAATTCACACAATCACTGATGTTTATTTTCTGCTGTTTTTTTTTAATCAAACGAAACCAATTGTTATTTACTCTAGGAATTTCTGTATAATCTTTTACTGTTATTCCTATAATTTACCTGAGTTATGTTTCCCTGAGTATCACACATTTATACAGGTATACATTAGTTTTGTTTCATTGTAAGTTATTGCTTACAACAATGATATTATCTTTAGTTAATACTGGCAAACGAAAACAACATTTCTATAAAAACATACGAGTTATTCCTTATCAGAACCTCAAACAAAGTAAAAATTATTTTGAAACAAACTTGGAAACCAAAATTGCAGCTGAAATATACTTGTGTGGTTGGCAATTAATTTGTGTACCTTGTACACGATGCCTGTTGAGGCAAAGTTACTTCCAAAAAACCATCAAGTTTCTAGATTTCCCATATGAAACACCTATTCTGAGATTCAATACCAACAAAAATGAAATCAGTGAGAAATACAGGGTTTAAAAAGGAAATGCTTAAATGTAAAAGAATGCTAACTTACGTGTATATGAATCGCCAATCGCATTGGATTCGTTAACTATAGACAACTCCACTTTAATGTCGTCGCCGTAAGCATCACTAGGGTAGCTATTGAAGCTCGCTAGACGGGTGAAGAGGACATTTCTAGGTATAATGTGACCTCGGATGACCTTTAAAAAGGAAAAACGTCACAGAAAATTCAGTTTCCAATCGAATATGACCACTAAAAAAATGTTAGTGAATGACAATTTAGCGTTTAACATATTTTTTAATACACATTTAATAAGGTATTTATATGATATTAGAAAAGAGATCATTACCAGGTATAATATGACCTCAGATGACCTTTAAAAGAATAATGAAACAGGAAAGCTGAGTTTTTAATACAATAAGACTAATAAAAAGCGTTAGTGAATTACAATTTAACATTTAACATATATTTCAATACGCATTTAGTAAGATTTTTATATGATACTAGAAAAGTGGTCATTACCATGTATAATATGACCTCAGATGACCTTTAAAAGAATAACTTAACAGGAAAACAGAGTTTTTAATAGAATAAGACTAATAAAAAACATTAGTTATGGAAAATTTAATATATATCCTGTATTTCAATACACGTTTAGTAAGGTTTTTATATGATATTAGAAAAGAGTTCATTACCAGGTATAATATGACCTCAGATGACCTTTAAAAGGAATAACGTAACAGAAAATTCTGTTTCAAACCGAATAAGGCTAGTGAAAATGTTAGTGAATGATAATTTAATGCCTAACATGCATTTTAATATACATTTGGTGAGGTGTTCCTGTTAAATTTGAAAAGAGGTCATTTCCACGTATATGTGATCGCGGAAGGCTTTTCAAAGGAATAATGTAATAGGGAAATTCAATTTTCCAAGCGAAAAATGTTAGTCAAATATAATTTGAAAGTCATCTTACATTTTCATATACATTTAGTAAAGTTTTCAGATGATTACGAGTAAAACTCGCATTTCTAGATATCTCCGATGACCTTTGAAAAGAAAATGTATCTCTGAGATTAGGTCGAAAAAGGTCGATTTTAATTGGACTAATTAAAGGCTAATCGTTACTCAATTTAAGCTTTAATGTTCTATTAATAATGTTTTCAGGTGATGCATATAACAATAATATAGATGATCTACAAAAGGTTTATGCGGAAGGATATTTTCAATAAAGAAATGTTTAACATTCTCTCCGGTTTTATACTAAGTAACACTGTTTTCTCAATTTGCACTCCTTTAGATAATTTTAAAAATTCAAAATGATCTAATAAGTATTTTAATTTTTTCAACATGCCAAACATTTCAAGCGAATTTTGCAACAATAGTCGCTTGTATAAATACATATGCCTTTATGAGCACTTTAAACTACACGATTCAAAAGATTTTTTTTAACAGGCAGATAAAATATCAACCAGTTTTAAAATATTACCCATTAACCGCTTAATGCACAGTTCCGGGTCTGCACGGGCGACGTTTGTTTCCAGAATTGTGAAACTCCGTGAATAGCGCTCTTTACACGTACGTTCTTTCCCGCGTGAAATGGAAACGATTATGGAAACTTTATGGAAACGATTTTGATAATTACGTTTTATGTATAAATGCCATATTTTTTGCGGCGATTTGCTTCTATCTGATAGCCATGGTTCTTGGCAAGAGCTCTACCTCGAATTTTCCAATGAAATTAAAATTTTTCTTAGCACTGTCATGTCAATTTTACACCACTCCTCTTGAACAGTTTTCCAAACTCCGTTCAGTGTTCTTGGATGCCGTTTTCGTAAGGGTCACTTTAATAAACTGAAAGCACAAAAGTCCCTTGGAGAAGGTACCTTTGTGATTTTACAGGTATTTCAGCAATATGATTTAGCAAAAAAGCAGATGAACTTTATATTTAAACATCTTTTTTAACTTCAAACCTTTATGAATGATTTTACTCACAGTGCCGGAAGACATTCCTAGTTTCGATGCAACTGATCCTTGAGTCGACGGATTTTCTTTTAGGATCAGAGACACTACTTTCTTGATATTTACCTGCGTTCGAACAATCTTAGGATGAGGTTTCGCTGTCACGTTTTCAATTTTACTTTCAGTTAGACTTTTTTTCCATTCAAATTAAATATATTATCTATACCTTTCTTTTAAAATGCCATAACCGTGATTTTTACACCGCTTCATAATTTGTTGAGACGAATCTTTTTCCTCGGAAAGACCAGTTACGTAACCTTCGAGCTATCTGTCAATTTTAGGAACAATTTTCTAAATCAATCTTTTATTTTGCATTTCAATCAAAACAAAACAATACCATACAATTATTCTGAACTTGCCAAATGTTTATCTTAAAATGCAATCGACAAAAATAAATTACAAAATCGTTTCCATAAAGTGAGAGCGACCTTCTGGAAAACCGCTTTGTACACACTATTTGACCGTGCCGTGTCGACGCATGCAGGGAAAGAACTCTAGGGCCAAAAGTCGACTTCGATTTTTAAACAAAGAGTACAATGTGTAATTCTTAATAACAATTTGTAAGAAGCGGAGAACATGATCTTCAAAATTTTACCTCCTTTATTGAAATTTGGTTAAGAGTATGAAGGGGGGAAATATGATTGCCAGAAAAAAAAAATCATCCTCTAGAAATAACATACTTATATGACTGGACGATAGGAAACATTTTGCTATATACTCTTTATTTGCGTCTGCTGAATGAAGAAATAAATATCACTTATAATAAATAGCATATGTCTTACCCATTTATCTACTTCTTGCTGCCTATTGAGACTATGTCCTACGCCAGCTCCTACTGGAAGGAAGAATGTGTGGTTTCCTTCGCGAAGGAAAAGCTCCTCCAACCCTTCGTGCTTCACGCGCGAGTTGAAAGCGCTGGAAGAGAACACAAAAAGCTCAGTGTCAAAATGCATGCCAAACAGTAAGGGCCTGTTCACATAGGAGTCCGTTGCGTAAGGAAAACATGACGTTGAGACGAAAATAAACCAATCATATGCCTCTAAACGATTAGCAATGAAATTTTTAACGCCTATGATTGGTTTATTTTCGTCTCAACGTCATCTTTTCCTTAACGCAACGCAACGCAACGCAACGGACTCCTATGTGAACAGGCCCTAACGGTATTACAAAAAACGCGTTATCACCAGGTGTGTGTTTAGAAACTTAGAAAATCGGAAATCAGATTAAAGAGAATACATCGCTTTCTGATCACAACTTTTGCGGGGAAGAAATTTTTTTTTCAAACATTGTGCGATTTCTTAATTAAATTAAATGTGTCTTTATATAAATAGCATTAAGCATGTAAAGCTCTTACAATCCTTTGTATTTCACGTTCGAGCTGAAAGCGCAGGAAGAGAACACAAAAATCTTAGAGTGTCAAATTACATGTCAAACAGTAACGACATTAGAAGAAACGCATCATCACCGGGTGTATGGTAAGTGCCATAGATACTGAAAACTTGGAAAATCGGAATTTAAGGCTCGGTGCACACTAGCGATCCGGTGTCGTTTCGGCACCGCACTTGCGATCAAGAGTACAATAGCGTTGAACTAACCGACGACGTCTGTGTGAGTCGGTTAGTTCAACTCTATGTACTTCTGATCGCAACTGCGGTGCCGTAACAACACCGGATAGCTCGTGTGCACCGAGCCTAAGATTAAAGAGCATACATCGCTGTGTGATCATAATTTTTGCGGGGAAGAATTTTTTCAAATATTTTGTAATATCATTTTCGTCAAATGTGTCTTTATACAATTATCCTTATGCCTATAAAGTTCTTCTTACCCTTTGTGCTTCACTCGTGACTTGAAAGCGCTTGAAAAGAACACAAAAATCTCACGTGTCAAAATACATGTCAAACAATAACGATATTACAAGAGACGCTTTATCATCAGGAGTATGGTAAGTGTCATAGATACTGAAACTGAGAGAAACGGAAATTCGCTAAGCAGCATCCATCGCTTTCCGTTGATAATTTTTGCAGGGAAGTTTTTTCTTAAATATTTTGCAATTTTTTTGTGCGCCTTTAGATAAATATCATTATACCTTTAAAGCTCTTCCAACCCTTCGTGTTTCAAGCGCGAGTTTGAAGCAACTGGAAAAGACAACAAAATGCTCGTAGTGTCAAAAAGCATATACAATATATTTAAATAGAGGAACATGTAAACATATGACGGATTAAGCTGAAAAAAAACTTGTTATAGTTAACTAACAATTGGAATGGTTTCAAATATTTTGCCTGATTCATCGTACTTTTTAATCCAGGGGAGTCCAAGCGAGACACGTGTTATTCCAAATAGCCGTCTATGCTTTAAAAAATACCGTAAAACTCTTCAAACGTTTTAAAAATTATTACATGTAAATATAAAATATCGTTCATTCAAATAAGTATACATCTTACATAGATTTTAAGTTTTACACCTGGAAAAAAGTCGTAAAATCTTTTTGAGGACCATGTTGATAGTGCTGATTTCAATGCTGATTTGAATTTCATACAGAGCTTTTGTCATCTACGGATAATCAGCAAACTAGGAAATACACCCCATGTTTTGATTGTATTATTCACTTAGCTCCAACTAAATGCAACGTTGTTGTGATTTTAAGCAGTTTGGATTTTAAACAGTTGCGAGTTGTTACAACCTTAATTTAAAACAGAATTCTTAACCTTTTTAATAGTCAACAACCCCTTGAATCTGAAAATAAGCCCTCGCACCCCTTGAAAAATGTGTTTCTATTTTTTATTTAGGAAAAGGCATTTATTGTGAGATAATTTATTTTCTGCATAAAAAAATTAATACATTTACAATGCATACTATATTATTACATATGAAACAATATCTACATTTTTAATGGATACGTGATACGTTGTTGTAGTTTGTTCATAATTATCCATTTAAAACGAGGCTCTGTGTTTGAAAGGGCCACTCGTAAGTCATCAGATGCATTTAAGCGATTTCTGGCCTTGATGTACAAAAGTGGTGAAAAATTCATTTTATAAAGGTAAGTGGTGGCAAATGGTAAATAAGTCTCTAATGCTGCTTTTACCAATTCTGGATAAAGTTTTAACTGCGTACACCAGAACTGTTCTAAGTTTAGTTTTTCAAATTCCCTTTCAATACGTGCATTAGATCGTATTGTGATAAGATCGTCTTTTAATAAAACATTGTCGTCCATTGAATTTAGGTCAAACAAAAATGGATTGAATATCTATCTATTAATTTTGTCTATATTTCCTGTAGAAAAGTATCCATCAAATGATTCATTCAATTAGTGATTTTTATTAAAAATTTAGAACCTTCTCTCGCACCCCTAGAAATGCTCTCTCGCCCTCCAGGGGTGCTTGCAACCCCGGTTAAGAACCCCTGATTTAAAAGAACAGAATTGTAAGAATTTCTAAGTCACTCTATTTCGTTTACCCATTCCGAGATACGTACCAATTTGACGCCACTTTTGGAAATATTTAGACGAAATCGATAGTCTTACAGCTGATTTGAATTTTACATGGAGCTTTAATTTGTGATCCACGGATGACAGCAAAATGAATAATACACCCCGGGTTTTCATAGTATTATTCACTTAGCTCCAACTAAATGCAATTTCGTTGTGATATTAAGCAATAGTGATTTGTCACAACCTTTATTTAAAAGAACGGCATTGTCAGAATTTCTAACTCACTATATTTCGTCTCCCCTTCCCGATACGTACCGATTTGACGCCACTTTTGAAAACATTTAGACGGAATCGAACAGCGAAATTATGAAACTTTTGTTATGGCCAGCGGCAATGTCCTTCAATCTCACCTCGATCGATCCGCAGAAGACGTAGGTGCAGGGGGCGTTAATATACGACAGACAGAAAAGCAATCCCCTAACTCACCTAAGGGGTTCCCGGATGTCATACAACTCTGGCTGATCTAGAAGTTGGAACGCCGTTGGCGGGAGGGAAGTGCTGGAAACATATGGCACCAGTATTTCGTCGATGACGTAAAGTATCTGTTTCGAGTGGTCTTGTGACAATAACTCCTCTGAGCGAGTTATCTTCGCATTGTTCACGAAGTATTCCTGCAAAGAAAATAATTCTATCACTTTTAGTTTTTACGTTTGTCACAGACAGAGCTAAAATAGAAAACACTTGAAGAAATGTCATCTATGAGTCATTCGAATTTTATGAACAAAATAAATGACTTACGTATGTCAAAATTCTTATATTACCTTATACGCTGGAGGCTCAAATCTTGAAAAATAACTATATACACCATATAAAAATAATTATACATACTATATAAAAATAATTATACATACTATATAAAAATAACTATAGATACTATATAAAAATAACTATACATACCATATAAAAATAACTATACATACCATATAAAAATAACTATATATACTTGAGAAATAACTATAGCTATAGCATATTTTAAAAGAAGCAATTTAAAATTTTACAAACAAGAGAAACAAACTATACTTTAAATACTATAGTTTTGAATTTTACAACAGGGTACTCTGATCAAATTCCCTCCTAGAGCAAAAACTAAATTTGCGCTGAAACATTCATACTAAAGAACGATTAAACTTGCAAATAAGACACCAAGAAAGAAGAAATAAGGTTATTTCAAGGTATTTTTCTGAAAGCCCGAAATTAAGAAGCTATTGTTTCTGAACATTAGGGGTACGTAAATTTCGCATAAAAAATATCGAGATTTCATGAAAAAATGCATACAGTATATAAAATTTCGTATTTATTTGCAAAAAAATATATAAAAATTCAAAAATTACGCATTTATTCGTAAAAAATTATATAATTTCAAAAATTTCGCATTTATTTAAAAAAATTACAATTTTACTTATTTGGATAGGTAAGTATCAAAATTCTTCGTTAAAAGCTAACATTGCAATAGTCTCCGCATTCTTTCCTTAAGTCTTTGCCTTCTGTCATTAATTTCTATGTTATACATACTAAAACATCTCTCAGCATCTACGCTGTTAACGGGACTATAGATGCTTTGTATAGCTGCCTTTGCAAAATTAAGATGAAGCATTTCTTCGCAATTAAAATCTGTGTAACATCAACAGGAGTCTGTTGGTTGACTATGTAAGTAGTTGTCTGTGAAAATGGTTGTATTCGTAGATGAGCTCATCCCGTGGTATTTATTTAAAAAATGGTAGTTTAGAGACGCTTCCCAATAACAAATTTGTGTTCAAAGATGATGTGGCTGTGATCGCAGCTGCAAATGGACAAAACAATCTGCCAATGTGCTGGTAGACTTCGTTTGTTGCTTTGGATGTCGTCATGTGTAGACCATTTGCTTTAAACTGTACTCTGCTGCTCTCTTCAGCATAATATTGATCTCCTGCTCGCTTTCACCATTCTGATTAGTCAAAATGCTTTTTTTTAAATTAAAAAAATTTTTTTTGTAACCAAATACCCCTGACTTTCGCACTCGAGACGTTCTTAAATCTACTAAATTATGCCACAAAACTTGATGGTAGATTTTTACAGTTAGATTTTTAGGTTCGACTCCGGTCCGGGTGAAATTCGGATCAAATCCGAAGGAGAGTGAAATTTCTCGATTAAAGACAGTGGATGGTCTTAGTTAAGCAATTATGCTAATAAATTATTACTAATATTACCTAATTTCGATTAAAAAGCCGTTTATCACCGAGTTTTTGCCGAAAAGAAGTAAAGAAAGAATTTTCGCATATATTCGCTCGTATCGGCAAATTTCGCATATATTTCGTAAATACGAAAATTACGTATCCCTACTGAACATGCAAGTAGGGTATAAGAATTACAGGCATATGTCACATGAAGATACTGAAAACTCGATTTTAAAGATGGGTACAGAGCAAAAGGAAAATAGTATTATTTTTTTTTCCAGGCAAGGCATGATTTTTGTCTTGTGGAAATTGGCCTTTCATACCGTGAATTCATCGACTAGTTTATTTTGGGAGCATTATATAACCGATTATTCTTATGAGAATCAGTACTCCTTATAAGGAAAGTCAATGCGACGGCATAAAACTAGAGGGGAGTGCAAGCCCAGCATAGGGTTCACCCTCTATATTTTAAAATATGTCTGGACCACCCTCACAGTAAGATTCAGAAAATCGAATCGATTTTACAGTTCGAAATGTATTCATAAATGTTGCTTATTGAAATGACAAGATCAGAATTTTTAAGACTTGATTTAAAATTGACCTGAAAATACCTCTTTATTTTTTTTATAATGATTTGCAAACGTAATGCTTTACTCAATTTTTAATCAAATTTCAAGACAATAAGCTTCGGATAATGTGTTGATAGAGCTCACTGAGATTTATAAAAGTTTTTTTACCTTAAAAACCGAGTCCTAATCCATCGTTTATATGTATATCGTCGCATCGACTCTTCCGAAATCTCTGGAGACGAAATGCGCATAATCTGAACTTCACTTTGAAGTTGCGATATCGCTCGAAACATTAACAAACATTTGCGAGGCATTAACATTGTTTATCGAGGCATGCGATCTCGTCTTAAATGAATGCTCATCCATGGTTTTCAAACAGCTTTCCTCTTGCATTTGTTGTTGAGCACGTTAAAACGAACATTGATGTATCGAGGAATAAAAAATACTATGGTTTATATAACATTAAACGAACGAAACTGTACTTAAGTAAAGCAATATTTCTCATTTTTTTACATGCGACTGACAACTGATCATTTTTCTTAAATACACAAATCTGATCCTTAAAAAAACCGCACGTCCTGCCATTATATCTCAATACTCTTAAATCATATAATCAGGTATTGACAATTCCTTGTGTAATGCCAATACAACCATCAAAAATCTCGAATTTTGAATCATTTTGCAATTCCTAACAATATTCAGTCGGTGTACTTGTCTTTAAACTGGCTTTAAGAGTGTTTAAAAATACATTATAAAGTACATTATTATGAACTACAGTATTATGAAGTACAGTAAAGTGCAGATTTGTTATCTTCTCGGAACAACACTTAGACCGCGGTTCTCCATAAAGCAATTTTTTTTCCGAAAATGAGATTGTATTGTTACTGTGATATAAAACATTGCGTTCGTTCACGAGCGGCACATTCATCTCTACGGCATTAATTTATGACGCACATTTACTCGAAAATAATTTTCAAGTCTTGTAAATTCGGGCTTAGTCATGACTTTGTGTAAGTACTTTTGACACACTTTTGGCACAAAGAAAGGTCTTAGACAGAAAATCTTCTGCGAAACACGTGTTTTGTAATACTTATGCTACACCATTCTCTTTCCCCGTAAATGATGTTAATCCCTAGTTTATTACAACCATGCAGAATTTATGCAAATACTTATAACGCATCTGTAAGCATCTAGAAAATTTTTCCATAAGAATATCTCATTGTTCGGTACTGAATAATGAAAACATTGAACAGGATTTACTCAATGAAACTGAAAGGAGTCTTTTAACCTCCATATTCTAGGAATTTTGCATCGTGTGTTATTAGAGTGGGGAAAATTAATAGGAAAAAATCTTGTTAAAAAGAAAACAGGGAGACACGGATGAAGTGTAAAATAAAAACCAAGATGTTTTCCAAATTATGCTTTGAATTAGATGACGGGGAATGAACACTAGAGTAATTAGCTAAAATCAATTGCAAAGTATATTACGGGAAATTAGAAAGTTATTTCGAATGCTGGTAATCCAAAGCATATGAACAATGTTTTCAAAATTGACCGATTTACACCTGTAATATTTTGTGCATTTTTTAATTATCGATTTCCCATGAAATCTATCCTTCATTACATGTTGTTTATTGACCGGATTCACTCCAGATTCAAGTGTTAAAACTACCCTCAAGATCAAACTAAACAAGCAAAGTTTTAAAATAAACATTAATCTAAACAAGACACAAAAAAGTTAAACCAAACAAACTTTATTAAATGAATTGAGAAAACAGTTTTCATTCAAAACAGAAAAAGGGTAATTCAATGTCGTTAATATAAGATTAAGGATAGAACTAAAGTTTTTTTCAAAGAAATATGCATTTTTCGTTAAAGCATATTCAACTTTGGTATTTAAGATGTTCTTTTCTACTATATGAAAATAAATTAAAACACGCGAAGTTCAAGATTTTATTTTCCCTAGTTTTAAAAAACGATTTCTTTAATTAAGAAGCGTCGCGTTAAATTAGTAAAAAAAAAGTCATATATATATATATATATATATATATATATATATATATATATATATATATATATATATATATATATATATATATATATATAAATCGACAAATCTGTTATTCTTAAGAGACCCGATTTCTATTTTGCCTTCCAGTAAACCAGACTTTGCAAAAAAAAAAAAGAAGTTTACACCACCAAATTTACTTATCAATCTCTGACACACATTTACACAGACACATAATGTATGCACGAAAGCAACGGTTTGGACTGCAGATGCATTATATGCCTCATTTCCTCTAAAGATCTTGGTTTCTGAAATCCTTTAAAATAACAAAATTATGGACCACAGATTTTCAAAGTAAACAAACACTACTGGAAATAAACATTTGTGATAGTTCATTTCGATACATACCAGAGCCTAGGATTGCAGTTGTTGTTAATCAGGTACGCACGCTGTCAAAATAATTGTAGGGAGCTTTATTAATCCAACAGCAGGAGGTATTCCGTGTTCAAACGAATAAACACACTTCATTTCGAAATTAACAAAACAAGACATATTATTAGGCAAAGATCGTAAATATTCATTCGCATGTAGCTTCTGCTTGTATCGTCTGTTAAATGTTAATTAACAGAATTCTGTGCGATTAACATGTTCTGGGCGAGATGTGTTTTGCGATTTCAATTTGCAATAAATGATTAGTTAATTGGGGTTCTGTTATAAATATATTTATTGCTATCTAATACGTTCAGAAGAGCGAAAAAACCTCTTAAACATCGGGTAAACAGTTGTGTTTGGTTTACGTTTTCAGTACGCCATCTCCTAAGTATGGTCGAAACGACACGAAATAATGAATGTTTCATATATCGTTAAGTGTGTTGTCGTTATGATATTGTCATTGAATTAAATTAAATCATATCACCTGGATCTGAGAATGATGAGATTAATATCTTGGAGTTTCAAATTTCATTCAAACGCCCGTTTACACCTGTTTACATGGCTCGAATTTAGTAAAATGTCCTGATCGTAATCGAATCAAGAACATTTTTAATTTGTATAGGACGCTCCAGTTAAGTAGACAGTTGCAAACAGCACAAACATACAAATATGTTTGTCAATGAAACATGTAAACTTGAAAATAAATAAGCTATTAATGAATAAAACTGTTCAGATATAACTCTTATGCCAGCATATTATTTGATGGATTTGTGTGGATATGTTTACCTTGCTTTATGTGATCTGTTTGGCCACTTTATTGAAAAGATGACCGTAACATTTCAAAAACCTGCTAATTAAAGTAGTAATGAGATTCTGTCTGGTCGGATCATTTTGATAGTTTGGTTAGTTGATTGTTATTAATGGTTAGAAGAGTCTATTATTGGAGATAATTAATTTGGATATTACGTTTTAAATTATGTTTATTTAGTATGGACAAATTAATGAGCTAATTTTCGATAAACTCATATAGATTCTATGTATAAACTGATTTCAACCTCCAATGTCTACCCGTTTCATTGTTCAGATCGGTTTCAGGTGTTATGCTGTACAGAAGAAGTTTTCTAAAGACGCTGAGAGGTGTTTTGTGTTATATTTATTATTTTATAACGAGGTGTTAAATTATTCTTGTTTATGTTTTGTTATGATGTTGTTTGGATGATAACTCCTTTATGTGGTTTCCTTTTTGCATGGTTGTGCTGGCCAGATCCTTACTATTGTTCAACTAGGAAGTCCAAACGACCCTGTTGCTTCAGAAGAAGAAAACCTGCCTCTTACTGACCTAATACATTCTTTATCCAAGTTGTATCAAGGCAGTCTAGTGTATCAGAAGATGAGTAACAGAAGCAAAAGCAAACTCTTTAATTGGCTTCAGATTTCATAATTCATATAGTCCCAATCCAAAACGTCGCCAAAGCGGCGTGTAAGCCTTAGGCTGCTATGTACTAAATCCATTGGATTCCCTCACCTCAAAGTTAAACTATGGAGAAAATCTGTCCACGGATTGCCGATTTGGATTCAAAGATTTTTTTTTTAATTGTACTCCGTAAAAGGAGATACTATTTTTTTTCTTAGTTCATAGCAGCCTTAAACAGGAATGTCACACCAGAACATTTAGCTTGATGCCAGTGATAAATGAACAGGGGAAGTTGGCAATTTTTGATTTATACATGGTTTAAATATCGGGAATATTTTCCTTAATAACTGCAGAAGTATTCCTCATACACCGGTAACAAACTCAGATCTTATTTTTCACCCATGTCAACGTGTGAAGATATCAATGAAAAATTTACTGAATAAGATGTCACCATTAGGGATAGACATATGGTGATATATCGGTTAGTTTTATCTTCAGAATGTGGCCATCAATTTTGATCTTTTTCTGTTTGTCAAAACACAAAAAAAAATCATTAATTGGGAAATCGGAATATTTCAGTGCTTCTGTAATAGCCTGCAGTTAGGTACAAAATACTGTACGGTGAACTGGGTTTCTAATTTTAAATTTGGTGCAGTCATAGTGCATGCCGATTGAAAAAGAGTTGAAGCTCCAATTGAGTTAAACACACAAAAAAGACTGAATTCTCGCTTATCTCTTAGAGATGCCTGTTGGTATTTTGATAGGAGAAAAGTTCAAGGACCTTCATGCTTTGGATGACTTGTCAAGAAAAAAAAAATTCAATATTGTATTTACTCTCAGAGGTACGGCTGGCATTCGTTCCAGAACCTGTGGGTTTGAGTCCCACTTTTGGCATGGATATTTGTACCCGCTCAGACTCGGCTTAAAACTGCAGGTTCAGGAGCCTATGTATAATAAAAGTCCACCGACAAAAATCCAACTAACAACCATTACCAGAGGCACACAACGTTAAAACTGTTGTAATATGAAAATAAATCTATGCCATCAGTGTCTAAACTTATCTGGCATGGATTTCGGGTTAACCCAGAAAATGTTTGCACCCTTTTTTGAGCTTATTATTTTGTTACAAAATGTGTTGTTTGATTTTTGGATGTTTTAATATTATAAGTACTTGTGATGTATGAAATAAAATTTCATAATAGAAAAACATTATTTGAAACGCTTACAGGGACGGTGTAGGTATTATGTTAATAAGGCTGAACTTTATATAAAACAAATATGAGATTCAAAACGTCTGGAATCATTAATATGATTTTTAAATAAAATTAGAGGCTTGTCTTTCGGATAGACTCCATAGCTAGGTACAATGCTTTTGGTCATGGATGTCAACACATACTGTAACTATATCCCTTGTAAGACTATGGCACTCAATACTTTTTTAAAGGCACTGTGATGGTGTTACTCTATCGATTTGATTCTTTGATCCCTATGCCTTATAAAGCAGCGGGGAATTTGATGTCATATAAAAGACTACAGTACTCGTCCACACAAAACGGCTGTTATACCAGTTTTCACGTTGTAGTACACTAAAAGGCTAGAGTGTAACATCTTTCCAACGAGTAGCGTGGGAGTGTCTCTTGCATTCACAGCATGTAAAGTTATTGGAACATAAAAAGTTTACATATATAAAATCTTCAGATTTACAAATTTAGAAATAATCCGAACGTGATTTTTACATTTTTTACTTTCACTGTGGAATCATCAAATGCATATAAATTCTAAATATGGGTAATATTTTTAAAAAAGAAAAATGAATTTTTTTCTTGATTTAACGAACACTTCGTATAAAAAATGCAAGCTTTAGGAATTATATGCTGTTTAACACAACAAAGCATTATTTCTCGTAGAAAATATTGTAGCAATGAAATTATCTTATACATATTCTGAAATAACTTCTAAAAAATCATTAAGATTGGGATATTTCTGACAATATCCATACCTGACATAAAACATATCTTCAAGAATAAGTCTCCAGCCAATGGCAGAAAAACACAGGCGCAAAAAGCACGTGATTGGGACCACCAATTGTCAGAGGGTTCCGAAAGTTAGCAGCTTCGAAAATAATAATTACAAGATAAAAAGAACTTTTTATATACCATGTTTTTAAATTTTCTGTTGAATCATATAAACTTGACAATTCTATGTATTAATAAATACTTTTTAAAAATTTTTTTTGATGAATTATCCCATCAACTTGAAAGAAAATGAAGTTAATTGGAAGTTAACTTGCATTTAACTTTTCGTTTCCGTCCCGGCCGACAGATGGCTGCACCTGTCTACAAAACAAAATTAACTGAAAATAACAAAAACATGGTAAACATCTGCTTAAAGATGGCTAAAAGTATCAAAAGAATGCATTGTCGTCGTGTTCTGAGCTATTCTAAAAGTTTCAAATGTCTAGCTAGTGGGGAAATTAGTTAAAAACTGAATGCCAGATTTGTACTGGACAAACACACAAACAAGAAAGCAAGTTAATAAAAACATGGTAAAAATAAAAAGCATTATTGGGGGCCTCAATACTGCGTTGCACTTGGGCCCCGCCAAGATCTTGATACGCTGCTGTTTCCAGCGTAATATGAGCTAAAGGTTTGACTGTCCTTTCGCATGATACCGCAATAGTCAATGGTATGGCTCATTCAATGTACGAATCCTAAGATTTAGATTATATATATATATATATATATATATATATATATATATATATATATATATATATATACGGTATTGGTGTTTTAGGTGTTTCGAAGTTGCTCTTCATTTTCTACCTTAACATTAGGTAAGAATGACTAGCTACATGCTCTTATAAGATTCATCATCTCCCGACGTACTAACGTGGGCTTTTCGTCTTGTAAACTTCGGGCTTCGGTACCAATAACTTCTTACACACTCAAAATAGACTGTTGTTGTTGTTGTTGTTGTTGTTGTTGTTGTTGTTGTTACTAATCCCTCCTGATCTAGCGGCGCTAGACCAGGTCCATGAGTCCATATATATTCAGTAGGTCCATCAAATGGCGAGGATCGGTAATAAAAAGTCCGTCTTAGATCAATTTCTGTAAGTTTGTATGTGACCAGGAGAGGCCTGATCATTATTACACTTTTTTACAAGTGGGAAAGTTTTTTTGTTTTGGTGATCAAAATTTAGGCACCCCAAGTGGCCACTTGCAAACCTGGAGACAATAAACAACACTCAAACTAGACTGATTAAAACTCATCATCATTCAACATTATAAAGTGGACAGCTCATTAATGTAAAGTTTGCCATTAGATAATAATAACTAACTAGTCATCATTCGACCCTCCAACTTCCTAAAAAAATAAAAACTACTTGCGTGTAGTGAATTAACGAGT
This sequence comes from Dolomedes plantarius, assembly GCA_907164885.2. NCBI lineage: Eukaryota > Metazoa > Arthropoda > Arachnida > Araneae > Dolomedidae > Dolomedes > Dolomedes plantarius. Next base: position 107,763,394 of record OU015496.1, read on the forward strand.
TATGAAAAATATATATTGCAGAATAATTAAACGTTTGTAGTGATACCGTAACATCTGCGGCATGTAAGTTTCTTTTTTGTTTTTGTTCTGTATCTAATAATTAGTTTGTATGCATTAATAATAGTTAGGTAATAGGAAAAAAAGCTCGAAATAAAGGGGAATAAACATAAAATATGATGCTTTGTTTTATCCAAAGTTTTCATCATCAATATGTGGTATGAGATTAAATATGAGTAAATTCTCTGATAGTTCTTCCTTATAAATATTTATTAAAACAATACTAAATTATTTATAATAAATGTAAAAGAGTTCAGGGGATGTTTTAGCTCAAACCTACAGATTAATGAGAATTTAAAAAAAAGTAAAATTAACATATAAGGGAAAAATCATGTTGAAATGGGAACTTTGAAGAGAAATGATCAAATCTTAGAATACTGCGGTCGGGCGAATTTCAAAGGCAAGTGCGGTGCGTGAAATGCAGCGACACTTACACTTTTGCATTCGGGTATTACAGCACTCTCAGTCCACGTTACATGCAGCATTAATTATACATATGCGATAAGAGTAAAATATGTTTCTCTGTCGAAAACCCATCTCTTCCCCAGAAGTGCGAAAACAAGAGAGGCATCTATCTCTTATGAGAGAGATTTGAAATGCATAAGGGGACTTGAGGAACACAGAGCCAGTAATGGACCTGAAAATGGGTTTCCTCGGAAGATGGAAACCTGAGAGTGAGTTCTGATTTCGTTCTCAGTGAGTGAAAATGTACCTCTTTACAATTCAGTACCAGTATCTTCTAAAGTAAGATATTTATCAATTTAAGGTTATACGGAACACAAAATACTGAAATAAAAGCACATTTTAATTTCCCTGGCTTCAAACAATTAACCAAGCTGTTAGAATTAAAAAAACCGCCTGATTCCACGCAGATTACATTTCCATAAAACAGCTTTATTTTGCTGTACTTTTTTTTATATATGTGTTCCGCTGTACATCTGCGCTTTAAGCCTACTATTGCTTCTAGAATGAAATTCTTTACGACAGGCTATCTTTAAAAGGATATGCATAAAATTCCCTGTGAGATATCTTGATAAGGTTTCGTACAGCTTTCCTTTGTTCTATATGTGCTAAAATAACATAAGGATATCTGACTCAGAGTAAAAATTCTGAAAGCATATTCCCTAAAGCAGAAATTGCAAAAAAAGTTATACTTTGCTCTTCAAAGAGATAAGACTTTTAAATAAACTTTTTTTTATATAAATAGTGAATATAAATTATTTTGTTAGTAGGCATAAATAAGAAAACAATATACTTATAAATTGTAATAAGATCATTTGGTTCAAGAAATATATTAAATCCTGTATTAAAAAAAGTATAAAAATTATAAAGTAAAAGTAAATAAAATTAAACCTTAGCAAAAGTAAAAAAAATGTAATAAGATCATTTGGTTCCACAGAGGTATTAAGAATTAAAGATACTGTAAATTTATAATACTAATTTTTTTTTATTTATGCGTAGAAGACGAAATATTCCATATTTACTTCTAAAGTGCTTATATACAGGTAACAAAATTTTTCGCTTTTAATTTTGTATGTGTGTTTACTTAGGACAATTTTATGTGCTTAAAACTTGCTAATAAAAAATTATTAATATTAATTATTTATTTTTTTATGTTGAAGTAAATCTATATTTTATGTGATGATGCTGTGAAATAGAAAATGCCGATGATGGTGAGTATTGATAAAAATACACTATTAAATTACGAAAACTTCAACTATTAAGTGACTTTTAGTGACATGTAAGTGTACTTCACGAAATCGCTCCATAGTAAACGACAGTAAAGTCACGAAATCGAAAAATCGGCACGTATGTTAATATGTGTAAAATATACACCGTTTATATGAAGGCCTTATTTGAATAGTGGTCCAACTCGATTCTTGTTATTTTGAGGTACAGAGCCTTAAAGTCTAATGAGAGCTTAGAAATGACTGTTGGAGTCTGATTTGTAATGGCCTATGTTGGCAGCAGAAATAAGCTGAAGGCGTACCAGTTTAAAAATAAGATAGAAATGACTTGTATGAACATGAAAGTGAGGCTAACTCCATTTTTTTTAAAATGGAGTTGAACCACTATTCAAATAAGGCCTTCATATAAAATCTAAGCAAGGAGAAATCGTTATTATTATAATAACTAGTTGGTACCCGTCAATACATGACGGCTAGATAGTGTTACGAATTTTACGAGTCTATGGTAAACTCGCCAAATATGAGAGTTATAGCCAAATTGGCGATGGATTTGGTGACTTATTTTGATCGCCAAATTTGGCGATATATCGCCAAATGGTCGCCAGCCTTCTAGACCTTTCTGGAATTTTCTAGTGATATCCAGATGGTTGACCGATAGAGGATGTTTTGGACGTCTATGAATATACCTGACATCGGCATTATAACTCAGTGTTCTTTTCTGCTGAGAATTGAATGTATTGAAAGTTCGTCAGGCGTGTATTGCATTGAAGTCTCTGTTATCCTGACTTGCATGTTTAGAGTTTTCTATTGTATGAAAGACAGTTGTTACGTGTTTTCTGTTTGAATTTGCGTATGCGCCCAAAGAATTTACAGAATAATTAATTTTATTTTGTGTGCACTTTCTGAAGAGATTTTATTCAATCCTATCGAACCAAGGGAAACGGAACAATAGTAAATAAATGCACTAATACACAAATTATTCTCAACACATCATTTCCAAATGTTGAAAATCATAGTAATGCGCAGAAACAAATTAATATGTTTAAACGAAATTGGGCTTAGAGAGTATCTAAAGCCAGATTTAAAAATGTCACTGAACATGCAGATAAAACCAAAATCGAAATTATTTTAGTATTTATCAGAGAAGTGATTTTTAACCTTCCTACCCTGTTGAAAAAAGTTACGTTTTGCCTGTATGGGTCTATTCAACCCAGTTTGGTTTATATTTATTCTAGGTCATAACAAATATTTTTATATAGCTTTATTTTATATATTTTGTGTTTATTAATAGAAACAACAAATTTTATATCTTTTATAAACCCCCCTTCATTTTTGCCCCCCCCCTCCCCCCCGTCCGTTTCAACCTCTTGTTTGTATGTGCGTTGTCACGGGTTTAAAAACTTGGGAAGTAATAGAAATTTTACAAATATATTATGTTTCACTTGCATTTTTCTTGATACATTTTTGTTAGACAAACAAGATTTACAGTACACATTTATATGCTCTTTGCAAATAAAACTTAAGCATGAAGCACACCTCGTTTGCGTTTTTCGATCTCTCTTTGGATCGCATTCTTTGCAACTTCCTCGTTTCAGTGTACTGCTATTTTTCTGGTTTTTCACCTTCTGCAATTGCCAATTTCTTCTTTATTGTAACTGGAACATTTTCCTAACATTTCTGTTATCCTAACATAACAGTTCTATTATCCTAACATTTCTGTAAGGTTCGATCAGCTGATTACCAAGTTCCTTAAGAAAAAGGCGCCTTTTATGTATAACTTGTTTTGATTTTATGAAGTATTTACATGCATAAAAACAACAAATGCATTTATTGCAGCAAGGTCAATTATATTGTAGAATAAACACACAGGCCATCTCCTAGTTTCCCTTTTGCATGTATACGTGGCAGCTAATTTATCAGTAGTATCTACTCCACCTTGAGTTTCATTATAACAAAATTATTTCTGGTTTCTTTTCTTTCTCATGTAAAACTTTGACCTCATGGTACATAGTTGAAAGGAGGATTACCGATTTATTTCTTTTCGGCACATATGAAACAAGAGTCATATCCGGTTGAAAACCAAGTAATGAGGAAAATGTTTCTCTATCAAGTGATGATTGAAATTCAGACGGAATAAATGGCTTGTTTTATTTGAGGGTTCCAACGATAGTTCAGAACAGAAGTCAGAAATTTTCAAATATAGTAAAATAATTACGAATAAATAAAATAAAATAAATATCAAAGAATAATAAATTGGAATTAAGTGCTAGTATATACCGTTTTTTTATGTAGATGGAGGGAATTTACACCATTCGGTTTTGTCACGGATAACGAAGGAAGATGGTGACCGCACAGTTTCTTCTTCTGTATCGGAAATATCCTTTTTCTTATTATCCTCTTCGATGGATAAGTCATCAGATTCATCAGTTTCGTTCAAATAATTATCACTTCCTTCATCAGATTGATCGCTGAGCTCTTGCAAAAGCTTTCTGATCTCTTCTTCAGTAAGACCACGCTTATTAGGCGCCATATTGTAAAATAAAATGGCAAAACACGTCAAACAAGTAGAACGTTATATGTGTATATCAGTATCGTAGCGCCAACTATTAATGATTATTTGAAATACAGACCATCCAAAAATAATAAATTTATTTTTATGCATTTCTGTGAATATTACTGAAATGGGTCGATTAGACCCATTCAGGTAAAATGTCACCTTTTTTTGTTTGTTAAAAAAAACAATTCGCCAAATCTGAAAAAGCTATAAACTAAACTAATTTATCTATTTGAGGAATATTGAAAAAATAAGCTGTCAAAATTAAAATCCATGGGAGCTATCATGAATTAAATTTTGAAAATGGGTCGATTCGACCCATTCAGGGTAGGAAGGTTAAATTAATATGCATTGAAGAAAAAATCTTTCCAAAATATTTGTTAATTAAAAAGAAAGTTAAATTTTGCCGTCGATCCATTCTTTAATGTTAGAAACAAATAACATCTTCCGCGTAGGTCATAGAATAAGAAAGAAGTTTTCTTTGTTTTCTTGAATGGAAGGTAACAGAAAAAAGATCTAGGATATTTAATTCAAAGTTTAGTTTTTATGTTACTGAAATTTCACTGTTAATAGAAAATAGTGACGAGGCTGAAAGAAGTAAGATGATTAACTAAGGAAAACAAAGTATTCCACTTACGACTCTGCCTCCAGGTCCTTCTTTTAATCCCATATATAACGGAGGGGATCCAGATAAAGACGTAACAGACGTGAAAGGAAAAGAAGACTTCTCTGCTACAAGATTTACTATGGGGAAAAAGAAGAGAATTAGATCAAATTACTTCCAAGTAATTACGCGAAAAATAAGTCAGCATTTACACATGACAAAACTGACTACAGCAAAATAAATGTAATTCATCAAAATATCACGATTTTTGCAACATGTTAATCCGAACAGTATTTTGATTTTAATATAACAATTGGATGCATGGGTAAACTCCAAATAATCGACGAATACAACATGTATGAAACTTTGTGGAAATATACTATAACAGGAACATAAAACTTCTCGAAAGACAAAGCCAGAATAAAAAATGAAAGGGTGGCAAGTAGTTAATAGTTTCACTGAACATATAATTATAATTTGTTGAATATCATTGTTATTTTGTTGTTTTTTCTAATGCCCCCTGGCAGGAAATTCAAGAACAGGTCCCTATAGGCTTCGGGCTGAAGTGTGCGGCACAGGTTTATATAGCACTAAAAGTGTCGGAGTCGGTCTTAGCTAGTTGCCAGCTCAATTTTGATCGAACACACCCAGGGGCAACATCTGGGGGATCGTACCGTCTCCCACCCTCTCTGACGTCATAGAGAGACTTTCCGGTTCACGGATTTAACGTGCCCATATCCAGCTTAGAGACGTAGGTCTGCTGAATGGCGCGCGTCAGGATTATATACGAGCACCCTCATCACCGAAACACAGCGTGCAACCGCAAGGCTACCTCGAGCCCATCAATTTTATGTGTGACTATTAATCTGTTACATAATATTTCATATCCATAATGAAAGGAGGGTAACTAGTTTCGAACACATTAATAGTTCTAAAGAACTTTTAACTTAAATTATTTACATATAATTGATAAATATAACAATTAATTAGTTCTATAATGTTTAACCCCTTCCTTCTCGCTTCCGTCAAAACTACGGGGAGCGGTTTCGCCTTCTATTTGTCGTGCTCGTGATATTTCCGGACTGGAGTGTTTAAAAGTAACACACCAAAAAGATCAAAACAATCCATTTCATTTACCCTGGAAAATTGTTATTTCTTATTTTACATACCAGATGGCAGCACCAGACTATTTATAATGTAATTGAGGATGGTTTTTTTTAAAAACTAGATGTGGCATATCAAGAAATAAATGGAACCCTCCAGAAAAAATAGGCACTTTTATTACCGTTTTCTTGAATGCAATCGTTAAGGGGTTAAAATCCAGCATGAATGAATAAAAACTAGTTTTGAAATAATAAATAGCGCTAAAGAACTACTGATAGGAAAAAGTAATACATAACAGTTCTATTGCGATATCAATTACTTCTAAACTAGTTGCGAACTATTTATTGTTTACTATAAATTTCAAGAAATTGTGGGTTCCAATTAATAGATAAATACATTTATATACACTTTAAGCAAATGAACAAGATTTTGAATCTATTCAAACAGTTACCTATATGGGCAAACTACAAATTATCATTGAATGTATGTATGTACTCGAAATTTACCCTACAGATGTAAAAAAAAAATTTAAAAAAATATAAAAAAATTATTACATCAATTTTTATATTTCAGTTAAACATATAACTGTAAGATGCAAGTCAAATAATCTATTATCATATTTAAAATACACCCATTGTGATAAATTTTAAGATGGAGAACTACTTTTACTTCAAACCCCTAAACAGTAATATCCAAGTCAAAATAATTACAACTTCCACTCTCCTACACAATGCTATCAACAAACACACTGTATCACCAACAAACTGTATCACATCAAACTGTATCAAACTGTACCACACTGTATCGACAAATTACAAATTATCATTGAAGGTATGTATGTACTCGAAAGTTTACAGATGTCAAAAAAATTTTAATTACAATTTTTACATTTCCAGTTATACATATAGCTGTACGATACAAATCAAATAATTGATTACCATGTTTAAAATACACCCATTGCGATAAATTTTAAGATGGAGCACTACTTTAACTTCAAACCCCTAAAACAGGTCAAAATAATTACAACTTCCATTCTGATACACAATGCCATCAACACATCTTTCGTTGAGAAAATCTCAAAGGAACTCCCTGGGGAAAGGAAACATATTCTGTCTAGCAATCTTGGGGATTCAGATACATTTTCTTTCGCAGAAAAATAGTTCAAAAGAAACCATCTTTAAAATGTCTTTAGATTTCTAGCGCTCTCCGAAATTTTATTCACAACTGCAGTCCCTGAAGCCAGTTAGACGTAAAAATCAAACCCCTCAAGAAGAGACTTGCTAAATCTCAAATTTGAACCCACTTCGATATCCAGAGAACCTAAAGAATAGAAAGTATGACTGCGTTTGGAAAACAAATCAGAAAAGATAAGTACACATGATGCCAAATGAATAAAATAGAGTTTTGATTTAAAATACACTATATATATATATATATATATATATATATATATATATATATATATATATATATATATATATATATATATAAATAAGCGTGTGTGTGTGTGTGTATAGCATAGCAGATGTTGATATGTCATATTTTCATATTTTCGCCAAATTAAAAAAGTAACTTTTACTGTGAAATAAGTAACTTTTACTGTGAAAGTTTTTCAATCCAAATATTCTTTAGTTAATACTCATATTCAACCTCAAGCATGAATTTTCATTCAATGACAATTTTCAATTAGGGACTAAAATATTCAATTAGGGACCAAGTGTTACCTCTTTTATAATGTAAAAGCATTTGCCAATATGCGAATAACTTAGTATCATACCATAATTCAACAATCAGCTTATGCCACATTAAAGAACCAACATCTGCCACTTTACCCCAATCAAAATAGACCTGATTTTGACGAATGGCTAAAAAAAATATGAAAGTTTTGAAAATTGGTGGAGATGTTTGTTTAGACATGCTAATGAACATACTAAAAGACCCCACCGATCAGACTTGAGCTTTCGCCGCCATCTTGGAAAATGTGTACACTTTTGTTTTTTGCAAGTAACTTGAGAAATATTGATTTTATGTAAAAAAATTGAGTTTAAAAATTAAAGAGAACTAAACTGCGAACAAAAACGTCATTTACATTTTTTTATAAATCGAACACGAACAAAGATAATTGACTTTGAAAGGAGCGAACCATGACGCCTGGGACGCGGATGCGCGAGTCCTCCCCGTCGCGATGGGAGGATGATCCGCGCATGTGTGCCAAAAGTCTTGTATACTCACGTTTGTCAAATCTCTGCATATCAAAGCTCAAGAGAAAGTTGTAACAATGCCCAATCCATTGTTATCAGGTTGTATTGTGAGGCTTGGTGGATTCTATATTTTTATGTCATACTTAGGCTGCATGGGGTACATAATATTTATTTTAACTCACCTCCAGTCATTAACTTTGATGTATGCAACTATGTCTATAAAAAACGTTGCCTGGCCATGCATGCGCTAGAAAAATCCTAGCTTATTTATTTACCCAAACATCTTTAGCAAAAATAATTTTTGATGCCATAGAAATATCCGATTTCAAAAGCAATAATCTCCATGATTTGATTAGAGATTTTGCTACTGAACTACTATCCTTAGAAACAATAAACGGACATAATCATATACGAGCCATCGTATATGAGATTAAAATGAGGATGACTTTGAAGCAGTTGAAAGAGAATGGCCCCACTGCAGCCCTCTGGGTTCAGTACTTTGAAATGGTAGACCTTATGGAACATTGATCACCGTCAATTGTACTGTGAAAGAAACGGTTTCAATATAGTAGTAAACCCGTTGTTGCTTTTTCAGAGGATATCGATTGCCAAACAAAACGAAGAAGACCTAGCATTTTATTTAGATTATGAGTTAGCTCCATTTCCGCTGGCTATATTTAATGAAGCTGGTATGCGAGAGACAACGACATTTGCCATGTACGAGAAATATATTCATCAAATGAAATACAATTATCGGGACTTACCAAAGTATCCTTTTTCTACATGCGTTCAGTGGATGTGATACTACTTCTGCAGCATTCAACAAAGGAAAGAAACTTTGCATAAAAATGTTCCAAATTAAAGATATGGAACACAACGTGACAGTAGTTAATATATGCAACTCATCGCACAATGATGGTTCAAGCAGGAGAAGGCTTTTTTCTGATCTGGTATGGAGCACATTCCAGCGAACAGTTCCTAAATAAGTTTAGGTACAAATGCTTCGAAAAATTTGACACTAAAATAAAACCATACATTTCGTCTCTTCCCTCAACTGAAGAGGAAGCCAGGCTACTTTCCTTTCGGTTGTATCACCAAGTGCAGAAGTGGTTTGGGAATGAGTTGAATCCTGAAGTGTGGGACTGGAAACGTCAAGAGAAAACCCTCGTGCTCATCACAACTATGGATGCAGTGGCTCCCGATTCAGTTTTAAGCATAGTGTCTTGCAACAGCAAGACTGACTGGGGAAGAAAGATGCGTGTGTCGGAAAGCACGCATCAACTGCACAATGGCCTGCAATAACTGCAATGGAGTATGTCACCACGACATACCCCTTTGAAGTTATTGCTCTGTAGATCATGAGGATCCAATAAAAGGAATTGATGAATGGAGTGATGCTGGCTGCCCCATAGATGATCTTTTCAAGACTGATTACGCAAACAATCCCGTGCCGAAAAAAGCACGTCAACCATAAAGTAGGTAACCTTAAAATATTATACACAATGAAAATACGGTGAAGTCCATTTTCTTGTGTTTAAAGAATGCCGCAATGAGGTAGTGGAGATAATTCAAAGGAAAGTACCTGCAACGAGACTTAGACGCTACCTCCATAATCAACGCGCATTTAATAATCAATATATTTGTACGTGTTAGGGTTACGACAAAATGTATTTAATATTTCTTGTACATAAATTAATTTTCTTTAATTTTTGTATTAAACATTATTTTACATAAAAGTTAATATTTTCCAAGTTATTTGCAAAAACACAAAAAAGCCTTCAAAATCTCTATACAATTCATGGAGATTATTGCTTTAAAATCAGATATATCCATGTCGTCAAATTAATTTTTGCTAAAGCTATTTGGGTAGATAAATGAGCTAGGATTTTTCTAGCGCATGCATGGCTAGGCAAGGTTTTTTCTACTGACATAGTTGCATACATCAAAGTTAATATTTATTTAAACTCACCTCCAGCTATTATGTACCCCATACAACCTAAGTATGACATAAAATATAGAATCCACCAAGCCTCACAATACAACCTGATAACAATGGATTGGGTGTTGTTACAACTTTCTCTTGAGCTTTGATATGCAGAGATTTGACAAACGTGAGTACACAAGACTTTTGGCGCACATGCGCGGATCATCCTCCCATCGCGATGGAGAGGACTCGCGCATCCGCGTCCCAGGCCTGATGTTTCGCTCCTTTCAATGTCAATTATCTTTGTTCGTGTTCGATTTATAAAAAAAAATGTAAATGACGTTTTTGTTCACAATTTAGTTCTCTTTAATTTTTAAACTCTAATTTTGTACATAAAATCAATATTTCTCAAGTTACTTGCAAAAAACAAAAAAAGTGTACACATTTTCCAAGATGGAGGCAAAAAGTCAAGTCTGATTGGTGGGGACTTTTAGTATGTTCAATAGCATGCCTAAACAAACATCTCCACCAATTTTCAAAACTTTCATATTTTTTTAGCCATAAAACCTATTTTGACTGGGCTATATATATATATATATATATATATATATATATATTGTTAGCTCCCAATTCAATAACTTTAGATCTTGAAATATTCACTTCCGTGTGAACCTTGATCTTCTTGTCGCTTAAACGTGCGACCTTTTAAAAAGAGAGACTCATTTGTTAATAAAATAACACTTTTATTGGGATAACGTTAGAACATGACCGGTCTCATCCCGAACTACTACATCTACTGTCTTTTACATTTGCAGTGCTCACAGCGTCATCTCTTGGCGAGCAAAATAGCTTTAACAATATATATATATATATATATATATATATATATATATATATATATATATATATATATATATATATATATACATACACACACACAGTACACTCCTGTATGACGCAGTACGAAATCACGTTATAGGATATCGTGCTGTATGGGTAAAAATGCTTCTATGATGTGAATGATGTTTAGGTATAAAAATTTACATATAAAATTTACATACAGAATAAGCAATTAAATTGACAAAGCAATGCAAAACTACTTCGTCAAAATCGTTGAAAAACCCGTGTGCATAAAAATAAATGTGTGCATATTGTTTAAAAGGGAAATTCCAGCATTTTATTCTATGGCGCGTTAGACGGAATCGCGTTATAGGAAAAATGTCGTCGCACTTTTTTAACGCGTTGTATAAGATCGCCTTGTATGAAATCGCGTTATGTGGCAGGTATTTTGTATATCTGCAGTAAAACTTCACTAGCTGGTTATGTCTCAAATATATGCAGGGTGTCCAGGCTAAAGGTATCCAAAAGTTATAATTTATTTTTACGGAACTACCCACTAGAATCTTTTAAAAAAAATATTTAAGTAGGAAGAACATCTCCCCAAATTTTAATATCAATCATAGATTTCTATAATAGTATCATAGATTCTGAGCACCGTTTTGTGTGCACCGTTTGCTGCACGACTACCGTCTAGATTTTAATTCAGTACTCTCCAAGTGTCTCGTAGCATATCAGACATTATTAGACTTTTCTTCTTGGGGATACATTAAACCGTTTTGTATAAACGAAAAATTGAAACTGTGGATGAGTTGAAAAAGCGTATCATTCAAGCAATTCGTGTAATAACCCCTCATATGCTACGAAACACTTGGAGAGAACTGGATTACAATTTAGACGTTTGTCATGCTACAAAATGTGCACACAACGAAATCTATGATTGATATTAAAACTTTGATTTCTTTCTATTAAAAGATTTTCTTTCTGTTAAAATAATTTTTTTTTTAAATTCTAATAGGTAGTTCCGTAAAACTAAGTCATGACTTTTGGATACCCTGTTTACATACACACACGCACACACACACAGACAAACAGATATATATATATATATATATATATATATATGAATCTCGATCGACCGTCCCCCGAATCATCGTTTTCCCGTATGTGTCGTATATTTCACTCAGTCCCGACGATCATATTTCTTTGTTATGTTCCCGCATCTATCTTTTTTCCCCATTTATCTTTCAGTCCAGTCGGTCGCTTGAAAAACGATAGATCGAGATTCCACTGTATATGCATACATGTATACATACATATATATATATATATATATATATATATATATATATATATATATATATATATATATATATATATATATATATATATATATATATATATATATATATATAACACAAAACATCCTTATCTTGTATGATTAGTAGCAATGGTAAGCCTAATGGTATGTTATTCCCTAGTATGTATGTGAGTATATATACTGTTCAATATGAACCAAATAATATATTCATTTGTTTTATATACTCTCCAGTGTATTCAAGAAAATGGAAAGAAATCGTAAGGGCAGCCTTTTACGGTAAGCGAAATACAATACTTTAAAAAATTGCTGATTTGAAGTATACTCCCTAATTAAGTCACAATTACTGTAATATGAAAACGAAAAGAGCAAAACTAACAAAAAGGCAGAAGTAGAACTTAAAATATAATGTTAGAAACACTGTCATTAAAATAACATCAAGCCAGTACCCTCCTATGATTAAATTTAGATTATTCAACCTAAAATGAAAGACTTATAAGAGGCAGTCCAACTTGCTATAAATATTTTTTTTAGAATAAAAGGTGCCTTATCATAGATAATGACAGTAATTGACTGAAAAATTCTCGATTATTCGCACATGAATTTCCTTCGCTCTTGATTTATTATTCTAACCTTTACTCCTTTAGACCAAAGACATTAACCTTAATTATAAATGGAGACCATTCAGAGTTTTGTTTAAAAAAGGGGGCAAAATTACCTTTTTGTGTTTAAATTCATGAAACAGAGCGTTTTGTCCCACATCGACTGTTTGTTTCTCTACTTTAAGTACCGCAAATATGAGCAATTATCCGCGATAAATACATGAATTGAATTAAAATGTAGAATTGTGTTAAATGTACGGTGCAATGGAGATACTTATGATTTAAGGCTGCTGTGTACTAACCCTATTGCATTCGCTCACCTCAATGTTAACCTATGGAGAGAATTTGTCTAAGGGTTGCCGACTTGGATTTAAATTGTTATTTTTTTTAATTGTACTCCGCAATAAGAGAAATAAATTGTTATTCCTTGGGGCATTTTTCTTTTAAAAAAATGCAAATAATATTTCAAAATTTAAATTATTCAGATTTTTTAAAAAATCAGGTAGTCTCTTTTAACGAAACTGCCGCGGTTTATTAACGTCGGATTACTTAACATCGCTTACCTCTTTTGCATGTTTAAATGTATGTATGTGTTAAATATATATATGTATCTACACTGAAGTGCCACTGAATTAGGGATACCTACCTAGTAACGAGTTGGGCCTCCTCTGGTCTTGATAACGGCTGCCACACGACGAGGCATAGATTCAACAAGTTTCTGGAAACGTTCCACGGGAATGGCTTGCCAAATATTGGCTAAAGCTGTCCATAATTCAGTAAGGTTCTTTGGTGCTGTGTGATGGCCTTTCATGCCTTGTTCCAAAACATCCCAAAGATGCTCAATAGGATTTATGTCTGGGCTTCTAGGTGGCCAATTCATCACAGAGAAGTCAGAGGAATGCTCATCCAACCAGCCAGTATCCAACCGAGACTTGTGAGAGGTACAGTTGTCTTTCTGGAAAACTCCATTACCGTGCGGATAACAGAACAGCATAAACGGATGGAAGTGATCACCCAGCAACTCTACGTACCGAATTGCATTGAGGGAGGTTGGTACACGCACCAAAGATCCCAAACTGTGCCACGAAAAAACACCCCAGACCAAGATTGAGCCACCATGCCCTTCTACAGTTCCAGCCAGGCATGCAGGATCCATGGCTTCATGAGCCTGACGCCATATTCTCAGCCTCCCGTCGGCGTTAAGTAGTCGGAATCGAGACTCATCACTCCATGCTACTCGTTTCCAGTCCTCTACACTCCAGTCTCTGTGATATCTTGCCCAGGCAAGACGTGCAGCCCGATGGCGAGTATAGAGCAATGGTACTCTCGTAGGTCGACGGCTCCCGAAACCCATACGGTGAAGCGAGCGTTGCACAGTCCGTTTACTGACTGTACGACTGGCACCGTCATTAAACTGGGTGGTAATTTGAGCTAATGTTTGGCTTCGCTGGCTACGTACAATACGCCTGAGCCGTCTCTCACCACGTACTGTCAAGGCTAATAGTCCTTTGCAGTTTGCCCGATCGCTAGTTTTTTTCCACCATTCATGTATTCTTGGTATACTCTTGACACTGTCGACCTTGAAAATCCTAGCTGTCTGACGATTTCGGAAATTGAATGGCCCATGCGTCGCGCATCTACGATTTGTCCGCGATCAAAGGCGTCTAAATCAGGCAGTTTACCCATACTGGCAATTCCAACAACTAATTCAGAACAACCACAGTACGCGCTATATATGCAGTTACCACAGCGCCCTCACTTGCGCATACATGATGCGCAGCGCTACACAATTTTCATAGGCTTTGCTATCCCTAATTCAGTGGCACTTCAGTGTATATATAAGTACGTATATATATATATATATATATATATATATATATATATATATATATATATGTGAAAATTTTGTACTTCAGTGTATGTATAAGTACGTATATATATATATATATGTCAAAATTTTGACGCATTTTGGTACTTTTCCGTTTAACTGTTTACTGCTTGTCCAGGCGATACAGACTAGATTTGGCGCTCTACCAAAACTATAACTCGCGAGGTACGGACAGACGGTTTTAGGTTCTGAAATTTTCCTTTCCGGAGGACCGTTATGGAGGAACGTAATCCTACGTTAAATCTAGTATAGTGGTTTTAAACGCTCCAAAATTTCTTTGGTTGACGAAATTGAAAAAATTAACCTTGTTGCAAGGTGCAGAAAAGTTTGGGCTATCTCAAAATACCACTTTTATTTTATTATCTTCATTTATGTAACTATAAATAGTAGACACATTTTCTGAACAGGTCAACATTGAGGTGAGCGATTCCAATATGGTTAGTACACAGTAGCCTTAAGTTTGTCAATATTCTTAAAATTTTCATTAAAATTCTAAAATAGTCCCTTTATTTTTTTACCACGTATTTCAACTAAAATTCGATTGGATTTTTATAAATACATTTTAAATTTACGAGTATTAAGGAACATCAGTTCAGAAGGGTAATTTTGAATGCAATACTAGCCAACTCTCTGGAAAAACTCCCATTGTTTTGGCAGGTTGTAACGAAATATTGCTGTTTATTTTTAACATACTGCTTATCTATTCTCACAACATTTTATTCTCGGCATAGTATTTTATGGATCTGCAATGTAGTATAAGCCATTCGAGTTATCGGATTTCCTCGGTTTAATTCTGACACTTCTGATGTAAGATCGTGTTATCTGAACCACAAGAAATGCATTTTTCTTTCTTTTTTTCTTTTGATTTGTAATTTTAGTTAGATTAACAGTGTTAAGTTCACCGTTTCCTTCACCCTTAAGGTAATGTATATACTAAACAATAATCTCACCATTAACAAGATCCGACGATGTTTTCTACACTAAAATTTTTATTACAACACAATTAGACTACATAAATACCGAACTCAATTGCTAGTAGGCAACGGGGAATTATCTATCGCGTGTGTTAATCCCGGTAGTTATATTACGGAAACCCTGCCAGAATTCAGCCAAGCCACTGCTTGTACATACGCCACACTTAACCTTTCTGTCTTCACTTTATCACCAGGTCGCTGGACCGATAGCTAACTTCAAAACGTCTTCAGTAATCTTGATAATGTCCGATGGCTGTAAAGCAAAGCGATCTTCACTCCAATTTTGTTTCGTCAGCACTCCGTCCGACCTCGCCTCGTAGTGTTTTCGCTCTCACTGTCAAGCATGTACGCTATCCACGGAAATTCCCGTCTAGTAGAAAAGCGCCGCTCATTTGCATAAGGCGCTTCTTCTTCTTCAAACGGCGATTTATTTAAACCAGGGGGATAAATTTTGATTCAATACCTCACAACAGGCAGTCTCTAAAGGTAAGATTATTTCTCAACAACTTTCCGAAACCGATATGTTTTCATTGAATAGTAAATTTCGATGGCAAACTGTTTAAAATATATATAACTACTTTTTCCGTTAAAGTTTTATAATTTTATGCAATAGAAATATGCTTTGATTGTAATACAACAAACTGCTAATCCGAGTAAAAATCCGAGTGCCTTTCGATGTCAGTTATAAAATATTCGGTGGCTCACGGGTAATAAATTCTCTCTTCAACCAGAAATTCCGCGAGTACGAGTTCCGCAGATGGTATTGATCGTTGGAATTTGTTGTCGGTAAAAATCAACGGAATATGCTTTGAATAGTATATTCTTGTTTCCTAGGGCAGTTAAAGAGTTCATGTCAGTATCATAATAAAGTTTTAAGAAGGTTAAAATTTGGATCGCTGTCGAGCACTAGTTCTTAAAAAAATTGCTTAAAATCAAAACAGCTTAAGGAATTTTTGGTTTTAAATTAGATATAATTAACCTAAATTATTTTAACAGACTCCAAACACACCTTTGTAGTGCTCGTAGAAAAACAGGACTGAAAAACTGACTTTATACCAGTTACAGGCATCGAGATATGGTCTGTGACACGACCATTTTTAGACGATCAGAACACGATAGATATTGCACAAGTTATAGTCGTATTTATTTTAGCGTGTACTAAATACTTCCTAAAAATAACAATTTTTTAGGAACACCTGATGACTTCTTTAAACTTTCTTTCCGGTCTACGTATTTAACGTATCCCAATCCGGCCAGGTCACGGGGGTATTTAATGGTGCACGCCGGAATTCGATCCGAGCACCCTCAGCACCGAAAGCCAGAGCGCTGCCACAAGGCTACTCGGGGACTTGAACTTTCAATGATAATTATTGGGAAAATGAAGGGCAGTGGTAACTCGACTTACGAGTTTAACTCATTCCATGACGGAGCTCGTAACTCGAAATACTCGTATCTCGAATCAATTTTCCCCATTGAAATGAATGGAAATGCCATTAATTCTATCCGGGCTCCCCCAAAACACCTCAATTTTTTGTTACTTGTTTTTAAATAAGAAAAATGTGCTTATAAACGACGAACATTGTATTAAAACGCAATACAATAGAATGCCCTGCAATAAGTTTGTTTTATTAAGTGTAATGTACAGTATTTACCTTGGAGATCAGACTTGAAGATGCTGATGGAAGAGGAGGAGAAAGTGTGTACTGAAAAATTAAATCATATTCGTTGATTTTTAAACTTTTCGCCCCGCTTTCCTCACTTTCGTTTTTATTACGAGCTACTCTCTTAAAGTGAACGAGTGAGACACGGAAGCTGGGCGATTGTTGCATCGTTCACTGTGGCTGTAATTTTCAGATTCTTCTTTCTGAGAATCCGAAGAACATTTTCTCAGAATTCGTACACGGGGGAGAGCTTTCGATCCTAGGACCAAGGTAATCCCATCCCTTAGACCCTATAGGGAGTTCCCAGTGTGGGGGAGGGAATTGAAGCTATCTCTCTGCGATAGAGTTTGGGCGTTGTTCGGTTTCAGAGGACGACTCAAGTTTGGGCAGAGCAAGCTGCCCCGGGTGGTAATTGTTCAGTGATAATCTCTCGGTTTAAGACTGGATAGTTGTCTCAGAATAATATGTATACAATTGTTTAACAATTGTACATAAAGGATGTAAATATTATGTGCTTCCTGTGTTCGCATTTGATGAGCACGTAACATGCCATTCGCTGCTTAAACTAGCGGTGGGATATCTGAAGCTTGCTCGTAACCTGAATTTTAGCTCGTAACTCGAAGCAAAAAATCTACCGAGAGAATGTTCGTATCTCGAAAAACTTTAAGTCGAGACACTCGTAAGTCAAGGTATCACTGTATTTATATATAGGGTGAGCCAAAAATTCATAAAAACTTAAAAAATCATAAAAAGGAAGAAATTATGATAAAGAAGTGCGGTTTGTAAGAAAGGGCTCAAAAGGAAGTCGGATTTTTTTAAAGCTGCAAAATAAAAATTAGTTAAAAAAGTCACCAGTAGAAGGCGCTGATGACTCGAAACACAATGAACAGGACAACAGTACATTCCATTCATTTATTCTTGCTATAACAACTGTTCAACATGACCTCCAGAACATTGTACGTTACAACTAGGGCGACTCTTAAGAGCTTGACCAACAACACTCAATGGTGTAATGATAACATTCCGAAAGCGAATGATTAATCCTCGTGTATCACGGTCTTTTATTGCAAGATTGTTTTTACATAATTATGCTGAATCTCTCGTATGTCAGAGTCGTTTACCAGTGACTTTTTCAACTTTATTTTTGTTGTTGTTGCTCAAAAAAATCTCACTACCTTGTGATCCCTTTCTTGCAAACCACACTTCTTTATCATAGTTTCTTCCTTTTTTTATGAATTTTTAAAGTTTTTACGAACTTTTGGCTCACCCGATATTTCATTTAATGGTAGTTTCAGAAGGCTCATCTATCTTGCATTTCAACCAGTAGAATTCATAATTTCGGGGTTTTACTGAAATTTATTGCAAGGGAATTTAAGAAAATCATCTACTAAACAGGTAGAAAACTGAAACATTTAGCCTGTATTGCTTTGATCTTCTACTCCCTGAAGGATTCATAAATGAAGACGTATTTCTGGCATGTTTATGAATTGCGAAACGACTGCTACACTGAAAGGAGGAAATACACAAGTATGCCAAATGCGCTTGAAAGTTGTAGAAACAATAACCGTATTTCACATTTAGGATATGCGAAGCGCGTCCTAAAGTCCATTTCGTATTTATGACGTTATAATTCTGCGTTTTCAGAGAAGGGTGCGTCTACATTTTGCGGAAAACGCTGGAAATACTATTCAAACTTTTACAAATATTTTTATACCTTAGGCAGCAAAATCATTTTATTGTGTTTTCAGAGATCCCCCCCCCCCTCTCTCTCCCACGGCGTATGTTAAGTAATTTTATGGAAAACTTACAGAACTATGAGCATTTTGCGTTAAAAATTCAGTTCCTTAGCTGCCTCAGATCTTTCATCGTCAGCATATAATGAACTTTGTAGCCCACTGAGATGTTAAACTTTTCCCAAAGGGATCAATACATGAACCATTTTACTGCAGAAATAATATAAGCTTATTAAAATGCATATTTGACTTCTCTGTGTTCTTTAAAACGCGATTTGTACTTAAAGTAATGTTCAGAACATCCATGGCATGTTTTATTGCATATTTCACTGAATATTATATTATGTGAAACTGGGAAAATAATTTTCGAATGGAAGTAAAATATATTTAAACATACAAAATAAGCAAAATAATTACATACCAAATAATTTTCGTATGTAAACCCAATATATTTAAACATACAAAATAATTACATACAAAATAATTTTCTTATGTAAGTCCAATATATTTAAACATACAAAACATGCAAAATAATTACATACAAAATAATTTTCGTATGTAAGCTATGGGCGACGATGACGGTAATAAGTGGAGATGATGACTTCAAATTGTCGTCATAGGTAATCTATATATATATATAACAGTTCCGTAACTGACTGACTGATTGACTGACTGACATACAACGGACAGACAAAACCGCTTGACCTAAAGGGCAGATATTTTGCATGGTGATTCTTCTTATAGTGTAGGGGTTCTCTAAGAAAGATTTTTGAAAAATTGTTCTTAGATTTTTTTAAAAATTAAATTTTCAAGCTGCTTTAGTAACTTTTTTTACGTTTGCATTTAAAATAATAATTTGAGGGTTATATAATTTATATCACGAGAAAGATCATAAAAATTCCTTTAAAATGAGATCTTTTTCAAATCTTTACTTCCGTTTACTGATTTTCGGTGAATTTTTAAAGATTAATTTTTAAAACTTAATTTATTAAATGCCGATCACTTGATTTCTTTTTCTGGTACTTTAAATAAATTTATCGTCACGTGCATAACAACTAAATAGACAAAATTTTTTTTCTTCCTAATGCGGCAGACGATTGGACATTATCCAAAAAAATATTAAAATACAATAAAAGATATTATGTTCCTTAAACTATACTATATTAACTGTACTATATTCTTTAGTATGTCCTATTACATTTAATTTGAATATTTTCTTCTACATTATTTTGTCTATAAAAATATCTCTTACGATTTTTTTATAAATTTTCTTTACATCAATTGTATACATTGATCGTCTCATTTATTATATATATATATATATATATATATATATATATATATATATATATATATATATATATATTTGGCATTAATTGCATACATTGACCGTTGTATTTAATTTGAATGTGCTCCGTAGTGAAGTGCGGGTTTTCAGCTAATGATTACATACCGCGTAGGAAAGTCCTACATTCGCTTCCTGGACGTATTTGTTGCATGTCGAATGAAATTAATTTGATAAATATCAGAAAACGTAGAAAAGTGGTTACTTCTGAGGCGCTCGACCAAATCAAGTGATATTGGAGGGGAAACGGCATTAGGCAGGTTAGAATGCAAGGCTCAATAGTAAAGGTAATGACTAGGATTGGTGATGTAATGTAACACATGTTTCTCTGGAAAAAAAAGAGAAGAACCAGATTTTATACTCTAGCGAAACCACTTGTATTCTTAACCCCTTCAGGGTCAACAACATCCACTGTTTGCACGGTGCAGATCTAAAGAATCTTGAAAAATCTTCCAATTAAAGATTGCAAAATGTTTTTACTTCTTCGAACTGATAACAGATGGCAGTATTAACCATTTTTCTGCTCATTTAATTGGAATGCATTGAATAGAAGTGAATAAAAAGTCTAGTTTTGGCGTTTGCCCTGTCGAAATGGCGCCCCTCAAAGGGTTAATGGAGGGAAAAGTTAATGCAAAATATAGCAGAGTGTTCTTTATGGTAGCGACTGAATAAATTCAGTTTTCTTGATCATTTCATCTATTTCAGTAATTCATTCCAATAGGCCGTAAGGAAGGGCTGGTAATTAAGGAGTCAAAAGTAAACAGGAAAAAAGTAATAAGTCCAAAAAAATAAAGAGATCAAAATTATACAAAAGTTAAGATTTTACTTATCCGTCTGATTCCATATTGCTATTTAACTTTAATTAAGTATATTTACAAATAATGTAAGGCATTGATGCATACTAATCTCGGAGAAGATAGACTTTACAATTTCAGTTAATGCTTAGGTTATAAATAAATTAATCGCACCAGTTGAACATCCAATATTTTACTTTCAGTTAACGTCGGTTAAGGTGCGTACCCCATTTTTTATTTATTTTTTGTTGTTGTTATCGTTCCTAATGCGCCATGGCCAAAAGTATTCCAGACCAGGTCCATATAGGCTAACGGGCTGAGGGGTGCGTCTCCAGTTTGTAATGGCAACACAAGGGACGGAATCCGATTTAGCCAGGTGTTATGAAAACATCCACGTAAAAATGGTTCCGAAGCTTCCGATTTGAAACTAGACGGAACCTGGTTTTACTTCGCTGAAGTGAAGCCAGTCTTCAAATTTTTTCGGCTAGAGTGTCCGTCGGTGTTCTTTTAGAGAGGGTTTTCTGAAGCACGTGGTTGCGCGAGTGGCACAAGGGAGATACAACTGGTCTACGAAGGGTTTTGAAAAGAAGTGAATCGAGCTTATGTAGGCCCAGTTCCTGTGCATGTGTTGGACGGATTTGAAAAAATGCGGAATTGACCGATGTTTCTTGGATTTTTTTGCTAAGAATTGTGATGTCTAAGTGAAAATAATTTTCGTGCTAAGAATTGTGATGTCCGAGTGCAAATAATTTTCGTGCTAAGAATTGTGATGTACACGTGCAAATAATTTTCGCGCTAAGAATAGCGATGTCCACGTGCAAATAATTTTTGCGCTCTCCTAACTTAAGTCTTAAATAAAGTGTGGTAAGTGAATTCCTGTTTTATTCTTTTATTTTTTGCAATGTGCTGATCTTTTATAATCACGGCCACAACAAGAAATCTTTACACCAGGTGCCACCTCAATTTCGACCTTTACCCTCAAGGGCGACATCTGGGGGGATCGTAACCTCTCCCACCTTCTCTGACCTCATAGAAGGACTTTCCGTTCTATGGATTTAACGTGCCAAATCCGGCCTAGACACGGAGGAATTTGATGGTGCTTGTCGGGATTCGATCCGAGCACCCTCAGCACTGAAATCCGACACGCTACCAAGAGGCTACCTTGGGCACCCCCTTTTATATTTTATTGTGTGGCATTCCCGAATAATGGAAATATATAACACTTTATGATGAAAATAGCCTCACATCGTTTTTTCTGAATTCTTTATAATAAATTATTCTTTTGTGGATTCTGTATAATAAATTAAATTTTGTTCTTAAAACAGCAACCTGAATTTAATTAGCACGGAAATTAAATTTCTGCTAATTGTAGATTACCTTATTATTAAACAGCTTACATAATTTCTTAACGTGCGAAGACCACTGGAGAGTTTTAATCAAGGAACTTAAAAGAAAGAAAATATTCCGGAACGATCGAATGTCGCTCTAAAACACATTCCGACAGGCTTAACTACCTGTATTAAGACATCACTTATCTAGAGGTAATGAAGACCGCCTATTTCTTGAAAGCGGGACCCTTTTTCCTTAATGAATGAATAGCCAATTATATACGATTTGCAACTGTTTTCTTGCCTCATAAATAATTCATGAAACGTTGAAATTTTTGGGGGCAAATATCTAAATCTCTGATAATCTCAATTGATGAAATTAGCAGCGCTAATGCATTACAGACCGAATCATTATGGATATTTCTTCCTTTCTTTCTTTCGTTTTCTTCTCTAATGGCATAATTGAAGCAATCAGAGGGGTAATAATTGAAATATAAAGCATTTCTTGACGTCAATGTCTTTGTGAAGATAAAAATATCCATCGGGAAATTTTTCTTCTAATTGTTGAAGGGTTAAAGCAGAAGGGGCCTGTAAAGTTCTGAAGAAATTTATCTGCGCAATTTTAGCGAATGATTTATCATTTAGAGAAATTCCCCCTCTGGGGTTTCCACGTTTTTATAATAGAAGTCGTGAATCTTTTTTTATTTTTTATTATTATTACCTCGAGTCGGACTCCATTAGGGTCTTAACGAGTTTTTGATGCACCATTCAAACTCGCCTTGAATTTTTTCGAGGGCGCGATATATTAGGGGGAGCAAATTTGCGAGTTATCTGACTAATTTAAAAAATGAGAAATATATATTAACAACTCTCAGGAATGCGTTTTTTGGAAAGTTATGAAGGTGATATATGATGTAAAACCGAGACTGCCTTATCAAACAAAATCATAGATAGCATTTCAGTTGAAAATGCAGGTATTTTAACATTACTGATGAAAAGAAAGGTTGAAATGTAATGCAAACTAAATATAAAAATACTTCAATATAAAAAAGTAAATTTACGAGCCTTGTGACTAGTTGAAAAAGAAGAAATATATATCAACAACTCACAAAAATACGTTTTTGGAAAGTTATGAAGGTGATATATGATATAAAACCGAGACTGACTTATTAAGCATAATCATAGATAGCATTTCAGTTGAAAATGCAGATATTTTAATTTCTTGATGAAAAGAAAGGTTGAAATGTTTTGCAACGTAAATACAAAAATACTTAAATATAAGAGATCAATGTGTTATCTGACTAATTCTAAAATGATAGATATACAAGGTGCGGCCATTAATTTCCAGGACTGATCTAATGATTCCAGAAAATATTACATGAAATGCATACCCATTTAATATGTTTCGAAGTAACTCCCACCTGCCGTAATACACTTCTGTTCGCGGCTGTATAAGTTTCGGATTCAACTTTTAAAGTCCTCTTTCGGAATGCTCTTTAATATGGACATCATCGTTTTCTTGATGCCTTCGACATCCTCAAATCTTTTCCCTTCAGCAAACTGGCCCAACATGAGGTCGTGGAGATGCAGCATCCTCCATACTCTCCCAACTTAGAACCGGCAGACTTTCCACAACTGAAAGATTTGCTGAAGGGAACGAGATTTGAGAATGTCGAAGCCATCGAGAAAACGGTGACGTCCAAACTAAAGAACATTTCGAAAGAGGAATTTAACAGTTTTTTCCGAAGCTTATACAGCCGAGCAGAGAAGTGCATTACGGCAGGTGAGAGTTACATCTAAACATATTAAGATATTAAATGGGTATGTATTTCATGTAATATTTTCTGGAGTTATTAGATCAGTCCTATAAATTAATAGCCTCACCTTGCGTGTGTATATCTATATATATAACTCACAGAAATGCGTTTTTTAAGTTATGAATGTGATATATGATGTAAAACCGAGGCTTCCTTATTAAACAAAAATGTAGATAGCATATCAGTTTCAAATGCAGATATTTTAACATTATTGAAGAAAAGAAAGATTGAAATGTATAGCAACCTACATATAAAAATATTTCAATATAAAAAGATGCCAATATGTAATGTATATAAGAATATATTAGATGCAAAATATGTAATATATATTCAGAAATATAGAAGAGACTTAACGTAGAACAGCTGGATTGTTTTCAAAATAATGCTAGCGACATTAAATTCAGAAAGTTATAAACCCCAAAACTCTTATCGCTGTTCCGATATCGCTTGGTTAAAATTAATTTTTATCCGTTACTGCATGAGGTATGATTTTAAGGCCATTTAGTTTTAATGCAAAAATTCATTTTTTGGTTTGAAAGCATAAAATGATACAGAGAGGATATAATTTTTCGATATTGCTCTTTGATAGACTGATTATAAAATCATTAATCGCTTTCAAATCCGGAAAGCAGTCTTCCATAATTGAAATATAATGTTCCCCCGGCTATCACTTGGTGCAGTGCAGAGCGTATGTGTGTTCAGTTCAACACATGGTACTGTAATCATCAGACGTGAAGCTATGCAATAATTTTGAGGCCATTGGCTTACCATCCGCAATTCGCTTTGCTAATATTCCTGATGAAGCATTGATAATACCAGTGCATATCTCCTTGATTAGTAGCCTGTTAAAGGCAATAGTTATTCAAAATATTTTAAGCCATTTCTAGATGCTTATATATAAAAAAAGCTTGAAGGCTAAATTAAGTATGACTGATTAATACCTTAAATTTATCGGTTGAAATAAAACGACTTTATACATATTTAATATTTGTAATCGTACACATTTTAATAATTCTTGTAAAATTATTGGTAGGATTCTAAAAGTTTCACAATATACAGGTTTTAGAGAAATCGACACACATTTTTATTCTTACTTTTGCTTTATAGTTTTCATGTTCACTCGTATTTGATCGCTGTTGAATCGAAGTGCCATATCACTATTCGTAAATTTTATCTGTACTTTGACTAGCTTTAAATGTAATTAAATAACCGTGGAACTGATATAGAAGTATGACTATTTACACTTTCCTGTATAACAGCTTACGCCTGTTTAACATGAAATTAAATTTACAGGATAGAACTTAAGATTTTTGTCACATTGTAGAATGAATCAATTAAAAAAACAGTATGAAAGAAAGCTTTGTTCCCCTGTCTGCTGTGTGAGACCACAAGAAATAATTTTACTGTAGCATTTTCTTTTTAAATATCCGTTAACATTACATTTTAATATTAAATGCAACGTGCTACATGCTTGCGATACCTACATGCTTGCGATACAAATAACATTCTTTAAACCCGTAGGTTACAAGACTTTTTTGAATTTTTGGACTGACAATAGATTTTTAAATTCCCCGGGCACAAGATTTTTTGATTTCCCACTTTGCAAATTTAAAATTGAAGTCTACTTCTTTATATCATCCCCTTTCGTCGAAATGATTAATTTAATTCACCTGCTTAAATACATTGAATTGCAATTTCTCACGAATTCGTTGTTGAAATGTCTCCAGTATTAACATTGCTCGGAGAGAAAAAACCCGGCTCATTTCATTTAATGCAATACAATAACTTGTAAAACAAGTTTGCATCTTAACATCACAGTGCGACACCCAAACTATTCTTCTTTGATATACAGGGTGTCCACTGAAAGACCGAAGGGTTTGAAAATGTCATAACTTGTTCATTTTAAGTCCTTTTTTATTTTCATTTTTACAGGGTATAGAATATCCCTTGGAGATTAAAATGGCTACGTATGATGTCCAGAAACGGGTAAAATTCATTCTTTCTTTTTTTTTTCACCAGTGAAAAGATATCAATTATTGTTTTTTTTTTTCCAATGCGGAGGCACTTTGTAGGATAGACATTCGCCTGTTTTTATTCACCGCAGTTCTTACTGACCATTTTGTTATGAGGGCTCCATATAGGCGGACCAGCATTGCTCCCTATGAAGGGGTGATACGAACGGAGGTATTTTAGTGGCGCGCGCCGGGTTTCGATCCTAGCACACACAGCTCCGAAAGCTAGTGAACTTTACCACAGGACCACCTCGGCAACTCGATTATTGAAACTTAGAGAAAATAGTAGAAATATTTCAATGTCAGAGTATCTGCTAGTGATAACATAATTCGGAACCTAAGCGTCCGGTTCGAAAGACAGTTCTTTCGAACGATCAGTCGAAGATTTTTCAGGAAGAAGTTCCATGCGCCTTGTGCGCACTGACTCAGCGGTGGAAGTTGCACGGCAGAGTGTCGGGGATCCCTCGGCCTCATGGTGGTCATTTGACGGATATCGTTTTTCACACATAATAAAGAAAATAAACTGCTCAAAACAATTACGGGAGCACGTGGTTTTAACAAAATTACGCAAATACTTACACCGATAAGAAACATAAAATAAATCATCCATAATTTAAAGCCTAGCAGGAAACAGAAGAAGAAAACTTCATATGCAAATCAAAGTTCATGACGTCAAAAACCAGAAAAAGAACATAAGGGAGGAAATTGGGATGTTGCAGAAACGTCTGCTTAACTGCCTTAACTGTTAAATTCGATTGTTCAGGTATTCTTTTTGTGAAAAGGTGACTTGAAAATGTCTCAACAACGTGATTTTCCGGAATCCATGGCATGGCGTTTTATAGGCAGACTTGAATCCGGGCAAACACAACGTAGTGTCGCAGACGCTGTTGGAGTCGGCAGAAGTGTCCTTGCAAGGTTGTGGAATCGATTACAAGAAACAGGGAATGCTAGACGTCAACCACGGCAAGGTCGGCCACGCGCCACTACAGCAACTGATGACCGGTATATACTGTTAACAGCTCGTCGAAACAAAAGAGACAATGCTACTCAGCTGCAAAGACAGTTGCTCTTGGCAACAGGAGGAAGGGTGTCCAGCCAAACAGAACGCAATTGGCTTCATCAGGGAGGTCTCTATGCACGTAGGCCAATGGTCTGCATTCCATTGACCTCACGCCACCGTACGGCCTGAAGAAGTTGGGCTTCTGAACATCGAGATTTGGGAGCAACATGATTGGAGCCAAGTGCTGTTTACAGACGAGTCCCGATTCAGTCTGAAGTGTGACACCCGACGTGTTTTGGTATGGAGGGAAAGGGGCACTCGAAATAACTCCACATTCGTTCGTGAAAGGCCACATTACATACGAGCTGGTTTTATGGTATGTGGTGCAATCAGCATAAGTGGACGTATGGACCTGAATATCATTCGGAATGGTACTTTGACGGCCCGAAGGTATTTAGACGAGATACTGAGACCTCATGTCATACCTTACGCTGCAGCCATTGGAGATTCCTTTGTTTTCCGGCATGATAATGCCAGACTGCATACAGCTCGTCTTATGGAGAACATGCTTGAAGCTGAAACAATACAGCGTATGGAATGGCCAGCGTGCTCTCCTGACCTGAATCCAATCGAGCATGTTTGGGACATGCACGGACGACGCATTGCTGCCAGACCAAGGCCTCCTTTTTTTCTCCAAGACTTGGAGATTGCACTTCTTGAGGAGTGGAATTGTATTTCCCAAAGTCTTATCGATAACATCATCGTATCCATGGAAAACAGGTGTGCAGCAGTCATAGCTGTTCGAGGAGACCACATGCCATATTAAAAATCCTGCATCATTTCTAAACAATACTTTTTTTTATCGTTTACATGTAACCAAATTGTTGCCCTAAATCATCTTTTCATGTTTTTTCCATATTTTCAAAGAATTAAAGCTTAATTACAAATTTTTTTATGTCTTTTTTCTCTATTGCGCATTGATACGTGCGTACTATCCATTTTATGCTAATACGTGGCTGTCTCGCACGGTTTTCTTAACTTCTTTGCTTGCTCCCCAAATTTTTTTGAGCGGTGTATATTAATTATATTTCCAAATAAAATAATAATTTTTTAAAAAAGTGTTTGTAAAAGTTATTTTTGATTTATATAGTTTAGTCTTTCAGTGGCCACCCTGCAGAGAGAGATACATGCGTAAAACTATCCCGAAAGTTAATTTGCTTTTAACGAAGATCATTTTCCGAGGTATTACCTTTGTGAATTTAAATAGAATTTAACGACGGAGGAATTATCAGAGTTCGTGGCTTTATTTGTATTATTAAATCGCATATGTAGATCTCCGGTTAAATACCTAGAGTGTGAGATGGTTTAGTAGCATCAACAATGGCATTATTGATGGTAAACCTAAGACCATAATATTCGAAAACATAATATACAGTCCATAATATACAGTCAATACAGTAACATACAACCATAATATACAGCTCATATTCAAAATATTAGAATAATTATATTTTTTTACAAATTGAAAATATCCTTTGGTAATTTAATGTCTTTTAATGCAAATATGTAAATGATATTTTTATTAAGAACTTATTGTTGATTAGACTTATTTATTATCTTAAAATTAATATCATTTTTGAAAAGATTAATTGAAAAAAAAATATTTTGAAAAGTCAAATTATTAGAATATTTATTCAAGTGTTTCAAAATATTAGAATATTTCACATTAATTCTCCTTTAATTATCACCAATTCATAACTGGTGGCATCATTGATTAAATTCAGATGATTTTACTTAAAATAAGTATTCTTTTTGCAATTTGTTTGCTTTTTTGTCTTAAAATGGGTCGTGTGAGTGATATTCCTGAGTCTATTAAACTTCGTATGGTTGATTTGTATCGGCACGGTAAAAATCAATGTTATATAGTGAATTATTTGCATTGTTCGCAATCAAGCGTTAGTAAAATACTAACACAATATTAAAAAAATGGAAAATTTCAAAATAATCGCTGAAATGGTGGCCGAAAACCAAAAGCATCTGCTAGAGATGACAGGAAACTGAAGAGTATAGTTAAGAAAAACCGTTTTAAAAGTGTGCGATTCTTGCACCGAAAATGGAAAGAAGAAGCAGTTGAAGTTTCTAAATCGACAACATTAAGACGTCTCCATAAATTTAAGTTTGAATCTCATGTACCGAAAACAAAACCTCTCATGACTGCAAAATAAAAGCGTATAAGATTGAATTGGTGTAAATCAAGACGTTTATGGAGCGAAGAAGATAGGAAAAAAATATTATTTAGTGATAAAAGTATGTTTTGTGTTTCATACTTTTATCACTAAATAATATTTTTTGTGATAAAAGTATGAAACACAAATGTAGCCAATTTTAATGGTAGTCAAGGTATTCGAGTTTGGAGAATGAAGCAAGAAGCATTTGATAAAGAATGCCTTAAACGTTCGGTAAAATTTGCTGCTAGTGTCATGGTTTGGGGTTGCATGAGTGCAGAAGGACCTGGAAAGTTATGATTCGTCTACAAAAAGGTTAACTCTCAGATATATCAAGAAATTTTGGAATATTACATGATTCCATCATCAGAAGATTTTTTTGAAGATGATGTCATCTTTCAAAAAGATTTAGCGTCACTGCATACCTCGGTGTCAACTAAGAATTGGTTCCGCCAACGTAAAATTAAGGTACTTCCTTGGCCACCAAACTCACCAGACATTAATCCCATCGAAAACGTATGGGGTATAACGAAGAAAAAACTCCAAGAAAATCCTCCTTGAAGTAAAACTGAGTTAGTGGCACGTATAAAGTCTATTTGTGCTAATATTGATAGAAATATTTGTAAACACCTTGTATATAGTATGCAAGATCGATTGTACACTGTTATTAAAGCTAAAGGGGATGCTACAAAATATTAACTACTATTTACTTCATATTCATAAGGTAATATTTTTGCATAAACTAAAATATTCTAATATTTTGAACCAATCTAAATTTTATTCTAATATTTTGATGTGTTTCAGAAAGCTGTTGTATACCTAATTTTTTTGTATTTTATATTTTGTAAATGTTAAAATCTTATCTAAACATTCCAGATTTAATTTATAAGAAATTTAATTGCATTTACTTAGTATCAAAAATAAATAAATGGAAAATTATTTCTTTCTTATTACTTTTTCTCAATTATTCTAATATTTTGAATCTGAGCTGTACAGTCTACATCCATGAAGGCTATTTTTGAATTTTGTTAAGTTTCTATATATTACTTCTCTTCTTTTAAAAAACGCACCATATACATCGATCTATCGCTTTCGTTTTTTTTTTCAACTGAACTCACTCACAAGGTTCAAAATTTTCGGTTTTCCCCAAACAGTCAAAACACAATCAACCGGATACAGAGCAGGGTTACGCTCTAGAACAGGTGTGGGCAAATTGCGGCCCGCTACTACAACCAGAAAAATCTGGACAGGCATAAAAACTGCCAAAGACAGCCAAAAACTCCAAGGCAGCCAGAAAAAAAACTGCCAATATTTTATTTACTTTATATTTATTGATTTTTATGATACAATGTACACCTTTTCTGAAATGCAAAGTTAACTAATAAATGCAATAATTTTAGAAAGATGCGGCCCTCCGCTAACCTTCGCTTCCACAAAGCGGCCCCTGAGCCAAAACAATTGCCCACCCTTGTTATAGACCAATGGAATAAGTTTATTACTAAACTTACGTACAACTTTTTAACCACTCTTTAGTACAGTCTTATCATTTCTTTTTTGCCCTTTTGCGTTATTACCATTTGACAGTCTTTGATGTACATCAACCTTATCTCTGATTAACATTGAAGCAGCCCCATGTCAGTTTCTCCTAAAACGTGAGATAACCGTGTTATGGACCCAAGCCGCGAGATTCGTAATGGATAAGGATCTTCAATAAAGCAAGCGTTAATCTCTCTGTATGTCGGCGTAAAATCTGTAGGTACAAAACGCACATCGTTGCTGTGATACTAAGGGAAAATAGAAGCTATATCAGCTTGATATTACTCCTTTCATAAAGAGAGGTCAAACGAAAAATCAAAATGAAGTTATCAGATCAAATAATCGTAGTGTTACTGTATTGTAAACAAACACTTTCAAGATGTTGGTCAGGAGCATCTAAATTAAAAAGTTATTCATCTATATACATAAAACAGTTCCGTAACTGACTGACAGACTTATAACGCACAGACCAAACCGCTGAACCTAAAGGTCGAAATTTTGTATGGCGATACTTCTTATAGTGCAGGGGAGAACAATTAAAGGTTTTTGAAAAATTCTTAGATTTTTAAATTACATTTTTAAGTTGTTTTATTAACTTTTTTAATGTTTGTATTTAAAATAATAATCTGAGGGTCATAAAATTTATATCATGAGAAAGATCATAAAAATTTCTTTAAATTGAAATCTTTACCTACATTTTCTGATTTTTGGTAAATTTTTAAAGAATAATTTTTTAGAATTTAATTTATTAAATGCTGATCATGTGGTTTCTTTTCTTTTCATGACATTTTAAACTAATTTTGCGTTACGTGATAACAACGAAATAGACAAAAAAAATTTTTTTTCTTGCTAATGCAACAGACGATTGGACATTATCAAAAAAAATATTAAAATACAGTAAAATCTATGTTCCTCAAACTGAACTATATTAACTATACTATATTCTTTAGTATGTTCTATTAGATTTAATTTAAATATTTTCTTCTACATTATTTTGTCTATAAAAATATCCGTTACGATTTCTTTTATAAATATATATTTATATATATATATATATATATATATATATATATATATATATATATATATATATATATATATATATATATATATGTATGTATGTATGTATGTATTTGGCATTAATCGCATACAATCACCGTTGTATTTAACTTGAACTCCGTAGAGAAGTACGGGTATTCAGCTAGTATATCCATAAAGTGACTTATGTACATACAGGAGGAGCGAAAATGTAGTCTCGGTAACAGGTGACTGGGAAATATCATAGATGGTACTTACAAACATGGTAAGAAACAACTTTATTTTCTCTTCCCAATATCCATTCATTGTTCTTGTCTATCGCTTCGTCTGTCGGGGCAAATACGGTTACTGGCCAGTACTGGAGCAATTTCCGAAGTACCTCGTCCCGGTTCACCATCTCGTGGAACTAGAAAGAAAAAATATGAAATACAGATATTGTAACTTACCAGAAAATTCAAACAAATAAATAATTGATAAAGATTGATCGCGTCATTTTTAATCCATTTATTTAAAAAGAAGGAATAATTATTAACTTTTAGCTTACGGGGTCCATCTTTCCGATTCCCTCTTTAGAACTGGAAATTTCTTACCCCTTTGTAAGAACGGCCATTAAGGGGGTTATATATATATATATATATATATATATATATATATATATATATATTCATTCTTGGGCCCGTATTCTTGGGATACATGCTATCCCGCCCCGTAAGGAAAAGGTTAATAATGACTGTTTAGCAGTTGAAAATATAAAAATGGAACTTTCAAAATTATAAATAAACTAAGACAACACTATTAAGACTGTAATTTAAATGTAAATTATATATGACACATGAAGAAGGGGAAAAACTGTCTTTCCTTTTCCTTGGACCAGGGGTACTCAAACTGCGGCCCACCAAGCTTTCATGTGAGGCCCGAAACACTCGTACTCATTATGGGCAGGTGCTTTTGGAAACATAATTTTGGAAATTAGGACCTGAAAATTTCAGAACTATAAAAATGAGCCACCTCCCGCTTCCGATGTTCGCTGCAACGTAATTTTGTGAATCATCCAATTCCAAAATGACATATGCAAAGAACGTATATGGAAATCGACATACTTTTTTTTTACCTTGTTGAAGTATTGAAAGTAACATGTAGGAAGTATAAACCGGATTTGCCTAAACTAGTCAAAAATTTGTCTTAACATTAAAAAAAAATCACACTCATTTTTAAAATAAACGTTTGAATACATTTAGGTTTTGAGAATTATTTTTTACATAATTATATCATAAAATGTAGTAGTAATTATACTGTAAGGTATAGTATCCGCGTAATGTAGCAAACATATGAATGCTGCCCGAGATAAAAAAAAAGGTTGACTATGGCTGCCTGAGACCTAAACTAACAACCTACAAAATGAAACAAAAATTAGCATGAAATCTTTATTGACCCTTTACGGTGTATGTAGTAAGAAGCTGATAATTTTCTGCCCACCACTGTAAACATAACCGTGAATGTAAAAGTGTTAGATATAATATATAAATATCTAAAACTGAGAGAGAAACTTATGTGTAATCAAGTAAGCTACAATCAAGAACGTATGTATTGTAGCTTAAGTAAGCTACACTATATACTCTCATTGTCTGTTTCATTCATTCCAGGCGAAGGCAGAATGGCTAGGGAGCTGGCAATTCTGTTCAGATCCTGTGGGTTCAAGTCCTACGTTGGCATGGATGTTTGTAGCCGTTCGGATTCGACTTTAACCCTTCAGCGGGCATGCCCGTGTACAAAGTGCAACATTTTAGTAATTTTGAATGGTTTGTTTTTACATCTAAGGTTTGAATGTTCTAAGCAGTTTCTGTTTATAGCTACACCCTTTCTGATGCAGGTCTGATTTTCTGACCCTTGTATTCCTTTACCTCCAATGTTAGTCGTGATTTAACCGTGATAAACCAGCGATTATACTGGATTACAATACAACAAAAGCAGGAGTTGACGGAGTCAATCAAATTTGCAAGTATTACAAGGTATCCCGCATATCACGAAGACGGACAATCTTACTATTTTTTTTTTTAGGTTTTTAAACATAATAGGAATCCATTCGCAAGTTATCCTTAGATCCAATAAACCGGACAGTTTTGAAATAAGGCGATTGTATCTGCATTCTTTGGCCTTTAATTGTAAATATATCTCAATATTATCAACATTTTATATCTTGTAATAAAAAGCAGAATTATTATTTTCATTTGAAAACAAAGTTTTTTCAAAATGAATAATCAAGGTTGAAAGAGACGTTGCACTTTGTGCCACGCGCGCCTGCTGGTGTTCCGAAAATTGATGCCCGCTGAATGGTTAACCGGTAGGTCCCGGTCTAATTAGCCCTCTTGCAGCAAAAAGTTGATCGTAGTACTCCAAACCAAACTGTTTCATTCATATAGTGTGAAAAATTGCCTTCGTCGAAACATTCTTCACAGTACAGCCGACATAATGTCACTGTGAAATGGCCTTCTATCCATTCGATTTTGCTAGTGCTGGTCAGGAACTACTTATAAAATAACATCTCACAATGTATTCATCACGATATCAGTCAGATGCAGGATAAGAGAAACTGTCTAGTATAGTAAACGCAAAAACGGAGAAGGTTCTTAAACCAGAAATACGAAATCTCTAGCATGTGTTATCTTACCCACCGCGCCAAAAACACAAAATCTGTAGGTGGTGCTATCTCGCCTAATGGGTTAAAGAAATGGAATCAAATACGACTTTTCATCTCACCCAAAGAGCAAAGGGTACGAAATCAATTAGGGATTTTTATATACTAGGTGTTTACGCTTCAGAGGAGAAACTCATCAGAGGTTGATTTGCTGCAGTGTAACTTCACTGAGACTTCCAATGATGTGCCAGTGTCTTTGACATAAATTACCGCTCCATAGGCTTGTTCGGAGGCGTGTATCCGTGTATTTCTAGCTTAAAAATACTATCATTCAAAATATAGCGATCGACATCAATACTTTCAACTACTTGGAGGGTTTTCACAAATTTTTTTTCTATTCTTGAGCATCTTTAGCTAAGAGTGGCTCGTCCCAGTCAATCTTTAAATTTTTGAATAAATATCTTTGCTCGAACTGTAATTGGTCCTAAAAGTCCTAAAGGGTCGAATAATCTATAAAAATGAGATAATATTGATCTCTTAGTGCACTTTGATGAATAAATTGATGGAGAAACAATAAATTTAAATTTATCAATTTTTGAATTCCAAACCAGACCTAGTGTCTTTACTGTTTCTCTTGATTGATCAAAATGATATTCTTTATCTTCGAACGGCACATATTTTAACAGTTCTCTTTCGTTAGAAGACAATTTACAAAGTTTCATTCCACCAGCTTGTAACATTTTTATCAACTGGTTTTATAACTCCTTAAAAAGAGAACCTTAAAAAGAGATCCTCCTTAAAAAGAGATTTCGAAAGAGAACTTTAAAAGTTGTTTCCGAAACTTATACAGGCGAGCACGGAAGTGCATTACGGCAGGTGGGAGTTACTTCGAAACATAATAAATGGGTATGTTTTTCATGTAATATTTTCTGGAGTTATTAGATCAGTCCTGAAAATTAATGGCCCTACCTTGTACGACAACAAAGCGGCTATCAAATTTTCTAATTTCTTATTCCCTCATTTGATTTATAGCAAAATTCCCCCATAACATGAAAATTAATTTTAGTAATAATATGCTACCAAAGAATTAACTCTAATGGTTATGAAATAATTATCCACCTCCCAATAATCAATTAAAAGTTCTTTTTTTTTCAATATTGACTTTATCTCTTAAAATGTACAGACGATAGATAGTATTAGGTAATAATGTATGTCTTCAAATGTATAATGTATGTGCTTTGCCACCTCTGCTTGAAGTAATCCAATTTTTTACTTTCTGTGGAATTAAATAATATCTTCATTGATGGCATAATACACACGTGCTTCTTATTTTTCTTAGTCCCTTAATCAGTGATAAAATCAGGGTAAATAATGCCATCTGTAATGTAGGGAAGACTTAATACCACTGTCGCTAGAGGAAATACAAAAAAAAAAATTCATTGATTTAAAATTAGTACAACAAATTTATTACGAACCTTTCACACCAACAATTTATTTAAACACCAGATAGCTGTACCCGAAACGAAGGACGAGGTGCGAAAATTTTAATTAAAACAAAAATATCCGAATTATCTCTACTTAATTAAAAGGTCTTTAAAAATTCTCAGTTCATTAAGGCTCGATATTAATTGTTTTAAAATCAGAAGTCGGTCTTGCCGGGGAGTTTTGCGAAAACAACTTTTTACCCTGACAGTTAATTAAAAACAAACTTTATATTAAATTAAATTATCTAGATGGATATTATTTTCGAAAAATTTAATTAAGAAGTTGTCACTTTCCAGACGCAAGACATTTTTAAAGGAATCCGAGGATAAAAAAACACAAATTTGCCATTCCCCCGATAAGATAAGACGCATTCGAAAATCACAATAGAATTGGTATATGCTTAAAAAAAATAAATAATAAAAAAAAAACTGAATCCGATTCTATTTGCAAAAGAATTTAGCTTTTTATCTTAATTTAATGTTAAGTGTTTTTAATTTTGTAAAATGCTCTGCGTTAATTGAAGATAAAGGCTGAATTAAGTTGTATTGTGTTTTTCTTACTTTTAATTGCTTAGAAGAAGGTGTCTCGTTTGTTTTAAAAGATGAGAGTTGTTATTTACAGATGTGCTTAAAATCCGAGACGTGTCTCTCGGATTCAGCGTAGTGGACTCATCTGTTCAGATTGCTTTGTACTAACCCTATTGGAGTCGATCCCCTCAATGTTAAGCTACGTAGGAAATGTGTCCAAAGATTGCCGACTTGGATTTAAAGACTTTTTTTTAATTGTACTCTGTAATAGAGAAAGAAATTTTACACCTTGGGGTATTTTTCGTTTTAAAAAAATGCAAATAATATTTTAAATTTTAAATCATTCGGGGGAAAATCTGGTATAGTTGTAAGGTTTACATAAGATTCGATTCACAATAATCGAACTTTTATGTGAATAAAGTTAAAGAAGCCGCTTAAGATATGCTAATTGCGGCATACGCAGGTGGTATAAATACCAAGCAGCTAGATTAAAGAAACGAAGTGTTGAGGGAGGAACTAGTTTGATGCTAACCTACCTTCTTATTAGGCCCAAAGTTTACGCGGCAGCGCTGCTGGTTGACTTTTCAAGTATTGTGAATATTGCAAAGTGTAATTTTCTTGAATGAGTAGTTATACAAGTGAATATATAGAATTGTACTTCCCTTGCATGAATGCTACATATTATCTCGTACTAGTAATACGCATCGCTTACGTAGAAAATAATAGATATATGTGCAAATGCTTGAATAAACATTTTTATTAATTTAGAACTGTGTTTGAATGAAATTATTTAGAGTGCCACTTCAAGATATTCATACCCAAGGCAGGATAGAAGTGCAAATAACTCTATATACGATGTTTTAAACGCTCATCAATTCATTTGGTGGACGAAATTTATGAAATGAATCCTGTTGCGGGGTGCATAATAGTTCGGGATATCTGAAAATACCATTTTCATTTCATTATCAGCATTTATGCAGGTATAAATAGTAGACACATTTCCCCCATAGGTTTATTCATAGGTTTTTTCCCCATTACGAGAGAATCCAATAGGGTTAGTACACAACAGACTTTAGGATAACAGAAAGTAAATATTATTAAGGAATTTTTCCCACCAATTAATATATATTTAAGGACAAATGTTATTAGGCATTTGAAGGTTTCTAATCACCATATTATTCAGACCATGCTTCATAATATCATGATCAGCTACACATCTAGGACGCGAGAAAAGGTGACACAAATATTCTAATTTTGAAATATGAGGAAGCTAAGCGACGGACGGTGGATTGGAGATAACATATTGTGACATCATAGGCTTTTCTCTGAGGCTTTTGAAAATGAATAAAATCGCGGCCAAGAAAACAGATTCCGAGTTGTAAATGATAAGGCCCGAGGTTAACAAAAAACTTGACAAATTTAATATCAATAAAAAAAGAACAAATTAAATTTAAAAAGTACAGTAGATCAGCTTGACATTTTAGCAGTTACAGTAGGACAGTGCGTCAGCGATTTATCAGCGGTGCTTTGAAGCTCCGTCGCCTTAGCGGGATCTCTCAACGTACAGCCGCTAGCTAGATGTTTCAACGAGGCTCTCCTCAAAATCTCCAAGTCTTCTGACTATATCTCGAGGTCTTTTCTTTGACAGCATCCATTCCAATTCCTCGAAATGCTTCTGTTTCCCAGAGCGGGGACCGGCGGATTAGCTGGTGAGAGTTCTTCTTATCGTCGAATATTTAGGCATACTTTACGATCTCTACAGTGTCAAACTCCCTGCGATATTGTTCCAAAAAGATAGATTTACAAGTGGTGATGTGCGATAACGACGTTTTCGTCCAGTTTTCAACCGTGTTCTTTCAGTAACCGATATGTCGGTGGATTAAATATCACTCAAGGAATTTTCACACGTGTTCCGAAATCGCTGGGAACTTGAAAAGGATATTTCGATAAACACGCAGCTGTGTTTGTGCAACCAGTGGGGTCTTGTGAAAATAAAGCCATACTTGTATGTTGCTACAATATCGTGAACATGGATAATTCAACATCTATAGCAACAAAGATATTCGACTCATATGTTTAGTTTGGGTCTGATTTAACAATTCTAACAGAAATTAATTATTCATCACCCAAACCAGTAAAGTGTAGGGATTCAGAAAACAAAACTCTAAAATTATTAAATTTTAAATATCCAGGCTTAAAACGAGCTATATAACGTATAGAACAAAGTTCAACAAACCGCATGTTTCTAGACCAGCTAGAACAATTTTTATGCTTTACTGTCTATTTATATATCCTTCAGTACACCTGTAATTTGAGTCTTTTTATCTCGAAATGGAATATTTCCATCATTTGTCATCTTTAAAAGGATATACCTAAAATTTGTCGTAAAACATCGAAATAAAATTTTCTACTGAGTTTCTTTGTTCCGTTTTTATTAAACTGTTTTCATGATTTTTTATTTACTTAATAAAAAAGTTTTGAACATATTTTGTTTCAATTTTTTTTCAAAGTGATTATTAATTTAAAATAATTCTAAATACAAATAATTTTCTAATGCACAAGAATGAAAAAAACTCTGCAAATCGAGCTACTACAGAGTTTCAGCGATTAAATCAAAAACTAATCAAGCTATATTTGAATTTTTAATATATTAGTATATAAATATTTCGATTGTTAAACTTTTGATTGTGATATATATATATATATATATATATATATATATATATATATATATATATATATATATATATATATATATATATATATCTGCGGCTTGTTACAAGAAGTGCCTAAGCCAGTTTTCTCCGAGATGACTTTGTTTTCTTATATCAATTTTAAAAAATATTATTTTCAATGTAAGAAGTGCTCAAGTCTGTACAATGGTTTAGAAAACACTTTTAAAGCATGAGACAGACTTGGATATTTCTTTCATTGAAATAATATTTTTTTAAGAGACATAAGCAAGCAAAGTCATTTTGCAGAAGATTGACTTAGGCACTTTTTGTACCAAGCCACAGATATATATATATAAATTAGTTAGCTGTACCCCCCTGCTCCCCCCAGTCTCCATCCCCCCCACCACGGCTACTTTCCGCTGTCTCCTCGCCGCTTTCAGTCATAGGCGAATGAAAACATTTTTTTCTTATTTTAAGAAACAAACTGTTTATAACCTGCAAACAGAGATGGCGCCACTGCACTAAACAACCATAAAAAATTAATAGATTTTAACTTAATAGTATTTTATTTAATTAGGTATTAACTCTTTATAAATAGAAAAAAAAATCACATGCTCGTAAACACATGGTGCGTGTAAAAAAAAAAAAAAGGTACGAAAATTCAGCGTTTCCAAGTGGCCTATAATTTGACCTCAATTTAAATAACAATTCACATATATTACAACTCAAAAAACGTTGTAGATTTTAGTTCACTTTTTTTTAAATATAGAGAGAAGATATGAAAATCTTGATGGGGAGACATTTGATGAAAAATCGTTACAAATTTTCAACAAGTACAAACAAAATAATATTCCCTGATTCAAACCCCTTTAAGCTTAGAATCAAGATTTAGTTATAGCAGTGTTTCCCAACCTGCTTTGACGGATCCCTCCAATGGTTTTATACATCTCACGACCCCCCCCCCCCAACCTCCTCAGTTTCCATCCTTTATATTTTCATAAAGGTCTTTTAAGTATTAAGAAGAAAAAAACATTAAACTGAATTTTAAATAATTTAATTAAAACCAAATATTAAATTTAACAAAAATGAAGTAAATGGAGTCATTTTAATGTGATGGCTGTAGTTGCAAATGCATACCCATCTTCGAAATTAATGGTTGGGCGTTTGATAAGGCCCCATATCATCTGCGACTGTTGTGTGGGCAGGAGATACCTGTCTTTACATAGCAAGCCTTCAAGTAATTGGCCCGAGGTAGCCTAATGGTATCTCGTCTGCTTTCGATGCTGAGGTCCCTCGGATCGAATACCAACGAGCGCCATTAAATACCTCCGTGTCTAGGCTGCATATGGACACTTTAAATACGTAGACCGGAAAGTCTCTCTATGAGGTCAGAGAGAGTGGGAGAGGGTACAATACCCCCATATGTCGCCTCTAGGGATGCTCGGTCAAACTTGAGGTGACACCTGGATAATTAGGTCTCCGACCCTTGTGCTGTCATAACATGGAACAGCATCTCTGAGCTCGCTAGCCTACAGGAACCTGTATATGGACATGTTCTAGAATACTTCGTGTTTCTAATGCAAGGGGGCGTTAGTAACAGCCTACAACTAGTAGTAAAAGCAATTCCATAAGGGATAATTATGATATTTTTTTTAAACTGCATTGCATTTTCTCAGTATTAAATTCTGAAGTCTCCATTGTTATTTCTGAGAAAAGTGTATTTTTAATGTATGAGAACTGTTTGAAAACGTTTTTATAAATTTTTATTGGGTTATTTATACTCAAATATGTAATTACAGAATAATTTAGATATTCTGTTGCTATTGTTTCCAGCCTTAATGGCCTCAAAACAATTTTTAAAACATTTTATCTAACGGTTATAATATTTCGCAGCAAAAATTTTTGATGTTTGTAAGATAATATTGCTCATTTTTCCCCTTAGTGTAAACTTAATAATGCTCATTAAAATATCGCTGACGTATATGCAAGAAACATTTTATGGGTTCCAGCAGAAAATGTAAATTTTATGAGAAAAGAAAATAATTGCATCAGTGATCTGATATATTAATGCATGAGAATTTACAACTTTAATTAGCTCTTTCACTCAAACAGCATTTTCAAGTTTGTAAACAAAACTGCCCGTATTTTTAGGAAT
Source organism: Dolomedes plantarius (assembly GCA_907164885.2). Classification (NCBI taxonomy): domain Eukaryota; kingdom Metazoa; phylum Arthropoda; class Arachnida; order Araneae; family Dolomedidae; genus Dolomedes; species Dolomedes plantarius. The sequence goes on from OU015496.1 coordinate 107,805,111, forward strand.
AGTTATTTCACCTATACCGTGGCAGTACATTGTTACACAAAATTTGTTTCCTTTTTTCCTTGATCCTAGATTAAAGTAACATTTCAACCATGAACAAAGTTCAGGAGACTTGTATTACTCCCAGTTTTTTTATTTTTTGGGGCTATAAAACCTACTGATATGGTTACCATTTCCAAGAAGTTTGCGTCTTCAAGCTATTTTATCGAAAAGAAAAAGTAAGATTTCTTTCCATCATTAAGTTTACTGATAAGCCTGTTTCGAGTCTCGAAGCTATTTTATCGAAAAGTAATATTCCTTATTTGTTCTGAAATTCATATCTGCTGTCTCGAAGAAGAAAGCAAACCGGGTAAAATGGGGAAAAAAAGCAATTTTATAAATATGATGCCAACAGATTACAAGACACAATCATTTTATCTTATTAAGGGTGCTGTACTTTAGTAACTCTTGCCAAGTATTTTTGAGGCTTGGCACCCTCCTGTTCTTGGAGGAGATAGAAAAACTGGAAAACATCCCAAGATCCGAAAATTTCAAAACAGCGCCATAATAGTATCAAATTTCGTAACTCGGGCATAAGTTTTGTTACAATTTCACTTTCTTTTTAAGTCAGAATCTTGTATATTTAAAATTTATTGCATATTCAAAGTCACTTCACAATAAGATTAAGTATAATAGATAAGCTAAATTAAATTATAAAAGAAGTTACTAAATTTTATAATTAAAATATAGTACTCATTTGCATATAGTATTTGGCTATACATTCTGTTAGCTACCTCAAGATTTTAAGGGGGTCCGGGACACATTTAAAAATTTTCTTTATTTATTGAGTTAAAATTTTGAATTTTTTTGTGATGGTCAACCATATAAATTGTAAACAAAGTCACATCATAAAATTTTTTAAAATGTTTTAAAAAAATTTTAAATTTAAAAATTTGGTAATTTGGTAAAAATTTAAAAATTTGGTTTTTTAAAAGTGTGGTAATTTAAAATCTTTATAACTCGAAATATTATTTGTCTAATTTCAATTTTTTTTTCATTTAATTAAACAGAAATATATAAGTTTTAATTTTGATTCAGCATTTTTTGAAATAGTAATTTTTAAAGAAATTAAAAATATTTAAATTAAAAATTACAAAAAAAATTATGTAACTTATATTTAAAAGATCATGTTTTCAAAAGTAAATATGTCTTTCAAATTTGCTGAATCAAAACTAAAGTAAAATAGTTGAAAAAGACATGTTCCAAGTTTCAATCATTTATCTTTAACGGTTCTTGACTTATAAACAATTTAAAGACGAGAAATGGGGAAAAAACCATCATGCGTAAAAACGCACTTACAGGTTTAAACAACGATTGGCTACTATTAGAATGTTGCAAAAAAAATAATTTATGATGTTCTAATTAAGATAGAAACATAATTTAAACGTTATTTTAAGCTTAAAAGAATACAAAAAAAAATTTAATGCAATAAATTTCTTTTCGAAATTTCGAACAATTTTGTGTCCTGGACCCCCTTAACAAAGGATTACGTTCCTCAATAACGATCCTGCGGAGAGAAAAAAATTGTCCTGCGTCGCTAGTTATAAATTTGGTAGCGCGCCAAACTCAATAGCAATAAACAGTTAAACAGAAAAGTACCAAAATGCGTCAAAAAGAAAGAAAAGTGGTAAGCAACGATAAGTAATCCTACGTTAATAACCCGCGGCAGTTTCGTAAGAAGAGACTACCTGAAATATTTTTTTTTCAGATACTATTGGCCACTGCTTGGCGATATTTTAGGTTTACACTGATAATTATCCGCTCTTGTAATCAAATCATGTCATCAATATTGTAAACGTCACACTACAGACAATTTATATGGCTACCATACTTGGTGAAGATTCACCCAAAATTGCGATAAAAATAGAATTGAAACAAATAGCGATTATCACTAATTTTAATTTAAATTACTGTTGCTGTATTTTATTTTAACAGAATATAATTAATTTTACAACAATAATTTTCCATTGATAACAGATTTAAATGTATAAGTGGGTAAACACATAAGTAATTTATAGCTAAAAAATTGTGACACTGAATAAAAATTATCTACACAAATAAATTCTGATTATTACTGAAGTTTAAAAGATTTTTCAAAACTAATTTTAAATTTTCATTTTTAAGTTAGGAAATCCTTCTTAGTGAAATTAGAAAAGCAAAGCCTTTTTTTTCATTCTCCAGTAATCCTATGCTCCTTATATCCTGGAAGAAATAGTTTCGTCATGATTCCTAGAATAATGGAACATATTTATGGAGAAACCCTCATTGATCCCTAAAGCGTTATATCTCATGCTATAAGCAATACCATCAGCGGAACTAATACCGCTAAATTACAAAATATATATACGCTGTAGAGGGACCATTACACGCTTAAGTGATCACAAGAGCTCCCTGCGAAATGGATTTGAACAGATCTACAAAATTACCGCAATGTCATCGTGAAAAGCTCGGCTATTTCCGATTCTTCCCTTACTTATATGTATATATAATAATCGAGATTTGGATAATAATTTGAAATAATTGGCTTTGTGTCTGGAATATGAGAAAGCATTCTTTTCACTTATATTCAGAAATTGCGATAAGAGGATATCTAGACCTGTTATTACAAATATATTTATAAAATTGCTGTTTTAGGCGAATTATTTTTCTACTATGCTCTTCACTTGAATACATTTGTCAAGTAGTCTTTGACAAAAGGAAATTGAATTAAACTACAGGGTGTTTAAAAAAGAATCATCCTATTAAAAAAATCATAATTACTCATCTTTTAATCCGATTTGATCAAATAATGGTATAGACAGAAAGAGGGAAATCTCAAGTTTCACACAGTTGCCAACAAGTATCACCAACGCTCTTCCTTCGCCCGCCACTTCAGTGTTTACGAAGATGGCGACTGCACAACAGAAATCAATGAATCATTCGATTGAAAAAAGTCATAAATATTCATCTTTTAATCTGTTTTGATCGAATAATGTATAGACAGAAAGAAGGAAATCTCGGGTTCCATGCAGTTGCCGACAAGTAGCGCTAACGCTCTTCCTTCACCCGCCACTTCAGTGTTTACGAAGATGGCGACTGCACGATAGAAATCATTTTGTGTTCTACGCTTTGCGCAGTGTGAGTCCGTAACAACAGTTCAGCGTGATTTTCGTCTACAAAACCCTGGTAGATTGAAGTTCCTATCTCTCAGAGCATTAGGCGATGGTATAAACAATTCGAAGACACGGGTTGTCTGTGTTCGTATAACACCCTAGGAAGCAGTGTATGCAAGCATGCTCGCAAAAGTTTGGGACGAATTTGCCTATCATATATAGACATATGTCGTGCATCCAGAGGTGGACATATTGAGCACCTTTAATTTGGTTTGTAAAAAAACTTTATGATTAGCCTTGTAATATAAAATTAATTTTAAGTTTCGGTGTTCAATATTTTTCATAATATACATATTTCAAATCAGGTGATTCTTTTTGAAACACCCTGTATTATAAGACATGTGGCAGTTTTAAATGCTACTCAAAAAGGATGCATCTATATATATATATATGAAAGAGCTTGTCTGTTTGTTTGTCCGCTATAGAATCATAGACTGTTTCACCCACCGGGACCAAATTCGGAACAGTTAATGTTTTGGACCCGAGAAACTTAAATCAGGAAAAACGAAATTTAGGGCTCAATTAGTTTTATTTAAATTAATTTTTTAATGTTTTTTGTGCCCGATAGAGGTGCGTGTACCCCCTGTGGATACCCAACAACCAGCTGCGTTAAGAGGGGTGGTTTGAGGATGACAGAGGGGGGGGGGTCTAATTCCAATGCGCAGAAGAAAGAGGGTTGGTAATGACCTTTGACTCTGGCTCCCCAGATAAACACAACTTTCCTGGCTCTGCTATGTGTTGCAGTAATGGGAAAGTACAATTGCCTACAATTCAAGAACCACCCGAGCCTTTGAGAACATTACTCACAGGTAATACATCTGATTCAAAACATTTTTTTACAAAACATACGAGTTTAAGGAAAAAGGCTTCATGGGGAATCAAGCCTTACTTTGATTAAATAAAGGGGATAACGCATCTTGCACTTTACCTCTTGGGTGAAATGGAAAAAAGTGCGTTTTTAAGGGAAAAATAAATAAAGAGCGGGAGTGCAGCCCAGTATTTTTTTGATGGAATGCATGAAATATTTTATATCTATATATCTACCCGGGCAACGCCGGGCAATAATGCTAGTAACTTTATAAACTGAATATAGAGTAAACTTAAGGCTGCTGTGTACTAACCCACTGGTTTCGTCACCTCAATATCAACCTATGAAGAAAATTTGTCTACTATTTACAGCTACATAAATAATAATAATAAAATAAAATAATATTTTCAAATAGCCTGAACTTTTCTGCCTCCTGTAACATAATTCATTCGATAAATTTCGTCTACCAAAGGAATTTAGGAGCGTTAAAAACACATTATATCAGATTTTCTCTCCAAATTATTTAAATTTTAAAATATATTAATTTTTTAAAAAAGGAAAATGCCCAAAGGTGTAACATTTCTTTCTCTACTACGGAGTAGAATTTTTAAAAAAATCTATAAAAACAAGTGAACAATTCTTGGACCACTTTTCTCCAAAGGTTAACATTGAGGTGAGCGAATCCAAGAGGGTTAGTTTACAGCAGTCTTAAGCAGTTTGTCGTGAAGGTAAACAAGAAAAAAAACTTCAGAGCTGATATCATTTAAAATTTAGTGTTCGTTTCATAACTAGATCTATGAAGTACCGAAGAGGACCTATAAAACGAAAGTAAGACTATTTACAATGCATCAAAATATTCAGCCCTACCCGGGCTTCTCCCGTTTATCGAATCCCTTGACACTCGTTCCCTTGACACAGTTCCCTTGAATGTAAATTTTGTTCACTTTTAATTGAGAAAAAATCCCCATAAAATCAGTACATCTTCAAATGATCTATTTATGATTAAAAAGTTTGAATTAAAAGTATGAAAGATAGAAAAAGAATTAATAATTACAAGATAAAAGGAACTTTTTATATACCATGTTTTTAAATTTTCTGTTGAATCATATAAATTTGACAATTTTATGTATTAATAAATACTTTTTAAAATTTTTTTGATGAATTATCCCATCAACTTGAAATAAAATGAAGTTAATTGAAAGTTAACTTGCGTCTAAATTTCGTTCCCGTCATGCCCGATAGATGGCTGCACCAGTCTACGAAACAAAATTAACTGAAAAAGGATTTAATTCTGTTTAAAGATAGCTAAAACTATTAAAATAATGCATTGTCATCGTGTTCTGAGCTATTCTAAAAGTTTCAAATGTCTAGCTAGTCGGGAAGTCAGTTAAAAATCGATTACAATATTTGTACTGGACAAACACATACATAAACAAGAAAGCGAGTTAATAAAAACACGGTAAAAATTAGACACACGATGAAACATTTATTTTCAGTGATTCATTTTTTAGTGAGAATCACGCTGTGAATGAATCACGATTTGTTTACATCGTCAAACATAGATGATCTCACACCTCTTTAGATTCCAAATAACTCTAAAACTATTGAAGTAACAGATTAAGTGTAAGCAGAAAAAATTATCAGCTATTAAAGCTCATTCTAAATATAAATAATTTATGTACTTTCATGAAATAAACATCGATTTTAATTTTTTAAAACATGGCGGGTTACGTTTTGTACTGCCACTTGTAATCGGTGGAGTATGCATTTAGAATTGAAATATCACTAAAACTATTAAAGTCACAGAATAAGTGTACACAGAAAAAATTATCAGTTTTGAAAGCTCTTCCGAAAAATGCAACATCTTTGTACTTTCATGAAAAAAAAAAATATACATCGATTTCGACATTTTCAAACATGGCCGAATTACATAACGGATGCCATACCGGAAACGGTCTACCCGGAATTATTCCGCCAACCTACCGACAAAGTTTTTCCTTTATTTATATAGATTAAAAGGTATTGATAAAACATTCCACTATACCTTTTATAAATATTAGCAAATAAAATAGAATATATTTCACATCAGCGTCTTGGTCAGTAAGACGTTCGTTCGACTTTAAAGCAACACTTTACACGCATTTAGAATAAGAACTGGGAATTTCTTCTATGGAAGGACAAAAATAAGTTCTGACTCTGTACAGTACTGTGACAGCTACGAGTGACAGATATATATGGAGCTGGAAGTGAGACCAAAGGAAAGTTATCAAAACTTTGAAAACTTTAGTGAAATACATAAATGTATGGGCTTTAAAGGAAAAGAATATCGGGTCAGGGTGATGCAGGATTTTACATATATGTCTTAAGAGTTTTCTGGCAGAGTTATAAAGAAGAACTGGACTGCAGCAAAGAATTTATGAACGAAGAATATTTTTGAGAATTATTCGTGGTACGAAGGTAAGAAAAAGTAGTCTAGGGCCATTCTCTACAGTAAGGCCATCTGGGAAATATTTGTTCCTTTAATACCCAGAACTGAAACATGTATACATAGGCGGTGTTCAAGAATTCAGAAACACCTAACAAATAATGAAACTTCTGCGCGTTTCTCTCTTCAGACGTTATTGGGAGACCCGAAATAGCTTGAGAATTTCATCTTAGTTGCTTTTCTTGTTTATGTATTTTCCATTCTGTTCTCCTTTGCAATTTTGTATTTTCCCCTTTTTTCAGTAAACCTGTTGTTTAAGCCCGATCTTATGTATGAAAGTGTGTGTGGTGTCCAACGAAGCCCGAACTTGTGTTATTCGGATTAAGCGAAATCATTCTTAAAATATACTTAAACTACATAATAACGTGTGATTACACAGTATATTTTATAAGGTCTGTCTGAACACTACCAAATCTCGGGACGAAATGGGTGATAAGAGAGCGAAACGCTGCCTAGCACAGTATAGTAGAGTGTAAGTTGTTCGTTCAGTAGAGTGTAAGATTTTAGACGATCAGTAGATTGTTGAAATGGTTTTGAAAGAACCTGTGCACGTCTCAGACGAGAGTAAAGGTGGAGCAGACTGTGACAGCGAGCAGAGGGTATCCCACTGAGACGCCGAATTTGATGTAGCGCTACGCTACGTAGAGTAACACTCCGTCGCGACCAGAGCTGACACCATTTTTCTGACGCGTTGACATAATTTGGCTTAAAGAGAGAGGTATTCTTCTCTTCGACGAAAAAATTTAACAGATTCTTTCAAACCAATGTAGTTCTCCCCGCACATGATTTCGTCTTATGGTTAGAGACAGGGCAGAGTTTTGTATGTCGGAATAAAGGATGTTTCCAATCACCAGCAATTATGTCAGGGCCCGATTATGAATACTGGGGGCCCCTAAGGAAATGCTATTTGGGGGCCCCCCTTACGAACATTTATAAACATGAGAACTATCCATGGACTATACTATTAGAAGAACTACACCAAGCATCTGAGGAAAAGTTGTTAAAAATCAGGATTAAAAAATCGTGTTTGATTTAAATTTTGATTCAAATAACAATTTAAAGCAAACAACCCTGCATGCGAGTCCTATATTTTCTATTACAGTGTATGGCTGATAAGATGAAGCATTCATAAACATGTTTCACATCAAATTGAAAACACCTTTCACCTTCTGCTGTACGTCTGATACAACCTGATAGTTTAACATTTTTCGTAAAGCAGAAAGCAAAATAAAAACTTCCACTTATCTGGCTCCCTATCTATTTTCATGTTGCCAAACATGTTAAAGAGGACAGTTTTGGGGCCCCCAAGCATCAGGGGGACACTGGGCAAAGTCCCAATTTGCCCATGCGATAAAAAGGCCCTGTGTACAGTATTTTTTCCATCCCTGATGCACATCTGTGATGTTCCAATGCTTTGTAAATGAAGATTTTCCGTAGTCTGCAAATAATATAACTTACTCCCAGTTTTAATATATATAGTACGATGAAGATGTTGATTCAGCTGTGGTAATCACTTGAGCAGAACCATTTTGTTTGTTATTAAATGCTACAGTTCCATTATTTTTTATAAATCATCCCTCTCGTTACATTATTATAGCAACAATTGTTTTACCTTAACTTTTATGCGGTTAGGATTTTGCGTAATGGACCTCTAAGTTCATTGAATAAATTGGTTCTTTTAAACTATGAACATCCATCTAGAAGAGTGTTTCCCAACCTGTGGAGGGGGTCGCCACAGTTTTTACCATGTTTTTATTAACTTGCTTTCTTGTTTGCGTGTTTGTGTCAAGTACAAGAAATTTACCACTTCGTGTTTTTCTAATCACAGATTAGAAAATCCATAATTTTACGTGTTTTAATTAACTCGCTTTCATGTTTGTTTGTCTGTTTGCCCAGTTCAAATCTTGCAATTGATTTTTAACTAACTTCCCGACTAGATAGACATTTGAAACTTTTAGAATAGCTCAGAACACGATGACAATGCCTTTTTTGATACTTTTAGCCATCTTTAAGAGAATTAAATTCATTTTCAGTTATTTTCAGTTAATTTTGTTTTGTAGACTGTTGCAGCCATCTATTGGCCGGAACGGTAACGAAAAGTTATATGCAAGTTAACATCCAATTAACTTCATTTTCTTTCAAGTTGATGGGATAATTCACCAAAAAATTTTTATTAATACATAGAAAAAGTATTTATTAATACATAGAATTGTCAAGTTTATATGATTCAACAGAAAATTTGAAAACATGGAATATAAAAAGTTTTTTTATCTTGTAATTATATTGAACTAAAGTAACTGTTTGGCAAATTTCACTGAAAAAAGTTTTCAATATTTATTTACCATTGTTGATTAGATAATTAAAATTACCTAACAGGAATTAATTATCAACAAATGTGCACAAATTATAATGCGGAAAACAAGTAGCGATGCTAAAAGCACACTGTTTATTAACAGTACAAAACTTATACTGCAGTATTTTACAACTTTACATTTTTACGATTTTGTTGTTGTTGTTGTTCAGTTTCGTAGATAAATTTGTTAATATTAATCTAAATAACAAAATTTCTTTCCATAGTATTCTGAAGTAACATTTAGATTAATTTTCGATGTTTCCACATTCTCATTATATTTGTTTGCTTAAAAATTCAGATTGTTTTTAGATTTATATTGTTGAAGTATCTTTTAATTCATTTTATGTGAAATACTAATTTTATTTTCCACATTCTTGAGCAACTTAAAATAATTTAAAATGTGACATTGACATGGAACGTTAACGAGGCAAAGGAGAACAAAGCTCCATATCCTCGGAAAGGATAATTTTTTGTGTCTATATTTCCGTTCTCAGGATTAAATGAAAAGTGGTTACGTTAAATGTAAAAAAAAGTAACAATAATATACAGTAGAACCCACTTAATACGATCACGGTTAATACGAGATCATGCGTAAAACGTACGTACAAATTGTTTTGAAATATTTTTTTAAAATGTGTAATAATGCAAAATTCCACGCTTTATACGAGGGCCTTCGCGGATAATACGAGAGCTGAAATGTCTAAACTTACTAAATATTTTTAAAAAATGAATATTCTATGTATTTGTACATAAACAATTTTGTCATTTTGAACTTTAAAAGACAAATGCTTTAACGATAAAAGTTAACGATTGATCTTTGGGGTACTCCAAATTTTGTTTAAAAACTAAAGCAAATACAATTACACTGAAGTAAAGGTATGTCATTCTAATTATTTTACTTTATTGTCTAGAAAATTGTTTACATTTTTAATTATTTTTTTTTTATTTTTTTTATTTTATTTTATTTTAATTTTTTTAAGTTTTCTAGGGAAAAAAGATTAAAATTTATATTATGCCTAATTGTAGCATTAAATGATCACCGTAACCACTTATAAAACTTCGTGAAATATTGAAACCTTGATTGATTGGGGTATAGACTTGAGAGTGATCATTCTAAACCTCTGTCATCTCCGTTGTGCAGGCCAGATAGGCCGGGAATAATGGATTTAAATTCCAGGGGCATCCCTCTGGACAACCGTTCCCCTTCCCGTGGCAGCATTGATTCATAAATTTTTCTCCGATAGGCAAGATGGTGGTAAGTTTCCGGGAGGGCCTCAGCTTGAAATCGGTCGGTTTAGTACCAAGGGCGGCGGTGGACGCAGCGTAGTACGGGTGTCACTGGGCGTACCCCACGGATCCTCCTTCCTAGGTGGAGTGAGATCAGGATCCGTGGCCTATTTAACTATTCTTTCGATTCCCCCAAGCACACTCAGTGTTACTATGAAAGACTGAGAAAGCATGAAAATACTTGAGAGTTAGGTGAAAAATACTTGAAGCTCAATACTGTCTATAAGAAGTGATAGTTTAAATATTTGCGAAAAACTACCAGAAATTGGCGCAGAAAAGATCCACATTTCTGTCAGAAAAAAGTGGTAACTAAACCCGTACTGAAACGTCAGTGAGAATTTAAAATGAGCCAAGTTATCAGAAAGACAAGTCAGGATCGGAGACAGCGGAATCGCAGTACATATGAGTCAATATCCTTACGAAGGACAAAGTACCCGCGTTGGAAAATAAATAAATATGTATGTAATTCCACTATATGTATGTAATTCCGCTATGCTACAAATTAGAGGCAACGGAGTGAAAAATAGCACCACGGAGTGAAAAACAGTGGGCACAAATCCACTGAGGCACCAGATAGGTGTTCTGAAATGAGGTACTATAAATTAATAACTGGGAAGCAACTAACTTTTTTCATCGTTACACTTGCTACGAATATGATCCAATGGTTATTTTTTCCAAAGTCAATTTCTACTCTTAACTCTATATTTACAAATTGATAATAACAAAAGTTATTTTACGCTGACACGATATTCCGTTCCTTAATGAGATTGATTAATAAGTTAAATTTTCGATTCGTGTTTTAAAGATTCCATCGATTCATTTCGTTATCATCTTCTGTGGCAGACGTACTTTGCCACTGGAATTTTCTTTCTCACAGCAAACAAAATTTTAATTTCAAATTCCATAACCCTTGGCGACAAAAAAAAGTGTAGTTATGCATGTGGTGTAAAAAACTGTATAAGAAAATTATTTCTTTTCTAAAGGACGCAAGCCATAATACAGTTAGTTCCCGTTTAGGTACAACAACGAATGGCGGAAAAGAACTCCTAAGTTTCGAGTTTTATTACTTTGAATAGCATTATAGGCGAAGGAACAAGTGAACATATTTTCACTCTTGTAGGTTCATTAGTGAAACAAGTGGAAATGTAAATATATTTTCATTATCATATGTTCATTAGAGAAACAAGGGAAAAAGTTTACATATTTTCATTATAATATGTTCATTAGTGAAACAAGTGAAAGTCTAAACATATTTTCATTATCATATGTTCATTAGTGATGCAGAAAAGTATTTTCCTTTATTTTCGAAACTAAAGACGGCTTTCAAATCATCAGATATTGTGATTTACCCAAGCGATTCAACATTTGTGGATATGATACGAGTAAACAGCGATTGGGAGAACTATTATTTTTTTTTAATTCTTTGTTTGCATGCATTCTAATTTATTCCCGCTAATTAATATCATGGTTAATTAGTAAGAGGGAAATGAAAGCAGCGCGTACAACAATAAGGCGCTCCTGTTTATAGTTCTATTAATTTTTGTATTTGATACATTTCGTATAATCATATAAAAAGTAATTCTCGTCTTATATATCCTTAAATTATTTTGCACCCAGTCGTAATCTATTTCCTTTCGTAAAATTTGTAACGATAGTCTGGATAGTTTACGTAAGAAACTTCTGGATAGTTATCTAAGGGCAGTTTCCTTCAGAATACCTAAGTCCGGACAGGGCCCGGTTTAGAAAATTCTTGACTATAGGCACAACTCGGGATTGGGAGGGGGAGCCCTAACACTGATATGGGAATAAAATTTCCAAAATTGACAGACAAAAAAAAAAATCATGAATGATTGTGAAAGTACTATTTTATCAAGAATTGGCTATTTGAAGCGTAGAACATTATCAAATAACAAAAAGCAATGCAACATATAAACTTCATTAAAACACCAATACAATGCAACAAGAAAAGCTAATTAATCCCTTATATACACTATAACATACATACAGGATGTATGATATATCCTGTATGATGAACTAACCAATCAATCAAATTTCAAAGGATATATAAAAAAAATTGCTATTTAAAAAGGTAAAATTTAAGAAAAAATTGAATTGGGAATTTTTTCCTTCTTTTCATTTAAAATAATTTTTTTGGGGGGGAGGGGGCAACATTCGAGGGCCCCTAGGCCGGGGCCTACCGGGCCTAATGGAAAATCAGGGCCTGAGTCCGGATAATTTACGGAAGTAATTAATTCGTGCGATAGAGTCGAACCCACGGGTGTTATTAACAGCAATTGGATACCATTTTCTAGTCATGCTATCCAGGTAATGAAAAAAATAAATGCTTGAATAATATTTCTCATATGCTCTTTCGTGAAGTTCTTACCAACTGTGCCTTAAACTTTGTTATTAATTTGTTGTTCTTGATGTCAGGCACGGGAAAAACTAGTCCACGAATCTTGATTAATTACACTTATTAAACATACAAAATGATTAACCCTTCAGCGGGCGTACCCGTGTACAAAGGGCAACATTTTCGTAATTTTGAATGGTTTCTTTTTACATGTAAGGTTTTAATGTTCTATGCAGTTTCTATTCTAGCTACACCCTTTCTAATACAGGTCTGATTTTCTGACCCTTGTATTCCTTTCCATTCATTGGTAGTCCTGATTTAAGCATGGTAAACCAACGATTATACAGGATTACAAAAGCAGGAGTTGAAGTACTCGATCAAATATGTGGCTATTACACGGTATCCCTCATATCACAAAGATGGACAATCTCATTTGTTTTTTTAGGTTTTTTGACATAATAGGAATCCATTCACAAGTTGTCCTTAGATCCAATAAACCGGGCAGTTTTGAAATAATGCGATTGTACCTGCATACTTGGCCTTTAATTATAAATATATCTCAACGTTATCAACATTTTATATCTTGTCATAAAACGCAGAATTATTATATTCATTTGGAAAAATAAGTTTATTACAAAAGGAATAATGAAGGTTGAAAGAGACGTTGCACTTTGTGCTACGCGCGCCAGCTGGTGGTGGAAAAAAAGGTGTTCCAAAAGCTGGTGTTCCAAAAATTGACGCACCCGCTGAAGGGTTAAAGATGAAATGGACACAGCTCTCAATGTATGCACACAGCGACACATTTTCTACGAAACTGAAGGAAGGGCTTGTTCATATTGCTTCCGTCAGCTTCGCCGTTACTCGTATTGAAATATATCTAACCAATTAGAAACCTCTAAACGATAGGCCACGAAATTGCTAAGGTCTGCAATTGGTTTAAAATATGTCAACTCGAGTAACGCTGGCGGATTCTATGGAAACATGCCCTAAGGAGGTAACGAGACAGAGCTCCTATAGGTACGGTATTCTTCCGCACAGGAAATAGTGCTACAAAATCAAATCAAACAATTTTCCTATCCACTCTCTTCACACTTTTTCAAACCACACTTCTACAAGCCACTTGCTTTAACATCTTGGTGTTGCGCAAATTCGCATATCTAGAACCTTAGCTCTTATGGAAAACAGAAAAGGAGAGGAGTGTATCTGGGGGGGGGGGAGAGAGAAAGAAAAAAATAGCTTAATAATGGATTGAAGATTTACAGCTCGTCAAGGGCGCTACCGTCAAATTTTGTAATACGAGATCTGAATCTACCGGGACCGACAGTTTTAGGTCGATTCCGGACGGCTGCAAACACGTATCTACAACAGGATTTGGATGAAGTAAAAATTTTCCCAATTACTGCTATATTTAAATCCCCTTTCTCAACCCTCTCTTAAAGCTAATGATTACATCGCAGTCATAACATCATTTCCCCAGTGGACATTGTTATAAAGCCATGGGCTTTATAACTTGGTCGATTGTAATTTAATTGCATTACTAAAAAAATATTGAATGAAATTATTTCCACTGGGAGTGATGCAGTAGGACAACCTTTCGCGTGTTTTGCTCATGCGCTTGGCGTCATATGCATCTTGGCGACATATTGAATGAACGTGTTTTTCTGGTCTCGCGGAGAAGACACTCTCTGCTTGGCTGCGTTTGAGGTAGTATTTTTTTTTTTTTTTGTGGGTATGTGGTGTGGGGTGCTGGGGAAAAGAGAGATGGATGTAGTCCAACAACCAATTCTTACCTTTTTTTAAGTGAATGTTCCAGATGAATATTTTTTAAATTAATAAAGGGAACTGTTGATGTCATCAAACGACTCGTCTGTATAGTAACTGTGTGAATCATGTTTTAATTTTATTATCTTATTTTAAGTTCGACACGTGGTGCACAAGAGCGACGTGGGTGTTCATAAAATGAAGGTGTAAATTTTCCTCCTTTAAACTTAAATTTAGTCTGCTTTATATCTTTGTAGCTTACGACAGTGAGACTTGAATCCGGTGCATTATTAATTTTCTTAGTAATTTTAACTTATCAATCACAACGCTTTTGAATTAGTTTCAACGGTGATAACAATACAACAGACATGTCGATCGTTAGCATTATACACAGAAACATCGAAAGAAAATCCGTCAACATTAAATACAACCTCAAAGAACATTAATACGTAACCAATTACGATAGTCCTTCTAACAAATAATTCATCTAATCACCCAAAATTGAATATTTCACAAAATTATGCAACGTTCGTATTATTCATCCGGGTATTTCCAATGGCCTCAGATGTCAAGAAGAAAAACGTAGAGAGAGCGTAATTTATTTTGAATAATTCGGAAAGAATTTCCTTTTGGAATAATCACATTTTCCGGCCTATTTATTGATGAATTATTAGCAGGCTGCTGCCGAAATGCGGAAAAATGCTCCCACATTCCGAAAAGGGGAAAATATCCTTTGCTTTTCCTCGCGCCCTCTGCAGAATTACATCTTAATCGAATTACAAGCTCTCTCCGCTTTATTGGATTTTGTTCAAGTTATGTCCTCATATTAAATGCGTTCGTTTGAACAATGCCACATTACTTTTCGTTTGCCTTTAATAAAATCATCTAATTTTTGAACAGATTTCTGCTCTACTTACGGAAGATATTCGCCAGAAATAAAACTGTTGTTCAGAAAAAAGCCAAATGAAGCCAATAATCAACTAATGAATGATAGAAATAAATGCAGCCAGTTGTATTTTTATAAAGAACTAGATGATACACGTCAAAACATGACGGCTGGATAGTAAATAAATGTAGGAATACACAAATTATACTCAACACATCATTGCCAAATGTTAAAAATCATAATAAGAATAGAGAAATACACTTTAAAAAACTACTATTGAACCCAAAAAGAAATATGGTTACTCAACAGCGTGAAATAAACAATCTCCGTTGTATTTAATACTATATCTCACAAACGTAGTTAAAAATGAAAATGGCAAAGAGAGAGATAGAGCTAGAGCGATTCCTCGGAATAAACAAATTAACGTGTTTATGCGGCCACATGCTTAGTAAGTATCTAAAGACAGATTTAAACATGTCACTGGGCATGCGCAGAAACAAATTAATGTGTTTACGCGGCCTCTTCCTTAGTGAGCCTTTAAAGCCAGATTTAAACACGTCATTGAGCAAGCGCAGAAAGCAATTTTTAATTGTAAATTATCGCTAATTTATAGAAATTGTGATTACAAAAACCGAATTTGACACATCTATAGATTAAAATCTTTCGTTTAATGCGACAATGGACCATGGAAAACCTTTTTTATTATTTATTAACCAATTGCTATGAAATTTTGTATACTTATACATTGTTGTTTAGAGATGGAAATTCTAAATAAAAAAATCAGAATGTAATTAATTAAGATTTTAATTAAAATCAGTTTGTTAATTACTCTGTTTTAAAATGCTCTATGCGCATTAATTTTTGTCTGAGATATCTAATTTTCTCTCTTAAGCTAGCTTTATATAGTATAATAAAAGTTAGTAGCAATATTTGATTTACAGTCATATTTATAAAAACTAGAAAAGAAATCGATAAAAACAGGTCATTTTAACCAAAATTTTATCAAAAATTGTTTTTATTGTAAAAATTTTAAGTTGTTTTAAAATAGTATAATGAATTGATTACTAAGTTTTATTCTAACATACAGTGGCTCCCAAAAGTGTTCGTACACTTACGAATTTCAATGAGATAGTGGTCTATCCATTAATTAAAATGAATATTTCAGAATGGGTATTTAATAATAATATCTATAATCTATTCTCAACAAAACTACATGAAATATTTTGAAAAGATAGTAAAAGTTTATTTTTAAGAAACCAGTAATCAAAAAGTAACAAAAACTTTATCTCACGAAAGTCATCGTACACTGAAATATTTTCGGATAAATTCATAATTAAAATTATCGTCTGGCGCTTTATTTTTATTTTTGAATTGTGGTGGCATTTAAAATATCGTTTGGCTTTAATTTTTGCTTGCCTACTCCGTAATATTCTATTTATTATTTAAAAATCGCTCGTAGTCGTAGAGAAACAACAAACAGCATTCGAAAATTGATTATTTTTCATCAAAGTAGTAGTAAATCAGTTCGGAATATTGCTAAATTACTTAAATTATCCCATTCTACTGTGCAGTATATGAAAAAACGCTTTAAAGAAGAAAATTGGATCAAAAACAAGTTAAGAAAAGATCGTCCGGCAAAGTTAACAAAATGTGACCAGAGATTTATAGTTAGAAAATTTGTGAAAAATTCACGTTTGAGTACTGTAAAAGTTTCTGCAGAATTCAATGAAACATTTTCTACTTCAATTTCATCTGAAATTTTTTGATGAGTTCTCAGAACAGCTGGATTATATGGGCGTTCTGCCCATAGAAAATGTTTTGTGAGTGAGAAAAACAGAAAGTGTAGGCTTCCCTTCGCACTATCAATGATAAATAAACCCAAAACCTACTGGAATAATGGCTTATTTGCCGATGAATATTTTGGGTGCTGATGGGCGTATAATTGTATGGAGAAGAAAACAATGAGGAACTTAATCCCAAGAACTTAGTAGGAACAGTTAAGCGTGCCGGTGGAGGTATCCTTGTGTGGGGGTGCATGTCAGCATCAGGACTAGGAAATTTGGTATTTATTGATGACATAATGAATCATGCTGTTTTTATAATTATTTTAAGAGACAATTTAAAATTATCAGCTCAAAATTTGGGTATTGGAAACAACTTTGTTTTTTATCAAGATAACGATCCTAAGCACACGGCTCTCAACGTTCGCATCTCGTGTCTCTATAATTGTCCCCAAGTTTTGAAAACACCACCTAAATCGCCAGATTTAAACCCAATAGAACATATTTGGAGAGAAGTGGAGGTTCGAGTACGAAAACACGACTTTCACACGAAAAGCGAACTAAAAACAATTATGATATAAGAATGGATGAACATTGATGCAAAAATTACAAAAGAACTAAAGCAATCTATTCTCAGACGTTTAAAAGCTGTTGTGGATGCTAAAGAATATCCTACTAAATATTAATTAACGAAAAATTAGAATATTTACTAATATGTAGATATTTTTTACAAGTGTACGATGACTTTTGTGAGATAAAGTTTTTGTTACTTTTGGATTATTGGTTTCTTAAAAATAAAGTTTTACTATGTTTTCAAAATATTTCATGTAGTTTTGTTAAGAATAGATTATAGATCTTATTATTAAATACCCATTTTGAAATATTCATTTTAATCAATGGATAGACCCCTATTTCATTGAAAATCGTAAGCGTACGAACACTTTTGGGAGCCACTGTATATAGATAATGATTTTATGAAATTTTATGAAAATCCAAGAAAAATTATGATGCATGGAACATTTTGAACTTACCGAAACGACATGAAAACTTGTATTGAGAAAATGGCATTTAAAGTTTTAATTTGACTAACATTTCCAATGTTTACGTTTGAAAAAAATAATTATAACTCGGTTAATAATGATCGGATGAACATACAATTTTTTTTTTTCAATTTAAAGCTGATAAGTTGCAGAATTAGTTTCTGAAAGAAAAAAAAAATCGTTTTGGGGACATATTTTTGTCAATCTGAATGTCCATTGTCGCCTTAAGACCAAAGTGAAGTAAATTGATGGAATAGTTTTCTTCAACGGACTGCCCCAAAAATCGGCTTAGCAACCTAAATATATAGATTGTAACACTATTATGATAAAACTCGGATTAGTTAAAAAATTAAACTACCGTTGAATCCGGTTAATTGGACCACCGTATTAATCGGGCCAGCCGCTTATTCGGACCGAATCTTAAAGAACCGAAACAAATCCTATTGCATAAGCCTAATAGGACATGTTCGTGTAATCGGACCAGGTTGTTATTAGGACCAAAATGATAGCGTCCCGATGTGGTCCGATTAACCGGAACTGACTGTGTACTTTTTACATGTTTTATATTAATCTTCCACGGAACCTTTTTAATACGGTCTAATTGAATCTCATTGTTAAAAAAATGGTGCGATTTAGGGAAAACAAAATCTCCGATATTTATTCGGACTGGGGGGGGGGGGGAGGTGCACGGTTTCTATCCCGGCGAACGCCATTCAATACCTTTGTGTCTAGGCCGGCTATGGGCACGTTGAATCCGTAGACAGGAAAGTTATTCCATGAGGTCATTGGGTGGTAGAAATTAAGATCTCAACAGGTGTCGCCTATGGGGGTGCTCTGTCAAAATTGAGGTGGCACCAGGGAGGGGGGGGGGGGTGTTGGTCCTCCTATACGGTGTCTGCACTGATATTTACCAAAGATTATCGTGGAATAAATGCGAATGTCCCGCATAGGCAAGCAGAAATTATAACGAAGGTGCCACTTTTTAAGTCAAATTTTGCGAAGTAATTTTGACTTGGGTAAGAGCATGTTAGGTCTCATGAACCCCTACGCACGCCGTTCCAACATAATGTTAAAAAGTCTATCGTACATGCGTCAGTAGTTTAAACGTACCCGATTTTTCGTGCATAAAACTTAAGCTCCGTTTTTTTTAAATAGTTATTTTTTTATGTAGGTACTTTGGCAGCACCTTTAGTTTTGTTAAAGTTTTAGATTACTTACAAAGTGAACGCGAGTTGCTTATTTGTGCTTTAAATGCATTGGTCCCAAATGTTGAACACATTTTATGAAATTTTCGAGAATGCAATCAAGAAGCAGTTTACCGTGTTTAAAAGATTTTAGGGCATTTCGAGACTGTTCCTCAAAGCAAAGAGAAATCAAAATTTATTTTGTTTAAAAAAAATGCTGTATTTAAGAGAAAGTTAACATGCCGTAAATCAAATCACATGTCCTTTTAAATAATAAAAAAAAGTAACGAAATGTTACAAATGATTATAACTAATTGTAAATCGCATGATTGAATACAAATGGTCCTAAATTAAAAACCAAATTCAGGTAATCTCTTCTAACGAAACTACCACGGATTATTAACATAGGATTACTTATCGTTGCATACCTCTTTTTTCCAAAACTCAATATATATGGTGTATCCACCAAATATTTATATGGTTTTTCCATGCAAAAAGAATAATGTACACCTACGTGCATGTTGCCAATAAAGGAACACATAAATGACATCACAGAATGATAATAAAAACAAACAATTTTTAAATTTAAAATTTCAGTGTGATTGATAATGGTAAAACAAAAAAAGCTAGCGCGCGCCATCTAGGGGTAGGAAACTTGTGTAATTCGAAATTAACAATTCACATGAAGCGGAGATCTTAATCTTTAAAATGGTACCTTATTTATCGTATTTGGTTAAGTATGAAGGGAGAAAAAGGTATAAAACAAAAAAAAAAACTTTTAGAAATAATATTCTGCCACTCTTGATTTATAACTCGCGACGACGGTTTTAACGTTTGAAATTTTGCATTACCGTGGACCGTTATGGAGGAACGCAATCCTACGTAAAAATCTTAACCAACTAAAATCTTATACTGATATTTTTCGCGCATCGGCTAAATCAGGGGTCTCCAATCGGGGGTCGGCGCGCGGGCCAACACCATCCCGCGAGTACTACTATTCTGGCCAGCGATATTGGGCCGGATATGCCCGGTATCAGGCCCGCCATAGTTTATTTTGATTACATTGTAAATTTTACAAAATGTAAGTAAATCATACAAAATAATAATCTGATGCTTTTAATTTAACTAACAATTAAGAAACATAATAACTGACATACATGTGGAAATTCAACATTTTAACTGTAATTAATGATATAGAGTTTATGCTAAAAATTTACCACAAGTGATATATACATAGGTAATTTACATAATGAAATTAAACATTATAATGCGCCATACACAGGGCCCGATTTAGAAAAAATTGACTATAGGCACAAATCATGATGGGGGCCCCCTAAATCTGATGTGGGCGTAAAATTTCCAAAATTGACACACATACACACACCAAAAAAAAAAAAAAATCATGAATCGTTGTGAAAGTACCATTTTACAATAATTGGCTATTTGAAGCGTAGAAGCCTAAGACATAATAAAATAACAAAAAGCAATACAACATATTAACTTCATCATTAAAACGCAAATAAAATGCAACCAGAAAATTTATTAATCCCTTATATACACTATAACATACATATGATGAACCAATCAATAGTAGTCAAACCTTTAGTAATATTAATTAATAATTCTTTAACCTCATAACTCACCTTTCGCAAAATAGAAAATAAATAAAATCAAGCGCACTTACATTTTATGTACATTTGATGAATACACAAAACTAATCATTAAAAACTGTTTTATTTTATGTTTATTTGTAATTATTTAAAGCAAAATTTATATATATATATATATATATATATATATATATATATATAATGTACACCTGCAAATACTTTACATCAATTGTTTTCTGTAAAATATTGATGTAAAGTTTCTTCATGTAAAGAATTGCTATTAAAAAAGGTAAAATCTAAAAAAAATTTAATTGTGATTTTTTCTTTTTTTTTTATAATTTTTGGAGCTCCCAACAGTCGGGGCCCCTAGGCCCGGTCCTACCGGGCCTAAAGGAAAATCAGGGCCTGGCCATACATATCTCACTTGCCGGCAAATCCCGAAACGAAAATTAGCGCGTAATTCAATACTACAGTATGGTGGTATGATGAGCTTGCTAGCTAGGTTTCGGCCCTTGAGACTTAGTGGAGAAGTCAGAGTGGCGCTTAGGCTAAAAATTTTGGAGACCCCTGGTCTAAATAGATCTTTGATCATACAGACAAGTTAAAAACTTGAACAATAAGGAAACCTTAACAAAAGCCTTCCGAATATCTACAACAAAAAACCTGTCCACAGAAACAATCACGCATAATGCTCTTTGTCTGTACAAGAATTAATTAGTTTGAAACCAGTTAAAATTCACAATATATACTGATAATGGCAAGAACCTCTGCGTTCCTCTTTTTCATTCAGACTAGACCGAGGAACTAAAAACTGAATAGATGAAACGATACTTTAAAATTTCTTAATGAAGGAAACATTTTTAACCGTGTCCCATCCCTCTCATTGTAGTCAGAAAATAATTACCTAAAAAATAAAAAAGGACGTAACAGAATGAAGCTAATAGATTTAATAATTCTTTAAATATATCACAAATTTAATTGGGAGCAACTGAGAACAAACAGAATGCTTTCAGAGAATATGTATGGAATGTAGCATAATATATTCGTAAAAGATAAAGTTCCAAGGTTTATTTGATCGATTAAAATATTTTATTATGCCTTATATTTTTAATTAAATATTCTTAACAATACCCATTAAAAACTACTGAATTTTTTTTAAAAAACATGACAAAAATAACTGTTTCAAATAAAAATTTTATTGTAAAATTAATATGGGTGGAATATTAGCTTCCAGATCGTGATTAAATCTCTTCGCATAATTTATTTCTGTCACAGAGATAGCGATTTAATTAGTGTCTGGTTGTCTAGGTTACCATTCTTACGACTTTTTATGTAAATCCGTTGCAACTAAAAACATGAGCTCCAATTTTTTCTATATATTTTTCTTTTTGTCAGTAAAAAAAAAGGGTGAAAAAAGTAATTTAAAAGACGAGAAAGGTTTTATATTTGTTTCTGTTGTTTGAAGGATCATTTCTGAATGTAGCAGATGAATATGGTCTTTTGAAATCTTGTGAAGTCTAAAAGGCCTTTTCAATTATAAGTGTGTGCCATGCATATTGCAATGTTGAACAACGAGATGTTTTTAAATAGATCCCAAAATGAAGACGGCAATCAAATTCCATGCCTTTTACCCAATTTTGCGTATCAGCTCGAACCACAAGGTGTGGTTAATCCAGTGAATTAGCTGACATTGTTACTACTTTCAAAACCCATGGAAAGCTATGGGGAATTCCTGTCACGTTATTTTTTTAATCACAGATTCGCAAATGTCTGCTTTTGAACTATGTTTTAGTTATTACAATCGAGATTCAAATACAGAGAACGTAGTTTTTGAAAAGTAAAATGTTTTAGTGTGTAATCTATATATATAAAACAGTTCCGTAACTGACTGACTCACTGACATACAACGCACAGACCTAAAGGGCTGGACCTAAAGGGCTGCAATTTTGCATAGCGATTCTTCTTATAGTGTAGGGGTAAAAAAAAATTTTTTCCTCTCTAATGCAGCAGACGATTAGATATTATAAAAAAATATATATATATATCCCTTACGATTTTTTTATAAAATATATTTTTACATCACTTGTATACATTGATCGTCGCATTTATTATAAATATATATAATTTTTTTGGCATTAATTGCATACATTGACCGTTTTATTTAAATTGAATGTACTCCGTAGCGAAGCGCGGGTTTTCAGCTAGTCTATATATATAAAACAGTTCCGTAACTGACTGACTCACTGACTGACATACAACGCAGAGACCAAACCTCTGGACCTAAAGGGCTGAAATTTTGAATGGTGATTCTTCTTATAGTGTAGGGGTGCACTAAGAAAGATTTTTGAAAATTCCTTCTTAGATTTTTTTAAATTAAATTTGTAAGCTGTTTTAGTAACTTTTTTTAAGTTTGCATTAAAAATAATAATTTGAGGGTTATGAAATTTATATCACGAGAAAGATCATAAAAACTGCTTTAAAATGAAATCTTTTTCGAATATTTACCTACATTGTCTGAATTTTGGTGAATTTTTAAAGATTAAATTTTAGAATATAATTTATTAAATGCTTATCACGTGATTTCTTTTTCTGGTACTTTAAATAAATTTATCGTCACGTCCATAACGATGAAATAGACAAAAAATATTTATTCCCTTGCTAATGCGGCAGACGATTGGGCATTATCCAAAATAATATTAAAATACAGTAAAAGTTCCTCAAACTGTACTATAATCTTTAGTATGTCCTATTAGATTTAATTTGAATATTTTCTTCTACATTATTTTGTCTATAAAAATATCTCTTACGATTTTTTTTATAAATATTTTTTACATCAATTGTATACATTGATCATCGTACTTATTATATATATATATATATATATATATATATATATATATATATATATATATATATATATATATATATATTTATGCAATTAATGCCAATATATATATTATATATATATATATATATATATATATATATATATATTATATATATATATATATATATATTATATATATATATATATATATATATATTGGCATTAATTGCATAAATTGACCGTTGTATTGAATTTGAATTTCGCTACTCCGTAGCGAAGTGCGGGTTTTCAGCTAGTTTTATATAAAGAATTAAATTGGTGGTTCTACTGCTAAAAATATTTTTGTTTTTGTTTTTGAAAATATAAAAAAGTAAAGTAAAAGGAATATTGAAAGCACGTGAATTGCATTTGGAAATCTATTTTCAAATTCCGTAAACATAATTTTAAAATATGCTTTTGCTATTTTGTGATTAGATTTGTGATCAGATTTGTAATTTCTGATTAGATTTGCGATTGCAGATTTACAAAGGCATGCTTTTGAATTATGTTTTAGTTATTAACATCGAAATTCAAATACAGAGAACGTAGTTTTTGAAACGTAAAATGTTTTAGTGTTTAAATTTATCTAAAGAATTAAATTGGTGATACTACTGCTAATTTTTTTTTGAAAATATAAAATTAAAGTAAAAAGAATTTTGAAAAGCACACGAATTTCATTTGGAGATCTATTTTCAAATTCAGTAAACAGAATTCAAAAATATGCATTTGCTAAGCTGTGATTAGAAAAATACTCACAGTAAAATTACCTTAACAGAGATTGTATTTGCTTTATTTGACTTTGTTGCTATCAATACCTTCAACAAGATATGGATAATTCCCATCATATTATTTTTATAAACACATATTAGCAAAAGTTTGCTTTTTAATTATGTTTTAGGTATATTAACATGGAAATTCAAATACAGAGAACGTAATTTTAAAATCTAAAATCTTCTAGTATTTAACTTTATACAAATAATTAAATTGGTGATTATATTGCTAACAATTTAAATTGTTTTTTGAAAGTATGAATTTAAATTATAAAGATTTAAAAAAATTGCATTCAAAAGATCTATTTTCAAATTCAATGAACAGAATTCCAAAAATATGTAATTGCTAATCCAAAATTGCTAATTCCAAAAATTTGTAATTGTTAGAAAAATATCTGACATAAAAATTACATTAACATATAGATCGTAGATCTGCGAGGTCAATTTTATCGCACCACCATAAGTACAAATCTCTAGACTCAGCTTTTTTCACGGTCCATTATCAAAAACTTCTATAACTTTCCCTCAAAACTCAGATATATTTAGATATCTTTGGTTAAAATATTGCGGAAAATCTGGATAATCGATGAAAACCGATACTTGGCACAAAGCCTGTATCTTTACGAATGGCGATTGATTGAAATCGATTCTTTTTCAAGCGTTGCAGAATAAGAGGCACTCTGGTACAAAACCTCGTTCAAAAATTTTAAATCCCCGGCACACAATTTTTTGTGTACATTTATGTTTTTATGTAGTATGCGGCGTTATCATTATCCAGTACATTTTCTGGGCTGCTTGGTGTTGAAGTCTTTATTTGCGTCTCTTAATTCATTATAATTCCTTTTCCTTTTTTTAAAATAGAAATTTGGTAATATTGGAGAGAAAAAAAAATATCTGGACGCTGAGCCTACATTTTGCGACGAAAACATATTTAATAGTGGTATTTACACGTTTTTAATTAACCTTAGACGGAACCATTGTATTACTGTCTGTTTGAGTTTTATCGTGAAAAAATAATAATGCGATTTAAGAAAAAAAATCTTTCTAAATTTCTTCGCACTGGGGAGGATCTGTTCAAATCCCGACGAACGTTATTAAATACCCTCGTTTCTAGGACGAACATTGGCAAGTTATATCCGTAGATAGGAAAGTCATTCTATGAGGTCAGTGGTTGGATAAAGGTAAGAGCCCTCCAGATGTCGCCCTTCAAGGTGCGTCTGAAGGTGCGATTGAGGTTCTAAATATCGATGTGGGGACTCTGCCTCACCTAATTCGACGATAAACTGCTGCAATATGCACCCCTTTAAATGAATTATGCACGAAGAAATCCAAATTATCAATTCGGCTAACGCTAGAGAATCGGGAAATGTTCGTATTTTTTCATGTTATTATTATTTATATTATTCATTTGTGTTATTTTACAAACCACCTGTTCATGGAAACCCGTAGGAAAGACATAATTTTGCAGACAGGATACAAGAACACGTTCCCTTCAGTGGCAGATCATTTTTGAAGCTGAATAATATTTAATAATACTGTAATGTTATAAAGTTAAACAAAGATTTTGAGCTATAGTTTCTGCAACAAAGATTATGCATTAATTTGGAATATTATATCTCTGTGTTTATTATACACACAGAAATAACATTTTCAAACTTCCCATGCTAAAAAAAAATTATATAAGTGTAAAAATTACTGTAACACGTATTGCTAAAGATTTCTGAATTTAAAATGTATATGAACTTTTATCTAAAACCCTGATGAAAAATTTAATATTAATCTCCGAAAAACCCTTTATTTGTAATTTTCCGCAGAAAGCATTTTTATATGTTAGATATTTTTTTTTCATGACAAACCTGATGAAGTTTGAGATTAATTATTCTGGTAGCAAGTTACTGAGAACAACTGCATTAAAATGGCTGGAAAAATCCAAAAGGAGAAAAAATCCTGTATTTTTTCCCTTCTTTTCTAATTAAAAGTAAACTTAATTAATTGAGTAAAAATGATGACTGCAGATTATTTTAAAATTTTTACTTACTAATGCTTAAATACTAAGTAACCTTTTCCACGGTATTTTCAAGGTAAAAATATTTTTGATACTTTGTTATCCTCTCCTGAAACATAATGCCTAAAACAGGTGATAACTTTTTAATGGACTGCCACAGGAAACACCGATTTATTTTTGTTTGATATTAAAGGCTGTTGAAGTATAATTCCAATTTTTAAAAGTTCAGGTTTTTTTTTCTGTGCGCGTGTGTGATCGTAAACCCACCTGAAATATTAATTTAAAATTTTTGAGAAGAATCAACTTTTTTCAAAGTTTCTGAGAAAAATTTTTAACGAGTTTCAAGGAAATATGTTATGAATGAACCGCTTTAATCCTCCATTGAGAACTTAATGTTTTGCCCGAGGCTAATGTCACGAAGAAAAATTCTGCATTTATTTCATGTCGTGAATCTAAAACTAAAATCTGAATTTGAAAACACTTTTAAAAAGTTCAAGATGTTTAATCCGCTAATGTCTAAGTATTCAATACGCAGCAGTAAGATAAAGGAAAACCATGCAGTTTGCGGTATTTCGAAAAGTAAATACCTAAAAGCAAAACACATTTGAAGGGAATATAATCTGTTGTACGAATGGATACCATGAAGAGTGTTATATATATATATATATATATATATATATATATATATATATATCAATTAATCAATTAGTATTTCTACACCTGTGATGGCAAAGAAAAACAAAAATTTTTCTTGTTCAATAGTTGTTAGAGCCTCCACGAGAGGCAATTAAAGCCTAAACATTTCGGGGCATGCTTTCGACAAGTCCTTGTATGACGGCTAGTGGTATTTACTTCCACTCGGCTTGGAGAAGATATGTAAGTTCCTTCACCGATTTTCAATTCGTCTATCCAACTCGTCCCAGACGCTCTCGATAGGGTTCAGGTCTAGGCACTGGCCAGGCCAGTTCATTTGGTCAACACCATTGTCACCATAGCAATCCATGGTAGACTTCGCAACATGACAGCTGGCATTGTCGTCCTGGAAGTAACATGGATACATCCCGTAAAACTGCCACAACGTAACTATGAAACCTACTGTCATCCAAAATAGAGCAATAGGCGTCGGTATGGTCTTACCATGAACTGGAACCAAGGGTCCCATTTCATACCAGGAAAAACACACCCAGACCATAATGCCAACTCCACCGAACTTTACTGTGGGAACAATGAATTCTGGCAGGAGGCGTTCTCCAGGCAGACACCAGACTCAGACCCTGCCATCCGAACGGTAGAGGGAGAATGTGCTCCAGAGAACCCGTATATATCTGGCCGTGATTGATTCGTCGCTACAGAAAACAAGTTTCCACTAATCTACAGCCCCCTTTGTATGTGCTGTGCAACACATTAACCGAGAAGACCTTTAGATTAAAGACTTATGGGTGGTAGTACGACCATGAAAATCAAGGAGATGTGCTTCCTTACGGATGGTATTCACGGAAACAACACTCCCAGATGCCTGTTCAAAATCCTGGAGTATGTGGGCCATCGGTTGGGTGCGGATCTTCCGAATTTCTCTGGACACCATCCAACGGTCTGCATCTCCCAGTTTCGTGGGTCTGCTGACTCAGTGCACTTTCCGATAATTACCTTCTACTTCTGAATCACATAGGCCACCGTCGATTTTGGGTAATTCAGCTCTCTAGATATGGCCCTTAAGGATCGGCCTTTTTCGTAATACCCGACGATAAGACCTGTATCGAAAGCAGATAACTTTTCACTTCGTGGTATCTTGCATGCGACTAATGTCAATGTTGTTTCCTACACGATATTAAACGGCGGAGGGCGTGACATATAACAGGACCGTAGATATCGTCATTTGCATGGGTGTTTTAAATATTTATTGGTAGATAGCGTCTCTCTCTCTCTTTCTCTCTCTCTCTCTATATATATATATATATATTTATATATATATATTATGTATATGTATATGCGTGTGTGTGTTTCTTAACAGCTTACATTTTAATCAAAATACCCGAATAGTAGGATATACAATAAATAAACATGTTCTACCTACCTACCTACCTACCTAACTATATTCTCTATATAAATATATAGAAAAGTAAAACAAACAATTGAGAGTTCGGAGGAGAAAGAAAGACAATAAAGGGCATATTCTCCTTTTGAGCAAAAGCATCGAGAATTACCCCAAAAGACCGTTCCGGCCGAGAACGAGAACTTCCCCCACAGAACATCCTGACTATTGTACTGAAATTTGTCACGGTGGGGTTCGAAGTGTCCCCACTATCAGCATCAAGTCATAGAGCTCGCAGGGATCAGTTCCAGATAATAAAAGAAGATCGAACAGATAAGAGAACGACTTTGAGGTGACGTTGAACTGTTGATAGAATGACCACCCATCAAGCACTGGGGGGGGGGCAATCTAGAAGAATATCGGCCGGCCAGGCCGGTTCGGTCTTGAGAGGGTTAAACATATTTAAAAGCTTCAAATCTTTATGAATGATTTTACTTACAGTGCCAGAAGACATTCCTAGTTTCGATGCAATGGATCTTTGAGTTGGCGGATTTTCTTTTAGGATTAGAGACTTCAATTTCTTGATATTTACCTACGTTCGAACAGTCTTAGTATGAGGTTTCGCGGTCATGTTTTCATTTTTACTATTAGTTAGGCGTTTTTTCCTTTCATATTTAATATATTGTAAATACCTTTTTTTTAAATGCCATAACCGCGATATTTACACCGTTTTATAATTTTGTTGATACGAATATTTATCCTCGGAAAGCGCAGTGACATAACCTTCGAGCCATGAATCAATTTTACGAGCCATTTTCGAAATAAATCTCTTATTTTACATTCCAATCAAAACAAAACAGCAGCAGACGATTATTCTGAATTCACCAAATTTGCAAACGACAAAATTAAATTACAAAATCGTTTCCATAAAGTACGAACAATCTTCTGCATATGAGTGTGTAGACGGGGGACATTAAAATAGCGCATGCTTTTGTTGACCGTATGTACTTATCGGGAAGAATGCTTTAGTGAGAAAATTTACAGGATTTCTTATTATATGTATAAAGTGAGATACCTGTACCGGATAAATAAATATTGTAAACCGTAATCGACAGAAAAATGATAGTCCGTTTCAATTTTTTATACCACAGCTGCAATTTAAGAATTTATTGCACTTAAGTTTAACAAACAACTTTTGTTTGTTGTGCAAATATATCACATTCTTCTCTAAAAGAGAAACATCCCATGCCTTTGTTGTGAAAATTAGCGAATTTTGCCCCGAAAATGCCACGAGGAATTTCCGCGAAGTCTTCACTCTCAAAAATAAAAGGGCCTTAAAGGATTAAAACACAAAGAAAAACAGGCATTTCTCTCGGCAGATTCCCGCTGCAGAATGTACTCACGTACATCATTTCTGTCACTTAACGAGTGATTAAAATCGCTGGGTCAGATCTAATCTGCGCGGCGCGATTACGTCACGTAACAGTGAAATCAAGATACGGCAGGAAAATTGCACATAAAATGTGGGTTTTTTTCGGTGTTGTTTCTGTTTCCTACTTGTAATGACTTTACATCTAATTTTAGCATGCTATTTATCACGCAGCTACAACAGTGAAACAAATGGAATGACGATTAAGGTATATTGAAAATATCCAATATGGTTACGGAATAATAACGATGATGATTCATTAGTAGTTCCATGTGCTTTTTTTAATCTGATATTAGATATCACACACAGGTTATAATACTGTCTGAGAAAGAATAATTTCTCGTCACTTGAGGAACTAATTTAGCTATAAATCACTTTTTTGTGTTATTGTTACGTATATGATAAAACAAATAATAACTGGTGTTGAGGAAAAGAACTGAAGCGAAGTCATCGCGCGAGTTAGCCTCGTAACCAGGATATATATTGAATGTTATTCTATTCTATGTTCGTAATGTAATAAAAAGTTTTGAATGTTTACTTAGGTGAGATTTAGTTTAGTTTTGATAAATCTGCAGAACGATCTAAGCAATGTGGCATCTGTGGAACAACTGGTTTATTAATTATATTGCTTGCAAAAGAACCGAACGTTAATGTTATGATACAGGTAACTCTTTATTCCTTATTTGCTAACCTTTCTGCAGATAGAAATGTAAGAATATGTACTAAGTTTCGAATGACTTTATAAAAATCTTAATAGCTGTAGTCTGTACGCGACGTGTATATAGCAATTATATTTCTGGTCTCGAAAATATTTTTAACAGACTTCAAAGCCATGTTTTGTACTCTTCTTTTGAAAGACAATATAAAAATAAGTGAGAAAATAAAATTTTAGAAATCTACAACGCCAGTGATTGCATATGTTTGTTTCCCTTGATAGTAGAAAGAAATAGATGAGAAAATGCCTTTTATAAAAAAAATTACTTCGAGCTAGAGTCGTCAAATAACGGCGGTCAAAAGTGAAGTTTAAAAATACCTGCGTAGCTACTGAAAACTAAAATTTCTCCTGTAATAGACGTAGGTTTCATTTAAATGTCGTTAAACATGAAATTAGTTTTCAAATACGTAATAATTTTTATATATTTTTACAGTTTTTTAGTACCTTTTCTATGTTTGCATTTTTTTCCTATACGATTTCTACCATTTTCTTCTTCTCGTGTTGGTTATTTCCTTCTTTTTTTGTCTGTTGAGGAATGGCTACATTCTTTGGACGCCATCTTCCTCGCTTTGGCTTTCTGCGTAGTAGTTCTGTTGCTCTGTTGCTGAAGAACAAAACCAAATTTGCTTTCGAAATTCTCGATTTATTTACTTTTCATGTCTTTATAGAGAATATTTAATTATTTTTTCAAATTCCTAATGTAGTGACTAAGTAAACACGTGGACATACTAATTAAAGAGAATTCAGTCGGAGATGTGCGCATGCGTGAACACCGGCAGTGTTTGAATTTATAAAAGAGAACTCCGTAGAAAGTTTCTATCTCTGATATGAGTGTCAGTTATTTTGTGCTCCGGTTTTGATGCCGCCATTTGTTTTGAATAAATGAAATATTTTAAAATCTGCGTTTGTGATTATTCTAAAACAAGACCTGAAGAACGATTAATTTTGCTTCCAAAACGCGGTATATTTAAGAATCACGCAGAACGCTATTCAGAACTGCTTACTTTGCAACTGGTAAGTGCAGACGTAAGGATAGAAGAAACGGAGGAATTAGAGAACTCTTGTGAAAAGTATGATAGATGACTACAATTTTAAGTGTAATTTAAAGAGATATTAATGCTATTTGTAGCAACATGGCTATAAATCACCCTTGACCCACCTGTCCTATTCTCTAAAGCGGCAGATAAATGTGTGCATAATTATTATTTTTTTTAGAGGAAAATGAAAGAAATTTCGTCCACGAATTCTGCCACGTTTTCAGCAGAATGCAGTGGAGAATTCAAATAATGACAGAGCTTTTGATAAAAACCAAATTTATTTATTTGAACTGAATGAAACTAAAGACAAGACAGCTTTTCACGGAAATTAAGACTTAAGAAATCTCTTCTAAGTCGTGAAACAACACATCAGTAATTTCAATCAACAATATTATTGATGTTGTCTGAATATTTAACAGATTCTCGATTCAACCAGATACCTTTTACAAATCAGTTAAAAAATTACCCACACATACATTCGCTTCACCCTTTTAACATTGTGGTGTAATGCCAGTTCGACACGCCAGTCGTTACGAGAGGGAGGTGGAGCTCCACATTTCTTCCAAAATTTGCATTACCACTTCCCAACAGAAAATGAGCAGCGGATGTGGTACTGGGCGGTCCAGCCTCAGCATCATTAAGGACACCGGAAGGAATTAAACACCATGAGAAAGTCTATATTGAACCGCCAGGAGTTTCTGAATAGAAATCTAGATGGTTCGAGAAGTTTCAGAGGGGCCTTAAAAAGGTTAGTCCGGATGTACAGATTATTAGCGGAGGTTTGAACGACGAGAGGCTGACAGGGGTGCTGATGCTGTGAGATTGATAGAACACCGGAGGCCATCGGTAGATGAAGTATCGACAGACCTGCTATTCTACGCGATAGTGCATGAGGTTGATTGTCTGGAAATGGAGATTAGATGTTGTACGAAACGGTGTTGTGCCTATACCTGTAAATAAGACGAAGCAATGAAACTAATAAATAGTTTAACTCTAGTAAACGGCTTTCTCCTCTCTGTAAAGAAACCTCTGGCGAATCGTGAAGTTTAGTTGTGGGGCTACGACACAACAACGTAGTATAACCCGGAACAGAAAAAAAATTACAATGATGAGTTAATTAAACTAAAATGTGATTCATCAGTGGTAAACAGAGCTTTTATTAATATACGTCAGTATGATTTTAAATGTAAATAGTTTTTATGCTATTTTTCTATTTCTCCAATTTAAATATAGTTTATATATCATTCTCAGTCGCAATTTTATTTCCCTACCACAGCAAACAACGCAAAAAATGACGATTCACTGAACTTCACGATTTTAGAAAATTCGCAATGAAATGAAACAATGTAGTATGTAAGTGAACAAAACTATTTTTTTATCATACTTATTTTCTACGTTAATTAGATTGCGTGACCGATCAGAACAATATTATGTCCTTTCAAAAATGTACAACCAAAATACCTTTTAAACCTTAACCCCAAAAAGATTGTAAAGACTTAGTTGATCTATTCTTTTTTTCTCTCTATTTTCATTTTTTTACACCAGTACACGAAACAATAAATACACTGCCGCATAAGAACAAGATAATACGACCACCGAACGGGTAAAAAAAATCCATTCACGTTAATTATCATTATCGCTAAACTCTTTGTTAGAAAGATGTGGGTAAACCAAGAAACGTGCCATGCATTAGATGCGTCAGTCCGATCATCTTTCACGACCTTGCTAAAAACA
Organism: Dolomedes plantarius; assembly: GCA_907164885.2. Classification (NCBI taxonomy): domain Eukaryota; kingdom Metazoa; phylum Arthropoda; class Arachnida; order Araneae; family Dolomedidae; genus Dolomedes; species Dolomedes plantarius. Next base: position 107,838,435 of record OU015496.1, read on the forward strand.
AACGTGGGACGCAAGATGATAAATAAAACCCCGAGTGTTACAAGAAAGGCAAAGATAGTGAAAATAAAGAAAGATAACGCACTAAGATTTTAAGGGTCTAGTAAAAAATGAGACCGATATACTTCCATTTTTACGTACATAAACGTAATAAATTATGGCGACCAGTGCTTTTCTTCCTTATACAAAAATTTGTCGTAGAGTAAAATTGGAATATCCCTTATAAAATAAGCATTTTTATACTTGGTATAAAATAACCATTTCATAGCGCAATTTGTTGTCACTAGTAGCAGAGAAAATAACACTATATCGCACACCGGCAAGAAAAGGGACACAAGTCAAAAAATGGCAATTTTGAGGTTACGTCATTGAAAAATATGTATGAAGTGTTCCATACGGGCACGAAAAGCGACGCTTCTCTATTTCGTAATTTGTAGACCTGAGGACAGTTGTATCAGTTTTATTTTAATGCTAGTTCAAGCTGTATAGTATTCTTTAACTTGGTTTTTCTCAAATGCTGCATTTTTGAGTTGTGTCACATTTCTTTCCGGGATGCGATATGTTTATTAAACATTAAATATACATTAGCCCAAAAGTCACACTCTAGCTACAAAGCCCTTAGTTACGACTGCTGATGACACATAAAGTCTACTAGCTGAATACCCGTGCTTCCCTGCGGAGTACTTTCAAATTAAATACAACGGTCAATGTATACAACGGTCAATGCCAAAAATATATATATATATTTATAATAAATACAACGATTAATGTATGCAATTAATGGCAAAAAAACTATAAATTTATAAAAAAAATCGTAACGGATATTTTTATAGACAAAATAATGTAGATGAAAATATTCAAAATAAATGTAATAGAATATATACTAAAGAATATAGTACAGTTTGAAGAACATTTCTTTTACTGTATTTTAATATTTTTTGGATAATTTCCAATCATCTGCCGCATTAGAAGAAAAACAATTTTTTTTTTGCAATTTAATTCATTGTTATACACGTGACTCAAAATTAGTTTAAAGTATCCCAAAAAGAAAAGAAACCACGGGATCAACATTTAATAAATTCAATTCTAAAAATTAATCTTTAAAATTTCACCCAAAATCAGAAAACGGAGGTAAAGATTCGAAAAAGATTTCATTTTAAAGGAATTTTTATGATTGTTCTCGTGATATAAATTTTATAACCCTCAAATTATTATTTTATTTTTATTGTATACTTTAAAGAATGTTACAAAAACATCTTAAAAATTTATTTAAAAAATCTAAGGTGAATTTTCAAAAATCTTTCTTAGTGCAGCCCTACACTATGAGAAGAATCGCCATGCAAAATTTCAGCCCTTTAGTTCCAGCGGTTTCGTCTGTGCGTTATCTGTCAGTCAGTCAGTTACGGAACTGTTTTATATACACAGATTATCCTATCCATGATCAAGTTTTAAAATAATTCGAAACATCGAATATGCTGAGGAATAGTTTCCCCTTATGTAGTCAAATTATCGTATTTTGTCACTGGTTACCAAACGATCATTGAATATGAATACCGTTTACAATGCAAATTTTAAAAGCAGTGAAATATATTTTAAACAAGACCGAATACGGTGGAACTTGATTATGAAATGTAACACGACAATTTTAAAATGGCTGCATGGCACTTTGCAAGTAATATTAATTTTTGAACCCGAAACCTCTCGTTTCTACCGTTAAAGTTTACGAAAATATCTCTGGACGTACATAAACTACATTCGGAATAAATTAAGAATTATGACCCTTCAGAAAGAAAGAAAAAATGCCGACCGAGAGAAAATACGACCAACTGCGATCTCCAATATGGCGACGAAGTTGTGCCATTCCTAAGAGATTGTTGTCATGGTAACAGTGATTGACGAATGAATTCGAAACTCGAAATGATGCCAATTTAAAGTCATAAAATTCCGCAAAGTTATCCTTCAGTGCTGATATACGGAGGAAAACAGTTCAAGTTAGAAAGATAGAGAACTCTTTTGATGGCGCTAAAGACACGCATTTTCTATCACGGGTAGGTTTTGCTTCCGTAGAAATTCGAAGATTTAAAGAGTATAGAATGGATTTTCATGTCATTTGAAACATGCTTAGGAACAGAATAATACTGTAGTGTGTTCTCTCGTTTATAAAATATTTTGTCTGATTTCAGTTTTAGAGGAGAGGATAAATATTTTATTTCAGATGGAAAATATGCAATATAAATCCTGAGCATTGGAGTTTTATATCGAAATATTCTAAGGAAAAATCTTATCACGTATGTTCACTAATCTGTTAATGGAAAATTATGCAAGGAGAATTATCGTTATTTTGTATGCGTGATGTAAATTTTTAAAAAACAAAGGCTCTTCTGTATTCTTTATGTCTGATACTTCGGATACATAAGCTGCATTAGTTTAAGAATTGATTATAAAACTTATATATATATATATATATATATATATATATATATATATGACGCGCTTGTTACTTACACCCATCCCATTACGTCGTCTTACATCCAAACTTAATCCTTCTTAAATGTATCTCTACATAATTATTAAAGTTATAGCAGTCAATGAGTTAAAGGCCGGTGGCAAAGAACTACAATTAATACATCTAACATAGTTTATTTTCCCAATAATTTCCTACCTGATTCAATCTGTTAATTTAATCCAGAATTCATCACGATTTCTCGCGACGTGTGACCGCACTGGTCAAGAATCTCCCGCCGTCTGACGAAAATGCTATTGTCTTTGACCATCTAAAGCCATCGCGCATGCCCACAAGAACTTCGTTATGTAGGCACCGAAGATGAGGCATGGGCGGTCCTAATTTTGTTACTATTTATAGATTCCCTTCTCGGTTCTTCAATTTACGTGAATCAAGTCCACCCCGTAATATTTTTTCTCCGCGATGCTTTTATACCGATATCTCGTAATTTCACAGTTTTAAATTGTTAATTCCTTATTTCTTTCTAAACAAACCCCCCTCCCTATTTTAGCCTTACATATATATATATATATATACACACACACATATATATATATATATATATATATATATATATATATATATATATATATATATATATATATATACATATATATATATGTATGTATATATGTTTATTGAAAATTTCGTTCTATGTTCCCAGAAGTTTTCCTCATTAGGTTGTCTGCGCAGTCAGTGGAAGGTCACGAATTCAACCTCGTTCTGGCCTGTAAAACATAGAACGACTAACACTCGTTTAAGACTGCTGTGTACTTACCCATTGAATTAGCTCATCTATATGATAACCTATGGAGAAAATATGTCTACTATTTACATCTACATAAATGTTGATAATTCAATAAAAATGGTATTTTCAGATAGCCTGAACTTTTCTGCACCTTGCGTTCATTTTATAGAATTTCATAGACCGAAGGAATTGATGGGTGTTTAAAATACACTAAACCAGATTTTTTCTCCGAATAACTTAAACTTCAAATTAGTATTTGCATTTAAAAAAATAAGAAATACTCCAAGGTATAACATTTCTTTCTCTAAAAAAACATTAAAAAAAAGTATTTTCAATCAAAGTCGGCAATCTTTGGACAACTTTTCTCTATAGGTTACCATTGAGGTGAGCGAATCCGATAGGGTTAGTACTGTGACATTGTCTCCATTACTACACGAAATTTGTAATTATATAAGTATGTGATGCACGTTCCTATCCCTCAACATGAATTTGTCACCTATCGGCGAACTGTTAATCTGGGCGGCCTCATAAACTCTGTAGGATAAGAGGCGATAAAGTTCGTGTAATGTGCGGTTCTGACGTTATAGAATGCATAATTCCCAGAGTGGTTCGAGGGCTCTCCAGAATTTTGACACTATAGTGACATGTGGAATCCCATAAACTTTGAACACTTACGAGCACTTCAAACGCCGGAGAAAGCTATTGAATTCGCCGACAGTATAAAAGAAGACCCCAATAGTCCACGAGGAAGAGATCAGTTTTTGAGTGTGAGAGAGACGCTCTCCCGGTCCGAGAGGCCTTCTGTAGGCCTGCGTGGTCGATGAACCCGAAGTCGTCTTGACATATCTAACTGTAAATTCTAACTCGCTGTACGTACTTGCTTAACGGTTGTAGTTGTAGTATGTTTAACGTATCGTAATAAAGTAATTGAAGATAGAGGCTTGTCGTATTATAGACTACGGTACAGTACAGATCAACTTTAATTATCTGCAATGATGAAACATTTATCAGGAGGATATGGGGCCTTATTGTCTCTGTCAAACTGGAAAATAGCTAATATTCGTATGTTGTTTCTCAAAGGGGTGATCGAGATTAGAGTGCCATGCTTGTTTTTTACAGTGGAATTGTGAGAGTAGTAACCCTGACGTTTTACATTCTAAATCAGGGGTTCCCAACCTTTTTCCTACTTGACCCCTTTTAAAATAATGATTTTCTTCATCGACCCCCTCGCATTTTTCTCTATAATATACAGCATACAACATAATTATAATAATAATAATTGCACATAAAACGCTTAAAGATAACAATTTGACTAAGAATATGAACAAAAAATTAGAAAAGTGGTTCATTAGGTTTATGTTTTATTATTTTTGTACTATTTCCATTTTTAATTTCACAAATGTAAACAAGATTTCAAAACACAGATTGAAATTGCACAACATAGCCAAGAGAAAAACGAAACTCCTTCCGACTGGTTGCATCGGTTGGACCGATGGGCTGTTTAAGGTCCAGAGGATTTCCCCTGTTCTGCCTAGTATTGGTACACAAATAAAAGCCGACGGCGGCATTCGAAGCATATAAAAAAGAGTCATGACATTCGACTTCAGATGCGTGGATCACTCCGCCCTATGCAAATCTGTATTTATACAAATTAAAATAGATATAGTTATCTAATAATTATATTCCTAAAAAATAAATTAAATTTTAAAACAGAAAAAATTATCATAGACCCCTGAAATATATACACCCTGATTCATACACCCTTTTTAAACTTCCATCGACCTCAAAGGTGTCTACCTGGACCACATTGGGAATCCTTGGTCTAAATCAACAAATGCCTTCAAATCGCAAGCCTTTGCATTTCTACACGTGTATATGTCCGAATTCGGGAGTGGGTTAGCATCGCGCGTCCCTAAATCTGCTGACCCTACAAATATTAGTCACATGATCCTCTCGCCTTTTCGCGTTTAATGTTGAAAGGTGATATTATTCCAAGCCGTTCTTCTGGAATGAACGGATGTATTTTCGATCTAATAAACGATGTACTATTAAGTTTGGCCCGACTGCATTTAAATCTAATTTTTATTCCTTTCAGGCTGAGTCTAGCTCCAGACATGTAAATATGAGCTAGATTTCCCTTTCAGGTTATAATTTAAGGACTTGATGTAATGGGGATATATATATATATATATATATATATATATATATATATATATATATATATATATATATATATATATATAAACATATATACACATATATAAACATATATACATATATACATATACATACATATATATATACATACATATATATATATATATATATATATATATATACATATATATATATACACATACATATATATATATATATATACATATATATATATACACATACATATATATATATATATACATATATATATATATACACATACATATATATACACATACATATATATATATATACATATATATATATATATATATATATATATATATATATATATATATATATATATATATATATATTCATAACACATACATACGTAGATACATAAAAAAGAGGTAAGCAACGATAAGTAATCCTACGTTAATAACCCGCAGTAGTTTCGTTGGAAGAGACTACCTGAATTTTTGTTAATTAAAATTTGAGGCATCGATTAGCCCTTTTGCTACCAGGTATATCTCAATCGAACGATATGGTTGAGTTCTGAATTGCTACACTTCTTGTTGACATTTAACGCCGTATCGTAACCAGACGTTAGATAAGATCCTTTTCATTGTTTTTTTAATCACTCTTTTTATCCGATACTATTTACTTTAGTTTCAGAATGATTGTTATTACATAGAGGAAAAAAATCCTTTAAAAGTAGAAGGAAGAAGCAATTCTGTTAACTATACTCTGAAAAGAAACATAATAGTAAATAGAAATAATAAAAAGCGAAAGATAGACTGGATGTCTAGAGATTATATTCAGAAACTTGGAAGCGTCGATGGTTACATAGGAATCAGGATGGGAGATTTGACTTGCAAAGTTTTCTACTTGTTCGAAAGACTGTAAAGTAGTATCGAAAGTTACATTTTCGCTTTTTGGACATTCTATATAATTCAAAATATTATGCAAGGTGCATAAAACTGAAAAAAATGTCGTTGTTTCAATCTCCGATTTTGTCATATACAATGGATTATGGAAAGCTATACAAGACGAAGAGATTTAAAAATGATTCAAAGATCTCAGATAAGTGAAAAACTATATTATTAGCAGATTGTCGGCCAGCGTTTTAGAAAATTATAAGTAGACTATCTGAATACCCGTACTTCTTTACGGAGTACATTCAAATTAAATACATCGGTCAATGTATGCAGTTAATGCCTATATATATATATATATATATATATATATATATATATATAATAATACAACGAGCAATGTATGCAATTGATGTAGAAAAACAAAAAAATATACTTCTAAAAAATCGTAAGGAATATTTTTATAGACAAAATAATGTAGAAGAAAATATTCAAATTAGATCTAATAGAACATACTAAAGAATATAGTACAGTTAATATAGTACTGTTTGAGGAACATATCTTTTACTGTATATTAATTTTTTTTGGATAATGTCCAATCGTCTGCCGCATTACCAAGAAAAACATGTTTTTTTGTCTATTTCGTTGTTATGCACGTGACGATAAATTAGTTTAAAATATCACTAAAAGAAAAGAAAAAACGTGATCAGCATTTAATAAATTAAATTCTAAAAATTAATCTTTAAAAATTCACCAAAAAGCAGAAAATAGAGGTAAAGAATCGAAAAAGATTTCATTTTAAAGGAACATTTATGATATTTCTCGTGATATAAATTTTATAACCCTAAAATTATTATTTTAAATGCGAACTTAAAAAAAGTTACTAAAAAAGCTTAAAAACTTAATTAAAAAAATCTGAGAAGAATTTTTCAAAAATATTTCTTAGTGCACCCCTACACTATATGAAGAATCGCCATGCAAAATTTCAGCCCTTTATGTCCAGCGGTTTAGTCTGTGTGTTACATGTCAGTCAGTCAGTCAGTCAGTTACCGAACTGTTTTATATACTTATAGACAATACAGGAGAAACTGTCCTGAGGAAGAACGATTTTTCATTTATACTTTCTCAATTTCAAATCAAAATTTACCACGTTGGACAGTCTAACGAGCTATGTTTCAAAATATATCATTAGAAACATTTTAATTTTTAATTTTACTTACGTGTTATTGTAAATTACTACTTTATAAAATTTATGAAATAATTGAATGTATAATTAATGTTCTGTTACCTGAAGTACACAAATAACATTATTTATCAGGGGATATTAGAACTACTGAAAGCACTGGAGGATCTAATATTGTAATTGATATATGCTGACGAGTTATAAAAAAATTAACCGGAAAATGAACTACCATAATATGAATTTATCTTTACACTGTTTTCTGAGTTTATAAATGCTATCAGTTTCAATGATGATTAATTTGTTTACCGGTGTTTTTTAAGCAGCTGAAAATTTTGATCTAGACACAAAAATAAAAACAAAGCAACTGTTTTTTTAATGTTAACTATTAATCAATACTATTAAAAGTGCTACCAATGGAAATTTTCAGTTCTAACTTTAAAAAATTTAGGAAACTTGGAGTCATCACCTTTGAACCTTCAAAAAACCGAATTTTACTTTTTTGCATTTTTAGAATATTTGAACATTTCTGAATCATTTAAAACAAACCGCATTAAAATATTCCAAGTAGAACATTAAAAACTATGACATGAAAGAAGGAGTTCCAATGGAAACATTACCAGTGTGGGAACTTTCAAAGCCTTTTTCTTGTAATGATCATTTTCATGCTTGCACGCACTAAATAAAGGCAACTACTGCAGATATTGCTTTCACATTTTCAGGATAGGTGTATAATGATGCTACCAAAAATATGCACCTAATTTTTTCTTTAAAAAAATATTTTATTATGAATTTATAGCATTTGACTTGTAATTTTAATGGGCTTTTTCAGTTTTTTTTTAAAATCTGATTGCCCTGCAGTAAATATTTTTGGGTGTTTTAAAATTTAAATAGGTGTAGAAATATACCTAATGTTTTAACGTCACAAAAATGCAAAAATTATTATTGAAACTCAGTAAGTTTTGTTGTAAACCTGCATGCAGTGTACACCCACTTCATACTTTACGAATAAAATTGTTATTTACTTCTAATAAAATTAATTCAGGGAACATAATCTATAAAGTATAGAGAACTAATACGGGAAATTTCGTATAGAATGGACAATAAAAAAATTATAGAAGTTCGAACAAACAGCAAAAATTCTGCCTTTTCAATTTTTGTAAAGGTGATGACTCCCCTTAAGAATTACAGATTAAAAATGTTTTTTTCCTAAACATAAAAATATATGTCACTATAAATTTATTACCGGGAAAAACTTCAGTTGAATTTAGAGAGAAATTTGGATTTTGACTACACACCTTAAATGCTTCTCTAAGAATCTCCACCGTATTAACCAGGATACCGGCCCTTTCTGCAAGCTCTGCGATCTCCAGGAGGAGATAGATACGGTTCTCCTTGTTCGCTGTCCTGCCCTACACTCCACTTCGATGTGGTACAGGTACTGGGAGGCGAGGCACCGAACACATTTAAAAATTATACTGTCGTCAGTTTTTCTTTATATTGTTCACTGTATATTGCATGCTCTCTATTCAGTTGTATTATGTTTCCCGTAGTTAGAGTTAGCCAAAATTAAATAATCTCAATTGACACCTCGGCTCCCCTGCTTTCGCGTATTAGCCCATGAATCACTGGAGACCAGCCGCTACGTAGCAATACCTGAATACGCAGTCGAGGGTTAATTTCCCAGATTCGGTGACATTTTTTATTGCTGTGGGGCTCGAGGATGCCGGATATACAGTATAGATCTGCAATCCACTCAATGCACCTCAAGCCCCCGCCAAAATTAAATAAATTAAACAAATCAAAAAACCAGAGGTAGTCTATCAGTAGCGCGTCGGCTTTGGGTAGAGGGTGCTCGGATAGAATCCCGTCAAGCGCCGTTAAATAGCTTTGCGTCTAGGCCGGCTATGGGCACGTTAAATTCGTAGACCGGAAAGTCCTTCTTTCAGGTCGGTGGGTGGGGAAGGTAGATCCTCCCATGTGCCGGCCTTGGAGGAGCTCGGTCAAAATTGACTTGGCACCTTGTGGTACTATTATAAATGGGAGCCGCACTATTCTGCCCGAATCCTATATGGATATGGTCAGGAACTTCCGGCCAGGGGTCGTTAGAAACAACAACAACAACAACAACAACAACAACAAATTAAAATTAAAACGAAAATTTTTTAGTTTTTATTGCTTGCAAAGTTTAAATGAGAAAAACCTCTGACACTAATTTAGAATTTCAATTACACGTTAGAAAAACTCTAATTTTGGTATGAGCAAGGGGTTTGAATGAAATAATAATATTAGGTTTCGTTTGGAGCACCACGGTCAATTTTTGCTACACGAGGGGTAATTAGACCGGGACCTACTGCTTAAAGCCCATTCCAAACGGCTACAAACGTCCATGCCAAGAGTGAGATTCGAACCCACAGACTTAGGCACCGAATGCCAGCACCTTAGCCATTCGGTCATCCTCCGGCAAATAATATAATTAAATAATACGCTTGTATTTCAACATTTTCTTTAAAAAAACTTATAACCACCACATTGTATGCACAAACATATCCGAACATTTCTTTCAAATTTAGAATAACTTTTATTTTTAAATTTATTGAATAACAGTCTAATGAACAAGCTTAAATGTACTTTAGTAGGCATTTGATCTTTCAAAACATTTTTTGTATAGTTTATAAAAATAATTATTATTTTAACGAACTCTAGTGTTGATTCGATAAAACAATTCCGTGAAAGTCCATGAAAAGTAATTAAATTAACATCTCAACATATGAAAAATAATTATATTCTTTTCTACATGTAGAGGAACATTTTTTTTAATGTTACACAACCAGACCCATATTTAAACCTGGAAATAATTCGGGATGAGACTTATATTTCATTAAAAAAATTATTGTTCGGAGGCTTCAATGAATTTAATTTCAAATACGATGATTTATTTCTAACGTTAAATCAGAATTTGAAGAGACAAAATACACCTTACTAATTGAATCACTATTTAAAGACTTTTTCTTCCCATCTTGATCTGAGAAAGCCTTAAGTTAGTGAAAATAAAATAACGATGATAAATAATGATAGGAGTTGAATAAAGCCATCAGATTCACACCTTGTTGTATTATAAAGTCATCATTAAAATTACTGTTTTCCAGTAATTAAACATTTTCGTACGATCGAATGTATCTCATTGATCTTTCTTTAAAAGCAATACTTTAATTTGCAAGTCTCTGAAATTTTATCATACTTAGAATGAAGTTATAAACTCAAAGAACAGTTTGAACAAAACTTTCTACATTGTTCTCTGGAATAAATTATTTAGTGACAATAAATTAAGAACAAAAGTGTGGCAACGAAATGCGAAATAAATTGATTTTTACATTTAGCACTCAATTACGCTTAATTATTGAAAATCATTTCGCGTTCTTCCTTATAATTTAAAAGCTTCATTTATCGATAGTTCTTTATCAGATTTTTAACTTTCTTCATATTTATTTCTAATTATAAATGTGGTATTGAATACAATTAATAAAGAATTACTAGTATAATAAATATAACATGATTAATGTCCAAATATTATATGCTGTTGAATTTTTAAACAACAAACGATAATAAATGAATTTAAAAACGAAAATCTTAGCAAAGGGACACCTATAATAAAACAAAGACTTTGAAAAGAATACTTCACATGTATCGCTATAAATAAACACTGTATAGAATCCAATCATGAAACTGAGTTTTTTTTAACCACTGACGTCAATAACGACTATTTTTGTGCCAATGAATTTTCTAAAAAGATCTCAAAAACAAATACAAAAACCCATTCACAACATCTACTTAACCCATTAATGCCCAACATCGAATTCTTTAATTTTCTTTACCTAATTATGTTCGTACAGGTGCAAAATGAACTAAAAAAATAATAAAAAAATTCCTGCATTAAAATTTTAACTTTTATTCAAAATAATGTTACCGTCCTATAAAAAGGACGCTAGGCACGGGAGGGTACAGGTTTTACACAAACACTTCAACACTTAGATTTTCTAAAACTATTCCTTTTAATGTCGTTTTTAGATAAATAAACGCATGAAACCAATGGAACTCTGCGAAAAAATGCATAATAAAATAAACACAGGGTTTTTAAATTGTATTTTAATCATTTAAAAGAAATCAAAACAATTTAAAAAGCTGAAAATGTCAAAAATAATAGCTTAAAAGGCACAAGTTTAATAAATTATGTCTTTTTATAAATTTTTACACACTTTTATATTTAAATTTACATATAAAAGGGGCTTATTAAAATACAAATTAATGAAAAAAGCTATTCGAATTTTTTTTTTACACAATTTATATACAAGCTATTTTCTGCGAAAGATTTCAAAGCATTTATCATGCAATCCAACTAAACATTTATTGCATTTTCTTGTGGATTTTTTGCCACAGTAGGCGTATCTTATCTGTTTTGGATTTACAACGATTAAATGATCTTTTCCGCCTTACCGGACATTACCAGACACTTTTTTTGAAAGTTTTTTTGGTTTCCCTGTAGCCAGACTGTTATTTGGTCCCTTACTGTACTTAGAAAAATATGTCTGACAGATTTCTCTTCTAAAGTGGAGGAGATCCATTCTGTTACTGTCATTAGAAGGGCATAATCTGTACAATAGCCACGCATTTTGGATTGATGCTTCTAAGCTAAACTAAAACAGTGGCCCCCAACATTTTTTAGACAGTATGGAATACTGGTATTGTGCCAGATTTTGATCCATTTGATCGGTGCCTCCCATAAATTTATTATATTGAGACACAATATACGGTTGGTCAATCTCTACAAATCTTTTATCAATATTCGACCAGCGTTTGGCCTGAGCTACAGGTTCAATACCATAATGGTTAGACGCCAAAGTAACGACACTATTGTCATTCCACCGAACCATTCTAAAATTTTTGCTGTTCTGAAAATCAAAACTTCTTCTACTCTTCTTTTTAACAGATTTAACATCTCCAAGTGGGCATTTTTTAGTTCTATTAACCCGTATAGTACCAGTCATCGGTAACTTCATTAGATGGTGGGTCCAAATAAATATCCGCTTCAGGAATGTATCATTATCAGATAACTCTGCCATTAAAGCTAATGCCTCTCCACAGTCAAACTTAACCCCTTCGGCCCTGATGTCCTATTATTAGAACACATCTTTACATTACTCTATATTCCTCATTTTCAAGAATTTTAACCCCAAAACCGAGTGTCTTACTAATAATACATGGAAGAATAGCTGTACGCTATTATTTTTGCTCAGTAGATCGCAGTACGTCCCCAGCAGAGAAGATAATGGAAGCGTCTAGCCATTTGAAGCCAAGAGGTAAATGCATCTTTTATTAGTTCTCAAATTATTATTATATATAATTCCCTGCAACTTTAAAAAATTCCATAATACAAATTAGACTCTTTATGCCCAATTCTGTGCATTTAACTAAAAAATTAATTAGAAATTGCATTACAAATGGAAATCTAATATTTGTCCTACTAATAGGACACCAGGCCTTAGAGCAAACAAGGTGTATTTTTATACATGTTCTATTAATAGTACACCAGGTGCCTATTAGTACAAAACTTATATTTTGTTTTAGAATAAAACAATATTTTATCTAAAAAATTGAGTTTTACGTATAATTTGGATATTTTAAGATTTTTATTTAATAATTAACTGTATATTTTTGTCTCCTTATTCCTAATTACCCACATTGAAATTCATTTTTATTTCTTTGTAGGCAATATGCGAAGTAAAAGGTTTTCCTTGAAAGAAGCCATTCAATGCTTAAACAATCTAGAGTATTCTGATTTAGAAGATATAAACTTAGATGGGTCTGAAGATGAATGGCTTTCAAATTCTTCTGATTTGTCTCACCTGATATCAGATGAAAAGAAGAAGGTGCATCTACACACAAGCGAATCAGCTCCCCCCCCGTCACCTCTTGACACATTTTGGTGTCGATTAGTCCACCCCCCTCCAACGTGGAAGTATTTCGTGGCTTTCATCATTCGTCTTAAAACCGCTATCCGGGGCGGTCTGAGGCGAATCTTCAAAGGCGCGAGGGATATAAAATCTCTCGGTGACGGAACCAAAAAATCACTGCTTTCCCCTACACTTCGCTCTCTGTTTCACGAATGTGTGCTTGCAGGGTGATAGTGAAGACGAACATGATGCAACTACTACAAAAATTTTTAAAGAAAAGAAAAAAACCTATTCTCGTTGGGCTAAATCATATGATTGAAAGAAGTCCAAGGCAACAGAGATGCACATTGGAAGGTTTTACATACAAAACTACTTCATTTTGTGAGAAATGTGACGTATTTTTATGTTTTCATGCACAAAGAAATTGTTTCAAAATGTTTCACACAAAATAATTGTAAACTGTACTTAAAATAAATTTTCACTTTTTGTTTAATTATAGCCTGGTGTCCTACTATTAGAACATTTTTTAATTAGTTTCGTAATTGGCAGAACGTTATAATATTTTATATTTAAGATACTTACATATAGTGTAGCATATCTAACCACTCATTGATTTTTTATCTGCCCAATTAAAAATTCAGGGCCGAAGGGGTTAAAATAAAAACAAAAATATAAATAAGAGCTTTAAAACTTATCGATTGCTCATTTCAGTATATTTATATCAAATAAAATTTGGATTAAAAGACAAAATTCTTAAAATTTATTAAATTATAGACATTTAAAATACACATATTTTTTAAAAATTCCAGACAATTACTTATGTACTTCGTAATTTTTCTTTATTTTTTAAATTCACTAAATACAGAACACATCCTTTCATTAAATTTTTTGTATTTAAGAGGCTAATTTGTTAATACGTTCATTACATTATCAAGAGGCTAATATTTCTCTTAAATAAGACATTTTTTTAATCATTCCTTAATCAACAGAACATTTATTTTTAAATTATTTTCATAATTGAGGAATACTCAATAATCTTTATTTATAAAAATAATTTATAACATCATTTTTCTGAAAATAAATAGCATTTCTTTTTCTCTATGGTAATAAAACATCATAAATTGAGAAAAAAAAAGACGCATTCGTATAGCGGAAGAGGTCAGAAAAACATGTACCCATTCGTGCCTAGCGTCCTATATATAGAACGCTACGCAAAAGAAAATATAACAGTGTTAAAAAATAATTTTAACAATTTTAAAAGATACATATTTAATAAAAGAGTATTGACTGTGATAACAGCATAAAATATTTTAGTAACATTGAAAAAAAAGAAAATAAACTTACTTTTTGCGTGACGCTCTTTTGAAAACCTAAAAAATGACTAATTCTGACTTTAGACCCTCAAAGCAGAAATAGAACATTAATGTAGTGCTACCAACTGATGGATAATAAGAAATACAACACTTTATCATGATATTATGCTATTTGGATCGAAAAAAATAAAAAATTCAGTGATTTAGAGCTTATTATGTAAGCGTCCTTTTAAAAGGACGCTAGGCACTAATGGGTTAATACTGCTTTTTCGGGACAATATTTTAACGTATTGATGGTCGAATAACTGAAGTAAATATTTCAATATTCTGCCCCCTACGAGTGTCCGAGTTTCTTTCTTATATTTAAATACATCTTAAATACATTTTGTGATCATTTTTGCCCATAAATGTTTCCTATTAAAATTATTATTGTATAAAAAATATTTCATGATTATTTTTGAAAAGTTAAATATTTTGCTTTTGTTTTGAGCATGTTTGTTTTTCATTCTCTTGAGTCACTGAGTGAGTAAGAGAGAGGGAGACAGGAAAATTTATTCTGTTTTAAAATCAATTCTCTTTATCATTATATATTTATATAAATATATATATATATATATATGTAGACTCGGACCCTGATGCCCTACGCTCGAGCCATACACATCGGGCCATATCGACCCCCCCCCCCACCCCCTGGTTGCAGGAGATCGAGGGAGAGAAAGGTCGATGAACGGAGGAGAACGAACTTCGCCATTGGTGTGGCAGGTTATCTCGGGATCTCGCTCTTATCGCCCGCCTCAGAGCGGGCTGTGTAATGCTTTCTTTTAGTAATGCTTGTGTAATGCTTTCTTTACATACATACATACATACATACATACACACACACACATACATATATATATATATGTACATACACACATACACACACACACACATACATACACACACACACACACACACACACACATACACACACACACACACAGACAGAAAAATGTATAAAAATGTATTTATACATAACATACATAGTATAAAACACAATACAAAAGACTGTACTGCAATAAACTGGCATTTTTAAGTATTATGTACAACATTTACCGTGGAGATCAGAAGACTGGAGGAAGCTGACGGAGGTGAAGCAGAAAGGCTGAACTGAATAATTGAATCTTATTCGCTGATTTTTGCCCTTTTCACCCAGATTTCCTTAATTTCATATGCAGGGTTTTTCGATAAAAAAAGTCCAATGAGGTATGGAATATTTTTGAAATGAGAGGTTGGACGCTATTCGGTTTCGGAGGGCGACTCAAGTGAGGGCAGACCAGGCTGCCAAGTATGATAACTGTTGAGAGTTGATCTCTCGGTTTAAGACTGGAAAGCAGTCTTAGAATAATATGTATATAACCGTATAGTAATTGTACATAAAGGTATTAAATATATGTATTCTCGTGTGGTCAATTTACGTGGCGTTTTTTTTACCAATGCGGAGGCACTTGTAGTGAAGACATTCGCCTATGATACACAGCAGTTTTGCAGGCCATTTTATTATGGGGGCACCATATAGAAGGACCAGCATTATCCACTATGAAGGGACGACACGAACGGAAGCATTTTAGCCGGGATTCGATCCGAGCACCTTCAGCACCGATAACTAGCGCGTACCACAAGACCGCCGCACGCCTCTTGTACCGCAAACTATCGGTGGAATATCTGAAGCTGGCTCGAAAAATTGAAACATTTCAACTACTTTAAAGGTAAAAGATCTCTTTATTTCAGACTAATTTTTTCTTTAGGGTAAATATTTTGGAGATTTTTTCCCTAAATATTGAATTCTGAAGACAGTTTATTTCACAGTGTGACATTGTCTCAATTATTACACGTAATTAGTACTTATATAAGAATTTTATGCCCTTTTACTAACCCTCAACACGTCATCTATCTACGAACTCTTCACTTCGTACTACTGAGCGGTCTCAAACTCTTGGATAAGAGGTCATAAAGTTCTAGTAATGTGCGAGTTTTGAAGTTATTTAACGCATAAATACGAAAGTGGTTCGAGGGCTCTTCAGATTCTGACACTATAGTGACGGCTCGAATCTTATAAACTTCGAACACTTACACTTCAAACACCAGAGAAATCCCTTTGAATTCGCTGACAGTATAAAGATAGACGGCAATAGTCTACGAGACTGAGATCTGATTTTGGAGTGCCAGAGAGACGGAGTTCTCCTGGTCAGAGGCCAGAGCTGTCTTGGAACCCGAAAAGCCAACCTGGTGATCTAACTATATATTCTAACTCGCTGTACATACTTTCTTTAAATATAGTAGTTGTAGTATGTTAACGTGTCATAGTAAATAGTTGAAGCGAAAGGCTTGGCTTATTATTGACTACGGTACAATAGAGATACTTTGAAAGGACTTATAGGTACAGCTTTTTGAAGGTGTTGGAATAAGAAAGGCTACTGCGTTAAGTTAAGAGTTCCGTGGACCTAGAAAAATTGACATTTATTTATAGTAGGTCAAACATATACAAGTTAAAACACAGATAGGCAGAGACTGACAAAAAAAAGTACATCACATGTATTTATAAATTTATACAGGATTCCAAAAGAGCCAATAGTAACTTTTAATATGAGATCCAATAAAAATGTTTGATGTGAGAACAAATCAGAGAGAATGGAAAGAACCAAGGTTAGATGCTATCGTCTGCGATTAAAATGTGCTAACAGAAAGTAGCAAACCGGGAAAAGTTCCACTCCATGATAAAAAATCTTCGAAGTATAGATGTTGAACGTGGTAACCACTGTAATTATGTCATACTAACCTTGAAGCCGGACGATGGCCGAATGACTAGGGCGCTGACATTCGGTACTGGAGACTGTGGGTTCGAATCCCACTCTTGGCATGGACGTTTGTAGCCGTTCGGAATCCGCTTTAAGCAGTAGGTCCCGGTAAAATTAGCCCTTGTGTAGCAAAAGTTGACTGTGGCGCTCTAAACCGCAAACTAACGCTGAAGTTGTTATTGAAATCATTTGAATCACGTAACCACAAGGTGGCAGGGGCAGTGCTTTCGCATGCGATAAATACGATTAAAATACGGTAAATTGTATAGCGCGGTTGGTTGTTTGTAGTAGGATGAAAGAAGAACTGGTTCATTTGTAGCAATTGTTTATTTGTCAAATAACAATGGTGCGTAAGGATAATACAAAACGCCTTTGGCCACAATATTGGAGGAGAAGCATAACACAAAACATGGGAACATGAGATCTGTACACGTCAAAATACTTTTCTAGACAATATTAACAGTTAAATATGACACAAACTAGTGGACAATTTGGTATTTGCATTACAAAACCTCTTTGTGCACTATTTCACTGTGCCGTTTGGACGCAACCAAGGAAAGAACTTTAGGGATAAAAGTCAATTTTTCACCTCGATTTTTAAACAAGCAATACAATGTGTCATTCTGAATTAACAATTCGTCAGAAACGAAGAATTTAATCTTTAAATTGGTACATCATTTATCAATTTTTGTTAAGTATGAAGGGAGAGAAAGGGATCCCCAGAAAAAAACACCTTCTAGAAATAATATATAGGATTTTTGCATGCAAAAAGAATAATGTACACCTACGCGGATATTGCCAATAAATAAAATCATTAACGAAATCACAGAATTCTAATAAAAGCAAACGATTTTCAAATTTAAAAGTTCAGTGCGATTGATAATTGTAAAATAAAAAAAGCTAGCGTACGCGCCATCTAGGGGAAGAAAAATTATTTTTAATGTTTATACTTAATATTTTTAATGTTTATACTGTGTATCATAGGCGATTTTCAAACAAACAAAAAGATGTGTAATTCTAAATTAACAGTTCGCACGAAGCGGAGGGATTAAGCTTTTAAATGGTACCTCATTTATCGATCTGGGTTAATTATGTAGGGAGAAAAGGGGACAAAACAAAAAAACACCATTTAGAAATAATATATAGATCGTTATTTGTTTCTAGAATATGTTTCAAGAGAAGAAAATAATTTATATCAATTATTTTGCCCCCATAAACAGTTATGAAAATTGAAGTAAAATCAATGCCACAGTCATTTAAAAAATTAGCATGAATAAATATGAATGGTTATATGTTTAACACGAACAAAAGCTCTAATCAATATACTAGACAAAGCGTACCTCGCTTAATAGTTATACAGAATAATTTCAATACATAAATTTACCCGAAGAAAAAATAACGTTGAAAAAGGGATTTTAAAAATGTATCTAGGTCATCTGCATTAAAGATTAAAAGTATAATCCTCCGATGTTATTAAACATAATGCGTTGTATCAGCAAATGCAGAATAGAAGCAAATTACGTGGTACATGTAAAATTCTAAAATTCTATTTACATTTTTAAACTTTTTTTATATTAGATTGCTTGAACAAAGCTTTTTTTTTTAAGAAAAAGTATTTTTTCATTAAATTTGCTTAAGCAAGCAAGCAAGCAAGATCTAAAGGAGATAATCTATCATAGGTTTTCTTATTTAAAATATTTAAAGATGTAATTAATGGAAACAACGAAAGACGAGATTTCATAAACGAATCTAATTATTTTGAGATTTTCGAAGGATATGATATCACGCTGCCTGGATATTAGCAATTTTTTTTCAACTGATTAAATTTGTCTCCGTTTCAATCAATTTCGGACCATGAGCCCCCTGCCGAGCACGTAAATTAGAGTTTGGTTGCCATGGTTACGCTTTTAGCAGTGAAAAAAAATTGAAGATATTAAAAATTAGTAAAGGAAGTTTTTTTATATAAATAGAGGAAATGTTGAAAATAAAATGACATCACAGTTACAAATACTCCGGAATTCTGTCAGGTTTTCTGAAATCTAACAGATTTTGCTTGTTTCAGATGAAAGTTTAGGGGACAAATCTTAAAAAAGTATAATGTTTATTGCTTCGCGAAAATACACGTACACAAATTAAAAACTAAAGAAATAAGCACATTCCCATGAATAAAATATGAAAATGAACATTTTAAACATATAAAGTTATACATTCAGATGAATAAAATAATATTAACTGTTCATTAAAAAAATCCTATCTCCCTGAAAGATTACTCCTGTCATAAACATTTATATTCTTGAATCACCAGTTAAAATACATGAAGGCAATTTCGTAAAAAATATTTACACTTTCTACAGTAGCAAAATTTATCAGGCAAGGATACAGCTATATTCTAATATTACAGATGTAATTCATGAAGGGAAATTTTTGTTTTAAAAAAATTATTACTTCAATCATACAGTCTGCCTGTACACAGTTGTGTGTAATATTGTGCATGGTAACAGAAACTAGCATAGTTTAAAATCTTTAGAAGTTCATTACTAGAGACCTCTTTCGGGACAAGGGATTAAATCCTGTCTCCTAACTTCCTTCTCCCAACTCGTTAATCTGGCATTCGGAGAAAATATCACGTTTTAATGTTGTTCTTTATCTATCGTTTCCCTCTTTTGATCGTCTACTGGATTATGGATGAAAATATTTTATTCCTTTATTTACGATGCTGGATTCCCCACCCCCCTCTTTCCGTTTTTTTGCTGTTCACCTAAAGGTCTATTAATGCTCTATTTTACGCTTTAGATCCACTATGATATCCGTCTATCAATTTTGAACTTGGACCCTTTAACCTCTCTGTCAAACTGACATGTAACAAATAGAAAAATTCTTATTTCTTTATGCCACTTGGTTCCTAATTCAATGTCATATCAGGGCATAGAACATACAGTTTTGGATGACACCAAAACACCTTCCCTCTCCCTCCTCCAATCTAACTTTAAGGTAGTTCTGAATATTTCCATTCCATTCAGTTTTGACTTTTTACAGTTTGTAATTCTACTTTTAAAACGCCAAGGTACCAACTACAATGATTGTCTGCCAGATATTATGATAGAAACCGAGTCTCCAAACATCGAGGCTGGTGTTATATAAGCGCGTTATGACAAGAGATCCCAGTTTTTAATTTCTCTTACATAATTGTAATTTTTTAACACCTTACCGTTAATCACATACTTTTAATTTTTTACTATCTGCCGTTCATCCAATTTTTAATTTTCGACTATCTGCCGTTCATCACATACTTTTAATTTTTCCCTATCTGCCGTTCATCGCATTTTTAATTTTTGACTATCTACCTTCCGTCGTATTTTTAATTTTTAACTATCTGCCTTTCATCACATACTTTTAATTTTTGACTATCTGTCGTTCATCACAGATAGTCAATCCTATAGATAATCAAACCTATAGATAGTCAAGCCTATAGATTGACTATCTGCCGTTCATCGCATTTTTAATTTTTGCCTATCTTCCGTTCATCACACACTTTCAATTTTTGACTATCTGGCGTTCATCGCATTTTTAATTTTTGACTATCTGCCATTCATCGATTTTTTTATTTTTGACTACCTGCCGTTCATCGCATTTTTAATTTTTGACTTTCTGCCGTTCGTCACATACGTTTAATTTTTGACTATCTGCCGTTCATCGCACTTTCAATTTTTGACTATCTGCCATCCATCACAAACTTTTAATTTTTGACTATCTGCCGTTACTCACATAGTTTTTACTTTTTGCAGTTTGTTTTTCCTCACCCTATTTTAATTCATGTCGTAACAAACTATTAATGATTCTACTCATTACTATAAATTTATATGACATTTTCAGTAACTTCCAGTAACTGTGTATATCACATTCGCTTCCATATCCACTGCCTATTTCGCACGGAAAATTTCTTCTATATTCATCTTTCCTATTACGCGTTTTAGCCCACTTGAGCGTGCAATGCAGGATTTAACACAAATTCACTTGAGGAAACAATTATTAAAATAACTTTGTTCCATTCTACCATTCAGCGCAAAAACAACACGCTATCCATTTAGCCTCACCTTAGAAGGAACCGTCTGGAATTGTTCGCCATATTTGAAATAAATCTTATATTATATAAAACCTTATGGAACGACACATAACCACTCTTTGCTAAATTACAACTGGGGTCGTTTCGGAGATTTGTTCAAACCTATTTCACCAGGAGAGTTTCAGATCAGTTATGCGTGTAATTATCTCGTCCCGATTTATATATATTTTGTGATTCGAACGATATTAGCTCTAGGACGAGACAATAGCTTTGGGTTAGGTTAGCATAGTTTCCATTTAAATAGGAATTGTTAAAATTGTTGACGGTACTTTTCTGTTTGGGGACATATTACGAAAAATATTCCGTCAGAGTTTTACGATTCAAGACCTAGTTTTTGATAAAAAAGAGATTGTTGTAGCAACGATGTATTTTCTTTTCATACGATGGCAACATTGATTTGTTTATGTAAATTTTGGAAAGATTGAACGACGTTTAAAAGGTTCGTCCGAAAATTGATCCCTGTTTATGGTAAATTTATAAATAAAACGTGCGATATTTTCAATGTGGATGTTCTAGTTTGACGTAAATGAGGTTCAGCTTTTATCAGCTTTTATCAGCTTTTATAACTTTGGTTGGAATTGTATTGAATATGTTTGTTACTGTTATTATCAATAATGGAACTAGAGTGTGAAACGTCAAATATGAAACTCATTTCTGGTAAATATCAGAGTCCTTAAATTTAAACCGCGAGTTAACTGATGTTAACTGATGGCTTGTGTATTTAATGGTATTGATTCAAATATTAGTTTTAAATAATAGTTTATAATAATTCCTAGATTTATTATAGTATTATAATAATTGCTAGAAGCAAAAATTTTCATTGGGGAACGGTTAACGAACAGTTCGGACTGAGAACATTTCGGATAACTAACACTTTCACGAAAGATTTTTGTGTTCGGACAGCGAACATATGCTCGGATAACGAACTAAAACGAATTCTACCGAAAACCTCCATGACAAAATGTCGAAAAAGTTTCTAGTAGTCCAAGATCAACCAAGGGTTGGTTCAGTGAGTTTATCTAATAATTCTAAACAAGAGGTCTACAAACGATACAATTTTAGTTATAAACATTTATTTTACATGTATGTACAACCCTTAAAGGGGGTCTAATAATTGCCACTAATCTAAGAGCCATGCTTCCATGGAGAAGATCCATCTAGTCGAATTCTAAAAACGGTGGGGGCGCTGCTCGCTACGTCATACATTTCATCACAACCTCTCGTCGGAGCTCTGAGCACACGACACAGTCACATACTGCGTAGTTTGCGCAGAGACTTTGTGAATTGTACACGTAACCTTTATGTACGCTAGTTGGTTTCTGCCATTCTGAATTTTTATATATGTGCTTTTTGAATTCCTTATAAAAAATAAATTAAAATAAAAATAAAAATACTAGAAAATCTGGCAATATTATGAGGCCTAAAAAAGTGGAGTGTCAAGAACTGAGCTCGCCATAAAAACCAAGCAAGAGATTATAGCCAACGTAGAGAGTGGGCAGAAGATATTTGATGTTGCTAGGCAATATGGCTTGAACAGGTCTACAGTAGGCACAATCTTAGCTAAGAAAGATATCATCAAGAGGACTCAAGCAGCTAAAGGAGTAACAAAAATCAAGTCTCAGAAGCAAAGAAGTGCGATCCATGAAAAAATGGAGAGATTGCTTTTAGTTTGGATAAACGAAAGGGAAATGAAAAGAGATGTAACAATTATGGCCATCATTCAAGAGAAGGCTAGAGAAATTTTTGAGAAGTTGAAGGAATAAACTCCAGGTTCATCATCCGAGAAGTTAGAATTCAAGGCTACCACTGGCTGGTTTGCAAAGTTTAAAAGGAGATCTGGCATTAAACACGTGGTAATGCATGGTGAGTCTGCTAGTGCAGATAAAGAAGAAGCTGAGAAGTTCTGTCTCAAATTTCAAGAATTCGTTGAAAAAGAAGGGTATTTTCCACCACAAATTTTTAATTGTGATGAAACAGGTTTGTTTTGGAAGCGCATGCCGAACCGTACCTACATCACAAATGATGAGAAATGTTTTCCTGGGCATAAACCCATGAAAGACCGATTGACGTTACTTTTGGGAGCTAATGCTAGTGGTGATATGAAGCTTAAACCACTTTTCGTTTATCACTCTGAGAATTCTAGAGCATTAAAAAAAATTTCATAATCTAGAAAAGACTGCCAGTGATGTGGAGATCAAATCAGAGGTCATGGGTCACACAGGCTCTTTACAAAGAATGGCTGTTTGTAGTTTGTTCTCCCAGCTTCAAGGACTACCTTGAGACCAATGACTTACCATTGAAAGCACTGCTGCTATTGTACAATGTACCAGGACACCCAAAGGACCTTGAAGATAATTTACTGATAGACTTTCCCTGGCTGACAGTTCAGTTTCTACCTCCGAATACGACTTCGTTGATTCAGCCAATGGATCAGGAAGTTATTGCGGGTTTCAAGAAATCATAGACTCGCGCGCTGTTTCGTCGGTGTTTCGAAGCATGACAATTGTCCTCTACAATGACATTAAAAACGTTTTGAAAAGAAAAATTTGACATTCTTGTAGCTATCCGACTCATTCAAAAGGGGTGGTCAGCACTCACTCAAAAACAGTTGATTTCTGCTTGGCGAAAACTGTGCCCATCTTGTGTTCAGGGAGACGGAGATAATGCCCCTGAAATTATGAATGAAATTGTGACAATTGCGAAAGATCTGGAATTGGAGGTGAACAAGGATGACTTTGAAGACCTCATAATGGAACATGAAGATGAGCTAACGACAGAACTCCAAGAAATCTTGAATGAAGAACACCAGTGAAATGCATCTGCTTCATTAAAAGAGGAAGACGAAAGAGGACCAATTTGCTGTTAAAGATCTTTTAAAGAAGTGGGAGGATGTCAGAGCAACGGTCTTAGAATGGCACCCAAACCAAGCCGATGTCAGTAGGGTTGGGGATCTCTACAACGAAAATGCTATTAATCACTTTCGGAAAATTCTGAAGTAGAGAGAAAAGCAATCGACATTAGATAGGCTCTTTATCGACCCATTAACAAAAAAAATGATTGATTAATGTGCAAGACTGTATTAAAAATAAACTTACTAAGAAATTATATATATATATATATATATATATATATATCATTTAATTTAATTTTTAGGGCCTCCAGGATGAATTAATCGAAGTCCCATAAAAATCCATGGTAAATCGATGATCGGTTAACGAACATTTCGGTTTACGAACATAATCTTGGAATGGATTATGTTCGTAAACCGATCACCCACTGTATTTACAGAAAGCTGGTCGCGGTCGAAAAAAGTTTCCGCACCACTGGTTTACAGAGCAAATTTAATCGATTTTTAAAATTATCAACATTTGCTTATAGCTTTTTGACACATTTTCTTAATTAAAAAAAATACAACCAAAAAATTGTCATTGGGGTCGAGAGATTATTTATTTACAGAAAGTGTGTCGCGGCCGAAAAAAGTTTCAACACCACTGACGTAGAGAGCAAAAGTTTATCGATTTTTAAAATTAACAAAAAGCTATAAGCACATGTTGACAACATTTTCCTAGTTAAAAATAATAATATTGCTACAAGCAAAAAATTTTCATTGGGGTCGAGAGAATATTTATTTACAGAAAGTGGGTTGAGGTCGATAAAAGTTTCCAAACCACTGCTGTAGATAGCAAAGTTCATCGATTTTTAAAATAGTCAACATTTGTTTACAGCTTTTTGTTCACATTTATCTAATTTTAAAAAAATACTAAAATATATCTTTCACACCACGTGAGGAAAATAAACTTGTTGTCGTTTGTAATGTGGTTAAAAAAAATTTTTATTATTCTATAATTTTCTTATTTCATAACCCTTCTATTTCTTGATATTTTTCATCATTAGAAAAAAAATCGCAGTTTTTTTTGTATTTTCCAAAACCAAAAGAAATATTTCTATCTCTACAAAAATCTTAACAAAGTTACCGAAAAATTTATATCCCATTCTATCTATTTAAAGTCAAAAACACAGCGAATCAAAAGTCTCTCTACTTCGAGAAAAAGTTATACACTTTGGCGAAAGTGTGAAATAAAAACATTTTTATAGCTCCAGAGATGGAACATTTTTTTTTTCTTCTTCAGAACTTCAGGTCTTTTATCATTCCGTAGTATGATAGAAAAATACCTCTTTCTTATATAACCACAAAAAAGAACAATATTTCACATCTTTAGAAGTCTACGTTTTCTCCATTTTCGGCTTCAAATTCGTTCAAGTATGAACGTATCCATGGCAACTGAAGTATAGTTGGCATTATTTCGGACAGACACATAACATTTCATTTTTCACCGAGAATTTTTTTTCCTTCCACTTCGCAGCATTTTTCATATCTTTCTCTTCTACGCCCATACAGTTCGAAATCTGGAAATATTATCATAAAAACAAAACTAACGAACCGATTTTGGAATCGTATATATTCCGATAGATCCCAATAATCCATAGAGAGAGGTCCCATAAAGAAATTTTTTTTCCCCACTTCAAGTTCTATTCCGCTTCGAATCTCTTCCGTTTATGTCTTTTGCCACATTTAAATATACCATGGAATCTTGGCGTAAGAATGTTACTACAACCGATTTTATCACATAAACAACTTACTTAGAGAATAATTTTTGCGTAATTTAAGAACACAAAATTCTAATTATGAAAAACATTTTATTCGAAACATTCTATACGGCTTTTAGAATAAATAAAAAAAAAAAAACACAAACCGTATGTTTCTACAATGCTGTCGTTTCCAGATACTATGATTTTACAACGTCTTCATGATGTAATATATGGACCCGAGGTAGCCTAGTAGTAGCGTTTTGGGTGTCTCTAGAAGAGTGCTCAGTTCGAATCCTGACGAATGCCATTAACCCTTCAGGGGCGGTGGTCCATTTTTGAATCCCTATTTTTCTCGTCCTCCTTTCACTTGCATTCAGTGTATTCCAATTAAAAGAGCAGAAAAATGTCTGGTGCTGCCATCTGTTATCAGTTTAAAGAAGTAAAATCATTTTACAACCTTTAATTGGAAAAATGTTAATATTTTTTAGGTTAAAATAATCGAGAAAAAAATGTGCACCATGCAAACGGTGGAGGTTGTTTCCCCTGAAAGGGTTAGAAATCCGTACACCGGAAACTCCTTCTATGAGGTCAGTGGGTGCGGCAGGTACGATCCCCCCAGATGTAACCCTTAGGGTTTCTCGGATAACATTGAGGTTTTCCCTGGAGCTGCAACCCGCAAGCCTATATAGACCTGGTCTGGAATACATTCCGAACATGTGGAATAAGCAGCAACAACAACAGCTTAGTGTGCGTGCGCACTATTAGTGCATTTTACCTGGATACGGAATTTTCTCGTATTCGCCATTTTTTTAGGGTTATACATTAAAAACCCTTCGTAAAGTTCCTCTATAAAAATAATGTAGAATGTTTCTCCATGCTCCTTTTTTTATACTATTTTTAGAATTTTTCATTTAAACTAAAGATCCTGGAACTAATTAAGAAATGACTCATAAAAGAAACTAATGAAAATTTGTCTAATTTAAAAAAAATAACTTAGAAAATAGCATATGTTTTGGCTCTTTAAAGTAATTAAAAGTTTTGTAAAATAATATCTCGTAAATCCGGACGACAAATTAGTTTGAAAACTTTTCCTATGATCATAATGGAAAAAGATATGCAAAATAAAACTATTGGCAAAGCAGATATTTCATAAAAGAAACATGCTAAGTGATTTTAATAAAGCCAAATTTTTCGAGAAAGACGTCATTAGAAAATTCGAATAAATAAAAGAAAAAATAACCCGATGTAATAATCGCACTGCATTTCGATATTTGATTTAAAATTAATAGACTAAATTTTTACCATGCTTCAGTTTGGGAATAAATTAAAAACATATATGAAAAGAAATGAGACTTTTTTTTGGATTTTCCTAGTTCAGAATATAAGAAAAATTCAGTTTATTCAAAGGGGTTGTTTATGCTCTAGAACTATGAAATGTACAAACTCTTAATTGCCAATCAAATGAAGCGATAAATGTCAAATCGTGTGTTATCATATCAAATGAAGCAAATTTTGAGGGTGATTTACAATGGACTTTTCTTCTATCTTTCTCATGATCGTATGTTTTTATGAGAGATACTATTACGATTTTGGGCCTCTGGCGGCCTTGTGGTACAACAGCGTGCTGGCTTTCGGAGCTGAGGGTGATCGGATCGAATCCCGTTGTGGGGCCACTAAAATGGCCCCATTTGTGTCGTCCCTTCATAGGGGGTAACGCTGGTCCGCCTGTATGTTGTCCCCATAATAAAATTCCAGCAAAACTGCGGTGTATTATAGGCGAATGTCTTCACGACAAATGCCGCCGCATTGGTTTAAGAAAGAAAAAAAAACTATTATGATTTTTAATATTATGATTTTTATAGAATATTGCGATTTGATTTATGGTTTTTATATAATATGATTTTAATCTGAAGATATTCTTTTTCTTTCCATAGTACCACTGAAACTGGATTTTCATTGTAAAACCTGTCACTCATCCAAAACCTATTTTTAAATCAATATGAATACGGATATCGAATGTAAAGCCAGTTCTACAGACCCTAATACCACAGTTGGTAATTACGATACTTTTAAGATGAATGAATGATATTGATTATGTTCTCCTGTAATCTTTGCATCATATAATGTTCCACTCAGTGATTCTTTCTTATGTTTTGTGCGATTCAGGCCTTGATCACATTGGTTCAGGAATGTAGCGTAGCTTTCTTCCGTTGGCGCCATATTGTTGACAAACCTGTTACTGGTTCGGCCGATCATGTAGTTACCTGGATGAGCTCAGAGTGATTAAAGTTTTTGGAGCTGACACTCTGCTCCGAAAGTAATGTGAAAAAGATCTAATGCTAAATGCGGAAAACTAAGTTTTTATGGCATAACGTCCATCCTCTAGTGTAACATTCTGGAATAAATTACCATTTTATATATCAGCAGAAATTCGATGATATAAAGTTCATACCTGAATAGCTGATAGATAAAATTCAAAATATGATACAAAAATGCTGTTAGTAACATGACTCATGGGGAGTACAATAAACACAAACACACATATTCTTAAAATACTCAATAAAACGTACGATAATTTAATTATTACTCAATAAAAAGTACGATATTTTAATTATTAGTTCATTCGAACTAATAATGAAAATATGCCCCTATACGTCGGGGACGAAGGTTGGGTTCAGAGGCAGCCCCCCCCCTCCCTTTCTTACACAAAATTTGAGTGTCATATTGTATCATAATTGTATCAACCACAAAAGGACCTTTTTCCTCCACCACTACCACCACTCTCGCCGAATTTACTTATCGCCATTCAAGCCGTACAAATGAGGTTTGTTTGTTTGTTTGGATGGTTGGCTGGTATAGAGCACTACATTCAACTTTTTCTACACACAAGCGTCTTCGCACAAGCGTAGGTAGACCTGGTCATAAGGGGAAGAATAACTTTAATATCAGCAGAAGGTAACTTTTAAAAGGTCAGGCATCTTTAAGAAAAGGGAATCCGAAATCAGTCTCCATGTCAGACACCTTCTAGAGGGAGGGGGTATTTATTTTAACCTTCCATCAGTCGCGTGTATGTGGGAGATACACCATAGGACCAAAGGAAGTTGTGTTCAACTGCGTTCCCAAGGCCAACGCCGTCTAACGCAGAGATTTAATAATATGGAAACGGAGAGCGAATGTTCGTCGAAGGGAGAAAATGGAGTGTTCTGAGTGGTTGTCTCCAGGATCTTCAAACTGCTTCACTAAAATTGAAGCAGCGTTTGGTTCGGTCAGAACTTTGGAGGGGAAAGTCTTTGGCTGCCTGTAAACTGGATTTCTATTGGCAAGTTGAAACGGAGGAAGAAAAGAGATTGGATAGTGAAGGAAGAGAGAAATAAGGTTCGGAATCCGTGAGTTCATACACTAAGACTTGGGCATCACCACAAGTGGATTTGCTCCGAAACAATTAAAATAAATGCGAGAAGGAGGGATAGCAAATAAGATTTTTATGTTATTTTATATTTTTTTTCGGTTTTATATCTTTAGGCCAGAGAGCGCTACGAAGCCCCCACTTGGCTATTCTACGTACTCACTTTGACCTACTTTCAGTCATCGTCTGAATTTAGGGTGCCGCATATCCGCCATTTGTATTCCAGATATAAGCGCGACTGTTCGTATAAGTTTTTGTTATATCTGTTTTTTTATAAGAAACCTTTATTTAGTATTATTATTAAGCATCATGGTTGTTACTTTTGCGTCTAATTGCTTTCAATGTGCCCTTGTGAAAGAAAACATTGACCGAAGAGCGCTTACCTTTCTGCAAAGCGAGCTAAAATTTAAAGTGTTGAACAGAAAAGCAGAATTAGGCGTTGAAGAAGTGAAAGAAGTTACGTCAGGGGAAAAAATATGCATGCCCAGCCAAAAGGACAAGTGCACTAGCATCACGTAGTTCAGCTGTGAGATTTGCAAGAAATTTATACGTTTGAAACACTCTAAACACATTTGCCCAGACTGCAACGGTGCGACTCAATGACTATAAAGTGTATTTTTTCCTTTTATATCTAAGCTTAAGGGGGTTCGGGACACATTTATGAAAGAATTTTTATGTATGGAGTTATAAAAAATTTTGAATTTTTTTGTGATGGTCAACCATATAATTTGTAAACAAAATCACATCATAAAATTTCTCAAAAAGTTTTTAAACAACTTTAAAATTTAAAATTTTTAATAAAAGTGGGGTAATTTAAAATCTTTATAACTCGAAATATTATTTTTAAAATTTCAAAATATTTTCATTTAATTAAACAGAAATATATAAGTTTTAATTTTGATTCAGAATTTTTTGAAATATTAATTTTTAAAGAAATTAAAAATATTTAGATTAAATATTACAGAAAAAGTTATGTAACTTATTTTTAAAAAATCATATTTTCAAAAGTAAATATTTTTTCAAATTTTCTGAATCAAAATTAAAGTAAAATAGTTGAAAAAGACATGTTCCAAGTGTCAATCATTTATCTTTAACCGTTCTTGACTTATAACAATTTAAAGACGAGAAACGGGGAAAAAACCCATCATGAAGAAAAACGCACAGGTTTAAACAACGATCGGCTATTATTAGAATGTAGCCAAAAAAAAATTTATTCTGTTCTAATTAAGATAGAAACATGATTTAAACGTCATTTTAAGCGTAAAAGAACAAAAAAAAAAAGTTTAATGCAACAAAACATTTTTTCGAAAATTCGAACAATTTTGTGTCCTGGACACCCTTAAATTCTTTTTCTTTTGCATTATGTTTATATCTTTATATTAAAAATGTAAATAGTTCAGTAGGGTTTTCGACAATTTTATTTATTTTTATTCTCACGTCATTTAAAAATTCTTTGGTCCCTTTACATTGTCTTCGTGATTTATATTTACATTGTTTCTGTTTCTTTCAATAAAGGAATATTCTTGTAATTTAAATAACATTTGTTTGAATAAAGCGTACTTATTAACTCTTAACTAATCACAACATAATTTCATTAATTAAATCCTTAAAAATTTACATTTTACAATAACGTATCTGGGAAATACACGCGACCTTTCACGTTGGAATTGAGAGCGCGACTTTTGGAAGGTTATCAACGACAGCGTTGTCAGTGGCTGACTGTGATGAATGGAAGAAATATTTTCAAGTGCGTCAAGCTGATTTCTGTTGGCAGTCGAACGAAAATTTGAACGAAGAGAGGTTGACTTCACTCTCGAAGCCAGTCGAGTGCATTTTCCCCAAAAAATGATATAGTGAGCGGAAGAGAAATTCAAGACCAAGATTGACTTCAGTGTTAAAGAAACAAACATTACGAGAAAATGTCGGACTTAGGCGTCAGTCAGATATAAATGCAAGTCGCTGAGACAAACATCCAAGGGAATGAAAATCACTACCGTAGGAAAAAATTGAATTTTGAGGAAATCAATGACAATCTGAAAAGAATGCTACAAAAAAAAAACATGGCTAGCCTTCCATGACAGTCGAAAACATACTTCAAGAGAGACTTAATAGAAAACTCTGGAAGGATGAGATCTTGGAACCAACGAAGATACTTCAAGAATGGAAGATACATTTTGACAGTTATTGAGAAATACAAAGGATCCGACAGTTAAAAAAAACTTCTCGAAGCAGTGCTAACTTTTAAACAATAAAATTATGAAAGTGAACGATAATTTTTTAAAACATCTGTCTATATAGCCAAAACAAAGAGTTTTTAAAACGGTTTATTTGTCGTTTTGAGCCAACAATGATGGTATCCAATCATTGATTATAGTATAGATTCAATTCGTAAAATATTCCTCCAGCCCCATCGGGTACCAGTATTCGATAGAGCCCTTCTTACAAAGATATACGTCTCCATTTAACCCCAGCAGTCATGGACCCAAGTTTCGCTCTTGTAATGGACACCTCAAAATGGCATAGCCGAAAAGCACACTAGAGAGAAAATAATTCCAAAGTGGGAATTTCTGTATTTTTATACTAGAGACTGACAAAGGACAGTCATCCATCCCGCAACAATTTTCGAGTTCTTGAAGATGAATTTTGAAGTAATTTGAGATAGTCAATAATGCTTGCTGTTGTGATCTGTATGACTGCACTTTGTCGGTTTCCGGTGACAATTTAGAGAAATTACGCATTTGAAATTCCTTGTCGGATATGCCATGCTGAACAGCTCATAATAAGGGTGAAACGTGGGTGCATGTCTGCTGATATGTATAACTTGTCTGCTGCAAATGTATAACGTTGGAAATGTATATCTTTTCATAAGTGATCCCTCCTAAGAGAGGTAGATTCACGAACCTAAGTAATTAGGATTGCTAATATCCGTTTGATAATTTATTCATCTGATGTGTTTGATTCAGGTATTTACTGCGTACGTTCGGAGCCAAATTTAAAATAAATCAATTTTTTAAGGATTTTTTTCTCTTTTATGGTAAAATAGCACTTAAACATTTAAAAATGAACAAAAACTTAATGTGAATGCCTTACTTTTTATAAATTGGTCAATTTGAAGTAATTTTTAAGAAAATTTAGCTAAAGCGCCTATCACTATGCACAAAATTCTAATCATATTATTTTAATTTTCATCTCACGCATGATACATATGACAGTTACCTTCAAAATAACCAACAATCTAAGAGAAATTTTAAAATGCAAAAATAATGCTGACAATTTTATGTTCCGATATAAAAATTTTCCCCGATTTGTCATTCCTTTCCTTATAAAAACAACCCCAAATAAAAAACTATTTATTATACATCCATTATTGTCCGTCATTTCATTAACAATAGCCTTTAAAACATTTCTTGAAAATTGTATCAAATTACATGCAATTTTCAAGA
This sequence comes from Dolomedes plantarius, assembly GCA_907164885.2. Classification (NCBI taxonomy): domain Eukaryota; kingdom Metazoa; phylum Arthropoda; class Arachnida; order Araneae; family Dolomedidae; genus Dolomedes; species Dolomedes plantarius. Next base: position 107,871,561 of record OU015496.1, read on the forward strand.
TGTAAGATACCATGATAACTGTAGAGATTTGTGCTAAAAAAGATAATTCTGAGAAAAACGCATTTAAGGTTGTTTGTCACTTCAATTTTGTAGCAGACGATGTTTTTTAAAATAGCTATAACTTTGCCTCTAATTGATGTAGAATGAAAATTAAAACGGTTTTGAAAAAAGAAAAGATTGAATTACACGATTCTTGCAAAAAATAAAATAGTCAAAAAATTACATTTTCAACGTAGCCAGTCACCTTAAAGATGATAATAATTAAAATTGATAATTTTAATTATTGATATTTTTAATAATTATAATAATAAAAATAATCCTTATATATTTTTTTTTATATCCTTATAATATGTCCTCATAATTTTTACACACGGTATGACTTATAGATCAGAAATTTTCCAGTTACTGCAATGAAAGTAATAATTTTTATTTCCTTTTTAATATATTTTTTTTTAATCTACGCATAAAAATCCAGGAAAATCTTTTTTCATCACGCAACTTTCTGCTTAATTGCATATTGATTGAATCGAAATTTTCGGACGCAGACACATTTTAGTAAAATAAATACGATTACTTTTTTAAATTTTTATTCACGACAATGCTAGCTCAAGTCACAGAAGAAACTTTTCTGAAAAAAAGAAAATAATAAATTCACAAAGCCAAGCGATGAAAAAAAAAACCGTAAACAATTTTTTTAAGTCGGAAAAGAAACTTCGTGAATAAATAAAAAAAGATAAAAATCATGAAGCCTTAAGGGGGAAAAAATTCTGAAAAGAGCTAAAAAAAAATTTGTAATTTGCTAACGGTGCCTTAAGTTCTGGAAATAAATTACTTCACCGAATGCGCAGCTTCTCTAAAGATGATTGAATTGTGCAATTTCATAACCTCTCAGAAATAAATGAAATAGAAGAAACTGTGAATGAAAATAGAGCGTTACGCTGCTCTAGCTTGCGAAATGAAAATTAAGCTGACGTAGCTCACGCTGATGAATATTTCTTTATTTCAAACATCTGAACTTTCTGGCCCTTTCTAAACGCTGGAAATTGCATAACGGATTACGGAAATGAGGAAAAAAAGTAACCACTTTACGAGAATAAACTTTTGTCTAATTTAAAAATAACTGGCCTTAAGTAATAACATTTCCTTCTGAATAAACAAGTGGGTACCACTCTATTAAGATACTTCAGAGATCTTCATTTTTCAGACGTCGCATCAACAGATGGGATGTAAACGTTGTTGGAAATGAATGTAAAATTCAGCCAAAAGCGGCAGATAAGATTTTTTTTGCCAAATGCATAAACCAATTTATTTTTCTTTTAGGTGCGGTGGCCCGGTTGGCAAAGGCGTCGAGCCAGTGAGCTGAACGTCCCTGATTGGATGCTCGTCGCTGGAAATCCACCACCGTGTTCACTAATGATTGCCGGGGCACGTAAAATAGGTCGTGGCTACAATGTCCTCCAAGTTCTCAAATTTACCTCTGGAGGTGCGGGGTCAAAGTGTTCAGGTCTCGTCACTTGACTCGGTTCAAAATTACGGGACCGGTGTTCTTCGAGGTCAAGTCAGACTTCAGCCGTAGTGGTACCTCGCCTTAACCCTTTCAAGGGCAACAGCCTGCAACATTTGCATAGTGCAGATTTTTTCTCGATTTTTTAACCTAAAAAATCTTGATAATGTTTCCAATTAAAGGGATGTAAAACAATTTTACTTCTTGAAACTGATAACAGATGGCAGTACTAGCCATTTGTCTGCTCATATAACTGGAATACATTGAATGCAAGTGAAAGAAGGATGAGAATTAAGTGTTTGCACTGTGCAAACAGCGCCCCTCAAAGGGTTTTAAAGAGAAGCTGCTTACTACCCTTCGCCGAGGACCTAGGTCCTTTGGACTTGATGTAAGCTTTCCTACTCCAAGGGGAATGGAAACAACAACATTTTTCTTTTACCTTTTCCAAAATAGAATGGATAGAAAAAGAATTAACTTTGTCCATTCTGTATTGGAATAGGTAAAAGAAAACAAAAATTTCCATGCAGAATATATAGAAAAAGAATCAAGTTCGTACTAGACTTTAAAATTTGCGGCAGAATGGTGATTTGTGTGCTTTCTATTGAAGGGCCATAGAACTCATGTCCTGATCACACGGTCTTCAATTATTGTGCGTCTGGCTTTTTAACTTTTTATCCTAGAACTTTTATGTTTTTAACTGGTCTTAAGGCCTTTTGTTCGTTCTTTTTATCGTATCTTGTGGTTTCTTTTTTGCTGTCCCATGTTTTATATTTTTTTTAATGTTGGGTGAGTGGCCAGACTTGTATGGATTAAGTTCTAGTCGGCCATATGTAACAACAACAACAACAACTGAATTAAGTTTGTTACAAACTTCATGAGTCTCAATTTGTAAAACTAAGGAATTCTTTGTCTTATCACATATGGTATGAAATTACAAATAACACAGAGAAAACAATATTAATTATGATGTGCTTAAGAGTTTTATTGTATAGTACTACTTACTAATGAATTTGAAAAAAAATATATTGAAAACAAGGGCAGAAAGCAAGACGTGATGCAATATTGAAAATCGCATTAAAGAATCAGATTTCTAACGAATGTACCATCTTTCCTTATCAGCGCACACATAGGTTTTATCAGGCAACATACTACATTGCTCTATGGTTGGTGGTGGAACTACGTACTGAAATAAGTACGATTCAATGACAGTAATATTTGTAGACAGATATACTTTTATTATTGATGATTATATCACGAAAGCCATAAATGGATGAGAGCTTAGTTTAGATGATTAAGCGATTACAGTGACATTACACAGTAACATATTGCAATTGTTACAGGACCTTGTTTTTCAGTTATTTTATTTTGCGTTTAAAATCTACACATAAGGACAATGTACGCAATGCAAATATCAATTGTAAAACTTTTTTAATTCTCGAACTTATAAATTTAAATGCACAAAAAAATTATGACTGTCGCAGTTCATTATATATTTTTTAACTCCGTAACTTTTATTCAAATCCTCAGCGTTCACGAAAATTCTGTTCATATCCGATGTGAAACTGCTTTTCTGGCACGGTGTGAAAAACTGATTCGTTTCTGAAAAAAAAAGATGTACTAGGTAAAAAGTAAAGACACCTTTTTTATGAGTTCAAAGGCACTATGAAAAAGTTGCATGTCCCTGAAAAAAAGATAATGGAAGTGAGAACGGTAGTAGCAGGTAGGGTAAAGCGAAAGCCTATGGATGTGAGTTACACACGCAAATATACAAAAATATAAGGCTCGAGGTAGCCTAGTGGAAGTTACCCGTAAGGCCTCAGTTACTATGTCGGGTCCTGTCTGGTGCAATGGAGCCTAGTGGTATTGAGGTACTGGGGGCCCTCAGTTCGAAAACCTGCGAACGCCATTAAATACATTCGTTTCTAGGCTTGATATGGTCCCCTTAAAAGCTTAGACTGGAAAGTTATCCTATGAGGTCAGACAGGCTGGGAGAAGGTGAGAGTCAACCCCACTCAGATGCCGATCCTGGAGGTTAAAATTGGGTTGGAACCAGGGTGTTGGTGCTGTTGGTTCACATATAAACGGTGCCACCATGGAAAGCAATCAACGATTCTCGCAGTTACAGTGCGGATGTCTTCATTGACAAGTGTCCCGCATTCACAAACAATATTTACAGAGATATACCGATTATTCGAGAACGAATTATCTGTGTAACGGAATACCAGCTCTTCTCTAGTGGGAAAAGCTAGAGTGGGTTGGATAAATTGGTTAGATCAGAACCTACAGTTTAAAGCTCATTCCGAAAGGTTACAAACATCACTGCAGCAGTGGGATTCTAACCCATAGCTGGAAATTGGGCGCAAAAAATGTCAATAATCAGAACGTTAACACGCATCATAAACAAGGGAATATAAATTCTTTCAAGGTAAAAAATTAGAAGTTAATAAATTTTTTATCACTACTTTAATGACTTTAAATCACTACATTAATAGATCAGTAAACTGGTTTATTAGTAAATTGCTTAATTGATTATCAATCTCTTAATATTTTGTTAAAATCAAATTCTGTTTTTATCAATATTCATAATTTATCTAGAAATTCGAAAAAGTTAGGTTTTCATAACATTTAGAAGTATTTTCTTTATGTGTTTATGCACATTTTCTTTTTTTATTCTACAAAAGAAAAAATGCAGTTTCATATTTATCTAGGCTTGTATCTAAATATTAATAGAAGTGCAAAAATATAAAGTTTTATTGAACTGTGTCTGCCTTTACTGAAAATGCTATATATAAATAACTAACTTATGTTGGTTGTGTAGATGAATATAAATACATTTTAAGTAATATCGCCGCCGTCTACACCCGAAGGTTATACGGCCCTTCAATAATAAAACTAATCATCCCGACGGCAATCCAGCCCATTACTTTCCAGTCTCTCATTCTGTGTCTATATTTACTTCAATCGCTTTGATATATGTCCTTTGCGGATGTGCCTAGGATGCAGGTAATGTAATAAATACAAAAATGTTTCCTTTACGTAAAAAGACTGACACTTGAAATTTTAAATTATTACCTGTATTAAGTTACTTTTCATAACTGCGTTAGTATTGTATATCCATGAAAACCCTTTTCGTATTTAAGAAAATATTTTATCTACCTGTATCAGTTACGTTTCCTAACTGCATTACTGTTTTATGTACATAAAATACTTTTGTGTTTTTAAGAAAATATTTTATTTACCTGTATCAGTTACATTTCCTAACTGCGTTAATGTTGTATGCACATGGAATTTTTTGTGCATAGGGGGCTCACAACCTCTGAAACTTCAAAAAAATCGATTTTTGGTTTTTGCTATATTCTGACTTTTGAGACATTTCTGAACAATATGCAAAAAACCGCATAAAAAATTTGCATTATTTCTCGTGTTATGAGAGTTTATGTAAAGCTCACTCTGTTGCCATAGGCATGTTATTCCAACTTTAACTTCAGTTTTCTCAAATATGTGAATTTTTGGATTGCGCGCACTGTCACTCCCAAACTATGTGTGCTAGACACACAAAATTTTTATCAGATTTGTATTATAAGCTTCTTTACACACTAAAACCAGAAAAGTTTAAAAAAAATTGTAAAAAAAATTTTACACTGGAAAATGTTTTAAAAAATTGCTCAATTTTAATTTTTTTTTAATTTTATGTAAATTTTTAAATTAAAACTATATTTTTTGTATATTTTTTGGTTTTACATTAAACTTGAGTGTATTATTAATTTAATTTGAACAAAAAATAGTTTCTGTATGCATATTTCTAAATTTTATGAGGCGCGAAACATCCAATGATTTTTTTCCCTTTTTAGTAATGTGTACATTTAAAAATAAAATCTAAAAATTATTTATAGCTTTAGAAGTTCTATTTTTGTATTAAATATAACTGAAGACTTGTAATTTTGATATAAAACAAAAAAATTATATATATATATATATATATATATATATATATATATATATATATATATATATTAATATTATTGGAGTTTCAGTAGCTCGATTTTGATCATGTTTAGGGTCATTTCCCAGTAGTCAAAGGTTGTGAGCCCCCTTAAGAAAATATAATATCTACCGCATCAGTGAATTTTCCCAACTGCGTCAGTGCTCTATGTACATGGGATTGTTTGTGTATTAAAGAAAATATTTTTATCTACCTGTATAAATTACTTTTCCTAAATGCGTTAGTGTTGTATGTCCATGAAAACTTTTTGTGTATTTAAGAAAATAATTTATCTACCGGAATCAGTTACTTTGCCTAACTGTGCTATTGATGTATGTACATGGAAATTTGTGTATTTAAGAAAATATTGAATCTAGCTGTATGAGTTACATTTCCTAACTGTGTTAACGATGTAATTCCATGCAAACTTGTTGTGTTTTTAAGAGAAAAAAATTATCTACCTCTACCTATTTTTTTTCCTAAATAAATACATTAATGTTGTATTAATGTATCATTTTCCTAACGACATTACAGTTGCAAATTTGTTATCATTTAAGTAAAGGTTTTATCTACCTGTATCAATTTCCTAAGTATATATTATTAAAAAGTAATTTCAGTCATATCCATTCTGAAATTAACTTTTTTTCATTTAAAACTATACAAAGAACGCGAAACAAAATAGGTACGTATATATGCGCGAGTAAAACTTACTCTCTCTCATTAACAGAATGCATATACATGGATATATGTTTGCTTCCTCGGTAAATTACGAATAACTATATCTGGGATCACTCTGAATTAAAATTCGCGTGCACAGTTTGATACGCTGAAAAAAACAAATTACTCTTCCTAATGTGGTACACCGAAAGGATATTGAATCACGACCATGTAATTTCAGTTCTCTTTTTCGAATAAGATCTTGATTAATAAAATGAAAATATCTGCAACCGCAACTACTAAGGAATGAAAATGAAGCCTAAATTACTGCTCCAAATGAAATTTGTTTCCCCTGCGAAACGAAGGAAACCAAAAATATAAGCGTTATCAAAAATAATAGGAAAACACTTTCATTAATTATATATATATATATATATATATATATTGGAAGGGGTGAGATGGAAAACGAATTATATTTTTATTTTAAATTAATAATAAATATGGAGATGTAATTTGATTACAAATTATCTCTTGGAATAGAGGGATGCTCTACCTCTTATTTTGCATTTTTGCTTGAAATTAGATAACGAAAAATATTACAGTGGACTAGCATTTCAGAATTGTGTGTTCTACTGACTCGAAAAAAAACAGATGTAGAAAATATTACGAAATGTTTCCTTTACATTAATTAAATATTAGTCATTTTGTGCGAAACAGTTTCTTCAACGTACACCTAGACTTATTATAAAAATATAGAATCTTTTTAATTTTAAACACCTTTAACTCAAAACTACCAACCCAGTCAAACTGACTGTGTTGTAACAGTGGCAGAAACAGGTATATCTAAAGTGTCAGAAGTTCTGGTGTTCTGACTTTATTCGGTGCTGTAATGACTCCCGTACAATAGCGATTTTTTTTTGCGCGAGGAAATTCTGGAAGACCTACCAACGAGCGGATTGTGCACATAATTGATTTTGACGGCGAGACAGACTGTAGTCTGGCAACGTAATGGCCGGAAGTGCTACGGACAGCTCACAGAGCAGTTCTTCAGCTAAAAAAAAGGGAAGTTGTCGACCGGAGGCGCCTAGTCATGTAGGAAAGTAACTGAAGAAAGAAAGGCGGTGTTTTCCAGACCTTTCGAGAACGTTCAGTGAAGGTATATAAAGTCGCCGAACACGAGTTAATGGAAGTCAGTGATTCAGAGATTAAGTTATTCAGAGTGACGCTGGAGCTAGAGACAATGAGATACTGTCGGGCCTAGATAGTCTTGAATGAGAGCAGCGGTAACTTAAGTCTGACCTTCTCGTCGATGCCGTGAACCAACGAATTACATTTTTTTATATTGTAAATAGTCTAATTGTATTTCTCGACTAAATACAAAGCATTAGTTACATAAAGACTGGCAGTCTTTTATTTAAGGCATAGTCCTTACAGTGCCTTCAGTAGACCATTTCTCATTACCGAGTTATTTATCATATTTTTTTAACTCATATAATTTATGGATCAGTTCAGCCTTGTCGAAATCCTGCCCATATCCGAAATGACACAGTATCATACGAGTGCATCCATAGTTGCGTCCTTATCAAGATTTGTATGATGGTCCTGCATGTATGGTTCTATCGTAACGGCGTAACAAATTTCCATCTACTAATATGATACAATCATGAGCTGTTTAGGAAAGTCACCTCGTCGAAACACCTATGAAATCGTGCGTCATATAGATTCCACAGTTGTAAGACTCCACTAAACTTAGTTAAACAGAGCCAGGACCATTGGCGACCGCCAATCCCAAAATTTTCGCCAACTCCCGAAGAACGATCCCGGAAGATAATTGTACAGAGGAGGAGAGACCCAGAGAGGGACAGGCTATCACAGGTGTGTCACCTGTATATGTTATGCGAATACCGAAGAGGGTATTTGTAGAATGTTAAAGAGAATGTTAATCAATAATAATAATTGTCTCTGATTCTATGTCTTTGTGTTGTGGTGTATGTGTGATAAAACCTACTTGTTCTGGACCAGAAGTTGTTCTTTGAGTCCTGGGTCCTTCATGTTTGGATATCAAAAAGCTGGATAGCGAAGCACATTAGTTGCAATTGTGGGGCTCGTGAAGAACGACAGAAATAGAAGAGATCGCGACTGGATACTGTATTAAATTGTACACCAGGGGCGTGAAACTCAAAGGCTAACTTGGAAAAACAAACAAGGTTTAACTATAGGTGGGCCGCAAAAAAATCAATATTAATAGAAACGTAGGTTTATTTACCTAATTACAGTATATTCAACATAAATATACGCATTTTGTTTTAATAATAGCAAAAAATAGTATTATTAAAAAAACATTTAGCGAATTCTTCATGTTATAAATCTGCGTCGGTTATTTTATTATATATTATTGTGTGCCAATATATTGGCCGTGCCGCATTCGGCCCGCGGGCCGCGAGTTTGACACCCTGTTGTACACGATTCGCGTAGCATTGCAAAAAGCAATGACACGTATATTATGTTGAGTGGAAAACATACAAGCTCTCGTGCATACCTGTCCTCGGTTCAAGACGTGTAAAATGACTGAGCAAGGGTGGACGGTGCTATCTATCATAGCGACGACTAATGTTTCAATAAGCTAAAATGACTCAACCATGATTTAATAGAAAGCGATCTTTCATCAAATAACGAGAAAATGATACAGCATATAGATATTGCATAGTGGTCGATTAATGTAGCATTTTGGGTAATAATGAAACAGATTTGTGCGGGTATAGGAAACATAATACTTTCGTTCGTACGTATTGTAAAATAAGATCTTGCACCATGACTCATCACGGGCGAATGCTGCTTTCTGTTATATAAATATTCTCTTCTAAAATAAGCTAATACTATCGGATCATGAGCTATTATTTGTCGGTTTTTATTCTTAAAATATTAAAAAAGACTCGTCATACAATTAGCGGAGTGTGGACGATCCAAAAAATCTTTACAATGTAATGACACAGTTCGTACATATATTTCATTATTGAGTCATGATCCAGTTATTAGAATAAGTATACAATATGCAGACGGTTGAAAGATACAAGTGCAGTTGCACTTATGCATGAAGATGACAGGAAATATTCTTGTTATTCTTTTGCTAGTGCGTTGTATGTTATTTTATTCTCTGCTCATTTTGATTTCCACCAGAGAGAGTTTAACTCAAAATCCCCGTGCAATGTTGTAGACTTAAATTGTGTTCCTTCCTTCACCATAAAAATCATGAATGAACGATAAATAAATAAGAAATAAATACATTTGTTCATCTTAATCGAAAGAAACTTCGAATAGTTTTATTACTTTTTTCTACCAATATCGATACTTTTCTGACTGCTTCAAAAGAGAACTTTCCTGATTCTAGTAAATATACGTGGCCGAGAACCCATTTTCTCGAACGTTCCAGAAGGCAGACAGTATTTATCATAGAGAGAAAGGAAATGTTTTCACTAAATCAAAGTAAATAGAAATATTTTACAGAAAAATATTATTTTTAAACAGAAAATGTTGTCTTCGACATTTTTATTCGTGTGAATAAATATTATTTGATTTCGATATTTCTGCGCTTTACGTACGTTCAGTTCCCGCAGACTTTCAACATAAAGCATTTTTGAAAACATTTTCATGTACATTTTCCAAAGCACTAGTAGAAGAAGCCAGAAAGTTATCATAAAGCATCAGTATAAAGTAAATGATGAAGTAAACGATGAAAGTAAAAGACTGATGATTTTCATTTTGATCCAATAATTTTATATGTCCCATTGTACAGCTATATTTGTAGACCCGTGCTTCATACCCGTGCTTAATACCCGTGCTTCACTGAAGAGTACATTCAAATTAAATACAATGGTCAATGTATGCAATTAATGCCAAAAATAATATATATTTATAAAAAAAATTATAAAGGATGTTTTTATAGACAAAATAATGTAGAAGAAAATATTCAAATTAAATACAACGGTAATGCAATTAATTTGTATGTTTAATATATATAAAATATACTATTTTGAATTAAATTCTTAAAAAACTTCCATCTCAATTAGTCTAGTGGTTAAATTTTATCTTTTACAGTATTTATTTTTTTTTGTCAATTTATTTTGTTTTTATGCACGTGACGCAAAATCAATTTAAAGTATCACAAAAATAAAAGAAACCAATTGATCAACAGTTAATAAATTAAATTCTAAAAGTTAATCTTTAAAAATACACCAAATATTGGAAAATACAGGTAAAGATTCGAAAAAGATTTCATTTTAGATGATTTTTTTATGATCTTTCTCGTGATATAAATTTTATAAACCCCCAAATTATTATTATAAATGCAATCCTTAAAGAATATTACAAAAAAAGCTTAAAAATTTAATTTTCAAAAATCTAAGAAGAATTTTTGAAAAATCTTTCTTAGTGCACTGCTACACTATAAGAAGAATCGCCATACAAAATTTCAGCCCTTTAGGTCCAGCGGTTTGGTCTGTGCATGTGTTAATCAGTCAGTTACGGAACTGTTTTATATATATAGATAAAGAAATAGAAAATAATTTATATATTGATCTTACTATTCATGCATTCGAATTTCACGATAATTTGAAAGACACGAAGATCTAATTAGTTTATCAAATCGAGCGAGGTATTACCTCAAGTCATCCAGATTTTATAATATACTGACGTAACAAACTAGGTATGTAAACTTTAGTGAAATAAGTGAAATTATATTTTTAGCTAATACCTTATAAAACATAGTTTTATCGCCCCTTTTACTCCCTATAGGATTTCTCTAATCCAGGAAGTGCCATAACAAACAATGACAATCGAAACAAATTACAAACGACAAAACCGACTGCCTACCCTTTGGGAGTCATGATTAGCAGTCCTTCACTCTTAATAAAACTTAATCTTGGTTATTAAAGGATGGACATAATTCACCACGTGAAACCACGAAAGCACGGTCACAGTGAAATCCACTTAGCGTCTCAATCGTTTTTGCGAGCGGTTTATTATCCAGCCGCTTCAAGACGGATGACAGCTGTCAGGGTTTCGAAACAGTGACGGAATTTGCGACATTTTATTCGCATGAAGAAAGAGCGGTTCTTTGATAGTGCTTTCGCTGCGATTCAGGCTCAAACAAAACTTTTCGGGCAAAAAGTTTCGATTGTAGATAGCTTACCAGGGAGATGTTGACGACCCAGGCATTTTTCACTGAAAGGTAGATTTAATTCCAAAGAAAAAGTGTCTAACACATTATTTCACATAAATTATTAAATGTTTTGTAAAATATTAATAATGTTTAACGGTAGGAGTTTTCATTATCGGGAAAAAATTAGCTTTATCAGCTTCATGTTCAAACAAAAAATAAACTCCCTTGACATCAATATATATATATATATATATATATATATATATATATATATATATATATATATATATATATATATATATCTGTGTGTGTGTGTGTGTTCCATTTATTAAAATATTTTGGAAAATATGAATTTTTCAAAAGTCTACCGTACTTTTCGGTAAACATAAGATGTGCCATAACATTGGGTGCATCTTATGGTCCGAAGGTAACATTAAAACAATATGAATATTTTATATATATATATATATATATATATATATATATATATATATATATATATATATATATATATATATATATATATATATATATATATAAATGAATGTTTGTTTGTTCGTATTTTATGCGCTGTCGTACCGATTCATCCGCTGTTCATCCGATTGCGATAAAATTTGGCCAACTTATTGCTTGAACTTGCGCGAAGGTTATAGATTCATCCCGCTACGACGTTCCATCCCCGAATTATGTTAGAACAAGTTTGCGTGGTATCAATGGATATTTTTGTTGAAAGCCATTGTAACATTTCATTGTTGCCAATTAAATTATAACATTTCCATAAATATAAATAGACATGAATTAAAAACGGGATTTATTCATATATTGGCGCATGCAAGAATAAATTTGATATATTATTTTCATATACGTGGCAACGCCAGAATATTTCTTTTTAAAAATGAAAATATAAGGATGGAAAGTCATTCATTTTCAATGAATGTGTTATCTATCCATTTCATGAATTGAAACTATCCCAAGATAACTGTTCAAACTCAAATATACTGAAGGACACGTTCACTTAGCTAGAAACACGTGCGTTTAGTCTTGACGCAATGATTTATATAACTGAAGTGACATTGAAACATAACAGATGATTTAGTTTTGAGAAAGAATTGCAATCATGAAATACGTGTCTAATATAATTAAGAAAGTCTGAAAGTGGCATTGAAACGTAGCAGACGATTTAGTTTTGAGAAAGAATTCCGAGCATGAAATACGTGATATACTTTTTCTATAATAATTATCAGATTTTCTGTGTTTTAATATTGAATGTGATTTCAATCCATTCAAACATTATTGATTCTTTTTCTATAATAATAAATCCATTCAAACGTTATTGACTAGCTGTAAATTAATGCTTTAAAATGCCCAAAAAGAGGAGAGCAACTTTTAATCCTGCAGAAGTAAGGGCAAAATGTCAAAGATTGTTGAGAAATGAGCAATGTGATGAAAAAAAAACAGAAAAGCGCGAAGCCAACAGAATTCGAAATGCAGTTAGACGAACACAAGTATCTGAAGAAAAATATTCCCAAGCGCGCGAAGCCAACAGAATTAAAAATGCAGTTAGACGCACACAAGAATCTGAAGAAAAAACATTCCCAAGAGTTCGAAGACAACATAATTCGAATTGTAGTGATCCGAAGCAGCGAGACTGATGAAGAAACACTTTTAACGCGTCGAACATACGATCGTCTTCGAGCTTCAACATCGAAAGGAGAGAAAAGCGATGAACAACGACACCGCCGACAACAAACTAAAGCTATTTGCTACCGCAGAAGAATTTTAGCGAAAACTTTAGAACATCATAACATGAGGCTAATCATTGAAAAAAATAGCAACAGAAACTGAATTCAGAGTGAAGCCGGGTGATACATCCAGTATATATATATATATATATATATATATATATATATATATATATATATATATATATACACACAAAACCAAAGAACTTTTCTAATTTCCAAATTGTTTTCAATTTCCTTTAAAATTACTTGGGCGTAAGCAAACTAATTACCTTTTCGTTTTTCGTTTTATTGTGAATGACCTAAAAACAATAGTAGGTAATTGACATACCAATTGACCTTTGCCCCAGTCTCGTGGGCACTAAATATTCATAACAAGACCCGGTATTCCTATGCCCAGATAACTAGATCGGCCAATAAATGCAAGTTGCACGGGTCACGTGACAGAATCTCATAAAGCTTATTTAATCTCGGACACGCTTTGAAGAGTGGATTTTTTTCGTGACTGTGTGGCTTAGTAAAAGATCTGTAACCCTACTGCTAAAATGGATATAAAATTATTCATTTAGTAAACTGAAGTTTTTTACTTCACTGCGACTACAGTGATATGATCGAACACCCCATCCACTCCATATCATTCACTTCCAAAATTAAATATTTCGGTGTAAGATAAATCGTTTCACAAAGCTGTCGGACACTTTAACATTTGATGAAGATATACTAGTCAAAAACTCACAAAGAAAAAATTTAAAACGTTTTCGTTTCACATTTATTTCTTTAACGTAATTTAGACTTTAATGCACATTTCATAAAATATAATATTGTATAGTTTTAATATAAATTGTATAATACCCCTTCGGAGTATATATAGTCACAAATGTTACAGTTTTCTTATTGTCTGAACTAATGAAAAAAATTCTTTGTTCCAATTTCTGTAATTCTTTGTTGAATAACCATAATCGTATTTATAACATAAGTCAAATATTTTGGACTTGGATTAAACTGCGGTTATTTTGTTATTTAGAGCTCGATTTTGTTCCGCTCAGTTTGTATAACGAAACCAAACTGATGTCCTAAATGATTTCGCCTATCTTTTTTATGCGCTTTGTAACTAATCTCACTTTGTTTTCCATTTGACCCAATCTTTGTGTCGTTTCATCCCTCAGCTTTAGGTTCTAGGGTGGGGACTAGATCTTGTTACTCCCGTCCTTACGATAGTGTTATGTGTCTGAAGCTCTCCGCTCCCGAGACGACAAGCCATTCTTCCAGGAATATCTATCGATTTTACTATTTTTATTAAAGAATTTAATGTTCTTCTCATTAGTGATTTTTTCTCAGAGAATGTCACAGATAAATTTCTATGGTCTAATGAAGAACTAATTATATTACAAATCGCAAACCGTGCTATACTTTTTACTTTGTATATCAGATTTTAACCTTCGGTCGGGCGCAACAGAATCTAATAAAGCCCAGGTCCCCCCCCCCCCCTCCTTTCTAAAAGGCAGAGCGACTAGTGCTATAGTGTAGCCGTTGATTATGTAATGATGTTTGATTGCGTATAAGTCAATTTACTCGATATCTTCCCCAGTGAGTACAGTGACCAAAATGATCTGCCAGGCACATTGCGCCTGATCTCGCAACATTTTGTAAGGTAATAATTTTTTAAATACATTGATTAAAATTAATTTTCTAACTCATTTCGTAACTTAAGACTGCATGTCAATATTTATAAGAATACGTCTCCTAGGCCTAAAAAGCTGAATATTTTTGAAAATATGAGAAAGATTCAGAAGAATGCTTTTGTGAATGAAATGTGATTGTTTTGAAGTAACAATGCATTTTATTTGCTTAAAAAACACTTTCAATTATTGATTTTGGATAATTTAATTAAAATAAAGTGGCTTTTTATAGATACAAATAGCGTATTTATAGAAAGTGCCTATATTGCTTACGTGACTTCCAATATTGCTCCTTACCGGAGGTTAAGAAGCTGGCCTCTGTAATTCATTGCCACACAGTTCTAGTCATTGAGGACCCAGTACAAATACTCTCGACAGACCTGTCACCTTTTTTTCAGACGGATCACCTTGATTCTCTGCCGTCCTTCTCATAACAGCTGCGACTTCTTCAAGGCATTAATGATAGCTAACAATGCATTAGTAAATTACTATTTAAAACTAACTATGTATGAAGCAACTGCTCAGAATTAACTCTTCCGTTCTTAATTAAATTGCATCATCCCCTTCCGTAATAATAGCTCCACTTATGCGCGACACTTCCGTGTTTTTCTAACGAGGTGCATTAGTTAATTACGATGTTGCAAATCCAGCCTCCCACACATAAGTTAAAATTTTAAGTAGTTTTCCTTTAACTACTGGCTGGTAACAAATTAAAAATGTTAGGTTTTACGACGGCATGCAAGCTTTAAGACTGCAAATGCTCCGTGAAAATTAAACTGTAGTTTGTCGAATTATTTACCGGCAATAAACGTTCAGTAATCTAACGGTTCACATTTCGAGAAGTCATCATACAGGAAAATTTCAAATCCGTTTGCTTTTATAGGAAACATACTGGTGCTATCATTACCTCTTGCAGCTCTAATAATTTCCCGGGAAGTTCGTAAATTTTAAATACTTTTATGCATTGACTACAAAACGATTTCAAACTAGAGGATAATATTTTACATTTGCCATCAAACACCACCAAATTACATTTGCCAAGTTTTTACATTTGCCATCAAATTTGTCAACAGGCAGTGGAAATATCTAAAATTGGCTCTAAAAGAAGTAGAAATGTTTGAGATAAATTGCAAAGGACAGTACATACGCTTTTTGTACGTAACCACCAATGAAATGATCCTATAAAATTTGTCACCAAGTGGTGGAAATACCTAAATTTGGCTCTAAAAGAAGCAGAAATGGTTGAGAAAAGTGGTAAAGGGTAATACATATGCATTATGTTTGTATCACCAATAAAATGAGCCCCCATCTGTTACCCATACTGTGATTACTGCTTTTTAAATTTATATAGCTACACTAGTTTATCTTTTCAGATGTATATGTGTGAGCTTTAGGGAATCTTGGAAACAAAATTCTCGAATAAAAGTAAACCACATTTTTACCCTCTCGATTTAAAACGTACTGTAAGCCTTTTAAAATGCACGTCTCTACAATGATTGCCTTGCCAAATACAACATCTTTATGCAGTACTATCTATGAATGCATCCACGCAATACTATATATGAGAACTATCTATGAGTTCCAGTAATACATCTGTATATTCTGCTGAATGAAATACAATATTCCATTTCATTTCTGTTTACGTTGGGTTGGGATTCTTGATGATTTCCATCTAGGCTATATATTGAATTCTTTACAAGTTATGGCCGAGGAATTTTGTATAGCGTTTATATATCCTATTTTTATTAAATTGGCTCCAGGACATTTAATTTTGGAGTGAAAATCCAGAAAATGTTTTCTCCGTTGGCAGTCTTTTAAATAAAATTATTTTTGCCCTTTAGATGATTAAAAATTGCAAAAATGAAGTATTTAGAAATCCAGCATGGACATTATTTTGAAAACTATCTAACGAACATAAGTGAAAAAAAAATGCGTTAATAGAGTGATTGGATCTAACGATATATCCATAACTAAACAAGTTTAAAATTTAGTTTGTTTAAAACAATATTTCAAAGTTATCAGATTTTTTTAAAATATCTTTATGCAGTGATACTTAAAAGGTGAAACATAATTACAAAAATCATGTAAAAAAGCTAGAAAAAACATTGTGTCTTTCTTAAGGCCCTATACCGTACGATTATTTTAGACAAAAGGTCAAAACCACCTGAATGATTTTATACTAGATGGGCGCGATGGCTCAGTTAGAAAGGGCAGCGAGCCAGTGATCTGAACGTCTCTGGTTCGATGCCCGTTGCTTCAAATCCATCCCCGTGTTCGCTAATGATGGCCGGTGCACGTAAAATCTGTCGTGCCTGCAATGTCCTCCAAGTTCTCAAATTATCTCTAGGGGTGCTGGGTCACGTGGTCTGGCCCTACCACTTGACTCGGTTCAAAATTCGCGAACCATAAAACGGGTGCAGCGTGGACCCACCCCCTTTGGTGCACCAAGGGCAGCGCATGCAGCGAAGTGATCGCACACTCCTTGTTCACCCCGGGCAAGGGCCTACTCCCAGTCCCAGCCATTTGCAAAAAAAAAAAAAAAATACTAGATAAAAAATGTAAACAAGCTATCTTGGTGCCTTAGATTTTCATAAAAAACTTTTATTTCTTGGATATTTAATGAGACATATCAATCACCCAACTAAATGTGGAGAAAAAATTTAGGGTTCTCAAATATATTTCTGATCATACCCACAATGGGGCTTGAGTTTCGGGGATGGAGAGATTTTAGTACTAAAATTAAGTTACTGTGGGGCATATTTGTCATAGACAGGAACGTGTATTGTTACATATTCCTGAACAGTATCACAAAGTTGTTCTTTTCCCTTTAACCCGTATACTGAGCAGAAGATTAAGGAAGCCTCGGAATGACCAGATTGATTTCAGCGGGACTGGACTAAATACTCAATGATGAAAACGGCATAAATCTGATATCTTCGACTTCGTGATTCGTTCGTAAAATCTGCGACTTTTAAGATTTTCTTCAACTTAGCGATTCATTTTCAGGCGGTAAAGTGAAGCACCGGATATATTTAATAAATGTTGGAAGGTGGAGTAAACAATGTTACATATGGTTCTACAGACATATCCCTAGGTAAACAAATTTAAAATTCTGAATTTTAGTTTGTTTAAAACAATATTTCAATGTCTACAGGCCCTTCATTAAGGTGTACTTCTTAAGGCCTCACCATGGGATGAAAAAAATAATTTTTGTCTTACACAACAATTCAACACCGTCTAAAGGATCTAACCGTCTAAATTCAGAAAATAAAAGCAAGAGACAAAAATTGTCAAAGGCGTCATTTTTAAGATATGATACTCTAAAGTTTGTGGTAATTTTTGCTACTTTCATATTTTTTATTTATATTCTAAGAAATTTCAAAGCAACTCATAATTTTTTTTTTAATTTTTAACGGGAAATAGTACCCTTAATCTAGAAGCTTTGAGATCTGAGGGTTCGAATCTGGGAGAAGATAGGCAAAAGTTCGGTTCAAAGCAAGAAAAGATGATAATCAGTTTGCAAAACATAGTCAGTCATTAACTGAAATAACTTCACTATCGCGAGCTTGAGGTATCCTAGTGGTAGAGCGTTGGCTTTCGTTGCTGAGGGTGCTTGGATCGAATGCTGACAAGCATCATGAAATACCTCCGTGTCTAGGTGGAATATGGGCAAGTTTAGTCCGTAGACCGAAAGTCCATCCATGAGGTCAGAGAGGGTAGGAGAGGGTACGATCCCCCCTATGTCACCCGTGGCAGTCAAATTTGAGGTTGCATCTGGCTAAATCATACTACGACCCTTGTAGAGCCATTATAAAACTAGATCCTCACCCTCTGCCCGCTAGCCTTAATGGATCTGCTCTGGAATAGATTCCAGCCAGGGGGCATTAGAAACAACCACAACTCCACTATCTAGTATTACTTGTAAATGCTTTTAACATAGACGTTGAATTTGTATGCTGTATAAACCGCGCTTTCACGGATGGTGCACTAAAAGCAATCTACATTAATCCCTTCCATCCTTAGCACAAGATAAACACTTTCTTTCATCCTTTAAACAACCCTCTGATACATTTCGTTCAGTGGCAGTATAAATACCACCTGTTGAAATAGAAGATTTAAAGCAATAGACACCCTTCTCCCCATATCCATAAAAAAGTGGCATACACATTTTCTCATCTCTTCAGTACCGATAGAAAGAGGAAACACATAAGCGAAATATCGCTTAAGGAATAATTGCATGTCTTTGCGGATTGGAAGAGAGGTGCATGTGATTTATTTTTTGTTCGGGAATCTGACACGTCTCCACTTATTTTTTACTCCTCTGCGAATTACAGCGTCTCAGACTCACTGAAAAGGGACGTCGTATAATTTCCAAGCTGAAAAAAAGACATCCTGTCATTCTCTACAGACCGCATGAGACCTCTTAACTCCTTCTTCGGCAGATGGAAAACCATTACCAACCAGTCATTTCCCTTCGACAGAGAATGAGAAAAGTTTCCAGTTTAAAATAAAACTTATTTTGTTTCGAGAAATAAAATTTTATGCTCAGGGAGGAATTTGATTGAATTGAGCGATGAAACAGAGTCCTATAAATATAAAAAAAAGCAACAATCAATCTTCCGAATAAACTTCTTCAACAGTTGAAACAAAATAAGATCTAATCGTAATTGCATGAATGCCGTTTCTCAGTAATTCTGAAATCAATTGCTAATAATTGAATGTATATTCAGGGGCAGTATATAAATTGATTGAATTGAGCGCTGAAACATAGTACTATAAATATAAAAAGTAACAATCAATCTTCCGAATAAACTTCTTCAAAAGTTGAAAAAAGGTAAGATTTAATACTAATTGCACGAATGCCGCTTTTCAATAATTCTGGTTTGGTTTGATTTCGTTTGGAGCGCTACAGTCAATTTTTGCTACACGAGATCTAATTAGACCGGGACCTACTCCTTAAAGCTGATTCCGAACGGCTACAAACGTCCATGCCAAGAGTGGGATCCGAACCCACAGACTTTGGTACCGAATGGCCGAATGCGCCCTAGCCATTCGGCCATCGTCCGTAACTCAATAATTCTGAAATCAGTTGTTAGTAATTGAATGTATATTCAGGGGCAGTATATAAATTGGTTGAATTGTGGAATTGATTGAATTGAGGGATGAAACAGAGCCCTACAAGTATAAAAAAGAACCAATCAATCTTCCGAATAAACTTCTTCAACAGTAGAAAAAAAATAAGATTTAATCATAATTGCATAAATGTCGTTTCTCAATAATTCTGAAATCAGTTGTTAGTAATTGCATGTACATTCAGTGGCAGTATATAAACTGGATAGTATATGCTGTTATAGATTGAATGATTGAGAGCAAGCACTACGGCCATTTTCTACTACGTGAGGACTAATTAGACCATAACTTACTCTTATAGCCGATTCCGAATAGCTACAAACATCCATGCCAACAGTGGGACTTGAACCCACAGACTCTGGTACCGATTGCCAGCCCCCCAGCCATTTGTCACACCGTCCGGCTATATATACGGTTATAATCAGTATATAAACTGGATAATATATAAGTGGAGTATATAAGCTTGAAATCTTGTATCAGTGTATATAAAAATGGCATAAACGTATTTTTGTTTAAGTAGGAAGTTTCGGCTAAAATACCTACATATAATAATACATTTAAACATAAAATGATTTAGTTCGTACACTCGAAATGGATAGTAGAAATAGCATTCTAAATGTGAACAAACGTTACAGCTCCAAACTTACATAACAATATTAACCAACCAGTGATGGCTGCAGAGTAGCTAGATTATCCTTAAATCCTCAAACAATCCTCAGATTTTCCTTTCGTGTATAATTCTACATAAGGGAACTTTTTTTATGGAAGGGACAAATACCCCTCCAGCCGGAAATTTCAATGAAAAATTAGGCATTTGAATAATTTAGCAGCTTTACCTCTACATATTTGACCAACGATCCAGTGTTTGTGTTTCAAATTCATATCACAGAAGTACAATCTTGAGTTGAATTTGAACTTTATGCCCTTCACAATTTAACAAAACTGATTTACTTCCTTTATATAACATTTCATTTATATCTGTTCCTCTTACTCGCCAGATCAAATGTCAAGTGAAGATCACAGGTTCAACGAACCTAGCCTGTGCTATAAGAAATCGATATTTTTTATGGCAGATCCAATAACCCTGTGTTTAACCCGGACATATTTGTTATTATCCCGTTGATTGGCATTATTTTCCGATCTGTGCCCGAAGTGTACTCTAGTTCGATAAGTGTTTCGGAGGACTAGGCCTGTAGCGAGGCTCGATCGAGAATTTAAAGCCTCGTAATTCACTTTTTCTGTAGCTTATGCTGTTATAAACTACATTCTGATATATTTAATTTACATTTAAATTCAAAACAATGTGTAATAGGAGAACATGCCGTATTATTTTCGCATTTCATTTAATGTTTACCGAATGTGCCTGGTGTTTCTGATATCTTTGGCGACCTTTTCTTTTTCAAATTTTCCTAGCATTTTTGTTTTACATCGCTTACTTTACTTTTAATATTGCGACATATAGAAGCCTAATGATATCCGCAATGCACTAATACTATTTATTTATGCAGTAACTTAGGTAAAACATTGTACTCCACGATATTTAAGAAGAAAATTATTTTCGAATAGTTAGTAAATTATGGACAAAGTTTGAAAATTAAAGATTTGACCTTTTAACCCCTTCCTTCTAACTCCCGTCAAAATTACGGGGTGAGGTTTCGCTCTCTATTTCTCGTGCCCGTGATATTTCCGGGCTGGAGTGTTTTAATGTAACGTACCAAAATGATTAAAGAAATCCATTTCATTTACCCTGAAAAAATGTTATTTCTCATTTTACATACCAGATGGCAGCACCAGACTATTTACAATATCATTGGGGATGGGGTTTTTTAACTAGATGGGGCAGATCAAAAAATGAATGGAATCCTCCGGAAGAAATAGGCACTTTTATTAAAGTTTTCTTGAAAATTATGCAATCGTTAAGGGGTTAAATACAAAAATTGACATAGTATATGAATTGTAAATAATATTTAGGTCCATTCCAGTTTGAGAAATCGGCGTACATCAGAGTGTGTATAAAGAAACTGAACGTTGTACTCTATATACATATTTCTTGACGAACATCACGAACATCACGGACCTTCACGAACATCATAATGGATAAAAGAATTATGGAATTTATCGCTCAAGAAATGTAGTAATTCATAAAAATTGTAAGTGGTTCTGAATACACGAATAAGAACGAAGAGGAAATATCTGTTAACCACTGAAACATTTTCCTGAACATATAAAAGGAAAACAGTTTCATATACAGTTCATACTACTGCTACGAATATAAACTACACGAATTGCTTCGGTTTCGTGCAAAAAGCATTCCACAGAATGCTCACTGAATGATACCGTTTCTCCTATCCAAGTATCAGATACTCAATTTAAATGCATGATTCTTTTGATACTCTCGCTCAGAAAATAAATATCCCTAAAGGAAATTAACCTTGATTTGGCGTTCGATGATGTGAGATTTTGATGCAAAAACACGGTTAACTTTTGCGATTTCAATTACTTATTCACGAGAATGATCTTGCACCGAAATTTTCATATTATTGTCTGATAGATAACGAAACCCGTGTGATAATGTTGCGAGAAAATTTTCTACTCAAGCCACATGAACAATATTTGATATATATATATATATATATATATATATATATATATATTATATATATGTGTGTGTGTGTGTGTGTGTAAGTAAGTAATAAAACCGGGGTAACTCGGTAAAGTTCCGATTTAATCCGTAGTCTTGGAACCGGGGTAGGTGATGGTCCCTCAAGTAGGGAGATTCAAAATTACTAAGAAGAGTAGTCGTGAGTGTTTCAGCAAAAAGAATGGCTGGCACGAAGAAGAATAATTTAAATCCAATACCAGAAAGGAGGAGGCGTTTTCAGTTCGATTTATATTTAATTTTCAGGAATTTCCGGGGAGCATCATACAGTTTTCTTTTCACTGAGTTACCCACCATCGTTGCTGGATCCACCATCGTTGCATTAATCCGTACATTATGGCTTATTCCGGCCTCTGTCGGGATCGGAATTTACAGGACAAAGGGGACGCAGTATGCCCCAATTTTACATTTTAACTACACCGTGGCAAACACACGAAAGTGCCAGCGAAACTAAAATCTCTCGCCCGCGTACGATTAATTTGAACTTCCGATTGGTCAAAATTGACATCTGACCTTAACACGTCATATCGGGTGATGGTTTTCGAATTTTCCACGACATTCGACCTTATATAACTATTGGCCGCACGTGGCTTTTTGAGGGAGAATCTAATGGATTAATTTGGAATACTTAGGTCAAATTCAGATATGATGGACGATGTTCTATTGCGGTAAGATAAAGTTAATGAAGGGAAACGCAATTGTTTCATATATATATATATATATATATATATATATATATATATATATATATTCATTTACGAATTTATTATTTTAACTGATATTCCATTATTGTTTAAGTGCTATTGTATAATACGTTATACCAGGGGTAATTCCAACCATGCAATTTTTGCATTGTGGAACCACGCGCATTTAAATTTTAACTAGATGTTTCCTACAAAAGGTTAAAGTAAAATCTATCATATTCAGAAAATGTTAGAAACTACGTTAGTTTCTCTCCATTCTCCCGCAAATATGAAATATTTCTAGTAAATAAATATCATTAGGAGGAATTTCTACGTAAACCTATTTAAAGAGGTTTCACAATAAATCTTCAGTGAAAATTCATGAATATACATTAACATTAATGTCGAATCTAATTTTCAAACTGTACATCGGTGCAATAAATCTCGGATATTGAAAATTTAAAAAAAAAAGTGGTGTCTGTATACTATATTGAGAACATGGAAATAAGCATAAATTTCTGTCTAAGATTAAAATTAAGAAACTACGATTATTCGCGGAAAACTGAAAATCCTACGCCATATTTTGAAATATTGAGCATATGCATACAAAGAGTTCGTTTTGTTATTATTCTTAAACTATTTATTACATGAATATTTTATCTCTTGAATAAAATTATCGTTTTCTATCCTTTCGATTTTCTCAGGATGGCATCTCTTGGTCACTTGTAGATTAAACCAGAAACAAAGATATTTTCATACTAAAAAAATACGGTGAAAAATATTAAGTTTACTTTATTAAATTTTATTGAAACCATCGTTTACTTCTATCGAAGCTCAATAGGTTCTTTAAACTATTACCTCTATCTATATACTCGTAGCGTGATTCTATTTTTTTGTGGGGGGAGGGGACACGAATTGAATTCGTTTAGGGCCCTCCTCAGCATATCGACTGCCGGTTGGTCCTTAAAATATGAAATATTATGATTTTTTTTAAAAATTGAATAACAATAGAATTGATGTTTGAGTAATATTCAAAAGTTATGCAATAAGAAAAATATAAATAAAATGAGAAAAAAATATAGCATCGATTGTTTGTTATGGATCATATCATTGTTAAAAACCATGTTAAGGCTAAATACATAATCGGAATCTTCAGTTTCGCAGTTTGAAAAAGCGGAAAAAAAACTTCCACAAGGTTTTATATGGCTTAAAAGTTTTCTACAATTTTCCAATTTTAACTGAACATCTATTAACGTTTTAATTTATTCCAAGTTCAGTTGGGCCGACGCTACGCCTATGCCTATCTAGCCTTAAAATAGCTTAAAATTATCATTCGAAACAACACTTTAAGTGAAAACCTTAAGATAGAGACAATTTTTCATAATAAGCTTAATAGACCAATTACCCATTGATAATATACTACGGTCAAAATAAACTTTACTGAGAATTTATTCAGACTGTTGCATTATATATATATATATATATATATATATATATATATATATATATATATATATATATATATATATATATATATATATATATATTAAACACACCCTTTATTTATTCAATTTAAATCATTCACGGTCCCTTTCTTTCTCAGACAAGGTTCTAAATTTATTAATTTCTAATACCTTTGTTTTCCAAGTTGAACCCCGGTAGGGTAGATTTTGAACATTCAGCAATTCTTTTCTTTCCTTTACATATCTACTCACTGATTGGGGCAGTGTTATTGTCCTGACATAAAATGCGCTTGGAATCTTAAAATGTACCCCGCAGCGCTTTCTTTGACCGCTCATATGGCAGCTGGGGCACTTCCCCTCTTTGACCAGTACCGGGAGCAGAGGGGAATTGTACGTTGAAAGTGAAGTGCGAGGGGTATTTTATAAGTCCGTGCTAAAAGTGAATTGGCAATATTTTCAGGGCTTTTTATTTTTCAACAGAGTTTCCTTTTTGGTCTATACATTTAGTCCAACGATACTTGAGGGTTTTATTTTTATTTATTCCGTCTATATAGTATGATTTGTCCAACATTTCAAAAAGGGCAGTTGTTTAGGCAGTCACTTCATCGTTTGATGAAAATCTGCTTGATGCCAGCCATATTGTCACATTTGGGAACAAATATGACAATATGGCTCCCAATATGGCTGACAATATGGCTATGTGTTCTTGGATACGCAGGCCGGACCGAAGTATTCCATCCCAGACCCATACATGCTTGCAGTCAGAGGGATGCGACTCCGTTTTATAATGGCACCACAAGGGTAGGAGTCCTTTTTAGCCAGGTGAGCTTCAATTTTCATCAAGTACCTCCATCGGCGAGATCTGGGAAATCGTACCTTCTACCATCTTCTCTGACCTCATAGAATGACTTCCTGGTCTACGGATTTAACGTGCCCATATCCGGCCCAGGCACGAAGGTATATCAATGACGCTTGTTGGGATCCGCCCCGAGAGCCCTCAGTACCAAAGCCAACGTGCTACCACTACGCTACCTTGGTCCCGGAACATATAGTAATCCCAGGGATCCAAATCTGGACAATAGGCAGTGTGACGAAGAACTTGGTAGCGTGAATCGTGCAATTTTACAGTCACAATTGCAGAAGTGTGAGCTGGTGCGTTGTCGTGGTGAAAAAGAATCAGTATTCACAAATCGCGGTAAGAGATTTAAATGAACGCCAAACAAAGTCTAATAGGTCCATGTACCTGAAAATTTGTGTGGTATCCTCCAGGTGTTACCGTCAACTTAAAATAACCTCGATATGTACTAGTGGCGCCATCTCGCGATACACAGATGTATAGAACTTTGCACAGATAAACTTTGCACAGATATATAGAACTGCCCTCGTGGACATGTTACGAGAGGTGCGACTGTATATTAGAAATGCTTAAGCTTTCTCTCTCTCTCTCTCTCTTTGTGTATATCTGAGATGTGTGTACCTTACATAGTTAGATTCCTCTCTTAGTAGCATGTAGTTTTCCTTAGCGAAATTGTCTAGATATAAATGTCAATGAGTAACAATTAAACATTATCCAAATCACTGTAAAAACATTCAGGCGATGATCCAGTTGTTGACACTGTTGATCTTCAGTCGTAATGTTAAGCTAGAAGGAATTTTACTACCAGCATTTTCCTAATCACAGGTCAGAAAATACAAATTAGAATTCCCATTTTTAATATGAAGTTAAGATGTATTAATGCAGAGCGCGTGTTTTTTTTTCCCTAGCTTATTTCTTACGAGGTAATAAATTATTGACTCCCATTGCAAAAAATATATAATTTAAGAAAATAAATTAAAATATGAATATTTTGTTGAAAATTAAGCAGTGCGTTTAAAAACATATTTTAAAATACCGCGAAAAAACACAAGATGGTGTGAGAGAATATAAACACAGTTAAAAAAATTGAAAGTGCCTAAACTTTTACAATATTATTTTAATCAAAATATATCTTTTCACTATATATATTTCTATACAGGTAAAAGAAAAGAAATTTTTGTTGCAGTTCTAAAGGAAAATTAATGCATGCAAGAAGATAAATAATTTTTTGAAATAACTTAACTAAAAGTATGCTTGTGTAATTAGTGTAAGCTACTGTTTTATTTTTCCAGTTTATTTTGCGTAGAACACTTTCTGAATATGTTGTTTTTCTTGGTTTAACTTACATTTCATACGTTATTCATATTTTACATATTTTTCTATAGCATTAACTTTTTCTCTACGGGGTGGGATAGCACGTATCCCAAGAGTACGGGCCCAAGATATATATATATATATATATATATATATATATATATATATATATATATATATATATATATATATATATATACAGGGTGATTTTTTTTTTAATCTGACACTACTCAGAGCCATCTGTAGCGCGATCTATCAGCCGGAATTCCATCAAAATTGATAGAGGGACTAAGGACGACATAGGGAAGAGTTTCGATGAAAAAACATAGTTCCAGAAGTCACCGATAGGAAAAGATATGGCGCATCTGAGAATTTGCATAAAAGTCGAGGAAAACATCAAAATACAAAGTTATGAATATGCAGTCGACAGCAGCGTTAGTGTTTCGGGCTATAAAGATAAGGGATGAATACCGAAAAAAGTAGTAAGCAGACAAATGAATATCAAAGAAATTTCACTGCAACTCCACTTTATGCAGCAAATTCACTTCTCCCTCCTTCAATGTGACCACAGTCCTGGTGGACGACACATTGCAACCTGAACACTACATTCTTAACGGCCAAGCGTAACATGTCACCAGGAATGTTCATCAAAGTCTGGGATATATTGTCCTTTAGGGACGCCAAATTTGAGACTCACCAAGATACACCTTAGACTTTAAATAAACCCACAGAAAGATGTCACATGGGTTAGGTCCGGGGAGCGAGGTGGCCATGTAAGTGGAAAAAAGCGACTGATGACCATTTCTTCTATAAAGCGAAGGCGCAACAGATTCCGCACTTTATAGCCCAAAATACTAGCGCTGCTGTCGACCACGTAGTCATGAATTTGTATTTTGACGTTTTACTTGCCTTCAATGCAAATTATCGTGTGCTCCGACAACAACATCACCGTATCTTTCCCTATCGTTGAGTTTTGGAACTAATTTTTATTTTCACGAAAACTCTTTCCCATGTCGTCCTTCGTCCTTCTATCAATTTTGGTGGGATTCCGGCTGATACATCGCGCTACAGATGGCTCTGAGTAGTGTCAGATTAAAAACAATCACTATATATATATATATATATATATATATATATATATATATATATATATATATATATATATATATATATATATATATATATATATATATATATATATATATATATATATATATATATATATATATATATATATATATATATATATATTCTTGGGCCCGTATTCTTACAATACATGCTATCCCACCCCGTAAGGAAAAGGTTAATAACGACTTAATGACGTTACACATTATACGCATACATTAGAGTATCCGACAGTATTTATAACAACATACGTATTTATATCTATGTGTACATATGTATTTATATCTATGTGTACATATGTATACTTACAACCACTGGTTGAGCTAACAATTTATTTACACTTAGATGAATATAGGAGGGAGATACATGCATTTTACTTCAAGATTCATTCTTTACCTTGTGTGTGCGTGGGAACTGTTAGTTTTAACCAGCGGTTTCCCAACCTTTTTCGAGTCGCGACTCCCGTCAATTGTTTCCTCACATCTTACGACCCCCATTCCTGTCCCACTACATATTTTTATTTAAAGGGCCTTTCAAAGACTTAAAGAAAAACACCAAAGTGCATTTTCCACAATTTTAATTCCAACTAAATGTTTAATTTGACAGAAAGGTAATTTATAAGAAATCGCGAACATTAACATGAATCGCTTAGGGAAGGGTATGTAAAAGCAAGAACAGAACAGAACAGAACAGAACCTCAAGAAAAATAATGCGCCTACCAAATGGATTCAGAATTATGTAGCAATAAAAATACAAAAATTCAGAAATACTATCATCGAATTAAAATATCATATCTGCAAAATCAACGCCAGCAGAAAAATTACAAAAACCTTAACAAGACTGAGAACTCGGCACTTCAGAGGGGTGAGAATTCAACAGGATAGAAAACCGGGACTTATACTAATTGCAGAAACTGCCCCGACACCGAACTGCAAACTGATCGTGTCTTCTCTTGCCCTGCAATAATGACCGCAATGCAGCAGATTAGGGGTTGTCCACAAGATGACCTTTATGCGGACAGTTGCCTCCAGATAGCTAAGGTTGTGTGGACCCGCCCACGGTGTCATCTAGCTTGACTGTCCGTGGACACGACAACCAACCAACCAACCAATAGAAAAACTCTTACCTAAATAAAATTGCTTTTTCGTCGGGGAAATTGCAATAATAAAGACAAAAGTGACAATGAAGATCGAGGAAATACTACAAACTGACGTTTATAATTTGTATACTGTACGTAATAAGTAACCGCGAATTTCATAAACCGCCTAATGAAAACAGTGGAATCCTTACAAACTGGTTTGAGACTTTTCCCTTTAAAAAACATCACTTTCATCTCAGTTTCATCGCAAATAAATGTTGAGAAATTTTTCGGGGAAATTCATTAAAAAGTTACTTAATTTAACCCCTCACGACCCTCAAAAAAAACGATTGAGGCATTCCCGTTGAAAAGCGTGTAAGTGCCAAAATTTCCGAAGAGTATTTTTTCACTGATACAAGGGTTTGTTCCAAGGCTAATTGCGTGGAAAAAGAGGTATGTGCCTGGATAGTTTGGTTTAGTTCTGTGCTAGGCACTTTCCTCCATTTCCATGCCAATAGCCTAGGGAAAAAAATCTTTGTATAAGAAAAAAAATACTTTTTGTAAGTTTTGGCATTTACCTGCTTTACAACGGGAACGACTAAATTTTCGACCCCCTTGGGAGTCGTGACCTACAGGTTGGGAACCGCTGGTTTAAACGATTCATTTTTCTAGTTGCAAAGTAAACAAAGGTAAAGTTATATTCAAGAGATGTAAATTGAATTACTAATCTCATTTAACAAACGACTGGTCCCTCTATGAGGTTAGAGAGGGTGGGAGAGGGCACTTTCCCCCCCCCCAGATTTCACACCTGGGGGAGCTCGACCAAAATTGAGGTGGTAACTAAATAAGACGGATTCCGAACCTCGTTTTTCTATATAAACCGGAACTGTACACATCAGCCCGAAGGGCCTGGTCTGGAATTGCCAGCCAGGGGGCAATAGATACAAAAACAACAACATACGACTGTGTTTTATCAGACTTATTTCAATGAATACCCTTTATCTCGAATGAAATGGAAAAAAATTATGTTGAAATTCATTTTTAGTCTAACAATATAAAATATATTTATTTGCATTTGCGATACAACACAGAAGCCAGTTTGAAAAGAGAATTTTCTTTTTTTTTTAATCTGATAATCCAAGCGTATTGTAATATTCATAAAAAAGTTTCTTTTTAGAAAATAACGCTTGAAAACATGATGCGCCGAACAAAGCTGCCCTGGTTGAAATCCGTATGGAATTTCGGCTATTCTTGAGCCAACAAATAGTTCTTTTGAAGAACTATGTTATGAAACAAAATCAAAGTTTTTGAAGAAGTGTGTTTTACGTATGTATGAAGGAAGATAGTATTGGAACTTTCTTCAATTCTTTGTATTTCTTGGATAGATTATCTCTTGAGCTTTTTTTATTTTTTCCCACACACGCTACTGTTTTCTACACATGTTTGTTTTCGGATTTTATTCATATATTTCAATCTTTAAAGAAGAGCAGTCATATCTGAAAATTCCTCTCTGGTTCCTTCTAAATATAGTTATCAAAGTAACGAAAAGTCAACTATGGTATTTAAGAGTAACCATATGACTTGGAGAATACAAAACAGAGAAATCGTTTTATGTGCGTATTTTATGTTTTTCCCTGCTGTTTTAAAGATGTCAATGCGGTCAATGCCAGCATTTCAACTTCTATAGTAATGTTCAGACAGACACTATTCTTCTCCGAGTCATGCACATGCTTTTTATATCACGTTCAGAGATACGTAATTTTCATATTTACGAAATAGATGCCAATAAATGCGAAATTTGCCGATATGAACGAATAAAGGGGAAAATTATTTTTTTACTACATTTCGGCGAAAACGCAGTGATAAACAGCGTTTTAAGCGAAATTGGGTAATAATAGTAATAATTTATTAACATAAATTGATTATCTAAGACCATCAACGGTCTTTAACTGAGAGATCTAATTCTCGAAATTTCCTTATTACATATTGCTAAATGTGTAAGAAAACGTAAAGAGTACTACAATATTAGCTTTTAACTAATAATTTTGATACTTACCTAATCAAGAAAGTAAAATTGTGACTTTTTTTAATAAATGCGAAAATTTTATTTATTTATATATATATATATATATATATATATATATATATATATATATATATTTGCGAATAAATGCGAAATTTTATGTATTGCAATTTTTTTTGCGAAATTTCGATATTTTTTATGCGAAATGTACGTACCCCTAATCATGATAGTAAATATAACGTTTCATTTTTTTTTAAGTTTTCACCATCAGTTTTATTATGGCGCCACGAATCTTTGGTTTTCTAATCAATTTGAAGGTTGGTGGGTTTGTTTGTTAAATTTTACTAGCGCAAGGTCCAGAGAGAAAAACTTGCGCCAAATGTGATGTCGTTTTCGAGTGCAATGGGAAGGATAAATAGAATATCACAGGATAGTATATGAAGGATTTATTTAGCGCTTAAGTTCTTAGATTACTGAAACAAATTAGAGGCTTATAACAAAATTTTTGTTTCAGCTTCACTTTTTTCTTCAGGTGTGTCGTGGCCCAGTCGGCAAAGGCAGCTGGCCAGTGATCTTAACGTCGCTGGTTCGATGCCCGTCACTGACAAAAACCACCGGCGTGTATACTAATGGCGGTCGGTGCACGGAAAAAAAATCTGTCGTGGCTGCAATGTCCTCCAAGATCCCCAAAAAATCTCTGGAGGTGCGAGATGAAGTGTTCCGGTCTCTTCACTTTACTAAGTTCAAAATTACGGACCGATGTGATTCGAGGTCAAGTCAGTCTTCAGACCTAGTGATACCTCTCCTTAAAGTGAAGCTCTTTACTACCCTTCGCAAGATCGATTGGACTTGGTATAGGCTTTCCTACACCAAGGGTATTGGAAACAAACACAACAATTTTTTACTTCGATAGTCACGTACTTTAATATTATTTTGGCATCCACATCAAACGATGATAACTCGTTATATTTACGTCATGAATACTGCTCACTGACGCTCCCAGGTCTTTGTTTAACAGTTATTATGCATTTATACAAGCATCATTATGTCGCTATGGTTTAAAGATTTGAACGACACCTGGAGGTCGTATACCTCTTGCGTTCTGCATGGGAAGTAAAAGAGACGAATTTTAAAAATATTGATCTTCCCGATGTGAAGCCTGCCTGGGAGGAGAAAGGCGGTTGTCATAAAAATATCCATATAAAATAGTAATTTCTTTTTTTTTTATTATAAAATCATATTCAACATACATTTTTCAGAAATTTAATCGGGACGGTGTGTTTGCTTCATCTTTAATAGGTACTATCTGAATACCCGTGCTTCGCTACGGTGTACATTCAAATTAAATACTACAGTCAATGTATGCAATTAATGTCAATATATATTATATATTTATAAAAACAATCGTAACGGATATTCTTATAGACAAAATAATATAGAAGAAAAAATTCAAATTAAATACAACGGTCAATTTATGCAATTAATTTGTATGTTTAATATCCATAAAACATACTAATTTGAATTAAATTCTTAAAAAACTTTCATCTCAATTAGTCTAGTGGTTAAATTTTATCTTTTACCGTATTTTAATATGTTTTTTGTCTATTTATTTCGTTGTTATGCACGTGATGCAAAATTAATTTAAATTATCACAAAAAGAAAATAAACCACTTGATCAGCGTTTAATAAATTAAATTCTAAAAAACAGTTTTTAAAAATTCACCAAGAGATTTCCTTTTGAAGGAATTTTTATGATCTTTCTCGTGAAATAAATCTTATAACCCTCAAATTATAATTTTAAATGCAAACTCTAAAGAATGTTACAAAAACAGCTTAAAAATTTAATTAAAAAAAATCTAAGAAATTTTCAAAAAATTTTTTGAGTGCACCCGTACACTATAAGAAGAATCAGTTAGTCAGTTACGGAACTGTTTTATGTATATGAATCAGCAACTATGTAGACAGGATTACAGTTTGCTTTATTGAAAGAAGACTTTTTCTCAATCCTACCTTTCAATTAAAAAGAAAAACAATGACTTATTTGTTAATCAAACTTCTGTGAAATGTTTTTAAATTACATTTATTAAATTATGGTGTTGAGTCAACGTCTATTGCTTCAAAACGTATAAAACATGGGGACTTATATACGTTAGATTAAAACTATACACGTTAAATTGAAATTAAAGTTATTATCACTCGACATTTTTTTAATCAATCAGATTTTTTTTTTCATCTTTCAAGTAGCATTCTGTCCGAAGATTCATATATTTTCCTAAAATTTTGAACATTTCCATGCTCCTTAGTTTAAAAAGAAAAGGATAAATATACGAATAAAACACGGAATCGAATAAAACATCAATATAAGCCCGCAACGCATCTTGACCGAGGTAACATGAAAATCTTTAGAGCGAATGAATAGCAGACACCAAAAAGTGGCACTTGGAGCGGAAGGGAGCGTGGTGCTAAGATTTCCATTGTCACCAAGTGACAGAAATTACAGACGTAAAAAGAAAACGGACAGTAAAATATTTGCCAATCATGTTCTATCATACGATTCATTCTTTACCTAAAATAAAATTTTACCCAAAATACAGTATTTCTGTTTTCAGTGAAAGCATCGACAAATCTAAATATCTTTTGATAATTAGTTTTGATTTGCCTGTAGATGCACGTGTGGGCTTCGCAGCTGGTCTAACTAACTTAATGCCACTGTTAACTAAAAGCCACTGTTGTTGTTGTTTCTTATGCCCCCAGTCCAGAATGCATGCCAGACCAGTTCCAAATAGGTTTGCGGGCAGATGGGGTGAGGCTTTGGTTTATAATGTCTACACAAGTGTCAGAGTCCGACTTAGCCAGGCGTCACCTTAATTTTGACCGAGCACCTCCACAGGTGACATCTGGGGTGATCGTACCTTCCCCACCCAAAGGAGGACTTTCAGGTCTACGGATTTAACGGACCCGTATCCGGACTAGACACGAAGGTATGCTCGACACGAAGGTAAGCCTACACAAGAAGGCAAGACTCAATGGCGCTTGTCGGGATTCGATCCGAGCATCCTCAGTAATAAAAACCAACACGAAACGACTAGGCAACCTTTGGCCCCTGGAGAACCACTGCTTATTTTAAGACTAAGTACTTAAAACCAGCACGATACCACCAGGCTACCCATGGCCCAAACGTCACTGTGATATACACATGCATATATAAGGACATTCCAACTTAATATACAATGTAGTTGGGAAAGCCGAATCGACGTAGCACTGGAAGCCTGATATAAAGAGGCAGGAAATCGAATCTGACGCATTCAAATTGCCTCATGCGTCAGAAAAGTGACATGACTCCGGACATTTGTAGAGTATTCTTAGATATACCTTGAATAGTTACTAAAGTGTGTAATAGGGGGATGAAACGTGTGTTGCTATGTAAAAGTGTAATTAAAAAATATTTCAGGTAATCTCTTCTAACGAAACTACCGCGGGTCATTAACGTACGATTACTTATCGTTGCTTACCTCTTTATTTTGACGCATTTTGATATTTTTATGTTTAATTGATTCCTGCTATTGAGTTTGACACTCTGACAAAATTATAACTCGCGTCGCAGGACGGACAATTTTTTTCTTCCCGGAAGACCGTTATGGAGGAACATAATCCTACGTTAAAAAACTTTGTAAGAAGCATTTTAAGAAGTAAAAAAAGGATTTGCAGTTCTTAATTAAACTGAAAATATATCAGTTTAAAGGGGTAATTTTGAGGACAACGTCAATAACAGGGAAATTTAACTTTATCCGTAAGAACAAATATTCTGTTACACACTCAACATATCTTAAAGATTAAAAAAAGAATTCAACCTTAAACCTCTAAAAGGGACTGCAAAATGAACTACTCTCGGGAGTTTCAGATTCCGTCAGTTTCGCATCGAAAATATATCCTCCCATCCATTAGACATTTCAGACTTTCAACGCTCCAAGGATTAAAAATCACACGCTCCTGCAAAATCATTGAAAAGCGGATAAAAAAAGTGACGTACTTTAGGGGTTTCTCTCTCTATTTTCTCTGTGTGTCAGAATGAAAGTGCTTATTTTGGAATTTTTATTTTATTTTATTTGATGTTTTTATTCTGGAAGTTGAACAGAACAGACGTTTATTTCGCATGTGTCACAAATGGATTTACTTATGTGTCTTGGGTGACTTAATTAAAACTTTTTGACATTCTATTCATTTAATATATATATATATATATATATATATATATATATATATATATATATATATACACACAAAATTGAAACCCGTTATATAACTATCTGAATTTAGTGTAAGTACTTATTAGAGACTAATCTAGACATAGATGTAGATTGCTGTTATTCAAGTAGGATTTAAATCCTCCCTGGGTGAGCCACTGTATATATATATACACATATACATCCCCACACAAATACTTAAAGATATGTTAGACTAAACTATAAATTTTAAAATGAAAAAGTCGAGTTCCGAAAATTAAAACTTTTACGTGTAAACATTTGTGTTGTTTAATATAACGTTACACTCCGTCTTTGTAGACATTTATACTTTTTTTTTCATTTTCTATATTTTTCTCCCATAACCACAGAGCAGACTTAAATTGAAGAACATATAAAAAAAATATCAAAGAAAAGTATTTGTGATAAAAGTTCCACATTATTTATCTTCTGGAAAGAAACAAACAGTTATAGCACTTTCTCTTAAGAATAAGGAAAGGAAATACACAATAGGGATTAAACAGAGGAACGAGAAGAAAAAAAAAGACAAACTCTCCGAAAATAAAGTGCACTGTGTTAACCTCATTATGTTTTGCCAACAATGAGAATAAATTGATGAAAAGCTTTTTGGGGGGAATGGTTTTTATTTTTATTTTATTATTAATTCTGTTACTTCTTGCCTCTAATTTTGTTGCTTGAGGATGAAAGCGGTTGATACTGCGTATGTCCTTACATCCTCAATAAAGAGCGGTGAAATTAGGGAGATCCCGACCCCCCCCCCCCCCTTCTTCTTGGCAAGCCAGTATTCATTTCTTTTGGGGCTCTTTATGGTGTGTTAACTTAAGTGAATTATGAGCTCACGACAGATAAAATGTAGGGGGGGGGGGTGTTGCTTTTGGAACCTATGTGGTGAAATGAAGATTTTTTTTTTCGGCGTGACAAAGAATCTTTCAGTTTTTAACCACAATTTTTTTGCTGTTGTTGTCCTGAAGCATTCTGTCATTTATTTCACTTTGTGTCTCGGAGTTATCGAGTTGCTTCATCGCTCGAATGTTAACGGAATTAAAAATATCATTTTCATTAAACTGTCACGTTTATAATATCGAGTGAAAATAATTTGATAACACCACGACGAGAAAGAAAAAGAAAAAAAAATTGAAGAACCGATTTTTCTCACATTTTGCTGTTAATTGAACACCTTGCTAATTATGGTGACATAATTATCCTTTTTTGAAGGAGGCTAAAATGTCTTCATACGAGTTTTATTTTATTCAGATAATATTACGCGTAGTATAAATTTTCTTGTTACGTCCGTTAGAAAATTTTTGTTGCGGTTTTCAACACCTGGCAGACGAAATTTTTAAAAAGCAATAGAGTTCTCTAATTCCTCATCAAAAATAGTAAAGAAACTTTTTGAGGCATATTTCTTCATGGCCCTCTATCGATCGCCGAAACCCTCTGCAGATGACATTTAAAAATATTTGTTTTTTAAGATTTTGAAGAAGTTTTACTGGCAACTGCGATGACCCGGTACAGAGAGTGGCATAAAAAAAATATTTCAGGTAGTCTCTACTAGCGAAACTACAGTGGATTATTAACATAGGATTACATATCGTTGTTTAACTCTTTTCTTTTTATCAACGTAGAATTACGTTCCTCAATAACGATCCTCCAGAAAGCAAAATTTCAGCGTTGTCGCGAGTTATAAACTTGGCGGCGCGAAAAACCCAGTAGCAGAAAAACAGTAAAACAGAAAAATACCAAAATGCGTCCAAAAAAAATAAAGCAGTAAGCAGCGATAAGTAATCCTACGTTAATAACCCGCGGTAGTTTCCTCAGAAAAGACTACCTGAAATATTTTTTTTCACTCAGTTTGATACTTTTCTGTTTAACTGTTTACTGCTACTGCGTTTGGCGAGCTTCCAAAGGTATAACTCGCGACGGACTCTGATTTTTTCTTTCCGGAGGACCGTTATTGAGGAACGTAATGCTACGTAAAAAGGAATTCTTCCGTTAAGTTTTTCGACTCTGTGATATCTGGTATTCACGTTATTACTTCATTTGTACGAGTTGCATTTTTAGTGTCAGATTTATGTAATAAACATTTCACAGTCTTGTCTGGAAGTTACATTTTGTTGTAACCTTTAACTTACGGGGTGGGATAGCATGTATCCCAAGAATACGGGCCGAAGAATGAATATGAATATATATATATATATATATATATATATACACATACACACACACACACACACACATATATATATATATATACCCTCAATGGTCGTTCTTACAAAGGGGGTATGAAATTTCCCGTTCTACAGAGGGAGTCAGAAAAAATGGGAAAAATTGATTAACCTTTAGCTTACAAAGGTTAATAAATTTTTTTAATCAATTATTTCTTCATTTTAATTTTGATCTTGCTACAATTCCGATGGTTATGGTGACAGGTAAATTCAAAACTTTATTTTATACTTTATCATTTCTTTATGTATTTTAAATATTCTTTTCGCATTTTAAATTCTCTCTCTCCTTTTATATTAATAATATTCTTTTCGTATTTTATAATCCCTCCTTCTCCGTGTTTTTATCGTCAGTATTCAAATTTTATATTCCACCTTTCTCTTCAATTTATTTTCTCGCACTCCGTTTTTCATATTCCCTCTTTCTCCCGCATGCATTTTGTACTCATTCATTCCGTATTTTATATAATCCCTTATTTTGTATGTTATACTTTCTATCTATCCCTGTCTTTTGCATGCCAAAAATATATAAGACTGAAATCGGGTAGTGCAGAATGCGGCAGAATGAAGTCCCACATTTCAAAGAGTTTGAAAATAACGTCACTCAGATAGCACCCTTTATTTGCGGTGAATTACCGAAGCCTTCTTTAACACTCAAAAGGTACAGTGGCTTGAAACGAAACTGATACGGCCGGCTCGGATCCGACCCGAACTCTTTTAAGGTAGGATTACTTTCCTCCATAACGGTCCTGCGGAAAAGAAAATTTCAGACGCTAAAACCGTCCGTCCCCTCGTCCGCCCTCCTCGATATATATATATATATATATATATATATATATATATATATATATATATATATATATAGATACGTACATATATATAGATTCATATATTCATACAAAAGAGATAAGCAACGATAAGTAATCCTACGTTAATAACCCGCGGTGGTTTCGTTAGGAGAGACTACATGAAAGTATGCTTTTTGATGCGCTTTTTGGTAGAAATAAGTACACAATAAGTATTGTTGTTTTATAATAACATTTACTGATAATATTTTACATGTAATAAAACCCTTTTTTAGAAAAAAATGACCAACGAACTGTAATTTTGCTTAACAAAGAAAATCTGTTTGGCATTTACATAGAATGTTGTATATATTAGGTCTAATAATTAATTTAGTCCACCTAGTTTTCGAAGTTATTGAAACCAACTTTCCGAGCACAAAAATGTAATATACACACACACATATATATATATATATATATATACACACTGACATTTGTGGCCTTCAATATCAAAATAAAAAATTAAAAGATCTAAAATAAAATATAAAAAATTATGACTAGTGAACATGATGAATGTTTTTCAACAAATACAGTCGTATTTACTTATTCGTATATCTAGTAGTTTGGTCTAGTAGGTATATCTGGCAGGGTTCCTTGTCAAGTCGATCTCTTGCTATGAGAGTGGAGGGTACGGGAGGGGGAAGACACACCCTTGGGTCGGATCCCACCCCCACTGTACCGTTTGAGGGTTAAAAAGTTTTCCATCTCTCTGTTGGTCATCACTGGGGGAATGGTGGCAACTTCCTCTCGAATAGAAGTTGGCTGGTTGTTTGGGGTTTAATGGCGTATGGTCCAGAGAGGACATGCTGCGCCAAACACATGGTAAGATCGGTAAAATGCATAAAAAGGTAATTGTTACTTCAAAGGCATAAAAAAGATAAAAGCAAAGGTAAAAGCAGTGACATATAAAGTTGATAAACGATGAAAAAAAGAGACACT
The DNA here is from genome assembly GCA_907164885.2 of Dolomedes plantarius. Taxonomy (NCBI): domain Eukaryota; kingdom Metazoa; phylum Arthropoda; class Arachnida; order Araneae; family Dolomedidae; genus Dolomedes; species Dolomedes plantarius. Next base: position 107,910,882 of record OU015496.1, read on the forward strand.
AATAAAGAACCAGTGTTGTTTCTATTGTTTTTGCACATCCCCAAAGACTAGCAGGGCTGCAGAGGCTGTTCGCACATTTTTTAGACAATTTTGGTAAGCGGTAATTAAAAATCCTTTGCTGCAAAACAAATAATTGCAATTGTACTATGTTTTTAAAATTCAAAATTATCGTCTGCGGCTTGAAAGTTTTGTTTTTATTCAAAATGGCGTTTTTAACAAAGCAGTGGTTCGAAGGCTACATTTATGCTCTTTCCGAAGAGAAATATACATACTCCGTTATCCAAAAACGATGTGAGAGTCATGGTTTTGTGATATCTAAAGCGTCGATAGGTAATATCGTCAACAAGACAGGAAAAAAAAAACGTCAAATTGGAGCCTCATGGGGGACAAAAATTCCAAACAAGTATCCAAGGAAAAAACGGACATATTCGACTATTGCAAAGGTACGTTGTTTAATGTTAAATGAAAATCCCCCTAGTCAAAGGACAGTTGCAAAATCATTAAAATGCTCGGTGTCCACTGTAAACGAAATGATAAACGTTGATTTATATCTTAAGAAAGCGAAAAAACGCACTGTGCATCGTGTTCTTCCAAATCATATCGCTGAACGCAGGACACGCTGCAGAATTCTATATGAGAAACACTTATCCAAAGAAAAATGGAAAACAATTGTCACAATAGATGAATCATGGGTGTATTTAAATGATTGCAACAAAAAAACGAGCCATTTATTATCATAAAAGGGGAGAAAAAAATTTAAGTACATGGTTCAAAGAATCGAAAGAACGTTTTTCTAAGGGATTCATGTTTGTTGCTGGTTTTACTTATAATGGCAAGTTAAAAATAAAGAGAGTGGAAAAAAATGTCAATATTAACTCCAAATACTATCAGGAATATATTTTATCGCCAATTTTTCTGAATGAAATACCATCGTTTTACCCACAGTGCCATCGATATGTGAGACTCCATCAGGACAAAGCTAGCAGTCACACGTCAAAATCCAATGTAAATTACCTAAAAGAAATGGAACAAAAAACTGGTATCAAGGACATAGACTTCACTGATATCCCTACTAAATCTCCCAATGTATCACCTATGGATTTTTGTGCTTTCTGACTTTTAAAATCTGCATTATCCAAACATCGTCCCAAAACCCTTACAGGACTCTGGAAAGCTGTTCAGGAGAAATGGGATAGAATACCTGTTCTGACACTTCAAAAGGCATTATTATCCTGGAAATTGCGGTGTCGAAAGATAGTTCAGAATAAGGGATGTCAAATAGAACATTTAAAACACAAGAATTTTATGTAATTTAGTTTTGTGAATACAATATACATCGTCTAAAAAATGTGTGAACAGCCTCTGTATATCAGGTCTATGACATTGTACACCCTAAGGGAATCAAAAACCATCAATGGATTGGTAGCTAGATACCGCATGGAGAGCCAGACTTCCAAACACATAGTACCCTCAGAATATTCAAAGATGCTCGTTGAAAAAGCGAGTAAAAATCGTTTGAATATGAATGAAGAACGTGTGATATATACAAATGTTGAAAACGACTATATATCAAGATGTTATAAGAGAGATGACATATAAAAGCGATGAAACAGTGCAAAGGAAGGGAAAAAGCTATGACAGAAAATGGAACAAAACAATGATAGCAGTGTGATTAACAGTGTGAAGTTTCTAATTAAAGTTCCTTCTTCTATAGACAGATTTTTCTTTCCCAGGAGTATCTTTTAATGTGGGGTTACAATCTGCCTGAAAAACTGGATTTTTCCATTCAGATTATTGCTGATAACTAGATAGGTAGTTATATTCAATGAAAACCACTTTTAAGATCCGTTTATACCTTGGATGGAACAATTGAGAGCTGGTTGTGTAAACTTTTTTCTTTTTTTTTTTAAATTTTGTTATCCCGACCATGCTACAGACATATGTTACATTTTCCGCTGAAGGTCTTTTGTAAAAGGTAACCCGTTTGAGATCCTGCTTTTTAAAGAAGCCTTCCAATACACATCTTAAGGCGACAATGGATTTTCAGATCGACAAAAATATGTCCCCAAAACGATTTTTTTTTCTTTCAGAAAATGATTCTGCCACTCATCAGCTTTAAATTTTAAAAAAGTATGTTGATGCGATATTATAAACCGAGTTACAAGCATTTTTATCAAACGCAAACAATGGAAATGTTAGTCAAATTAAAACTTTAAATGCCATTTTCTCAAAACAAGTTTTTATGTCGTTTCGGTAAGTTCAAAATTTTCCATGCGTCATAATTTTTCTTGAATTTTCATAAAATTTCATAAAATGATTATTTATATATGCTAGAATAAAACTTAGTAATAAATTCATTATACTATTTTAAAACAACTTAAAATTTTTACAATAAAAAAATTTTTTTTGATAAAATTTTGCATAAAATGACCTATTTTTATCGATTTCTTTTCTAGTTTTTATAAATGTGACTGTAAATCAAATATTGCTACTAACGTTTATTATAACTAATACTATAGACAAAATTAGATATCTGAGACAAAATTAATGCTCATGGAGAGAGTAATTAACAAACTGATTTTAATTAATATGTTAATTAATTACATTCAGATTTTTTTAATTTAGAATCTCCATCTCTAAACAACACTGTATAAGTATACAAAATTTCATAGCAAGTGGTTAATAAACAAAAAATAGTTTTTCATGGTCCATTGTCGCCTTAAAGGCCATAAATCCTGCCATTGTTGGCTTAACCAATTCTTCCTGGATTATACTACAGCATCTAGTTGCACCAAAGTTTGTAGCAAAACGTGGTTCAGTAAAGTTGTAGAAACTAGAATGCTGCAGACTCGTGAAACATAACTTTTATTTCGAAAACTGTGGCTATTATTAGGTGCCGAACATTACTAACGAACATCACACATCAAACAAACATTCGAACTACTCGTTCCAGCAGGTGACTACTACTTCTGAAGCACTCAGATATTGCTTTCTGCGCCCTCTGCTGGCAACATTGAAAGAATATTTAACACTAGTTATCCACGCTGATTCAAATGCCTTCAGCCTCTGTTTCCCAATCTCTGATAAACCTATGCCGCCCCGCATTACCTTTTTGCTGTTTCAAATCCAGTTGACGGAAGATCACCGCAAAACTTCTTGATTCGGCTGCTTTGCGTGTTCGATAATGTATATACACTGCTGGCCACTGTAAATGCAACACCCTGAAGGAAACATGCAAATAACATGAAATTTACAACATGCATTAGCGGATGTGAGATATGCAAATGATTAAAATTTCAGCGCAGACGCACATCACGCGCGCCTGTGGCGCCACTTCAAAGCGCTATTTAAGGCTTGGAGATATCGACGATTTCAAGTTCTGCAATTGTGTTTTTCTTGTGGTTTTTTCAAAATAACGATCAATTATGCCTCGTCGAAAACAGCGATCATCTTTTGATCAAGTATCCGAGTTCGACAGAGGAAGGATAGTGGCCTACCGAGATTGTGGATTATATTTCAGGGAAATCGGTAGTCGTGTTGGACGAAACCAAACAACTGTAATGCGGATATGGGATCGTTGGATGCAGGAGGGTACGACGGACCGGCGTGTTCGATCGCATCCACCTCAGCGCACCACTTCACGTGATGACAGGCAAATTGTGCGCATGGCAGTGACGGATCGCTCAGTCACATCACGAACCATAGCACAGCACATGCAGTCTGTAACACATCATCCAGTGTCTGCGCGTACCATTCGACGCCGTTTACAGCAGAGTGGTCTGTCCGCAAGACGTCCATTGCTTTGTCTACCCATGACGCAGAACCACAGACGTCTCCGCCGCCAATGGTGCGATGACAGAAAGATGTGGACTGCAGAATGGAATGAAATTGTCTTTACTGACGAGTCACGCTTCTGTCTGCAACACCACGATGGTCGCATTCGAGTCTGGAGACACCGTGAAGAGAGGATGCTGAACAGCTGCGTTATGCACCGCCACACTGGTCCTGCACCGGGTATTATGGTATGGGGCGGTATTGGATATCACTCTCGCACACCTCTAGTACGCATTGCCGGTACTTTAAACAGCCAGCGCTACATCTCCGAGGTGTTGGAGCCAGTTGTCCTTCCTTACCTTCAGGGCTTGCACACAGCCATATTTCAACAGGATAATGCGCGACCACACGTGGCACGCATTGTCCAACGGTTCTTCGTCAATCGCCAGATTGAATTGCTTCCCTGACCGCCTCGCTCTCCGGATCTTTCGCCGATAGAAAACATGTGGTCCATGGTTGTTGCTCTACGATTGACCCAGATTCCATCCCCAGCTGCCACAGCAGATCAACTTTGGCAACGTGTGGAAGCTGCTTGGTCTGCTGTACCCCAAGAACTCATCCAAAGTCTCTTTGAATCAATGCCGAGGCGTGTGGCAGCGGTTATCTCCAACAATGGCGGCTACTCTGGCTACTGATTTTGGCAGGAACCACACTTCACAGAAGTCTATAAATTTAATCATTTGATACTTGGTCAACATGTTATCTACAAAATAAATTTTGTTGTGATATCTCTTGTCTTTCTTGGTGTTGCAATTTGGGTGGCCAGCAGTGTATTTAAGCTAATACGTTGCATAAATGTACGCCAGGTATCGCGCCTACTGCATCGAGGTTCGTTTTATGGTATACGGACGGTGCGTTATACAAATTGAGTCGTCTCTTAACAACACAAATAAAAGTATTTATTGATAACTAGCTGAAAACTCGTACTTCGCTACGGAGTACCTTAAAATTAAATACAGCGGTCAATGTATGAATTAATGCCAAAAATATGCTTAAATATATTTATAATAAATACAACGATCAATGTATGAAATTGATGTAAAATAAACGAAAAAATATATTTATAAAAAATCGTAACGGATATTTTTATAGTCAAAATAATGTAGAAGAAAATATTCAAATTAAATCAAATAGAACATACAAAAGAATATAATACAGTTAATATAGTACAGATGGAGGAACATATCTTTTACTGTATTTTAATATTTTTTGGGATAATGACCAATCGTCTGCCGCATTAGCAAGAAAAAAAATATTCTTTTGTCTATTTCGTTGCTGTGAACGTGACGATAAATTGTTTTAAAGTATCAGAAAGAGAAATCACGTGATCAGCATTTAATAAATTAAATTCTAAAAATTAATCTTTAAAAATACACCAAAAATCAGAAAAGGGAGGTAAAAATTCGAAAAAAATTTCATTTTAAAGGAGTTTTTATGATCTTTCTCGTGATATAAATTTTATAACCCTCAAATTATTATTTTAAATGCAAACTTAAAAAAAAATTGCAAAAACAGCTTAAAAATTTAATTTTAAAAAATCTAAGAAGTATTTTTCAAAAGTCTTTCTTAGTGCACCCCTACACTATAAGAAGAACAGCCATGCAAAATTTCAGCCCTTTAGGTCCAGCGGTTTGGTCTGTGCGTTGTATGTCAGTCAGTCAGTGAGTCAGTCAGTTACGGAACTTTTTTGTGTACAGACTAGCTGAAAACCCGCGCTTCGCTACGGAGTACATTCAAATTAAATACAACGGTCAACGTATGCAATTTACGCCAAAAAATAAATATATATATATTTATAATAAATGCGATGATCAATGTATACAATTGATGTAAAATATATATCTATCTATCTATATATATTTATAAAAAAATCGTAAGGGATATGCGTTTTTTTTTTATAATATCCAATCGTCTGCTGCATTAGAAAGAGAAAAAAATATTTTTTTTTGTCTATTTTGTTGTTAGGCACGTGACGATAAATTTATTTAAAGTACCAGAAAAAGAAATCACGTGATCAGCATTTAATAAATTAAATTCTAAAAATTAATCTTTAAAAATTCACCAAAAATCAGGAAATGGAGGTAAAAATTCGAATAAAATTTCATTTTGAAGGAATTTTTATGATCTTTCTCGTGATATAAATTTTATAACCCTCAATGTATTATTTTAAATGCAAACGTAAAAAAAGTTTAAAAAACAGCTTAAAAATTTAATCTAAAAAAATCTAAGAAGAATTTTAGAAAAATCTTTCTTAGTGCACCCCTACACTATTAGAAGAATCGCCATGCAAAATTTCAGCCCTTTAAGTCCAGCGGTTTGGTCTGTGCGTTGTATGTCAGTCAGTCAGTGAATGAATGAATGAATGAATGAATGAGTCAGTTACGGAACTGTTTTATATATATAGATGACACCATAAAATTAAAGAACAACTAGCCAGAGGTGGACGAGTCTACAAGCATCTCACCAGACCTCTGATCTCACATTCTCGATTCTACTTAATTAAAGAACAATTCACCAGAGGTGGAAGAGCATCTGACTAGGCCTCACAGTTCACACACGATACCAGAGACCCCTCTCTAACTATCCTCTTCACTCCCTCGGGTTTTTACTATCTCGTCAGTCAATCACTCTGATTGATATGGGGATGAAAAAGTGGTGCGCCCTCTGCATTTTACGTAGCTTTCATTTTCAAATATTACACTATACAAAGTTTAATGCAGAGTAAAATGTCATTTGGACTTACTATTTATGCGTAATAAAATCTACAGGAGTTGCGATTCCCATTTGAGAAACTGGGCAGGCATATAATTTTGAGTGTCCTTCTCCAGCGATCTTTTAAAACGGAATGTTATTCATTAGTTTCGACTAAAATTGGTCATTAATCAAAATACTCAAAGAAAAATACCATAAAGAAATACAAACTCAATGTAAGATTGTGAAGTTCACTGTTTCCTTTACCTTTAAGGTAATGTATATACTAAACAATGAACTCACCATTGACAAGATCCGACGAGGTTTTCTACACTAAACTATTTATTACAACACAATTAGACTACATAAATACCGTAATCAATTGCTAGCAGGCAATGGGGAATTATTTATCGCGTGTGTTAACCCTGGTAGTTATATTACGGAAACCCTACCAGAATTCAGCCACGCCACTGCTTGTACATACGCCACACTAACCTTTCTGTCTTCACTTTATCACCAGGTCGCTGGAACGATAGCTAAAATCAAAACGCCTTCGGTAGACTTGATAATGTCCGGCAGCTGTACGGCTAAGCGATCTTCACTCCAATTGTTTTTCGTTCGTTACTTATCTCTGTCCGACCTCGCCTAGTGGTGTTTTCACTCTCACTGTCAAGCGTGTACGGCACCCATGGGGATTCCCGTCTAGTAGAAAAGCGCTGCTCATTTGCATAAGGCGCTTCTTCGATTTATTTAAACCAGGGGGGTTAATTTTGATTAAATACCTCGAAAGATTCTTTTAAGAATGGCGACTGTACTTGTCGACAACGGGCTACAAATTACCCGATGTGTCAGCACGGATATGTAAAAGCGTTGAAAAGCGCTATATTAATTTCCTCTCTGTATTATTTTTGCAGAATTTACATTTCAGTTCCACTTCTTTGAAAGGAATAAAAAATAACACTAGAGAATCCTTGACTAGCAAGTCGTTGTTGTAAATATCTTTTTTATTGATTAAAATTATTTTATACTGATTAGATTTTGTCAGTAATGTAAATATATGCACCCAAAAAACATTAAATCGTATATTTTTATGCAATGTCTCATTGAACAAAAGAAAATTCTGGCATTCCGAAGTCAGAATAAATATATTTATCCAAACAGTTATTAAACTTCAAGTTCACCTCCCACAGAAAACTTTTAGAAACTGAATTAAACACGGCACGAACTTTTACAGACTATCTTCCAGCATCTCTCCACCCCCTCTTTCTCGCCCTCCCCAAGTGGATCGATTAGGAACTAGAGATGAAGGACAGTGTTTTACCCCTACAGTCATGTGACTTGTAGGATTCTCTTCGAAGGCGCAATGCGTAATTCACTGCTTGCTGCATCGGAAATTAGTTTCCTAGAGTTTTGTTTTCCTTGTCACAGGGCGGGGGCGGGGCCTTTTTCAAACTCTCGTAACGACATGACTCCGAGAATACGTCCAGAGCATGTTGGAGTTACGGATGCAGTTGAAATACTGAGAATTAGTTCCGACTTGCGAGGAGTAGCGCGCGACTTCAGAGTCACGGTTAAAGGTTTAGTTGTTAAGGAGAGAGGAGTTTTGAAAGGCATTTAAAAGCAGAACAAGTGGTAATTACATTTTCTAGGGAATTAAGAGAATGGGGGTTAATTACTTATAATGACGCGAAAGAAATAATATTTTGAATTTATTGCAAAAAGTAAACAATAACTTATTTTTTAAAAAAATATTTATTTAAAAAAAGTCTTTTCTAAACATACCTTTTTCTTTCTTTACTTCTAAATTAAGTGAATCGTGAAGATGCAATTAAGGATTCAGTTTTTCTTTACAATAAGTTTTGTATAGATTAAAAGCTTATAAGCAATAGTCAATTAGTATGGCGATGAATAATATTCCTTTTAGGGTTCATTCTAAATATAAAAAGTCTTATCTTTCTTAGATTTATTTTAAATGTTAGATCAATCTATTATAAATCTTTCTAGACTGTTAAACAGATACGTTTTAAATTATACTGAATTTTTAATCTTTAGATTTTTAAAATCTTTAATGGGTTTTCGTCTCTAAAGCAAAATTAATTTATTTAAATGTATAATAAGGAAGTAAAATATACATTTAATGGGACTTTTCAAATCATATGAATAATGTGCGATAAAACAATTGATGGTTTTTATAATAGCTAACAGAAATAATATTATGCTAGATTGAATATACTTTCATGTTCCTGAAATATAAAATAAAAATGAGTTATAAATTTAAAAAAAAAGGTAGTCTCTTCGAACGAAACTAACGTGGGTTATTAACGTAGGTTTACTTACCGTTGCTTACCTCTTTTGTATGTATATATGTATGTATGTTATATATATATATATATATATATATATATATATATATATATATATATATATATATATATGTGTGTGTGTGTGTGTGTCAGTCAAAATTTTGACATATTTTGGTACTTTTCTATTTAACTATTTTCTGCTTGTCCAAGCGATACAGACAGGGTTTGGCGCGCTGCCAAAATTGTAACTCGCGTGGTACGGACGGACGGTTTTAGCATCTGAAATTTTGCTTTCCGGAGGACCGTTATGGAGGAATGTAATCCTTTGTTAAAATAAGATGTGTACATATATGGTTTTAGGGACACCCTCATGAAAGTTGGGGTAAAAAAAGAATTCCTCTGTTTGGATTCGGGTTCAAATTCTGTCTAACGCATCGATGTTAGCATGTTGTTTCCCTCTCCTCAAAGAGTGGGGACAGCAAAGTAGCATGTTTAAGGACACTGTAGCATCTTGAATCGAAAAGTGTTTAACTGGCGTGGTATCCGAGTGGTCTAAATTAGTAGGCCAGGAGTAACGAAAAACTTAACTTTTATTTAAACTAAACGTAACAAGAGAGATGTTGGTTTGAGCAGTTTACAGTATCACCAGACTGGTGCAAACGATGTTACTAGCGACAAAAACTCAGGCTTCAGGGAGCAGAAATCTCCGCAGTCGCTCTAGCCCAGATGTTACAGGGGCTCTGCCTAAAGAAAAACAGAGTCTCGCATATTATACCCAGCCTGGAACCCTCGCCGGTGGCGCTTAGAGAAAAAAAGAGGAATTCCGTGCTCGCAGGCAGTCTTGGATACGGTGACATTTTTAAGAGGGAAAGTTTTTGAGGCCTGCAGCTGTGGACGGGTGTGAGAACCGCACATTACATGCTTGATGTCACAACACCCACATGAAAGTTGGTGTAAGAAAATTCCACTGTTTGGATTCGGGATCATATACCGAGTATGGCATAAATGTTAGTGTGTTGTCCCCTCCCATCAGAGAGTGGGACAGCAAAGTCACATGTGCTCCCATAAGAAAGTTCAGTTTGTAGGTCATTTTGTATAGCCATTTTTGCTCTACTAAATAGAAAAAAACGAACTCATAGAATTAGTATTACGTAGTTCGTATAGTTCGTATAGTTACGTATAGTTTGTTCGACGACACTTGTAAATGACGACTCCAGATAACAGCGGAACAAGTTTATTTCCTTTAAAGTCTTAAAAGGTCACAAAAAAAATTGCAAACATTCACTTAGGACTACAGCGAAGATCAGCGAAAAAAAATCACATTTGAAACAATACACACTGGTAAAATAAAAGGCTTAGAATTCAAACAGAGCAGCCTGAAAAATGAGTGAATGAATTTATTGCAGCCAAATTAGGCTGCTTATGTACCCTTGGCGACATTCTAGATCAGGGGTGTCAAACTCAAAGGCTACCTTGGGCCAAACAAACAAGGTTTAACTATAGGTGGGCCACATAAAAAAATCAATATTAATAGAAACGTAGGTTTATTTACCTAATTACAGTATATTCAACATAAATATATGCATTTTGTTTAATAATAGCAAAAAAGAGTATCATTAAAAAAACATTTAGCGAATTCTTCCTATCTTATTATAATTCTGCGACGGTTATTTTATTATATATTATTGTGTGCCAATATATTGGCCGGGCCGCGACTTTGACACCCCTGTTCTAGATCGATCTAGAAATGGAATAATCCAGAGCTCGGTGACCACGTCCCCTAGGTGAAATCTGATTCGTAGTCCGAGCACCCCAAAAGTCGTGATTTTTTTTTCACCAAAATTCTCGAAAATATAAAGGGTCATATATTGAAATCTCTCACTCACTGCCAGAATAAAAATAATATTTAATACGAAATAAATATAGATTAAGTAGAAATAAAGAATATTTACAAATGTTTAGATATATTTACAACTACTGACAACAGTATCCAGGACAGCAAGAATAATGCAACTTCTTAAGATTAAGCCATGTATTTAGCGTTGTTTCTAGTTGAAATTTGTAAAAAATTTGCAGTTTGTAAACGTTTCAATATGAAAAACTATAGATGAAAATTCGGATTAAAAACTCTTGCCTAAAAAAATACCTCTACGACAGCCTTTAAATACATTATGTATTCATGTATTTCACAAAAACTTATGCACCATACGCATGGGTTAATATAAAGAAAAATTTCCAATTCAGTACAGGGCAACAATGAAATTTGATTCTGAGGCGGAAATAAGAACTCACGTTTAAGGCGATGTATCCGTTGGCATCGCAGATCTTCAATTTCCATGCTTAGATATAAAGAATTTTCCTCTGAATAGTTTTCTATTCACAACGTAGCAAAAGCATATTTTTCAATTTTGCGTTTTATTCTGCATATGAAGAAACATACGCTTAAATTAAGTGGGCGTAGTTTTCAAAATTTAAAATTTTGCCGCAGTCGTATATTTTTGATAGGCCATAAATAATGATGTTTATCGCTAAAAAAATTCTTTCAAATCATTAAATTATGATAACATTTTTTTTTTGAAAATTGCGTGCTTTAACAAATATTACTTCAGTCAAAAATTTCAGATTTTTTTTTTAAAGATTGTTTTTAAGGATATTATTTTTTGAAACTTTTATCAGAATATTCTGAACGTTTTCCTGACTTTTTACAGTGGATTACAGCTACAACAGATTCATGTTGTTGTTGTTGTTGTTTATAGCACCCCCGGGTCGGAAGAGTTCCAGACCAGATATTTTAGCCAAATGCCACCTCAATTTTGACCTATCAACCCCCAGGGGCGACATCTGGGTGGATCGTACTCTCTCCCACCCTCTCTGACCGGAGGATTAGCCGGTCTACAGATGAGGGATTAGCCGGTCTACAGATTTGACGTGCCCATATACGGCCTAGACACGGAGGTACTTAATGGTGCTTGTCGTGATTCGATCCGAGCACCATGAGCCCTTAAAGTCGACGCGCTACCACTAGGCTACCTTGCAACATATTCATAATGCCATCACTTTCTAACTAACCCCTTCTTTTTTTTTCTATTGCTAAATAAATTTTTTTCTCAAAAATTCCCCTTTTAGCCGAAAGGTGGCAGTAATGAAGTTTGAAACGATACCTCAATCTTTCGTCTGAGCTTCATATACATGAAATAGTAAGATAAATGCTTATTGCCTGGCAACCCATGGCGTAGTTTTAATGAAAACTTGTATTATTCTGTTTCTTCACTTCTGGCATTTCATATTCTAACAAATTGTCGTTATTGTGAGCCATTTTTATTGTTCTGAATGAGAGATAAACGCACTAAGGAGTTTTAATATTGTATACATTATGAGTTCATAACGATATTCCTGTTTAGATAAAACAATGTCCATAATATTAGCTCCAGTTGGAAGATGTATGCCCTGGGTAATTCTATGTCGTTTGGATGAAAATAAGTATTTGTCAAACTTCTTTGACAGTTTTTAAATAAATTATAAATTTATAACTATTTCTCAAAAAGTACACGCAATACGCATAAGTTAATAAAAAAATCAATTGCATCAAACAAGCAACGATTAGATTTGATTCAAACAGAACTCCAAATTTATAACAGATTTGTAAATATCGCAGACCTTCAATTTAACATTTTTCTCGCGTTAATTTTCTAACAGATTAGACCAGGGGTCCCCAACCCTATGCCCGCGGGCACCATGGCGTCCGCCGATCGTTTTACGTGTGCTCGCAGCTTAACGACCCCGATAAAAATATTTCAGTTTTCAATAAAATGCTATGATTTTTTTTTTCATTTTTAATGATTAACCACAAAAAAGTAGAAGTGGCGTCCAATACAGATAAAAGCCCAAAGCGTAATGCGACCGATCTCGTTTCCCCCTCGCGCCAAATCTTCGCCAACCTAATTTCCCACACCTAAAATGAAATGAGGCAAATGATCATTGAAATGCAATACCAAAAATCACATTGTCTTTGAGATTTTTATTTTTTTATAAAGAACTTTTATACTTTGTAGATTCTGCATGCATTATTTAGTAATAATTTATTTTACTCAAGAATATTAACAATTTTTATATGTTAAATTATATTTTTGGAATTAAATGTTTTTTTTTGTAAATTATGTGCCTGTATTATTAACTATGTTCAACTATAAATTCACTTTGAAAAAATAAATTGTGTCCGCCGTCCGACTGGTATTCTAGAATGTGCTCTTAGGTACAAAAAGGTTAGAGACTCCTGGATTAGACTAACTAATGCATATTTTTTTAATTATGTCTCTTAGTTATAAAACTAGATCTTCGAGTGCAAAGCGCGAGTTTGTCAAAACATTTTTTTCTTTTTTTTTAGAAAACAGTTCTCATTTTGTTGCAATTGGTAAAAAAAAGTGTCCTGTGAACTGTTAATAACGGTAAAATTTTAAATTAAAAAACCACGATCTCTTTAGTTAAACATCTACTCTTCTAAGAAAAAATCTTAATTAAGAAATACACGCTTGGTAATTTATTATTGTTGTGATTTCTGATAGGAAAATTCTAGAGAGCGAAACAATAAAGCAATTTCATATGACGTCACTGACGCAAGCTTCTTAAAAACGAAATGCGGAAAATGGATACCACGCGTTTTACTCGTGGAGCTGTGGTATGCACATCTATATGAGTTTTAGAAATCTGTGTTTAACAACAAACTTTTTGCCTTTCAGTTTTACACAAGATGGGATGCGACTGCCTTATACGATTGAAGGCAAGATAAATATAGGCTCTTTAGAGTATTTTATTGAGAATTTTTTTATTTTACCTGCAATCAAAATAGGGTATGTCATCGAAATTTGAATTTTTTAAAAATATTTTCAAGATATAAAAAAATGTGAAAAAAAATTAATATCCCGAAAGAATGAAACTCAAATTAGCTTCACTCCAAGGAACCATCTACTAACCACCTTAAGCCGATTAGAAAGCAGCACTTAAAGTTGCTTGTTAAAAATTTTAAATTCTTATGTACGTCTTTTTATTTAATCAAAACAAATAAAATATAAAATAAAATATTGATAAAAAATAAATCAGTAAATAAATAAAAATCAAGATAGAAATTATAAAAACTACAAATAATATAGAATTGAAAAAAGAAATATTTCAGGTAGTCTCTTCTAACGAAACTACAGTGGGTTATTTACTTAGGATTACTTATCGTTGCTTACCTCTTTTGTATGTATATATGTATCTATATATATGTACGCATGTGTATATATATATATATATATATATATATATATATATATATATATATATATATATATATGTCAAAATTTTGAAACATCTCGGTACTTTTCTGTTTAATTTGTCCAAGCGATAGACTGGCAGCTCGCCAAACCCAAAATTATAACTCGCGAGGACGGATGGACGGACAGTTTTAGCGTCTGAAATTTTCTTTTCCGCAGGACCGTTATGGAGGAACGTAATCCTACGTTAAAAAATATTAATATTAAATTAAAATACTTTCTGTGTTTTCCAACACTTTTTGTTTCTTTAACTTTTAATTAAATACTCCTAGTTAATAGTTCATTTAAATATAACTTCTCTCAACTAAGCACAATCATCCATTGTAAAGTAATTTTATCTTTAAATCTCTACTAACCATTTTTACTATAACCCTTATTCAAATTATTCATAGTTATCACTGAAGTTAAAACCTTTGGCCCTGCTACTTTGAAAAGAGCCATAACGGCGGTATCTCTGAAAATACACGTTTAAAGATGTATGATGTTAAATGACGTAACAATTTAAAAGCATCTGACGTCATGGGTGTCAACGCGCATCTGCAATGAATCTTTTGATACTCTAAAAATCCATACCAGTTGCGCAACTGCCACCCAAATAATGTATCTCTATCAAACTTGCCGTAGTCAATAAAAATAAAAAATTTAATTTATGAGTTAGTACACATTTTACATACAATAAAACATTATTGTAATAACATTTCACGTTAGTTATTTCTTCAACATCTCTTTCTTTTAAATCCCTGCCTTGAATGTCTAACTAGCGAGAAATTCATTTCAAATTATAAAATGATGTGGCATCAATCATCGTTACAAAACATTTTTCTAGTTCCCTCGAAAACCCCAACTCGCGCGCACACACACACACACACACAAGCACAAAGAAATGCAATAAAAATCTTTTATCCGCAATCCATGCGAATTTCCTTTTTTTTACTTGATATCTTGTCATCTTTTCCCACCAGAAAATTTTTCCTCAAAATAACAAAAATAAAATGGTGTACCTCTCAAGAAGTATCATAAAGGGAAATGCATTTTATGTAAACGCAAATAAATATGTTTTGAAGCCTCAGGTTTCCGAATTTAGACCCTCCCGAAGATTTATGAGGAGGGGGGGATGAAATATAAATTGCCCGAAGTTTTGCAGTTATGGCACAATTTCTACAAATTATGAGCTATAAAAACTGTTGATGATGCTTTAGTTCGCGTTGAGGGGGGGGGGAGACAGGATTTAGACAGGTTCTCTAAAAATAATAAAGATGCATAGGGCATTAAAAGAAAAACTAAAATTCTTTTAAAGTGTTTCAGGATTTTAATACTTTTTAAAAAATAAAAATCGATAAAGACTTGAGTACTGAGTGGAACGTAAATCCAAGTATCATTTGGCATGAGTGACCACATTATATCCATCGATTTTCATTAACTTTAACTATTTTTATTACAGACAGGAAAAAATGTACTAAAAATCGTAAAAGCGCTTAGGGTATTAATGCTTTTTTTAAAAAGTAAGTATAGATTTAAGCTAAAGCACTGAATGAAGCTTAAATCTAAATCATTTTATGTATGGGCGATCAAATTTTATCCAGAAGCTAACATTAAGTTTCATACATAATATATATATATATATATATATATATATATATATATATATATTCACTCACTCCTTTCAACAACGTCTATGTCATATCTAAAAAATCGGCGATTTTTAGTGATGCCTGTTTTCAGAATGCTCTTAAAGAGTAGTATATCCTTGCAAGATCGCCCTATCTCACCGCTCAATATTTAGCTGCTAGAGAATAGGCTTAATATTTACTATTAATACATTTTATTCTACTTTTAAACTTTAAAATCACTCTCCTGAAAAATCCCGTTTTTTGACATATGTCGTTGTTGAAAGGAGTGACAGATATCTATCTATCTATCTATATATATATATATATATATATATATATATATATATATATATATATATATATGCTAGCTGTTTGTCTACCGTTGCCCAGGTATTTGGGATATCTCGGTTTGTCTGAGTCAATTTAGACATTTTATATTTCAACCCCTCTCACACCCCCATGTCGATGGGTCTGAATGTGGACTTCCGGAGTGGTGGCATCAGGAGTGTCCACATTTATCTCATCAACCCCAAAAACTATGGATTCGACACTAATCTCCGTTTTCTCAAATGTCAATCCCTTCACATCCCCACCCCTAGGGGTGCACTAAAGATGGGCTTAAATGTCACCAAGACAGTCACCAATTAGCTCTCTAACCCGATAATTATGTATTCGACACTGCTCTCGGTCACTTTGGATATTTTATTTTCCCCCTTCCTCATTCCGTCCCCCCATTACCGATGGGGGGGGGGCTGAACTTGCACTTAGACGGTATCGGGTTCACTATAACTCTCAGTGACTCCAAAAACTATGGATTCGGAAATGCCTTATATAACAATTTACGACAATCATAACAAATAAATTAATAAATATTCTCGCAATCAGTTTCAGAGACGACATGTTTAATAAGGGTACATCTTAAAAGTATGTCACAATCATTATAGTCTATTTACCTCTCGCCACATATCTATCTCCATTTCATAACATGCGTAGTAAAATTGGATTACAAGACATATTGCCATACACATGCGAGTGGGGGAATTTCCGTTTATTAATTTATCGATGTCGGTGGAAACATGAGGTAATGAACTGAGGAAACGCGAAATGTCTACACGAGCGAATGAAACGGAAACAAATCATGTCTGAAGAGACACCAATCAAAGCGATAACTTGAAGTTTATTACAGACTGGACAAGAGAAAAATCAGAATATGAGACTAGGAGTAGTGAATGTAGAAGAAGTGCAAGACACGCACTCGAAAGAGGCGATGAAGAAGTAATTATTCTGTTAAAAGAAGCCACTTAGGCAAAATTTGCAACGAAGGAAGTAAATTTCAGATGCATGCATGATTTATATATATATATATATATATATAAGAAAAACCAATTCCTATTAAACACGTTTATTTCGTTACTTAAACATTACAAAGTAATGTCTTTAAAATATTTGTGATCATTAATTTAGCGTGTATAGGCTGTATACAACACGATACATATGAGAACTGAATGTATCTGAAAAATGCTATAAGAAAAAAGATACATATACAGTGAAATCTCGATATACATATACAGTGAATATACATATACAGTGATACATATACAGTGAATATACATATACAGTGATATACATATACAGTGAAATCTCGATTGATCGCTCTCCGAATCATCGTTTTTCCGTATGTGGCATTTATTTCAACCAGTCCCGACGATCATAATTCTTTGTTATGATCCCGTATCTATCGTTTTCCCGCATTTAACGTTCAGTTCAGTCGGGCCCTTGAAAATCGTTTTCCCGCATTTATCGTTCAGTTCAGTCGATCCCTTGAAAAACGATAGATCGAGATTCCACTGTATCCTCGACATATATTCTTCGACTTACGCCCGAGATAGGGACTTAGAAATTGGTTGTAAGTTGATTTGGTCGCAAGTTGAGTTTCAAACATTTTTTTTTGTATATGTACATACATATATTTTTTTACTTTCATACATACATACATACGTAATTTAAAATACATTGTATTTAGAAGACATAAATAATTCTTTGTAATAACTACTTATTATGTTAGTAAAATCCATTGGTTCAGAAACTGCGACAGAAGATACGTTGAAAGTTTTTTTTAACCATGTTATCCAAGGCAGTTTGAATAGTTTGTGCCTTCTTTCCTGTATATATTGTCTGGTAACAAGCCAGATTTTCCTGAATACGACGATTTATACTTGTGAATATTTCTTCATGTGGATCCATTGCTTCTAATTGTTGTAGTCGTTTATTAATATAATGAAAAGCTGAAACCAATGAAGGTTTATTTGATTTATCGTGTGGATATCGAAACTATTGCCTGTTACATTTTTTTATTTATTATTGAGTCTTAAATTTTTGCAGTACAGCGCAATGTTACATCATATTTTTTAATAATTATGTAATACATATAGTAATGTACTGTACATTCTAGGAACAATAGTTTTGATGGGAAAAAATTATATATTTTTTTTTAATTATTATTTGAAAATTTCGGTCGTAAGTCGATTAATACCTCTATTTTTTATTAAACAAAAAAAATGTATTGTCTCAATGCAGGATTTTAGTTATATTTAATTCAGCATTTTAGCCTGTTTTATTTTTAAAAAAAATTTTGAAATTACATCGCTGAATGACCCACCGTATTACGTAAAAGACAAACACCCCAACCCCTTGACTTTGGGTTTGTAACAGAAAATTTTCAGATTGTCGCCAAGGTGTTTTCTCAGCATTACTTTCCGAGTTCCATGTATTACATTTTGCCTTTCTCCAACAGATGGCGCGATTTCTGAAGTTCTCCTGCACATTGCTAGCTCCAATGAGGGTACTTCAAAACGTATACGAATTTTCGTCATGGATGGGAAAATGTCAACTACTGAAAATCGCAAAACATCACTATAATAAACTATTCCCGCTCCAGCAATACATGTATCTGCTTAGTTTAGCATAACATATACTCAGTATGTTTTTTAAACTGCATATTACACCATGAATTTACTCCAACATATTGTTGTCAAATTTCCATATTTCCGCAAATGTTGACCAAGTCCTTTACAAACATGAAATATATATATATATATATATATATATATATATATATATATACATTCAGTCGAACCCCGTTATAACGAACTTCAAGGGACCAAAGGTTTTGTTCGCTATATCCGAACAATTAAGAAAAATGCTAGAGTTCACAAAATGAAAAACTAATTAGTTGCAATGTATATTCGATAATAATGTATTAAAATATGATAAAATCTATTAAAAATGATAATTAATGAATTAAATCGACTGAAATCGATTACATTAAACTGAAACAATACTAATTAAATTACGCATAATAGGAAAACGACGGACCAAAATATTCGCTCGTTATATCCGTGAGTTCGTTATGTACTGGGTTCGCTATAACGGGGTCCGACTGTATATATATACATATATATATATATATATATATATATATATATATATATATATATATATATATATATATATATATATTACAAAAATAATCAAATGAGAAGAAAACGACCAGCAGGATTTTAAAAAGTTTTTTTTTTCTTTTCATAATCAGACATCAAATTCATATATGAAAAAAAAAAACTTTTCTACAAAAGTCAGTACCGAGTTTTCAGTCGGAAAATGATGATTATGAACATGATTGGAAAAAAAGAGGCATTTTTAAAGTTCGTTGTTATCAGGGACTTCAAATGAAACGCATGAGAGGAATTATATTATTACGTTAGTTTAGTTAATAAAGTTAATTTAGTAATTAGATTTTCGGGGACTTAAAATGAAGTGCGAAGGAAAAATTATTTTATTTGGTTAGTTTCGTTAATATAGTGAATTAAGTAATTGGATTTCGAATTTAGCTATTACATACTAGAAATTTAGTTAGATAATTATTGTGAAACTAGTGGTTGGAACTAATTAATGGAAAAGGCTCTGAGGTGGACGTACAATAACGGGGTTTATTTTGGTTATGATATGTATCCTTTAGGTAAGGGCGTTTACTACATCTGCAATCCTCTTTCACCCATAGACATTTGCTGGAAAGAGAAAAGGCCCCCATTTGTTATCATTGCAACTGTCACCTCACCATTCACCATATTTTGACAGAGTGTGCCGGACTCACCTTTAAAACTTCAAAAAATTGATTTTTGGTTTTTGCCATATTCTGATTTTTGGGGCATTTCTGCACAAAATGCAAGAAACCGCATAAAAAATGCGCATTATTTCTCGAGTTATGAGAGTTTATCTAAAGCTCACTCTATTGCCATGGCCTTGTATATTCCTACTTTAATTTCAGTTTTCATAAATATGTAAATTTTTGGATTACGAGCACTGTTACTACCAAACTCTGTGTGCAAGACACGGAAAATTTTTTATCAGATTTTTATTTTAAGCTTCTTTACATATTAAAACTAAAAAAATAAAAGTTAATTTTAAAAAAATTTACACTTGAAAAGTTTTTAAAAAATTGCTAAATTATAATTTTTCTTAAATTTTACTTAATTTTTTCAATTTTAACTATATTTTTGTATATTGTTTGGTTTTACATTAAACTTGAGTATATTATTAATTTAATTTGACCAAAAATAGTTTCTGTATGCATATTTCTTAATTTTATGATGCGCGAAACATCCAATGATTTTTTTCCCTTTTTAGCAATGTGTACATTTAAAAATAAAATCTAAAAATTATTTATGGATTTACAAATTCTATTTTTGTATAAAATAAAACTGAAGAGTTGAAATTTTTATATAAAACAAAAAAATTTTATATATATATATATATATATATATTATTGGAGTTTCAGTAGTTCGAATTTCATCATGTACTGTCCGACCACGGAAGCAAGGTCCCTGGAAGCTGTTACGCATGCGCGAGAAAAGCTAGTCTACTTAGAAAATAGGGGAAAACGTCATATTTTCGGATGTGTTTGTGAAATACGGAATGTATTTCAGACTGCTTTTTGTCCGCAATTTTAAAGTTATTTTTTAAAACTTTATTTTTGATCGAATATGTGAATAATAATTTCAAAATAATAAAAAGAAAGAAGCAAATCTATTTAAAAAATAGGAGTTTTATAGGAGTGGATATTTTCGGATTACATCCCAATCAAAATTATCTAAAGCTACGTTTTCGGTGGTTCTTTTTTTCTGACGTTTCCTCGGAGATTCAAATTTTGGAGTTTCTTCACCCTTTGTTTCTCTGCGTATTCTTTTTACACTGGACATTGATATCCCGGTCATTTCACTAGCTCTCTTTAGGGATTGCGAAAGTGGAACAATAACATTTCCTTCTAGTGCTTCTTTATCACACAATTTAATTACATTGTGTATTATACATTTACAATCACTACGGAACGGCTTATTCCGAGTAGTTGCGTTGGGTAAAGGATCCATTAATTTTAATATAATAATCAAAATAACAGACGAGGAAAAAGCAAGCAAGCGCAGTTAGTAACCGATTCTAAAGAATGTCGAGAGAATACGAGACTTTTCCCCCTCCTTCCTCAGCAGCCTTACCTACAGCGTGAATAGAATCGTCTTGGCACTATGCCAACCGTGGTTCTTCGTACTGTGGTCGAACAGTATACGGTCATTTCAGTGTAGTCAAATGTAGTATGCTACCTTAAATACTTTGGCTCAACTTCGCTTACATTGAGTGATCTTGCGGTTGAAACACCTCACCCTGCTGTTTTCCAGTTCTTACGGTGTGCTGGTTTTCTTTCGTTAATCTAATTTTTATTTTTTATCCATTGTCTTTGTTTGTATTAATTTAGTGGCTTTATCAGACTTTTTATCATAATTAACACATAGTTGTTTTTATCACCCTCTATACATGACTACTTTTATCATCTATATATATATATAAAACAGTTCCGCGATTGACTGATTGACATATAACGCACAGACCACACCACTGGAACTAAAGAGTTGAAATTTTGGATGGCGATTCTTCTTATTGTGTAGGGGTGCACTTAGAAAGATCTTTGAAAAATTCTTCTTAGATTTTTTAAAATTAAATTTTTTAAGCTGTTTGTAACTTTTTTTTAAAGTTTTCATTTTAAATAATAATCTGAGGGTTATAAAATTTATATCACGTCAAATATCATAAAAATTGCTTTAAAATGAAATCTTTTTCGAATCTTTACCTCTATTTTCTGATTTTTGGGGAATTTTTAAAAATTAATTATTATAATTGAATTATTAAATGAAATTTTAATTATTAATTGACAATTTTTTTTTTCTTTCTAATGCGGCAGACGATTGGACGTTATCCAAAAAAATATTAAAATACAGTAAAAGAAATGTTCCTCAAACTGTACTATATTAACTGTACTATATTCTTTAGTATGTTCTATTAGATTTAATTTGAATATTTTCTTCTACAATATTTTGTCTATAAAAATATCCGTTACGATTTTTTTATAATTTTTTTTTGCCTTTAACTGCATACATTGACCGTTGTATTTAATTTGAATGTACTCCGTAGGGAAGTGCAGGTTTTCAGCTAGTCTTTTATATATCCCTGTTTTTACCTTCTTATCAACGCACTAGATTATGGTTTTAAAATGATCAATTATATAATGTTTTTTCGGGTTTTACCATGTGTTTGGCGCAGCATGTTCTCTATGGACCTTGCGCCATTAAATCCCAACCAACCAACCATCCTCTCTTCGCCTATTTAAATTCTGAGGCACCTATTGTGGAAGCTAATATGGCCGCCTAATGTACACTGGATAACTTCATCGAGTTCCAACCCCTATTAAAAATCTAAAAAAAAATTAAGAACATGGAATTACTTTTTCCATATGTTCATAGACTGAGTCCAGCAGACAAAAATATCCGAACGGGAAAAATACAATCCATCACCACTGCATGATTATGTGAGATATACATGTCTATGATAGTTTTTAGCAGTTTTATTAAGTGCGGCAGTAGCCAAGTTCAGTGAACATGAAAATTAAATTTTCCATTGTCACTTTCTCCTGAACTTAAGTCTGTAGCCATTTTTGCAAATTAACGTACTGTTTATTACGAGTTAACTTCTGTACATCTATATATTTAAGTTGCTAAGCCGATTTTTCGGGCAGTCCACGAGAGAAAACTACTGCATCAATTTACTTCATTTTGGTCTTAAACGAAAGATTGTAATCTATAGATCTGTGAAATTTGTTTTTTGTAACAGCAATCTCTATTAATTAGCGATAATTTACAATTAAAGTTTGCTTTCTGCGCATGCTCAGTGACGTGTTTAAATCTGTCTTTATATACTCACTTAGCACGAGGCCGCATAAATACGCTAATTTGTTTCTGCGCATGCTCAGTGATAAGTTTAAATCTGGCTTTAGATACTGACTAAGCACGAGGCCACATAACCATGTTAAATTGTTTATTTCGAGGAATCTCTCTAATTCTCTCTCTGACATTTTTATTTTTAACTATGTTTGTGAGATATAGAATTAAACCTGACAGAAACTGTTTATTTCGCGCTCTCCAGTAACTATATTTCTTTTTATTGGGTTCCATAGTAATTTTTTAAAGTGTATTTCCC
This sequence comes from Dolomedes plantarius, assembly GCA_907164885.2. Lineage (NCBI taxonomy): Eukaryota > Metazoa > Arthropoda > Arachnida > Araneae > Dolomedidae > Dolomedes > Dolomedes plantarius. The sequence continues at coordinate 107,934,213 of OU015496.1, forward strand.
TCTTCTTAATATCATGATTTTCAACATTTGGCAACGATGTGCTGAGTATAATTTGTTTGTTAGTACATTTATTTACTATCCAGCCATCATGTTTTGAAGGATACCAACTAGTTAATTTTTAATTTAATCTTCTATTCCTTCATCTAGAATATGTGAAATCATTTCTTGAAACAAAGAGGCTAGGATCCGCGATTAAAATTAATGCTTTGCAGATTCTTAAATGACACAAAGATATCACGCGCAAGCAAGCTTCAGATTACGTGTTATAAAAAAAAAGATAGGATGATTATCACTTTGGATTCTTTTTATAGTAGTATTTAAATATACATAAACTTTTCATTCAATCCCAAAGCTGCCGTTCTGTAGGATGTACAGATGTACAGCTCAATACATAAAGTACACTTTACAGAAGCGTAAATAACATAAATTGTGCTAAACATACATGAAAACTCAGTTTTTATTAACTGTTAATACTCGAAAAGAATTTTGGATTAGGCTATATATCGCTCATCTTTTAAAATGAAATGAAAGTTCCTTCGTAGCAAAGAAACTGAAAAAGAACTGAATTATTTGAATTTGCATCTTTGATCTCAATTTCCGAATTCTGAATACAGGATAGGATTTCCTTTATTGAAGCTAATACAGACACGAGCAAAGGATTTGAGACTTCAAATACAAAGTAATTCCTTACGGATGAATAGGCTGATAAAATGGATTAGAGTCGTTTGGCGTTATTGATGGTTCTGCGCAGCCGCAGAAAGATTGATAGTCTCCACTTTTTGATGTTCTAAAAAAATGCGAAGTGGTTAAGATCTTGCAAACTAACAATGTATTGTCGAAAACCGAGTCCATAACCTGAGATAAAAGCGATAAGTATACAATTTTAATTAGGTAATAATAGATATTCGATAAAATATCTTTCAGTTTTCAAAACAAAACTTAATCTAATATATATAAAACCGTTCCGTAACTGACTGACTCACTGACCGACATACAACGCACAGACCAAACCGCTGGACCTAAAGGGCTGAAATGTTTGCATGGCGATTCTTCTTATAGTGTAGGGGTGCAATAAGAAAGATTTTTGAAGAATTTTTCTTAGATTTTTTAAAATTAAATTTTTAATCTGTTTTAGTAAATTTTTTAAGTTTGCATTTAAAATAATAATTTGAGGGTTATAAAATTTATATCACGAGAAAGATCATAAAAATTTCTTTAAAATGAGATCTTTTTCGAATCTTTACCTCCATTTTCTGATTTTTGGTGAATTTTTAAAGATTAATTTTTTCAATTTAATTTATTAAATGCTGATCGCGTGATTTCTTCTTCTGCTACTTTAAATAAATTTATCGTCACGTGCATAACAACTAAATAGACAAAAAAAAATTTTTCTTGCTAATGCGGCAGACGATTGGACATTATCGAAAAAAATATTAAAATACAGTAAAAGATATCATGTTCCTCCAACTGCTCTATATTAACTGTACTATATTCTTTAGTATGTCCTATTACATATAATTTGAATATTTTCTGCTACATTATTTTGTCTATGAAAATATCCCTTACGATTTTTTTATAAATATATTTTTTGTTTGTTTTTTTACATCAATTGTATACATTGATCTTCGTATTTAGTATATATATATATATATATATATATATATATTTTTTTTTTTTTGGGGGGGGGTATTAATTGCATACATTGACCGTTGTATTTAATTTGAATGTACTCCGTAGCGAAGTACGGGTTTTCAGCTAGTTTCTTATAAATGGATGCAATTTTGTCCCACATGGGATTGATGTCATCGTCTGTCTGCCTTTGGTTTTGAATATACAGGATGCAGAAACATACTTTACTGTTTAGCTGGTAGCCAGGACTGGACACTACGATTACTGACATGAACAGTTTCGTTCACAATAGATTGTTTGCATAACCCCGTCCATGAGAAAGCAATCTTGGCATTATTTAAATAGTGCTAAAATGCCTAAAACAAGAAAAGATTTGCGCTGCCATGTGTTTGGTGAGCCCCAAAAGTTTAGTGAAAACATGTTACCTACGTATTTTGAATACGTAATAAAACATTATTTGTGGGTGAAAAACCAGTTAATGAAGTTGAATAATTACAAGATAAAGAAAAACCTTTTTATATACCATGTGACATTTTAAAAGGCCAACGGGGAAAATGACATTTTAAAAGGCCAACGGGGGAATCGTAAAATGTATATTGGGTCTGTGGACCAAGCGACAACCAAATCTACTATTCATCGTAAAGAACTTAGGAAATGCAAATACGAAGAATTTCTGAATATTTCCTCTGCAGGTGAAGAAAGTAAAAGTGCATCTTCTTTTTCCCCAGTCTTAGAATACTCTTTTGACAGATCGTCTACTAAAACAGACCCAGATGAATTTTCCATTTCAAATCCCTGCCAGCGACCAAAAAGCAACCAGAAGAAACGCTCCAAATGAGACAAACTACAAAATCTAGTAACAGCTTGTAATCGAACTGGGATTTCTTGTCGCTCAGAAGCAATAATAGTAAACTCTGCAATGCTGGATTTAAATATTATCAGTAGTGACAACTTATCAAAAGTAGATCGACATAAATAACGTCGCGAGCGTCGTAAATTACGCTAAAACCTGCAACGATTAAGTGGTCAACAACCTATATCCTTGCTTTATTTTGACGGCCGTAAAGATAAAAATTTAGTCGGTCAACCTGAAAGATCTTGTCAATTTTATTTTGAAAGTGTACGCAGAACCTGGTTTCACATCAAGACTAAATCTTCTTGTAAATATAGACCTATCCACGTTTTTAATAGGGTTAGAAGATCTTTGTATATGCAGGACGAGCTGAAGATAATTGTATTAAGACCTATTCAACGAAATTGATTCTTTGCACACTCAGAAAATTCTTGCTAGCTATGTTACAAGACGAGGAGTTACATATAAGAGAACTAGATCTTCGAAGAATATTTTTTAAAAAAAGAGAACAGATCACAGTTTGAAAAGAACGCGAGTTTCAGCTTCCTCAACTTCAGATCGGAGCGTCACATTATTACGATTTGATAAATTGGTGGAAAGAAAATGTTACCGAACCACCAGTGCCGATGAAATACAGTGATACAGAAAAAAAGTCTAAGATTTCTCCAGCAGACAATTTACTGTATTTTGAAAAGTTCCCTCGTCACACGCAGGCAGTAAAACGGTGTGTGAAGCTAGTAACTGAGGCTGCATTATCTGTTTGTGGCCTCAGAGGCAAGAGGCGGTTATATAAGAATTAAAATAAAAGCTAGGCAAGACTTGCCACTTTTTAAGACAAAAGCTCAATATTTTCTCGTAAAAGAAAGTAAAAAAAAAAACTTCTGAAAATGACACTTAAACATTTTTAAGAAGGAGTCTATTGCTTAAATGCTTTTTAATATTATATGTTAATTTGCGTAACAAGTAAAAACAAATAAAAATGTTTAAATGAGTTTTATTACAACGTTTTAAAATCCCGCCTTTTTAAACTACTTTGCAAAGCTTCAATTATATTGCGCTCCCTGAAGTTATTTTCTAAACAGGTTGATATTTTGCAATTTTGCGTCTTGGGCCATGGGATAAATGATTGATAATACAGGAAAGAATTTTTTTTTATTTCGCTCCACCCTAATTAATATATATTTATTTATTTCATATTTTAGTTTATTTTTAAATACATACAAAATACTGCTGATAAAGGTACATTATAAATTATTTTTAAGATGTAATGTACCCATTGCGGTAGGACGAGTTAAAATGCTTTTATGAGCTTGTAAGAAATTTCAGGGATTTGAATGATGTATTATTAAACCTGAAAGTTTTTTCCTCAATCTCGTCAAGTCAGTGATATGAGAAGTCACTACTCGAAAAAAATGCGATAGTTCCTTCGTAATAGTTTAAAAGCCAGGGATGGCCGAATGGCTAGGGCGCTGGCTTTCAGTTCATATCCTGTGGTTTCGAGTCCCACTGTTCGCATGGATGTCTGTAGCCGTTCGGAATCGGCTTTAAACTGTAGGTCCCGGTCTAATTAGTCCTCATGTAGCAAAACGTTGACCGTAGCGCTCCAAACCAAACCAAATCATAATAGTTTAAAAGAGTTAAATGGCATTATTGCGAATTATACAGAAATTACGTCACTTATGCTAGTGGGTCCCTGGCTACCGAAAATAATTCAGCTCAGCCAATCTCGTGGCACAATTTTTACCAACGAGTTAAAAAAAAACTGGTTCTAAAAATCCGTTCTAAAAATACTGATTTCTTATTCCGCAATGGATCCTTAAATGAATCGTCATGAGTTAAAATTATTCAAATGTTTACAAAAGATTAAGAATTGTAGGACCCACAGAAAAAAATAATGGGGAGCAAGAAGTTGAAGCAATTATAAGCAAAGAAAATAGTGGAATTCAGCATCTGGATGGCATAGGAATATTGTGTACTTAGCTGTGGATGATCATAACATGACCACGTGGTGGTAATGCTCAGGCAAGACAACAGCTTGTCTCGAGTAGGAAGCCCCAGTTGGGGCAGCAAACTATCAGTAGCTATGTAATTTATAAAAGTTATGTAATCCATGTTAAGAGTGGGTTTGATTGACTTATCAAAAACAATATCTTTCATTTTCTCAAAAATTAATGCAAAAGGAAATTTTTTAACGTTAGAATAAAATAATTTGAGAATGACAGCCCTATACACAGAAAATAGGACACCTTACTATTCTTATTTATTTGATACACCCTATGGATAAAACAAGAATATCTGCGAACGTTTCATAAAGTCACACCATTCTCTAGAGACTTTATTCGAAGAGAAACGCTATCACGTTAAAAAAAAGGAGAGATGAAAAATAAAAAGATCAATCGCTTTATTTAGTAGGGTGTTGGAAGCCATTTAAAGATAACATTCCAGTAATAAATAATTCAAAAATCTAGCGTAACTTTAAACCTATAAAGAAGAAGGCTTTCTGAACCCCATGAGCAATCGGGAAGCGCTGTCATACACGCGTTAGAATGAAAGCATTAGACGCGGAGTGCAGAATATGACAATTTTGAAAGCGACAGTAAAAGCTTTCTTTTGAATTCTCGCTAGAACCATAAAACAGTCGGGGAAGTAGTTTCGAGAAGTCGGACTGGAATGGGTATGTTTTTCTTTTCTTTTTTTTGCGCTTTTTTATCGCCGTTCAACTTTCATAAATACGTTTCTTCATCTTTAAAATTGAAGTTTAAAACGTCAAAGTTCAGTTCCTTTATTTTTCTTTTTGTGAATTAGTTGGGCGGAAAAAAGTAATGTTTGATGAAATTTTAGTGCAAGCGTTTGGAGACTGGTGAAGAAGATTTGCATGTTTTAATATATGTCCTTGAAGATAAAATATTCGCATGGTAAGTGCAGATAAATAAATGTAAAAATTCTGATAAATAAATGTAAAAAAAGGAGAATTATGTTCGAAAGGAGATTTACAGTTGAGATCTCTACAACAGTTAATGGATGATGCATGCAAGAGTTAGGGCAGGTTGCAGTAATGGTAATATGCACAGATGGGGGACAAATTAATACGAACACCTATGAAAATATATGCCGCATTTTACACCTGCAGAACAGGAGCGCCACCTGGCACACAATTTTGCCAACTAGTGACCATGAAGGGGAAGGTATAAGTCGTTTAACAGCAGTCATAGGTGTTGCATGCGTCTATTGTACTCTCTGAAAGACGCTACAGAGACAGACATGACAGAGTTCAAAAGAGGCATGATTGTTGGATCGTGTTTAGCTGGTGCCTCCGTTACGGAAACAGTAAAGCTTTTGGAGTAGCACAGCAGAAGAGTAGGTGAAAGATAAGGCTGACTGATAGGGATAGACGGACCTTGAAGCGCACAGTGGCCCGAAAGAACATGTAATCGTTATACGAGATAACGCCCGACATGAACAGTCATCTGCAGGTCCCCGTTTTAGCCAGAACTGCCAAAAGGGAACTCCATACTGCAAATATTTATGTCATAGGAGCAATTAGTAAACCACTGGTAACATCAAGTCTTGCTTTCCAGCGTCGCCAGTGGTGTAACGCTCACAGAAGCTGGGCTCCACAACAGTTGCAATAAATCATCTGGACTGATGAATCAGCATTCATCCTATTTCAGACAACCGAGCACGTTTACGTGTGGAGAACGCCTAGAGAAGTGTTTACTGCTGACTGCGTCTTGCCAACTGTGAAGCATGGAGGTGAGTCCCTATATGGTTTGGAGTGCCATATCTTAACCATTTTATTCACATAAGTATACAACGTGTTCCAGATTTGTTTGGTCATGTAAACCATCAATGTATTCCTGTTTGCTATATAACATAAACATAGAATATGTTCCTGATTATTCAGATTGAAATAACATTGAATATTTTCGTGATTATTCTTTTAAAATAAACATACAATTTATTTCTGATTATTCTGTCCCTATAAAGATAGAACGTATTCCTGATAATCTTACATAGACATAAAATATGTTCCTGAATATTGTATTCACATATATTATTCCTGATAATTTAATTAACATAAACATATGTGCTCCTTGATTATTCTATTTACATATTTATTTAAAAAAATTTGTTTATAGTATGTTGAGAAATCAGGTATATATACAATGCAGTAGCTAAATATAATCTAGAAAGTTTACCTAGAGGCAGGAGCTCCGTACGTTTCTACTCATTTTGTTTTCTTTACAAAAATCCTTAAACAAATTAGGAGTAAACTGAGATATACAAAGCAAGAAGGCTCCTGCCTTTCAAATATTGTAGAAAGCTTTAAAAAAGACTTTTAAAAGAGAAATAAACACATATTACACAGAGGCAAAATTTAAAGGCCTTGCAAACAAGCTTTTTATATTAAAATGCAAAAGCCTTTGTTAGTAGTCAAAGTTTTTTAATCGCATATTTTAGCGTGGTTTCAAAGAAAAACTGTTTTCAGAGAGAATTTTTTTATTGTTCGATCTAAAATTTTATACATATTTTTCTCAAAGTTTCCCTATTTTGCCCTTTCCCCAAAATAAATAAACCACTCTCTTTTACATATGGACAGTGTAGCGTACTTGATTTAAGCCATAAATAACACTTCTGAATCCTAATAACAATGTGTGATTCCAACAATGCGACATAAAAATTTAGAGATGCCACAAATTAATTGGGGTGAAACATTATTTAGAGCCTAATCTACATATATTATAACTATTTAACTTTGGTTTACACAATGCAAATTCCCGAGAGGAGGTTAATACATAATAAATGTTTAAAACGATTTCCATGTCTCGGTTATTATCCACAACAGCAAAAAGAGAGGGCCCAACCGCTATTTGAAAGCATACAACACAGGCAGAGGAATAGAATTATCCGCGACGCCGAAATTCTCTGTTGACTGCTGAAACACATACTTATTCTAAGCGGAGATAAATAAAACATGTCAAATGTAGTTACATAAAACGCAATACGCGCTACAGCGAAGAGCCTTCCTTGTTAGGGACGTCTCTCGGGTTGTCACGCATATTCGAGATATCGGGGTTTTTCGTTCTGTGCCGATAAAAGCATGAATTGAAACCATATAACATATCCATATGCAGAATGATGGCGATTATATATTATTCGAGGTAAACAAGTTTTATACCTCCTACAAAAATACACTCTTCAGCGATCATATTATATTTAAATAAATAAATAAATAAATAAATAAATAAATATATATATATATATATATATATATATATATATATATATATATATATATATATTTATATATATATATTAATTATAAGCATGCTTGTTTTACATTCTGTTGAGTTAGTGAGTAAAAGGGTAATACAGAGGAAAAATCGTCCTGTTTTAAAATCAATTGTTTTTATTATATATATATATATATATATATATATATATATATATATATATATATATATATATATATATATATATATATATATATATATATATATATATATATATATATATATATATATATATGTGTGTGTGTGTGTGTGTGTGTGTGTGTGTGTGTGTAATATATCCATTACATTCTTCCTTAAAATGCAACCTGAATAAAAAAACTAGCTCATATTTACATGGCTGGAGCTAGGCTCAGCATGAAAGGAATTAAAATTTTGGAGCAGTCGGGTCGAATCGTTTATTTAGATCGATAAAAGTACGTCCATCCGTGTCAGATGCTCGGAAGCGAAGATACCACCTTTCAACCTTAAGCGCGAGAGGCGAAAAAAACATGTGGCTGTTATTTTGTACGGTCAGCAGAAAATCGGGGCTCGCGATGTGAACCCACTCCTTTCTCCAGAAGTATACACGTTTCGAAGTGCAAGGCATACTTTTTATGGGAAGTCCTGTTGCTAAGGGCTTTTAAGCGATAAAGTAAGATTACTGGGGATTGGATTTAGGAAAGGGAATTTAAATGATAGAATGGAGGGCATAATATTTAATTTATTACATATATATATATATACACACACACACGTATATATGTTATACCCAAAAATATCCCTCAGTCCCTAACGTTATAAAACTCATTCCCTAACTTAATTTGACCGATTAATTTCTAATTTTATTAATTCCTGTTAAACTATCTGTATTTTTTTTATTTACCCTCAGACGCGGTCCTAAATAACGAGGAAAACCTGACCCTGAGAACTAGCCAGCTTGCAATATTTAAACTTGTAACCATAAGGAATCACGAACTATTTAATTCCTGGGTAAGTAAATATCCTGACCAAAAGGAGAGATTCACTTTAAAGTGTCGGGGTGGTACGTGACGTATTGCCTTTCTGCATTTACACTCGGCAGATAGACCTTGGGACCCCTCTTGGAGGGTCGTACTCAATTTTATTTCTCACAGAATGGCGTAATAAATTTGTCGTAAATACGTGAACTGTGGGCTTTCTTTTTGAACATTTCGACCACTCATGCCACCTACGACTACAACAACTTTTTGATGTGTCTCCGATGCTACATTTTGACGTATAATTAACTAACTATTTTACTGACTAACTAACACTAACACTAACACACACACACACACACACACACACACACATATATATATATATATATATATATATATATATATATATATATATATATATATATATATATATATATAATGCCTACTATCACACATTGACGATAACTAACTAACTTACACACACACACACACACGTACATATATATATGTGTGCGTGTGCGTGTGCGTGTGTTAGTTATCGTCAATGTGGGATAGTAGGCATTGTATAGAATGCGTAGGAAATCAATAAAATGCCAAATATGGGACGTCAAAGTATGAAGCGCTTAGTATTTCATACATTCCCTAGAAATTCTATGTAATGTCAAATAGCAATCAAGCAAAGTATAAAATATTTACGCCAGTAACTTTTTTATTGTAAAATGGCGAGGCACGAGACTTTCGACGCTCGTCTCGAAGAGAGTGTTAATACAACAATAAGAAAACAATACAACAAAAAGAAACAGTTCACCCTATTCAAGAGAGGGAGCCTGGTGCACTAAACACGAATGAGGTTGCAGTCCGCAAGGGAAGAAATCAAAGTGGTGTTGAAGACATGCTTACCGAATAGGATCTCATTTCTGCTACCTGTGTCTGTTTAAAGGAAACCAGTGGTGCCCATACATGCAGAAACTGTCGCCGTAATGTTCATGCTATCTGTAGTTATGCCAGCAAAGACGATGGATATGGGAAAACTGAAGTTGCTATATTATGCATTCTATGCTTCTATATCTAGAATGCGATCGAAGGAAAATTTTAATCTAAATAGAATCGTGAAATACAGGTTAAAAGAAATGAAAATGAACCATCGCATAAATATTCCCTTTCAAACTTTTGTGGCCACTATGTGACTTCCTATTCCTCATATGGACAAGGGACGGTGGGACTCGAGAAATCTGTTCACAGCTGTTATGAGTATGGCACGGATTTAACCGACAAGGAACTGTTCAGGGAAAGGAATGTTGAACCAACTCTAAGCCAGATCACAATTTACAGTATATCGAAAGGAACTACTCAGAGTTGAAGACATTTCTGACAGCGAAATACCTCTCCGATCAGTTGCAATCGTCTATCGGTCAAATGCTGTAGGTCCCCAGGAAGTGGCCAAAGATTAGCGACGGGTATTTGCAAAGCCAAGTACCAAAATATGAAGTGCTCTTGTGCAAAATAAAGGTGAAATAAATTCAATTCAAAATACCATTCTTAACAGTCTTCCTTCATGCAACAAGTAGGTCAGTTCAGGAATTTTATTTTGTTTTTAGAGTTAGAAAATCCTGTACTTTATTTTATAGTTCTTTAATTTTCTTATATATATTTTCAATAAAGGACCCTTTCATGACTCTTTTTTTTATACTGTGCCTAAATAGCAGTTGTCATACTATATAATGCCTAAGTATTATATACAATGCCAAGGAAAAGTAAAACTAATAATAAAATAACTCATTTCATACTTTGCCAAAACACGTCCTGCATTCTATAGAATTCCTGTTTTCACACATTGCCGGTAATTAATATATATATATATATATATATATATATATATATATATATATATATACAGTTGGCTCTCTCTTTAAGGGCGATCTCTACTTAAGGACGATTTTTCACAGTCCCTTGAAAGTCGATCAACAGAGAGCCATGCGGAAAATAACCCATAATCTACATATTTAAGTTGCTAAAACGATTTTTGGGGCACTCCGTGAGAGAAAACTACTGCATCCTTTTATTTCATTTTGGTCTGAAACGAAAGATTCAAATTTATAGAAGTGTCAATTTTGGTTTTTGTAACTGCAATCTCTATTAATTAGAGATAATTTACAATTAAAAAAATGGCTTTTTGTGCATGCTCAGTGACATTAAATCTGACTTTAGATACTCACTAAGCACGAGGCCGCATAAACACGTTAGTTTGTTTATTTTGAGTAATCTCTCTAGATCTCTCTCTGCCATTTTAATTTTTAATTATATTTGGGAGATATAGAATTAAACGTGACGGAAATTGTTTATTTCGCGGTGTTGGGTAACCATATTTCTTTATTGGGTTCAATAGTAATTTTTTAAAGTGTTTTTCTCTATTCTTAATATTATGATTTTCAACATTTGGCAATGGTGTGTTGAGTAAAATTTATGTATTAGTACATTTATAGTACGATCTAGCCGACATGTTTTGATGGGTATTTACTGGTAATGTTTAAAACAATTTCCATGTCTGCGTTATTATCCACATCAGCAAGAAGAGAAGCTCGCCCGCCATTTTAAGGCCTAAAACATCGATAGAATGATAGCATTCTCCGCGACGTCGAAATTCTCTTTTGAGTGCTGAAACCCACGCTTCTTCTAATGGAAAAATAAATAAAACATGTCAACCGTAGTTACATAAAACGCAATACGCTCTCCAACGAAGAGCCTTGTTAGGGATGTCTCCCGGGTTGTCACGCATATCGAGATCTCGGGGTCTTTTTGTGTGCCCATAAAAGCATCAATTGACTCCAGATAACAATTTCAACGAAGAATGATGTACAAATATGGAGGAGAACAAGTTTTATATCTCCTATATAAATACACTTGAGCGATAATATATATATATATATATATATATATATATATAATACACTCACACACACATTATAAGCCCTATCTCTAATACCGTTTACTTCACCATTACATTTAAACATTTTTTAATCTAATAATTGGATAATAGTCTGTCCAATGCCACCAAAATATTCTCTTTTAACGTAGGATTAAGTTCCTTCATAACCGTCCTCTGGGAAGCAAAATTTCAGACGCTAAAACCGTCCGTCCGTATCTCGCGATTTATAATTTTGGCAGCGGGCCAAACCCAGTCTGTATCGCTTGAACAAGCAGTAAACAGTTAATCAGAAGGGCCAACATGCCTCAAAATTTGGACATATATATATCTATATATGTATATTTAGACATACGTACATATATATAGATACATATATACATAACACATACATACATATATTTTTACAAAAGAGGTAAGCAACGATAAGTAATCCTATGTTAATAACCCACGGTAATTTCGTTAGAAGAGACTACTTGAAATTTGTTTTTACTATTTTCGCTTTTTTGAGATTTTCAGTTGAGTATTGGGCATGTATTTCAGCATACTTCCCATACACAAAACACCAGCATTACTAAGCTATTAAAATTTTTTAAATCTGCTTTCTATTTTCAAATGAAGATAACATAATTTGAAAACATTTGATGATATTATAACAAATATCGAGACAAAAATTCCTGGTAACGAAACCTGCGAACTGAAGATCTGCGAGGTAAGATGATACACCGCCTTAAGTAATATGTCGCATGAATTATGATACGAACATTTTAAAGCTCACAAAATGCTCCTACCCCAATAGGTCCATAAAAGTTTTCATTGGGCTCGTAGTAAAATATAAAGATTATAATAAATTCTAAATTTGAGTCTGTTTACATGTAATTAATCATTCCTTCACGAATCTTGTTCGCAGAGTAAAATCGCCAGTTCTGAACGAGATCACCATACGTTAGGATATTACCATACCTTATAGGACATTTAATTCGAACAAACTACTTACTTAATTGGAAACGAAAATGTTTTATTCATTCAAACATCTGTCTCAATAACCAATAAACAACACAAAGAAACCGCAGACTCCATTACTGCCGCAATAATACCGCGTAATTTACATAACTCTTACAAAAACCTATACGATACTGAAATAGAAGAATAAACCAATTTCAGTGCTTGGCACGAGATAACAACGCAGGCTATTAAAGCACAATTGGATTGTACGTAAGTTTAGAACTCCACCACAGCGAACCTAGATCAAATAACCACAAATTGTGCTATCGATTTTCTGGAAAATTGACCCCACTTTGGTAAAAAAATAAAATAACTTATAGCTATTTAATTTATAAACTACAATTTAGTACGTCAATTTTTATTAATAGCTTATAAAATTTCTCATAAAAATTCGTCATGACTAACTGGAAAAGATATAGTTAAGTTTCCAAAGGTACAGCTTTCTTTTTATTCTGAAGCAATTAGATTTTCTTCCCTTTCCTGTCATATCTTGAGAATTTCGCTAAAACCTCACGTCACTTCGCACTGTAGAGGAATAAGAAAACATTTCTTCTTAAATGTTAACCCAAAATCATTGAATGAAAAGTATTTGAAAAAAGAATGAATCGGACTACTTGAATTGACTGCAATTGTTCTTTGAAATGGAATCGTATTGATTTCGGACACGATGTGCTATCAGGGCTTGACCATGAATTCGATAGGTAGATCTTTGAATTCGATTGGTAGATCTTTGAATTTGACTGGTAGATCTTTGAATTCGATTGGTAGATAGTGTATGTATGTCTTTGTGTGTGTGTTTGTGTTGCACTTACTAAAGTTTCATTCCTTTTTAAAACCAAACGTTCTACAAAATTAGTGTACTTCAAGCTCCTTGATAAGTAGCCATATCCAAGCACATTACGGCAATAATCATAATTTATTTATTAGGGGCATGTCTTAACAACATAAGATTGAATAGTATTGGGAGCTAGGTTTTGACACTTCATAAATTTCATTCATGCGTCATCTTCATCTGTCTCTTTTTTGTGAACTTAACAGTTATGTTTGCGTAATATGCTATTCCTTCATTCATGCTACAACTGATTAGACTCAGTGCGTCTCTGAGACCCAGCAACTCTGCATGACATTTTGTTGGTTGTTATTTATTGCACGGCGTAACTAAGTAATTTAAAATGCAGAAACTGTTTCAGCCGAAAAAGAGCAAACACGACATACACTGCCGTTTATTTTAGTCACTTGTTTCGTTTAACTATAATTATCTTTTGTAACTACTTACATTAAAATTCATAGTGTATGATCACTTTATTTCCTTTGCATTTAAGCTCTAATGGTTGCCGGTTGGAACCTTCAGCTTTTCATGATTCGAAGCGTTCATTTCACAATTTCATTTATCTTTACAAGAAGGCAGACAGAAATGCTCTTTTCCGACAATTGCGTAATTATATGACTCATGTAAATATTAATATGCTTAAATATACGTGTTATTAAAATAACATATTTAGTATTGGTTTTTTAGTAAAATTTAATATCAATGATGATAAATTGAGCCTTTATACATTGTACGAATAATTCCGTAAAATTCGCGGGACTCGGGATTTTAAAGATGGAAGAAATGTTGTATAGTTCTTAAAAGTCTCTGTATTAAGGGAAGTCTTTTTGAGAGGAGCTTCTTCAACTACACGCTCATAAGTTCGTCAGCAAAATGCCTACCTACTGACATGTAGAGTATTTTATAAACCTAACAGGGGATTAGAATTATCTTCTCACCAACGTGATTTTACGTCTTTTCAGGATTGTCATCGACATATCTAATCATTGTTAGTTTTTAAAAAATTGCGACATCATTTTCAGTCTTTGGCCTTGTTATTTAGTATTAACCAACCTCGCAAATACTGCATTGGTCGTCAAAATAACTAAAAGGACCGATTTGTGACCTTACCAACTACTCACATTTGATTCTGACGTGATTTTCTAAGGTGACTTTTCAATGGAAACTGCTTGCTTCAACCAGCTTGGGACTCAAGAAGTTGTGTCAACCTGTAAACGCAACCCCGAAACTACGTTGGGATGCCCACAATACCCAAGACAACCTTCAGTATTACTGTGACTTCACTGTGACGTCACTGGTGATGGCACCGGAGAATTACACATTAAAATCATTGAAATGTAATAACGTTTATCTAAGATGTTATATTTCGGTCACAGTGATCTTAGGTTTAGGTCAGATGCTTTAAAATAATTCCGAAAATATCCGAAAAAAATTTCTTTTATAAATTCTTTCTTTCTTTTTTTCTCTCTTTTATTTGTTTCTTAAGTATTTTATAGGTAGAAGTATCAAGCAACATTTGTAGAAACTGTAGTGATACGTTGTTTAACTCCTTAAGAAATTTACCCTTGTGTGGTAAGGACAGATGAATTGTGGGTGGTTTTGTTTGTACAAGTCACGGGCGCCGCTTATAAGGTTTCATATTTTGCTTTGCAAGTATGCCGCTGTATAATATGCTTGAACTAATATTTTTTACACTAGATAAAGGTAGCTTTCTACTAGGGATGCGACATCGATGTCGATGTTTTCAAAACATCGATGTTTTGATAAAAACATCGATGATTTAAACATCGATTTATTGAAGCCGATGTTTTTTTAACATCGATGTTTTGTGCTTGATGTTTTCTTATTTTAATTAAAAAGTACGATAAATAAAAAAAATTTACCACTTAGCATAATTTTCACACTCAGTAAATGTAAGTCTGAATTCTGAAAAGGACGAATACGAAAGGGGGACCGATTCCTTAGCAAACAGACACATGGCAATCAACAACCAATGAACCAATTAGAGCGCTTGGAATGTTCCTGACACTCCAGAACCTTCTACAGGGTTTTATTTTACAAATAATATATACACGAGAGCAGCCATTTAAGTTGCTGTTTTGTTCTGGTTTTATATCAGTTGATGTTAATATTATTAGTAGGAGGCCTCCCAAAAGTACCGTTTGGAAATATGTTCCTGAGGGAACATTTTTGCTAAACCTCTGACAAATTGGCGAAATGCAATATTTGCCTGAAGCCCCTCAAAACTTCTGGCAATACCACGAATTTATCTGGACATTTGAAGGCAAAACATGGCGATATTTTCAACGAGAATTTTGAGTCATCAATGTAGCCCAAGGCACAAGCAACCAAGTTTTTGTCATTTGTGTCAGCCCAATCAGAGAGTAAAATTAAATCCCCCCTCCCCCCCACGACTAACCGAAGTAACATTAATTTTAGAGATTACTAAACCAGTTCTAAAATTGGATGTTTTAAAACATCGATGTTTAAAATCATCGATGGTTTTCGGGCGATGTTTTATTAGAATCGATGTTTTAATATTGAATATCGATGTTTCAAAACATCGATGTTTTGTTATCGATGTAGCATCCCTACTTTCGACTGCTGTAAAATCATTGCCAGGTTTATTATTGGTTGTTGGAGCCGCATGAAAAGATTTTTCAAAAATTGTTCTTTTTGCTGTTAGTCATTGTCTTTATTTTTCAATTCTTACGCGATATATTATTCTGTTATTTTAAATTATATATAGGTTATATTATTCCTAGAGTTCTAAACTCACTTTAATGAATTTTGTTGCTTTCAGTGTGTTTTTTTCTTTCTAAAACATCGAAACTATCAGTTGCATTTCCAACCCACACCTAAAATTTATAACTGCATTTCTGTGGTTAATTCTGAATTTCAGAATCATTTGATGAAATGTGAAGTTCCGAAGTGGACGACTTGAATGGTGACATAATATCTGCAAGAGTTTTTACGGAAATTGACGTCGGAAATGTCCCTCAACCATCATCAAATTTTCAGATTCTCGCAGTGACGTCAATAAATACGGACATTGATGATTTTTCCGGCATAATTCAAATTTGTGAGAAAGTTTTTGATAATAGCTTGATTGACCATCTGATTGAAAATCTGGAACTGTTTTAATCTTCAAAACCTTTAATATTAAATCTTTAATATTCACAACACAATAGTATAAGAAACAGATCTTTAATATTCCCAACACAAATATGTAAGAAAAACATATAACTTATCAATTCATATTCAACGAATATAAATGTTTTTGATAATAGCTTGATTGACCACATGATTTAATCTGGGATTGTTATAATCTTCAAAACCTTTAACATTAAATATTTAATTTTTAACATTCACAGTACAAAAATATAAGAAACAGATATAACTTCTAAATTCATAATCAACGAATATAAATGTTTTTAATAATAGCTTGATTGATCACCTGATTTAATCTGGGACGATTATAATCTTCAAACCCTTTAATATTAAATCATTAATTTTTAATATTCACAGTACAAAAATATAAGAAACAGATATAACATCTTAATTCATAATAAACGAATATAAATGTTTTTGATAATAGCTTGACTGATCACCTGATTGAACCTGAAACTGTTTTAATCTTTAAAACCTTTCATATTATAATATTATGAACATGAATTCTTAATTAATAATCAGTGAATATAAATATCAAAATTACAGTGCGTTTTACATAAAACACATTTCTCTTCTGGCATAAGTGCACGCAAAAAGCCAACTCTACGTGAAATGGACTTAAAGCAAATTTATACACAACTTCTTTCTCTCTTAACATAAATTAATTTTTCAAGGGGGTTTTTGGATAAAATTTGCCTGGCAATACTAAAAAAATCGCAATAGAAAATAAACATCTTTTAGACCCTAACTTTAAAAAAAACTAAATCAGCCAAGTAGTTAAACTTCATTCATGTCGAAGGTTACTATGCCAGTAATCTAAATACAAGTTTAGTAACAGAGTATGTTACTTTTGTTTCATGAGGAGCATTTTCTTTCTCGATAATTGCCTGTCCCAATACTTAAAGCGTCATTAATCATGATGAAACTGACATCCCAGAAATTCAGCTTTAAAGACGAGATTGTTTTCCCACTCATTAATAAGTTTCAAATTAGAAATTTCAATTCACAATCTTTCAAGAACATGAAACACAAATTCCGAAAACAATAAATGTTTAAAAATCGATAGTCAGAGAACTGGGATATTTCTTAGAGAATGAAAACTACACAAAATTGGCTTGCGAAATCGATTTTTAAAATGGAAATCAGGACGGATTTGTATACGCCGAAATAAATGATTATTACTATTTTCGAAATTTGCGATCCATCTGTTTTATTTTTCTGTCGGGTGCTCAATACACAAAGCAGATATCAGATATCGATTTTAATACTCCCAAGCGATATATAATAGGAGAAAGGACTTTCAGATCTTCGTATCTAAGAAAGCAAATATGCGTGTCTTAATATCATATTACAAATTTAAGCGAAAACTTTTCGTAGGAAACTAAAAGTACTTTCAGTTACTTTTATTGCCGTATAACATTACGTGAATTTGTTAGACTACTTAAACTAAACTAGTTGGTCCCGTCAAAACATGACGGCTCGGTAGTAAATAAATGTACAAATTATACTCAACACATTCATTGCCAAATATTGAAAATCATAATATTAAGAAGAGAAAAGTACACTTGAAAAAGAAATATGGTTACTCAACAGCGAAAAAAAACAATATCAGTCAATTCTATATCTTGCAAACATAATTAAAAATAAAAATGGCAAAAAGAGAGAAAGCTAGAGAGATTCCATGGAATAAACAAATTAACGTGTTTGTGCGACCTCGTGCTTAGTAAGTATCTAAAGCCAGATTCAAACATGTCACTGTGCATGCGCAGTAAGTAATTTTTTTTATTGCAAATTATCGCTAATTAATAGAAATTGAGGTTACAAAAACCAAATTTGACCCATCTATAGATAAAAATATTTCGTTTAAGACCAAAATTAAGTAAACTAATGCAGTAGTTTTCTCTCATGGACTGTCCAAAGAATCGGCTTAGCAACTTATAGATTTTTTTCATGGAATGAACCCTTGAAATCCTTCAAAAAACGCAGAAAAAAATGACACATACAACGGTAAAAAAGCAAACAATAATTCAGTTTCTGTTGTAAAATTTGAAAATATTAGTAATCTTCTGGTAATACTATTATGAATTTATAGCCCGTCTTTTAACTGTTCCGTAGTTTTTTTTCTGTTTATTGAGATATATGCCTCGTTAATTAAGAATTTATGTTGGACAGTTTAAAAAGTAGTTTTGTAACTGAAAACGACAATAGAATGACTGTGAAAATATAAAAAGACATTCAGTGAGTACCTTTTACCATTGTCGTTTTAAAGGAAGAAGATATACTGATTAGTGGGTGTTCAAATAATTGTAAAGAAGTGGGTACCACTTGACGTAGTTTGGCGAAGTTTTCAAAATTCGCCAAAATCACACTAAAAGACGACGGTAACGGCAACACATAGTGTACAACAAAACTACATGTATATACAGAATATACAGGCAGTTTTAGGCAATTTAAATAGCAAAAACATTTCAGAATAAATCCTATTCATTTCGTCGTTCCCTTGCTTACGTTACCTGAGAAAAAACCGAGAAACAAAGTAGACCCTATGAAGCTGATATAATCACATCATCGCACTATAAAAATAAATTGCTTGATAGCATTAATAAAAGAACTGCAGCATAGTCGAAAAAAACTTCATTTCCTACAAGAAAAAAAAGAATAGACCTAAAAGATAAGAAATCAAAGGATGAACAAGGAAAAGGAGATCAAGATAAAAAAGAAAATGATAAGGAAACAATAAAGGGAAAAGGTAAAGGGGTCCCTACAGGAAGGGGAAAATTAAGGATGGATTAAAATACAACACTAGTTAAAAAACAGGGAACAAATAAGCCTAATTATAGCTATGATGATCTTAGCTCAATTGAAGATAATGAAACACTTTCTCTCCATGACAGCAGTTATGATAGCATTGATGAAAACGACGCTGAATGCCTTTTTGCGGTTCTTTATTTTCAGAAGACAAATGGGGAGAGCAGTGAAGTCAATCTAAAAGGTGTTTCAAGCGGGCCCATGAAGATTGTGGAGCTGCCAAACTTTTTATTTGAAAACAATGTGAAAAGTCTGAATTTAAAAACAAAAAGTAAACAAAATCTGTAGTGTAAACCATCTAATTTGTTTATAGTATCACTTTTCTTTTTCACCTATTAGTGTATATAGGTAACTGGTATCTAATTATTGTGTACAGTTTTGTTTTCTACGAACTTTTCAGTAATTCTAATTCATTTTTAGAGTTGTAGAATGGGGTCTCATATTAGGACTAATTTTTAGAGACCCTAAAAATGGAACACTTGTGTTTATAATTTCATACAAGTGAAACTGTAAGGTTATTTTAATTTTCTGTCACTGTTATATGTAGTAAAATATATGCATTAAAAGGATATCAATTTGGTACTAAAATCCCTCACTTACTTTCCTAGTTATATATGAAAATCATAAGAGGTCTCATATTCGGCATACTTACCCTATATATATATATATATATATATATATATATATATATATATATATATACACAATATATATATATATATATATATATATATATATATTGTATATACACACACACACACACACACACACACACACATACATATATACATATATATATATATATATATATATATATATATATATATATATATATATATATATATATATATATATATATATATATATATATATATATCTAGGTTTTGAAATAATATGGCCGTTTAGGCGAGGTAGACTGTCAAACAGGTGAAGCCTGATAGAGAAGTTTCCCTGTGTGTGTGTGTATATATATAGTACAATTATTACTGTACAAGTATTAAGTAAAAAAAAGTGATTTTTAGATATTTGTTAGCATTGATAAAACAAATCTTTTGACTTGTATAAAAGGCTTAAGTCCATCAATATTTTTATACAAAAGTGCATTTCTTCGTACAAAACTCTCAAATCAAAATTATATTTCTGCGATTGGTGTAAAAGCAAATATTTAAATGGTATATTTAAATGACTGTTTTTGACTTAAGACCTTTATACCGGGCACCATAGATATATAGGTTTGCTAGAGGAGACATCTGTAACTACTTTCAGCCAGTTCTTAGCGCAAAAACCGAAGAGTAAGAATTTTCAACTTCCTAGGACGGCGAAATCTCAAGCACAAAAATCAGCGAGGGAACTAAGAAAAGTGTATAAGAGGGCAAACATAAGCCAACAAAAGATGAAGCAGACATGACGAAATAATAAAGACCAAATAATATTAAAGACGAAATAATAAAAAGTGAAATAACAGGACTCTCCTATGGACGGGGAAGAGAGAGAAGGTAAACCAGAAGGGATTACTTCCAGGTCGCAAGTCACGTAGGGGAAATTTTCGGTCCGAATGTAATTTTTTTTTTTTTTTTTTTTTTTTTTTTTTGTAATAGCGTGACAAGATGTCAGTGTTAAACAATCTATCGAGGACGGAATGAAAAGAGTGGAGACATGACAGAGAATTGACAGACGAGCATTTATATTCTCTCAAGTATGTGAATTATTCACTGGGTGGCGTTCATGTGAACATATATAGAGTAAATGATAAAAGTGACGGGAAGCTGATGCTTTTCCAAAAGATATTGCAAGTAAACGGTTATAACACAAAAAAGTAAAATGTTTTCGCATCGTACGCATAATGCTGCATATTTTTAAAGGCAATTCTTCGTCACTTGATATCGCCTATTGTCGTCTACCATGGTAAACTGTGGGACATTTTCCTATGAATATATTTTATCCTTAGACAAGCAAAATCATACTATTTTAACGTAGGATTACGTTCCTCCATAATGGTCCTCCGGAAAGACTTTTAATTTTGCATCACGTGCATAACAACGAAATAAATTGACAAAAAAAAATTAAAATACAGTAAATGATAAAATTTAACCACTAGACTAATTGATATGGAAATATTTTAATAATTTAATTCAAATTAGAAATTTTTATGGACATTAAACATACAAATTAATTGCATACATTGACCGTTGTATTTAATTTGAATATTCTTTTCTACATTATTTTGTATATAAAAATATCCGTTACGATTTTTGCATAAGTATTTTTTTGGCATTAATTGCATATATTGACCATTGTATTTAATTTGAATGTCCTCCGTAGCAAAGCACGGGTATTCAGCTAGCCTGGGATAAGAAAAATCATGAGAGAACAATTTCCCCGTTTCTTATAAGTCTGCGTTGAAAGTTTGGAATGCCGACTGAAAAATTTGAATGACTCCGTTAACGGCTGATTCCTGCTTTTATTTGAATTTCATAAAAATGAAAGAGCAAAAATTCCCTATAAATACATTTCAGATAAAAAAAATTAATAACAAAAGTTGTTCGATACACACACAATTCAATCTAATAAACTTATTGTAAAAAATACAGTAAATCCTCGTTTATCCGAACTAACTTAGATCATAGGCAATCCGGTAACCGAAAATCCGTATAGTATGGGTAATAAGCAAATCAAAATCCTTAACTAAGCAGACTTAATGTCTATTACGATAAAAAAAACTATGTTTTGTAACAAAATTACGTGGTATTGTTTACAAGACATTAAAAAATATTAAAATAACTTTTCACATCATTTCTTAACAAAGAAATTGTAAGTCTAATAAAGCTTTCTTAAAGCATTTATTACCATAATTTGTTATACAATCCAGTAACTATACACTGAATCAAACTAAGAAGCGGATATTTGGCGTGCTTGTAGTAATGTTCTTGCTATCATAGTTAAAAATTATTATCTAATGGGAACATTAAATAAAACTAATGTCTACAAATATGATCCGGATTATTCAGAGATCCGGATAAATGAGGTTTTACTATACCGTAAGTTGGGGCTACTTGGACACAAACCGAAAAGGTGTTTTAAATTACACCTAGGTCTCTTATCAATAAAATATAGATATAATTCACAATCTCTCCAACAGATAAGAACATTAGCTAGGTCCTGAGGCACTTTACCACGTTTCCGCTGTTTCCACCTTTTTTTAGTTCAGGTTATGTTGCTTTGTGATAAAAACACGAACTTTTGTGACCCTATAACTTCCACTTTCACTTCTTTACACACTACAGTTCCACATTAGGTAAGGATAAATTTACATTTCAAATACAGTCTTTAAGAATCTAACAATAGTTTTAGATGAATAGAGAATCAATTAGCCTAGTAAAATTTATAAGTGTTAAATAGTTTGCTGATAAACTAAAAATGGGGTTACTTGGACCCAAGCAAGGAAGTGGGTCCAATTAACCCCTAGTCACATTTTTGATTAGGCATTCTTAAATTTCACTGCAAAAATGATTAATATCATTCCTTCATGTCGGGTTCCTTTCATTAAATGGTTAAACCGGTTCATGTGCATTACTTCGCAGATCTGATAGAAAGATGCCCCAAAATTACAAGAGCTCTCTTTGGAGCAGAAAGTATGCGGATTTTACAGCTGAAATATTAGAGAATGTATATATGCTATAAGGTCAGGAGAAATGTCTCAGAGAGATGCCTGAGATTGAAGAATGGTTTATTGAACAAACCTGGACATCCAATCATATTTACTAGTAAATATGATTGCATCGTTGGCCTGTGACAGTCATTTAGACAAAATTTGTGATTTTGGAACTGCACTATCGATTTATTGTCAAGTCTTACCTTGAAATGCATGGAAGATCAGTGAACTGTTTCCAAAACAAACTCCCTGGGCGTGACTCGGTAAAATTAGTTTTGAAGACGCATCCCCTGTTAACAATCAGATTTGCAAATAAAAAAGGGTTTGTTTTCTGTTTTAATGTAAAATAAATTTTTCATACATTAGCCTCTATTTTTTTTTCAAGATCCTAGGGGCTACTTGAGCCCACAATCTATTTGAATTATATATTTCATGTAAAATGTAGGTTGGGTCCAAGTAACCCCAATCAGGGTATTACTTGAACCCAAATTTCAATAATTTATTAAATGTACTATATATATAATTAAAGTTTGGTTTGAAAAAGACCTAAAATCCTGGTGAATCTTCAAATAAGTTGTTCAAATCAGGTTATCAGCACCAATATGTTTTTAAGGCTATCGTTGGGTAAGAAATGTACAAAAATCTTCACGTTTTGGGTCCCAGTAACCCCAATCTAAGGCACTGCCTTTAGTTCTTAATTAAGATTCTCTGAATTTCCATTACTTCCTTTTAAGTAAGGTTTTACTTTTTTTTGGCAACATTTTCAAATGAATTTTTTGGGAGGGGACTCAGTTGCGTTCCATTCATTTTGTATTCATTAATATCCCTTGTTGTTTAAAGGATTTATTATACGTATATTTCTCAAATATATATGGCGACTGATACCAATTATTTTCTGAGTTTTTATATTCAAAGACCGAGGTGGTGTATTTTTTTTCCATTTGGGTGCCATTATACTGTTGCCGTAAAAACATATTTAAAGCGGTATGGTTTAAAAAAAATGATATTATCTTTCAGGTTACATGCTGATAAATTCCTTTTACTTTGTCGAAGGTAGTTGTGTAACTTATTTTCGTTACAACAATACAATCTAGGTATTAACTAAAACTTCGTCGAAGTTTATACAATAAAAAGACTCAAATCACTGCACAAAAAATTACTATTAGATAGGAACGTATTTTATTGCATCTCTCACAATCTCCTTATTCAAATGGAATAAAAATCGTTTTTATTAGTAAAACAGTGTTGACAATTTATTCAGATGAAAAATGATATTTCAGAAACCAACAGAACCACTGAGTCAGGAGTTCGCAGTGTATGCTGCTACAGCTGTACTCAGGGCTTTATTTTTGTTTAAAAAAAAAAAAAAGATAAAGATTTCGGAACTCACCATATTATTGGGCCTAAAATTACAAAGACAAATGAATTTTGAAATTTCAATTGACAAAAAGAAAATTTTGCTAAACATTATTTCAAGTATTCAATCTATTTAACATTGTAGGTTTTGGCAATATTTTATTGGATAAAATAGTAAAATTAGCAGTTTCAAATATAATAAATAATTACAAGATAAAAAGAATTTTTTTATATACTATATTTTAAAATTTGCTGTTGAATAATATAAACTTGACAATTCTATGTATTAATAAATGCTTTTTAAAAAGTTTTTTGATGAATTATCCCATCAACTTGAAAGAAAATGAAGTTAATTGGAAGTTAACTTGCATTTAACTTTTCGTTACCGTCCCGGCCGATAGATGGCTGCACCAGTCTACAAATCAAAATTAACTGAAAATGGATTCAATTCTGCTTAAATATGGCTAAAAGTATTAAAATAATGCATTGTCATCGTGTTCTGGGTTATTCCAAAAGTTTCAAATGTCTAGCTAGTTGGGAAGTTAGTTAAAAATCGATTGCAAGATTTGTACGGGACAAACACACAAACAAGAAAGCGAGTTAATAAAAACATGGTAAAAAGGTTGCGGAACTGCCTTACCGGTACATTCCGTCTCCAAAAACAAAAGCAAAAAATGATCGTGCTATTCTACTGCTATAAAAACTGAACAGGAATGGAGTAGTTGATTGATAAATTATTTTTTCAAATTCTATAAATTACGTTTCTATCTTTTTACAAGCACTAAAGTTCCACTGAACAGATAGATATTAACGGGAGTATCTATTTGATTTGATACATAAAGAAGCCAAATACTAAATTTTATGTTTCTAGATAGAAAATTTCCACGAAATAATCTAATTTGTTACGTAGGTAAGTTAAGTTCTGATGCAATTTAGAGAAACACGGTTTCGCTTCTAATGTAATTTGTGGAGAAAGGAAAATCAATCGATAAAGGAAAAACATAGATATGTTTAACTTAACAAGATTTTAAAAACTTGAAAAGAAATTTGCAAAGAGGTACAACACAATTTGAATATGTTTAAACCCTTTAAAATTGTTCGTGTAAACAATGTAACGCACAAACAATATACAAACATGACAAAAATGTCTGAATCTTTTATGCTCATTGTTATTTCATTAAATTTATTTTTTTACCTAAGTCTCATTTATGTGACGCTAAAGGGGAATAAACTATGCCCTTAGGAAATAACGAAATTAAACCATGATATTTATATATACACATTAAGAGAAATTAAATCATTATCTAGAGTTTATTAATCCATCTTTATTCAATAAAAGTATTTTCTTTCCCTTGTGTCACGAAGCTATTATTTATGTAATTGTTTTGAGGGAATTCGTAATACACTTTTTCTGAATTAATTATTAACTGATTACTACAGAGTGTGTTATGGGAAAACTTTTAATAAAAGTGGGATACCGTTTTAAATGGTATAATTCAGTCTGTAAAACTAAAAACCTAGTATGCTTTCTTAGACGTATCAAACGTTATCATTCTTTATTACAAAAACTGTTGCGACTCTTCTGTAATTCATCTCAATTAATCCTATGTATGTTAAGGGTACAATCATCTAACCATTTGGATGTAATTTAACGTAAGAAAGGTTTCTGTTTAAGCCATATGACTTAGGTACTCCTCATCGGAATATATCATGTGTTTAAAGTCTACAATCATCCCCTCTTTTTGATGTATTTATAAATCTTTCAGTCATAAATGAATATTTCCGTTTGAGAAAATGATTACGTGTTCATCAGAATATATATATATATATATATATATATATATATATATATATATATATATATATATATATATATATATATATATATACAGTGGGATCTCGATCCATCGTTTTCGAAGGGACTGACTGAACTAAACGATGATGGATGCGGGAAAACGATAGATGCTGGAGCATACAAAAAAGTATTAACATACCTTAAAGTTGGATATTCCTAAAATATATTTACTCCCATACATAAAAGCATAAATACCTGTATTGTAATTGAAGATAAAATTACAAAGTTGTACTGAAATCCAAGATAAAAATAATAATAATGAAAAAGAAATACACTTAGCTACACAGGAATTTTGATTCAAATAAAAGTCTTTAATCTTCGTTTGTGTTTTTTTTGGGGGGGCAGTTTTTTCTCCACAAGTAAACAACATTTTTTCTGTGTTGAAAATTGCATTCCTTTCGGTATCGGTTATTGTGTCAGAGTATAAAGAAGCGTCAGCCGTGAATGGTTTGTAAATAGAACCACTCCATTGCACTGCAGCAATCAAAATCTTTTCACACCCGCTTAGACCAAACACCAGGGCGCCTCCATCCCAAGTCCAAGACAAAAGCCAGAGGACAGCAGGAACCGCTCAGGTCGGCTGACTGTGAGCTATTTCTGATAAGAACAAAAATGTTGAATAGTCGGAGAATTTGGAATGAGTTTCTGGAAATAGGATTCTTCAGGGGCTAAAAAATTAAGGAACACCAATGACGAACAAATAATGGGAGTGGTACGATTATGCGAAACCGAGCTAAACAGGAGAGAACAAAAATACGAGACCGTGCATCTCAAATGTTCTGCTCATTGTTTAATTAAAGCGTCATTCTAGCTCAATCCAAACATTTATATTTCAGGTTCAGTTATTATGAAAAAACGATCGATCCGATAAATTAATGTAAAGCTGCGATATTCTGAACGAATATTGTGAGAAAACGATGGATCGAGGAACGATTCATGCGGTCTGTTTTTGCTTGTTTTCTATGGAATTTATTCGGGGCTTCATGAAATAAACAATGCATACGGGAAAACGATCGTTCGGGGAACGATCGATCGAGATTCCACTGTATATATATATATATATATATATATATATACAGGGTGTCCGGGTTAAAATTATCCAAAAGTTATGGCTTATTTTTACGGAACTACCCATTATAATTAAAATATTTAAATAGAAATAAAAACATCTCACCAGGTTTTAATATCAAAAGAATTCGACATGTTCACCTTTTATAGCACGATAAACGTCTATACAGTAATCCGGTTCTCTCCAAGTGTTTCGTAGCATATCAGGAGTTATTAGTGTAATAACAAAAAATAAATTGTGTATAAACGAAAAATTGAAACCGTGGATGAGTTGAAGAAGCGTATCATTCAAGCAATTCGTCTAATAACTTTGAGAGTAATGCGTCACTTGAAGAGAACTGGATTGCTGTTCAGACGTTTGCCGTGCTAGTACAAAAGGTGCACACATCGAAATCTATTAATATTAAAACTTGGTGAGATTTTTTTTCTATTTAATTTTTTTTATTCTAATGAGTAGTTCCGTAAAAATAAGCCATAACTTTTGGATACTTTTTGCCCGGACACCCTGTATATATGGCAAGGAAGTATATGACTAGGAAGTTCTCAGAATTTATATCTTCGGCTTGATTAAGCCCAGCTTCGACCAGTAATCAATTTTTAAACAAAAGTATTAAATAGTTAAAGGCATTCTGAGATTGAGGCAGGAATGCATTTGTATGGGCGAGTATAAACTTACACTGTGTTCGAATAATAATCAAAATTCGTTTCAGCACCGTTGATTTTCATAACTCTCAACTCGTTCTACAAATATTAATGATAAAATACCCCATACTTAATACATATTCTATGCTTATTGAATAATGTTTATACATATCATTGAACTCTAAAGTATTTGAAAGATGGTTTAACTTACTTTAGTATTTCTGCCTAATTACTTTTCAGTTAGGAATATTTCATAAAGAATGCAAACTTCCCCAAGTGGGCAAAATTCTCTGGAGGAAATCAAATGAAAAGATTTCGTTGCTTACCTGAAAGATAAAAATATATATGTAATGCATTATAGACAATGAAATAATCAGTTACAGTATAAATTATTATATGTAATAATGCTTCGATAATAAGAGGGTGAAAAACAAAAGTTATGCTAAACTTTCAGTTTCGAGATTTAACGAGTTACCAATAGAACAACGAATATGTGCGCGTAGGTAATTTCGACGAATATGCGTGCAAGTTTCTTTATTTCAACAGGAAGTTATGACAAACGTCTTTTATAAATTGTTGTATTCAATCCAAAAAAAAGCGATCACTGTACTCATATATATATATATATATATATATATATATATATATATATATATATATGGTGGGGCGTTATAGTTATATATATATATATATATATATATATATATATATATATATATATATATATATATATATATACGTTGAATATTGCCTGCAAGATAACCTAGTGGCTCATAGTTAACGATATGATGGCTATTATGTGATAAACTTAGAACTGAAAGGGTCTTACAAAGTGAGTATTTCTTTTCTCTCGTTTTAAGTGAATGACTGTTCCTATTGGTAGAACTGCAATATTTATATTTACACTTATGTTTACATTGAATTTATTTCTTAAGAGTAGATAACAAAATTCTCGAAAATTTCCAACACATTAGAAAAACACTAGAAAACTGAAAAAAAGAGAACTGAAAACCTAACCACATGAAGATTTTTGAAACTAGAAGATGTTACAAACTCCTTTGAGAAAACGTTACTTTCTGCCTAATAAACACACAGACGAACACTTTTCCTAGTTATAAAAAGGGACTACACTAATAAAGTTTCATCATTTATTCAACAGTTTTATACTGTCTAATAAATATTAAAGCATGAAACCGTGATTTAACTATATCTGACTTATATCAATCGGGCATCCAGTTTATGAAGCTATGATATCTATATATTTAAGTTGCTAAACCAACTTTTTGGGCAGTTCGTGAGAGAAAACTACTGCAACAATCTACTTCATTTTGGTCTTAAACGAAAGATTGCAATCTGTAGATTTGTCAAATTTGGTTTTGTAACCCCAATTTCATTTAATTGGCGATAATTTACAATTAAAAACTTTATTTCTGCGCATGCTCAGTGACATGTTTTAATGATAAACACGTTTATTACGAGGAGTCTATCTCTCTCTCTATCTGCCATTTATACACTCATGGACAAAGAAATTAGCGCACCAAGAAGGAGTCGTCAAAATGAAACGAAATTTTACATACATAATGACTACTTTGATATAAGTAAATGATAAGAAAATCAAAGAAAAAGGATAATTTATTTCAGAGAAAAAGGCAAAAGAACGGAGGAGTTAATACTCCGTTGGACCCCCTCTAGCGCGAATGAACGATGCGATACGATCGGGAATTCAGTCATACAAGTTCTGTATGATGTCTTGAGACATTTCGCTCCATATTTGCTTCCATCATTTCGTTCCATCCTTGCCTCTAGTTCGTTCAAACTCGTGGGATACCCAACTCGTCGTCCCAAATGATCCCAGATATGCTCGATTGGAGACAAATCTGGGGATCGGGCAGGCCAAGGAAGGGTAGTAACAGTGCGGAGACAGTCTTGTGACACCCTTGCCGTATGAGGCCGAGCATTGTCTTGTTGAAAAATGGCTCCTGGAAGCCGTTGCATGAGTGGCAACACATGTGGTTGCAGGATTTCATGAACATACCGCTGGGCTGTCATGGTGCCACGGAAAAATACTAGGGGTGACCGTGTATTGTAGGCAATGGCAACCCATACCATCACACCAGCTGTGGGAGCGATGTGTCGCTGTACAGCAAAGGCAGGATTGAAGCGTTCACCACGGGCACTCCACACACGAACACGATTGTCATCACTGCCGAGATTGAATCTGGATTCGTTGCTAAAGACGACCTGGTTCCATTCCGCTGCAGTCCAGTTTCCTCGTGCGCGGCAAAACTCCAAACAGAGGCGTCGATGGGTGGGCGTCAAGGGCAGCACACGTAATGGGCGCCGTGATACCAACTGTCCTTCAGCCAGGCGCCTTCGTATGGTTCGAGAAGACATAGAGGCCCCTAGTGAAGGTGCTACCTGTGCCTGGATGGCGGCCGATGAAGCAGTTGGCTGTACGCGTGCATTTCTTACGATGTGGCGGTCTTCTCGACGACTGGTCTGTCGAGGGCGTCCTGAGCCTGGTCATCGTGTACATGACATCTCTCGGGTCCACTGGTCCCAACACCTCCTCACAACACAATCAGAGCGGCCTAATTGACGAGCTACTCGCCTAGCTGACCACCCAGATTCCATCATCCCGACGATTCTCCCCCTCTCAAACTGCGACAACTGCTTATATTGTCTTCGAACACGGCGTAATGGCATGTCTATCTCAGCTCTTCCTTTGTAAATGATCCAGCACACTCAAACAAGCTTTAGTTACCTGTTTTATACTCCACAGAGTACGATGTTCAACGCCCTCTACCGGCTATACGTAATGCGCAATCACGCTGCATTTCTAATCATTTGCATATCACCCCGACAGGTACCTTCATTGCAAGTTTCGTTACGATCCCGCAATTATTTCTTGGTGCGCTAATTTTTTTGTCCATGAGTGTATTTATATGATAATCATGTTTGTGAAATATAAGATTAAATCTGATGGAAATTGTTTATTTCGTGCTGTTTAATTAGAGATAATCTACAAATTAAAAAAAAATTGCCCTGCGCTTAGTCAGTGACATTGTTAAATCTGGCTTTAGATACTCACTAAGCACGAGGCCGCTTAAACATATTAATCTGCTTCTGCGCATTATTATGATTTTGAACTTTTGGCAATGATGTGTTGAGTAAAATCCGTGTATTAGTGCACTTATTAACTATCTAGCCGTCGTGTTTTGAAGGGTATCAACTAGTGCAAGTTTAATTTCACATGCGGAATCTTTTACGCAAAATTAAGATTAAATATAGAAACGCCGCTTAAGTATAAATCGAGTTTCAGTTTACAAGTGAGCTGTATGACATAAGTTTCGTGAATTAATACCATCCGTAAACAAGCTATTTGCAAGCTTTTTCAAAATTTCCAGATAAATAATACCCCCATTAATTACACTAATTCTGAAAAATTACTTTAATTAATGAATAATTATCGAGAGCACCATTTTTCCGAGTTCTGGGATACACGGCTCTTATCGCTTCATTTTCGTGTTACACGGTGTTCCACAAAACCATCTCTGACGTTGCTACCGGAGCATGTAACAGGCTGTAAGGAAGTAATCCCCCATCAAGCAAAAGCTGTCATCATGTCAAAGGAGTTTTTTCCCCTAAATTAGTCCCTAGACATTCCGGGATATCACTTCAATACAGCTAGTCTTAAGGCAGTAATTCCGTGCTAAAAGTTTGTCGTGGTTGTTCGCCCCTCCCCCTCTCCTTTTTTTTTAAACATCATTCATCATGGAGTAATTAATAAGGGATTTTTCTCAGCTATACGTGCTTTTCAATTTAGAAGGTCGAAATAAATTTTAAAATTTCTGTCTTACAGTGCACGGAATATATATTTTTCTTTCCTAGCATCGGATATTTGATACGGTGCATTCTCTTGTCAAATGAAGATACATTCGCATTGATTTGCATATTCTTAAGTTCTTTTTGTCCAGTATTTTCCTCTCAAGTTTATACCTTTAGTTTGTCAATAAGTCTCTAATGTAATATTACTTCTGGATTCGCTCTACCTCAGTGTTAACTTATGGAGAAAGTTTGTCGTAGGATTGCTGACTTGGATTTAGAGGATTTTTAACGTAGGATTACGTTGCTTCATAACGGTCCTGCGGAAAGGAAAATTTCAGACCCTAAAACCGTTCGTCCATCCGCCCTCGCGAGTTATAATTTTGGCAGCGTGCAAAACCCAGTCTATCGGTTGGATAAGTTATACAGAAAAGTACTAAGATGTTTCAAAATTTTTACACATATATATATATATATATATATATATATATATATATATATATATATATATATATATATATATATATACACACGTACATATATATAGATACATATATACATACAAAAGACGTATAAAAAGATAAGTAATCCTACGTAAATAACCCGCGGCAGTTTCGTTAGAAGAGACTACCTGAAAATATTTTTCCTCTTTTTTAACGTAGCAGTACATAAATCAGAAAGTAGAGGTAAAGATTCGAAAAAGATTTCATTTTTTAAAGGAAGTTTTATGATTTTTCTCGTGATATAAATTTTATAACCCTCAAATTATTATTTTAAATGCAAACTTAAAAAAAGTTACTAAAACAGCTTACAAATTTAATTTTAAAAAAATCTAAGAATAATTTTTTTTAAATTCATTATTAGTGTACCCCTACACTATAAGACGAATAGTCAAGCAAAATTTTAGCCCTTTAGGTCAAGCGGATTGGTCTGTGCCTTGTATGTCACTGAGTCAGTGAGTTACGGAGCTGTTATATATATATATATATATATATATATATATATATATATATATATATATATATATATATATATATATATATATATATATATATATATTATATACACTGAAGTGCCACTGAATTAGGGATAGCAAAGCCTGTGCAAATTGTGTAGCGCTGCGGATCATGTATGCGCAAGTGAGGGTGCTGTGGTAACTGTATATATAGCGCGTACTATGGTTATTCTGAATTAGTTGTTGGAAATGCCAGTATGGGTAAACTGCCTGATTTAGGAGCCTTCGATCGCGGACAAATCGTAGGTGCGCGACGCTTGGGCCATTCAATTTCCGAAATCGTCAGACAGCTAGGATTTTCAAGGTCGACAGTGTCAAGAGTATACCAAGAATACCTCGATGGTGGAAAAAAACTAGCGATCGGGCAAACTGCACTTTGACAGTGCGTGGTGAGAGACGGCTCAGGCGTATTGTACGTAGCCAGCGAAGCCAAACATTAGCTCAAATTACCACCAAGTTTAATGACGGTGCCAGTCATAGAGTCAGTAAACGGACTGTGCAACGCTCGCTTCACCGTATGGGTTTCGGGAGCCGTCGACCTACGAGAGTACCATTGCTCTATACTCGCCATCGGGCTGCACGTCTTGCCTGTCCAAGAGAGCACAGAGACTGGAGTGTAGAGGACTGGAAACGAGTAGCATGGAGTGTTGAGTCTCGATTCCGACTACTTAACGCCGACGGGAGGCTGAGAATATGGCGTCAGGCTCATGAAGCCATGGATCCTGCATGCCTGGCTGGAACTGTACAAGGGCATGGTGGCTCAATCATGGTCTGGGGTGTTTTTTCGTGGCATAGTTTGGGATCTTTGGTGCGTGTACCAACCTCCCTCAATGCAATTCGGTACGTAGAGTTGCTGGGTGATCACCTCCATCCGTTTATGCTGTTCTGTTATCCGCACGGTAATGGAGTTTTCCAGCAAGACAACTGTACCTCTCACAAGTCCCGGTTGGCTACTGGCTGGTTGGATGAGCATTCCTCTGACTTCTCTGTCATGAATTGGCCACCTAGAAGCCCAGACTTAAATCCTATTGAGCATGTTTGGGATGTTTTGGAACAAGGCGTGAAAGGCCATCACACAGCACCAAAGAACCTTACTGAATTATGGACAGCTTTAGCCAATATTTGGCAAGCCATTCCCGTGGAACGTTTCCAGAAACTTGTTGAATCTATGCCTCGTCGTGTGGCAGCCGTTATCAAGTCCAGAGGAGGCCCATCTCGTTACTAGGTAGGTATCCCTAATTCAGTGGCACTTCAGTGTATATATATATATATATATATATATATATGTGTGTGTGTGTGTGTGTGTGTGTGTGTGTGTGTGTGTTTGTTTGTTTGTGAGATGGAGTAAGCACTCCATCCATTAGAAGGGAAATTATCAAGCGTTAAACATTTTAAGACATTTAATGGAAGTAGACAATCTTTACATGACAGGACTAACACTTAGGATGAAATTAAAAAACACAAAAGCATCAAAGGAGCTACTTGGCTCGAAATCGGAAGGTTGCGGAAGAACACATCCGCTCAGAGTCCTTCGTGTTGCAGTAGTGCGGAGTGACATTTGCAGTCCATAATGATGTTATATATATGTATATATACCGGGTGGCCATAATTAAACTGACAGTGCTCACAGTGTTCTGTAGCGCGATCTATTTGCGAGAATGACGCCACATTTTGTAGGAAGATTAAACAAGACGGGGGACAAAGGATTCCGCGAAAAAATAAATTAGTTCCAAAAGTCACCGCTAGGGGAATATTTGGCGCTGTGTAATAGAAAATAGGGAATTTCTGTGACTGCATGTGGTGATTTGTCATCCCAAATTCGGCAGTTCTGGGTATTCACAGTTCCATGCAGGTAAAAGTGGGCCTCGTCTCCCCATAAGATTTTCCACGGCCAAGCATCATTCACCTCCATTCTGGCAAGAAAGGTGAGAGCAGAAGTCAATCGCTTATCATGGTCGGGGTACAGTAACTCCTGTACACGGCTGATCTTGTACGGATAGAAGTTGATAATCTTTCGTAAGATTTTCCATACCGTACTGTAAGGCATATCCATATTCCGAGCTAATCCACGAGCGCTAGAGGTGGCAGCAATATTGTCTGGTCCTCTGTCGACAATCGCCGTGGCAACTGCTTCGATTGTATCCTGTGGTACAGGTTTTCGTCCTCTGCCTGACTGAACCTTCAGAGAACCTGTTTTCTCAAACGTCGCAACCATTGCTTTTAGCCCATTAACTGACACAGGACCGTTACCTTTACGCATTTTTTTGTGCGTTCAAAAAGCACGAAGAGCGGCGGACGCGTTGCACTGGTTGAGGTAAAAGAATTTGACCAGTAACGCACGCAACGACTAAAGAAGGAGACATTGCACATAAACTTTCAATCCGATTGATTCGAAACGTAACACATTGCCTTTTAAAACCCAAGCAGCTGGCACTGTGCCAATGGATGTAACGTGAAATTTGAATAAAGAACTTCTTCTTCTGCTCAGCGTACGTGATATTGCAGATCACGAGACTCGGTGTTTATGTAGATTTTACGCTTTTTTAAAAGTGTTGCCATATTGCACTTGAACTAAATAAGAAAATGTGCATAATAAAAGGTATATTTATTCCGTATTAATTTGCATTTGTTAACACTCTATTTTCTATTACACAGTGCCAAATATTCCCCTAGCGGTGACTTTTGGAACTAATTTATTTTTTCGCGGAATCCTTCGTCCCCCGTCTTGTTTAATCTTCCTATAAAATGTGGCGTCATTCTCGCAAATAGATCGCGCTACAGAACACTCTGAGCACTGTCAGTTTAATTATGGCCACCCGGTATATATATATATATATATATATATACGTGCATATAGAGATGCATATTTACATACAAAAGAGGTAAGTAACGATAAGTAATCCTACGTTTATAACCCGCGGTAGTTTATTTAGAAGAGACTAGCTGAATTCTTTTAATGTTACTCTGTAATTGAAGTAAATTTTACATCTTGAGTCATTTTTCATTTAAAAAAAATACAAATCGTATTTAAAGTTTAAATTATTCGGGGAATAAATTCTGGTACAGTTTGTTTTTAACGGTAATCAATTCCTTTTGGTGGAATAAATTTATAAAACGAATCCTGTTGCAATATGTAGATAAGTTCAAACAATCTAAAAATACCAATTTTTATTGGATGATCAGCATTTATGTAGCTGTAAATAGTAGACAAATTTTCTACATAGACTAACACTCAGGTGAGTGAATCCAATAGGGTTTGTACACTGCAGCCTCAAGTACTGAATCCCTCGCGAATGTAAATAAAATGGGATTGGTTTCTGTTGAGTTAAATTCATTTTGAGCATCTGATGAGTACAGGTTGAATATCCCTAATCGAAAATGCCTGAGATCGACATTTTAAAATTATGAAACCATAAAGATTATATAAAAAAAATTGAAATATATTTTTTATATAAAGAAATCGCAAAAAATTAAAATATTAAAATATGCATTCAAAATATAAATATTTTTGCTGCAGTAGAAATAAATATTATAACTTTCTATCTGCTGCATTTAATCTAATTTTATATTAGAACTTATTCAAATGTAGGAAATACATATCGGGAACCGATATCTTGCGGCACCATTTCATCGAAATCTTATATCTTTTCTTCCGAAACACACTGATGTCCATAATCGACTGCAGCTATTCGGATGAAAAATTTGTGATGGACTGTTGAGGATATTTAAACCTGATGCGTTGAATATTCCAACACTCAGCAGTCATATCACTCGTTTCACCTGACTCTGACGAATTTTTTTAAATCTGCGGACGGATTCGAGTTATTAGGTTAGGCGAATCACATGAAGTATATTAAAGGAACTGAAAATTATCTATGCTAACTAACGAGTACAAAACCCGGTTAATCAATAAATGGCCTTGAACGCCGTAAGACAGTGATCAATTACAACTTTAGGTTTGGGTGAATTGGTTTGGTTTGGTTTGGTTTGGAACGCTATTGTCAACTCTTTGCTATAAAAGGGCTAATTAGGCTGGGACCTACATTTTAAAGCAGAACGACTACAAACGTCCATGCCAACAGTGGGACTGGAACCCACAGGATCTGAACCGAATACCAGCGCTCTAGGCATTCTGCCACCACCTGGCAAACGACTTTTAAATGAGATTCCAACAATGTTTATTGAAAATAGAAATACAATTCATATACACAGAATTAAAATTTTAATTCTGCGAAAGGTATTATATTACTTTCCTCAGTAACCATCAAATGAGTTCATTTGGTTCATTTGTACACCAATTGGACCAATTGGATACCAATTTGGTCTCATTGGTACGGACCAAATAGGTATGGTCCGTTTCTTTTGAACCATACCAAACGACATGGACCATACCATTTCTTTTGGTAGGGTTCTCTCGGACCATACCAAGAGACATTGGTGTTTTACCCCTTGCATCTTTAATTTAGAGATACAAGGAAAATTCGGAAATTAGATGATCTGCCTACGAGTATTACAGTGGTTTTAGGATTTTTTTGGATTTCGAAATGCTTAATAGTACATAATGAGATATTTACACAAACGAATCATCGAAAGGCATATAAAAAAAGACTTTTAATATCTATTCGTGCATAAAGGAAATTTTGTGTTCTAAACTATCTCTGATAAGGTATAAGGTGAGAGACAGGTGGCTCCTTGGCTTCATTTGGCAATTTTTATAAAACATTTCCCTCTCATGCAACGGTCAAGTGTCAGGAAGAGTTTGTTTGTCTGAGATTTAAACAAACATAAAAGCTTTCTGTAAATCTTAAGTGCATCTTCAAACCTTTTTAACATTTTTGACATTGTTTTTGGTTAAAAAAACAGAATCAACCAAATAAATTCTGAAAAAAATTACATATTAATAAAATCCATAATTTCGTAAGGGTATATTTTTCCCACAATGATTATGTTAACGGTTTCAATTATTCAGTGCATTTATTCATGTACACACAAAAAAAGGGAAAAATAGATCTCACTTCAGTAATATTCAGATGTACAGAAGACCGATAAGTTATTATGCATTGCTGATCTCAATGACGAAAATTGACCAATAACTCGCTGAAAAAATATCTTTACTTTTAACACTTTTTAAATCTCTCGCAGACGTTAGGCAAGGAATCTAACATGTTCAAGGATCTTAATTTTTATTCGGCGCCACGAAAAGAAGAATTAACCACTTAGTGCTGTGTCCGTGGTTTTTATGCCCGTGGTGGTTTGACTAATATGGCAGTATTATACTCAACAAGTATCCATGAACAGATACATTGACGTTCATTCAGAGAATCTCCATCACTTTGTAATATCTATACAGTCAGAAAATCAGACAAATGAACTAAATATAAAATTATATAGTTCAAGAATTCATGTGAAAAAAAAATAAATCAAGTAAATTGCTAGATGAATTATTTATTTACTCTCGCAGAATTTATAAGAAAATTTATTGTTACGACTGAAATTAAATTAGACATCAATTTTGTTTCCTTCACACACACATTAAAAATATCTACTCTTTATATATAAAAAGATAAGTTGACATCTACAACATTTTTTCGTTTCGAGGTATTCAAATGCAGTGGGGCCCTATGTTTACTTAATATAAATAAAGCTTATTCATAAAAAAATATGTAATTTTTAGGGTAGGGAAGGGAGGAGCCCGGAGGTCGCAGTGGACGGAGCTCTTAGTACTTAGTACATATATAAGCATACCATACATGCGTTTGATGATGTAATTTTTAATACATTGCAAATGTGAGCAAATACTCATTTATATATATATATATATATATATATATATATATATATATATATATATATATATATATATATATATATATATACACTATCTACCAATAAGTATTTGGACACCCACGCAAATGACGATTTCTGCGGTCCTGATATGCGTCACGCTCTCCGCCGTTAAATATCGTGTAGGAAACAACATTGGCATTAGCCGTATGCAAGATGCCACGAAATGCAGAGTTATATGCTTTAGAGAAAGGTGTAATCGTCGGTATCACAGAAATGGCCGATCCTTAAGGGACATATGTAGCGAGCTGAATAACCCTATATCGACAGTGACCTATGTGATTCAGAATTGGAAGGTGAACAGTTATTGTCGGAATGTGCCCCGAGTCGGCAGACCCACGAAACTGGGAGATAGATATGGACGGGTGTTGTCCAGAGAAATTCGGAAGAATCACACCCAACCGATGGCTCACATACTCCAGGAGTTTCAAGAGGCATCCGGGAGTGTTATTTCGATGAATACTATCCGTAATGAAGCCTATCTGCTTGGTTTTCATGGTCGTGCTGCCGCCCATAAGCCTTTGATCACAAAGTACAAACGCGCTACTCGGTTAATATGGTGTAAAGCACGTCGAAAGAGGAAACGGGTTCTCTGGAGCGACAAATCAAGTTTCACCCTCTACCGTCCGGATGACAGACTGTAGGTCTGGAATCTGCCTGGAGAACGCCTCCTGCCAGAATGCATTGTGCCCACGGTAAAGATCGGTGGAGATGGAATATGGTCGGAGGGTGATTCTCCTGGTATGGACTGGGACTCTTGGTCCCAATTCATGATAAGCTCAACGCCGACGCCTACTGCACTGTTTTGGATGACAGTGTGCTTCCAACGTTGTGGCAGTTTTACGGATTAGACCCATGTTACTTCCAGG
The DNA here is from genome assembly GCA_907164885.2 of Dolomedes plantarius. NCBI lineage: Eukaryota > Metazoa > Arthropoda > Arachnida > Araneae > Dolomedidae > Dolomedes > Dolomedes plantarius. The sequence continues at coordinate 107,973,789 of OU015496.1, forward strand.
ACGACAACGCCAGTTGTCATGTTGCGAGGTCCACCATGGATTGGTATTGGGGAAATGGGGGTTAACTGAATGGACTGGCCTTCCCAGAGCCCAGACGTGAACCCTATCCAGAACCTTTCGAACGTGTTGGATCGCCGATTCAAGCGGTGCATCAACCATCCAAAATCGGTGAAAGAACTCACATGTCTTCTCCGAGTGAAGTGGAAGAAAACACCACTAGCTGTCATACAAGGACTTGTGGAAAGCATGTGCCAGAGGGTTGAGGCAGTAATTGCCTCTCGTGGAGGTTCTACCAACTATTAAATATGAATAAATTCTTTTACTCTTTTCTATCACAGGTGTCCAAATATTTATTCGTATATATATATATATATATATATATATATATATATATAGATAGATAGATAGATAGATATATAGATAGCTATATATATATATATATATATATATATATATATATATATATATATATATATATATATATAGACAGATAGATAGATAGATAGATAGATAGATAGATAGATAGATATAGATAGATAGATAGATAGTTTATTTTATACACAATCTTGGTGAGTGTGTAATAAAATGGTAATCTCGTTCTCCTAAAAATTTCGTTATAAGTAAAAGTTGAGCAGAAATTATCTTATTTTATAACAGCTTTATATAATAAAATGAAAATTGTGGAAAGTAAATATATTAAATTGCAACATATAGTCTAATAAAAACTGATTTGTTCACATTAATTCATTCTGCCGAGCAAAGATTTGTCGAAACTCACAGTGGAAAATTGATGATGCGTGAAATATCTCGCAATAAACATAATCAAATAAAATTCGAATTTCCTAAAATGACACTTCAGAAGAAGCAAAAAAATACAACTTTAAATAAATTACATAAAGGAAACCGATAGTCACAATGATGAACGAGGTTTCCGAGAATTTTTAACTTGATCAAATATTTGTACAATCTAAATTACGAAGATTTATTCCCTTGACACAAATGGAAACTACAAAATGCAAAGAATTTTTTTTCAATATAAAGTTTATTTAATATGAAAGATTGAAAGAAATTATTTGACAAAGGTAAATATGGAACCTGTTTTTCGAGATATGTGGTTTAACTGACTTTAAAATATCTTTCAAAGTCAAGATTTTGCAGGTAATTTCGTTTAAAAAAAACTTTACTAATTGTATTTTGTTAAACGGGTACATAAATATATATATTAAAAATATCCTATTAAGAACATATAATTTGTTTTTAATGTATAATAACATAAATACAGGGTGCGGCTGAAAGAACGTCCTGATTTGGAACGTCAATAACAAAAATACAAAGCAAGATAGGGAAAGAAATCTTTTATACCTGAGAATTACATAGTATGCCATTGTCATCCCTTAAGTTTTAAAGATTACATCAGTTAAATGACGACCGTCATTTTCGATGCAGTTTTGAAGTCTCTTTCGGAAATTTTGCATAGATCTGCGGACCATGTCTTACGGAATGGCCATGATTTCTTTGCGTAATTGCTGCCTTGAGTGCTTGCAAACTTATTCGTCGGTGTTGGTACACTTTTGATTTGAGACAGCCTCGCAGAACAAAACGCACACGGGGCCAAATCCGGCGAACGCGGTGGCCAACCAATGTCACCCCGTAAAGAGACAAGAGGTCCCGGAAACAAGTTTCTAAGAATTCCAAGTGACCTTCTAGAGGTATGCGACGTGGCGCCATCTTACTGAAACCATACATCTTCCGGATCATGATCGATGAGTAAACCGTTAACATTTGGATGGAGAATGTTGGGTTTTTTTGTGTATCAATGTAGCTAATAACATAAATCCCAGGAATCTGTTCATGCATCGGCACAAATACTCAGATCTGATAAAATAATTCGAATTTGCACTACGAAGTAAATCATATGTACATACAGCTCTTCACATAATCGGCGTCATAATTTACAAGAAACAAATTACACCAAACCGTAAAAAACAAATTTTTCCTAAAAATTTCGAGCCATAATGTTTCCTGTACACAAATGATATTTCGAAATCATTATTCTGCAGATATGTAAGTTGCAGAGCAATATTTCATGTAAGTGCAAAAAAAAAAAATAATAAATAAGTAAATAAACAAACAATTGTAAATATTTATATTTCAAAATACTACATTTTCGTCGCTCTCATCTCCAGAAATTTTTCGAGCCATTTCTGCACTGTTGCCATTTCTCATCAAAAAGAAATATCTTCTGTATTTGAGAGTAAACACTCCATATTTCTTTCTTTATAGCCTCCTCCTTTTAACACTTACAGGAACTGAAATACTTCTAAGGCTCCCCGCTATCAATAATAAATAATAATTCATCTATTTTTAAAGCTTGGGATTTTAAAATGCTGCCTCTCTGAAAACTTGCTTTCTAGAAAAAGTGTTTAGCTGCAACGCCGTAATGCAACTGAGGATGTCTCATGAAATAAAATTTTATTACGATGCTCCTAATGCATGTATGTTAGCTGAGATTTTTAATTATATGTTTTTAAATATGAGAGTTGAATGCGATACGAGTGCTTTCGTAATCATAAAGGCCATTTGAAATGCAAGTAGGCTTTTGAGAGGACAACATATCAGTTCATGTTGAAATTGTTCTTAAAATTCCGCCAGTTTTTAAGTTTCAGAATAATATTTTAAAAGTATTCTCATGAAACTAAATTGTATTTAACTAATCATTGTAATGAATGAGGAAAATTCATATTCAAAATTTAAAATTTTCTGATAGCTATTTCTGAAGAATTAGAGAAAGGTTATGGGTTTTTTATGCATATTTGAACACGCTATAACTATTTCTAGGAATTTTTAAAAAAATTGGAAAATTCAGTGTACAGTAATTCCCCGAATTTCCGCGATAGTTGGTATCATACGCGAATTATACATAAATACGCGAATGATACATGAATAAATGTCCCACGTATGATACGCAAATTACGGGATCATACGTGGGGCCGACGATAGATCACGTAATTCGCGTAAGTCGGGGTACAACTTTCCATATAAATACATATAAATTTTTTCTAATTGGGACCAAGAAATTACAAAAAAAACAGTTTAAATGATAAATATTGTATTAAAATTAAAATACAGGGTGGTCCAAAATTATTGAGTGCATTTAATGTTTAAAAAGAGAGAACAAAATGATGTACGCACATGTTTATTGTTTTTTTTTTGGAAAGACAATTTAAAACAGTTTTACACAACAAAATTTTAAACATTAAATAACGCCCACATAAACCGGTAGATGGCGCGACGCCATTTCGCAAGAAAAATTTACTAATTGTGTCAGTCTGCAAAATTTTTTGAACATTCTTTTTTTACAAACATGAAATGCGCTCAATAATTTTGGACCACCCTGGGGAGGTCGAATTTTGAAAGGAATAGAAGAACAAAATGAGTTACAACGGTTTTGCTTTCATGGAACCACAAAACGCACATTGCTTTTTCCTGTACGATAACCATTTGGAGACTGACGCAATTAGTAAATTTTTTTTTGCGAAATGTTGTCGCGCCATCTACCGGCTTATGTGGAAGTTATTTAATGTTTGAAACTTTGTTGTGTAAAACTGTTTTAAACTGTCTTTCCAAGAAAAAAAGGGGCCCACCCCGTGCTTAATTGTTAATTAGCTAGTTAATCTTTGAGATGTGTGAATAAAGCGAATTGGAACTGGCAATTTTATCACCTTAATTGGGTGTGCTTTGCTATCAGCTTTTCTGATATTTATTATTCTAAATTTACTCTCCGACACCTCCACGTGGTGGGCCCTGGGGGTCTGCCTTTGGTAGACCGCTAACGCGGGAGGAGCGTGTTTAGTTGATATTTAGTTACGCAGCTTTAAGATGGTGAAAGAGTATGAGAACATGGAAGAATTGAGGACACTTACTGAGGAATAAGCTCAGTTGAAAGTTAACAGTCTCAACAGTGCAATAAGTACTTCCAAGTTGTCTGTCGAGAGGAAAAGAACGATGAATGAGGACCTTCTTGAGTTAATGAATACTATAAAAGAACAGCAAAAGGTTATTCAGTTTTATAAGGGGCAGTTGAGTGTGCTCGAAAGCCAAGGCTTGAAGAGCTATGCTGAGGTGGCTAATTAGAAGCCACTGGAGAGAAAGAAGGCCCTCAAGAGGGCGTGGGAATATAAGAATGAAATCGTTGTTTCCCAAAGGTGGAACAAGATGCGGACAGTATCAAAAAGTCGATACAAGAAAGGATTGACCCAGCAAAGTTTGGTATTGGGATCAAGACCTGTAAGAAAATTGGAAGAGAAAGGGTACTGATTGGAGCAGAAAATGAAAAGGACTTAGAGACATTGATCGCTGAGTTCAAAAAGATTGATAAAGATGAACGAGTGTTTGAGATTTACTCGAAGACGCAGAGAGATCCGAAGGTAATTATATTTGATGTTTTGGAGACATTTAAAAATGAAGATGTAATTAGGAATTTAAAAAGTCAGAACGAGGAGTTGAGGTATATGACGATGAAGGTGGTTACTAAATATAACACGCAGAAGGGACAGAACTGGGTCCTAAGTATAGAAGGTGCTTCCTATCCAAAATTGGCGGAAATGAAAAAGATTAGATTGGGTTGGCAACGCTATGTTTGGAAAGATTATGTGAGACCTACTATTTGTTATAAATGTTGGAAATTTGGAAACACCGCTACATATTGTAAGAATATAACAAATGTATAACCTGTGCTGAAGAAGCACATGAATCAGACACGAGTAAAAAGAACTTAGTCTGTGGAAACTGCCCTGCTTATCAGAAGAGGACTGGTGTTAAAATTGACGTGGCTTATAAGCCAACTGATAGAAATTGTAATTCTTTTAAAGAGGAAGTACGCAGGATTATCACTAATACGTTTTATTGTGACACGGGACCTCTTCGCCTTTGATTCTTCTCATTTGGTGTCTTTTGCGCTGGATATTGTTAAATAACTTTAATTTGGCTTATTGTTGATATTTTTTAAGTTTGTTGTTTATTATGAATTGTTGTTTGTTTAAGATAAACTGTTAATATTGTTTCCTATACTGGTTGTATAGGGCGTCGAGCTGACGCATTTTGTATCTTGAGTTTCCCAATAAAGTTGTTGTTAGAGAAAGTGATGTAGATGGCAGATGGTGGCTGCGTTAATTTGTTGTTTGATATTTAATTTATAGTTATCGGCTCTTTGATGGTCTGCTTTTGTAGGACCGCAAGCGGATGGTGTTGTTTCTGACATGGACTTGGGATGATGATCTTTGCCCTGCGGGCGGCTGGGTCCTAGATGTTGCGGGTGGAGGAGCCCGGGGTTGCTTATGGACGAGCGGAATGCCATCCCGGCGACTAGTTTTCAGTAGATAATTTTACGGATACGCTTAGGCGTGGGACGGAGCGCGACCGGCTTTGTCGGTCTTTCATGAATCTTTCCAAGAAAAAAACAATAAACATGTACGTACCTAATTTTGTTCATTTTTTTCAAACATGAAATACGGTCAATAATTTTGGACCACCTTGTATTGTATTACATATTAATATTGTACATATGTACAAGATATTTAAAAAACTGTATGTTGATGGTCTAAAAATATCCAATAAAGTAGTCTGCCGTATTAACGCCTTTTTTTTCGCGAAGAATTTCTTTATAGCAGACAAATTATTCCATGCCTTGTTGTGATCACGCGATCTTTATTAGAGTCTATATTCCCTAAAACATTTAAATATTTCTCATTTGCAGTGAGATTGGGTCAGGTTCATAAATGTCGTTACGTTTTCTTGTGGAATTGGGTCTGTATTCGTCAGTGATGCTTTGGTCGCGCATTCTATAAGATCATCGAATTTTAGCTCATCAAGAGGAGAATCCAACAGCTCGTTGACATCATCTCTTTCCATATCTCACCGCCTTCCATATCTAATTGCCTAGCAATATCGACAACTTCTTCTATCACACGATCAATATGATCAGTTTTAGGAGTTGTTTCTTCTCGTTTTTTGAAAAATATTAGACAAAGTTTCTTCCAGACACCATTTAAATTTATTTGAGAAATTTCATTCCAAGATTTAAAAAGGGAAAAATTTCAGGTAGTCTCTTCTAACGAAAGTACCGCAGATTATTAACGTACGATTACTTATCGTTGCTTACCTCTTTTGTATGTTTATATGTATGTATGTATGTGTTATGTATATATGTATTTATATATATGTACGTATATATATATATATATATATATATATATATATATATATATATATATATATATGTCAAAATTTTGACGCATCTTGGTAATTTTCTGTTTACTGCTTGTCTAAGCGATAGACTGGGTTTGGAGCGCTGTCAAAATTATAACTCGCGAGGACGGATGGACGGATGGTTTTAGCGTCTGAAATTTTCATTTCCGCAGGACCGTTATGGAGGAACGTAATCCTGCGTTAAAAAGGGTAAAATAACAAACCGTGGGACTTTGAATTCGCGTAAGTCGGGGTATTACTGTATCTGTAAATATATTTGTGTTTGAACATTTCAAATAAACAACTCGAATATAGTTCTCCTTCCTAAAGTAAATCAGATTGGTATATCTCCAAGCGCGACTGCATCCTCTTATACAGGGAAATGATAAAGTTAAAACTGCTGTGTATTAACCCTATTGGATTTGGTCACCTCAGTGTTAAGCTATGGAGAAAATTTGTCCGCTATTCACAGCTACATAAATGTTTATTATCCAATAAAATTGGTGTTTTCAGACAGTCTGAGCAATTTTGCACCTTTCAACAGTAATAATTTTATAAATTTCGTACACAAAAGGAGTTTATGAGCGTTTCAAAAATAACAGATTTTCTCCCGGAATAATTTAAATTTTAAAATATTATTTGCATTTAAAAAAACGAAAGATGTCCCAGAGTGTAAAATTTGTTTCTCTATTACAGAGTACAATTTTAAAAAAATCTTTCAATTCAAGTTGGCAATCCTTGGACACATTTTCCCCATAGGCTAACATTGAGGTGAGCAATAGGGTTAGCACACAGCAGTCTCAATGTTAACAATGTTTATCTTCAATTCTAATGTTTGCATACGGCGAAATTTTTAATGATAGATTAGTAAATGCATATTTTTTAAAATTATGTTTCTGACTTGTTAAAGAAAATTCTTAAATAAAAAAGGCGGAGTTTTCAAAAATTTAAATTTTTCCGAATTCATTTTTTGATAGGGCATTTAAATACTGATATCTATCGCGATAATTTTTTTTTCAACTTATGAAACTAAAATGAAATCATTTTTTGTAAACATGTGCATTGAACATATAGATCGATTTTAAAATTACACAAAACTCAACTCAAAAATATGCCTTAACCAATATGTGGTTAAATATAACTGGGAGAAATATCCACCTAGCAATGGGATTGAAGATTCACGATAGTCAATTGATGGATTTTCTCCTTGAAAGAGCTTCGAGCAAAACATAATAATGTTTGATCACACATAGCGTAAGATTTTTTTTCCTATTTTTAATAGAATCGTTAAACAGAATCCTGATGTTTATCAAAGTGTTAAACTGGTTAACGAAATATATCATGTCATAACTGCTGCGCCAAACAAATGGTCAGAACAACAAACGAACGTAAAAGTTATAATTTTTAGGCCAAAAAAACCATGAAAACGACGATAAAAATATATACATATGAAGAGAATTCATAAAAAACAAAAAACAATCAAAGTTGAGAAAGACCATATGAGATCACAGATATAAACCCCCAACATAACCACAGCTAGATGAAGAGCTCACAAAAGAGTTATTTCTGAGAGCATTATTCAAACAAAACTCTTGAAGGGCAATATCATGTCAACTCAAAGAGAATCTGGTTGTGTGACTATATTTTGTCACGTCTCTGACGCCAAATGCCAAAATATCCAGAGGCGGAAAAAAACCTTTTAGGAGAATTATTTTTCATCAACCGTTACCCTTAGAAATTAAAACATCTCCCAAAACGACAGAATCCGAGCTAAAAAAATTCTGATAGTATTACTAAAAAAAAAACGGTACAATAATACATTAAGGCTATGAAAACTTCCTAAAACATTTACACATAGGCACTATTAATTAGATTTTTGGGGTTTTGAGTCCTTTAAGTTTTGAAGCTCCTAAAAGGAGAGACCGAAATCGATTACACGATCACTCGGTCATTTGTAATCTGTCAACTTGTTTTAAAAATTAAATAAAAAACTGGTAACATCCATCACGGGATAGCAAAAAAAAAATCTGCTTGATTCTGACGATTAGAAAAAAAATTCTTGCTTTCTAGCTAGACAAAGTGTCGTGAGCTTTTAAGATGATATCCATATTTTTTTTCATTTCCTGGATGCCTTATGCTGATACCTAAATATAAGGGAGAAAATATGTTGTTAGTACTTAGTTACTCGTTGATTTATCAACAGTTAAGTTTGATGATTTGAACTATAAATCAAACGAAAGAAAATCATTATTTTGCTTGTCTGCTTTGATGTCATTTTGAAAAGACAATTCGGGTGTCAGTGTTTTATTGCTACGAGAAATCCTAACCATCAATCTAATTTGCACCCCCCCCCCCCACAGTATAAGCAGACAATCTGCTCAAAATGTCTTTTTCACAGTTGTGCCCATGCCAGACAGACGTTTTATAAATTTGGAGTATGTACAAATGGTCATACATTCCACATTTTAGGGATTAAAAGAATTGATGCTAACAGAAATACACCTCTTCATTTAAAGACTGTTTTTGTTGCAAATCTTGTATAGCAGAAAGAAAAAAATATCGTTTCTGAAATTTATTTCCAATCAAAAGCCTTGAGGTAGGCCGTTGGCTTTCGGTGGTGAGGGTGCTCGGATCGAATCCCTAAATGCGCCATTAAATACCTCCATGTGTAGGCCGGATATGATCACGTTAAACTTTTCCTTACGGGGTGGGATTGCATGTATCCCAAGAAAACGGGCCCAAAAATGAGTAAATAAATATAAATATATATATATATATATATATATATATATATATATATATATATATATATATATATATATATATATTATACTTTCGTCGTTCCTTTCCTTATAAACCAGCCTCAAACAAAAAACTATTTATTATACATCAATTATTGTGCGTCATTTCATTAACAATAGCATCTAAAAAATTTCCTGAAAACTTTATCAGATAATATGTATTATTATGTGAAATATCATGATAATGGTAGAGATTTGTGTTAAAAAACATAATTATGAGAAAAACGCATTGAAAGTTTTTTGTCAATTCACTTTTGTAGCAGACGATGTTTTTTTAAAATTGATGTACAATGAAAATCAAAACGGTTTTAGAAGAGAAAAGATTGAATTACATGATTCTTGCAAAAAGTAAAATTGACCAAAACAGTCAAAGATGACATTTTCAACGTAGACAGTCACCTTAAGTATCCTTTCTTACTGTGTTCACTTTTTGTTTATTTTGTATTTGCTGTGATGTAACATTTTATTGTTTTATTTATAGCGCTTTATTTGTCACATCGTTGATGAAACAACCTTTATTGTGAATTTTTGAATGATTATGCAGAAGGATGGGAGGTACTATTTTGCTCTTGGCTGGTGACTTCTGACAGACTCTGCCAGAAGATAGGGCAAAAATTGTAGATGATAAACTAATTTTTAACTCCCTTATTCCACGTGGAACAAGAACTGATGAAATACATGCATGTCTGAAATCTTCAGTTATATGGAATGAAATGGAAACACTTGATCTTCAAACTAATATGAGGGTTCATATGACAGGTGATGCTGATGCACATTAGTTTTCTGATACTTTACTTCAACTAGGAAATGGAAACTTGATGTCTCATGGCGATGATGGACTTATAGCAATGGAAGATATTGGAAAATTAATTGAAAATCATGAAGATTTGTTACAAGAAGTGATTCCCAACCTCTCTCAGCATTTTGAAGATCATCGTTGGTTACGTGTAAGACCTATCCTTGCACCAAAAAACGACAACGTTATACTCATTAATAAGCAGCTTTTAGTTCATTTGCCTGTCACATCCCAGATTTATAAGTCAGTTGATACAGTTTGTACTACAGGTGATAGAGTACTTTACAACATTTCATATGCGGAAGGGGAAAGTCTCAAAGAAAGAATTCATCGCCTATACGCGGAGGGGTACAGAGAAGGGAATTTCTCGCCGAGGGGGGGGGGAGAAAAAGTATTTTTCTTCTGCCTGCGACTGTTGACAGTACGTGGGATTCGTACCCAAAAAATGTAAATACCTTTATTCGTTGTATTTTAGTGTTTCCATTATCTGACAATGATTGCTGAAGGGAGTGGGTCCTTAAGCCGACCGGCTAGACGGGCGAAGCACGGCTAGTATGCATATATATATATATATATATATATATATATATATATATATATATATATATATATATATATATATATATAAATATATATAACTCCCTTAATGGTCGTTCTTACAAAGAGGAATGACATTTCCAGTTCTAAAGACGGAATCGAAAGAATGGGCCCCGTAAGCTAAAGGTTAATTCCGTAGACCGGAAAGTCTCTCAATGAGGTGGGAGGAGGTACGACCCCCCCCCCCCCAGATGTCTCCTCTGGGGTTGCTTGGACTAAACGAAGGTGGCAACTTGCTAAGACAGACTCTAAACCTTGTGGAGATAACCCCTTGTGATATATACAGGAGCCGCCCACTTCAGCCCGAAGCCTGTATGGGCCAGGTCTGTAACTTCCAGCCAGGGGGTGGGGGGCATTAAAAGAAGCAACAACAATGAGTAATTCTATCAAAACACTCTTTCTTTTAATAGTTCCTGAAATAATCCACCTTTATGGAAGAGAAAACAGTATTTTATTATGGATGGGGAATTACTCGTTCCATTACACATTATTTTCATTCAGAAGAAATAAAGTATTGCGATAAAATTGCAATAGATACCTAACATACATCGAACTTCGGAATAACACGTTATCGCCTTCCGAAAGTCATTGGTATTTCTGTGAAGAACTATTATACCAGATCAATAGGAGAGAGATTTTGAAGGACATCTTTGAACTTTAAATGCTACATAGCTATATTTAGCTGCATGAAGTGCTGCACGTGGCGAACAGCGGAAACGATAATAAAAAAGAGGCTTAAGTTAAACCTTTTTTATTTAAAGATACAACCAAAAATAAAATGTTTATTGATGCAAGACAGGAGTTTCCTTTTCACTGCTTTTGTGAGATACACATTAAAGGTGACTCCTATATAATTTTACAAATTGTGATTTTTGAAACTTTTAGAGAAAGCAGATAAGTGATCTTTTTCTTCACACAGTTATTAATATTCAAGATAAGTTCAAAGTCTGTTATGGTTAAAATGCCCTGTGTTATAATTAGAGTATCAACAAATTTCATTAAGAATATGAACAAATGCTATATATTACAATTAGAGTATAATGTTAAAAAAAAATGCTGGAACAGCTTCCTCATACGCGCACTTTCTCGCCAAGCCAAAATTTTACCGCCATCCTTGAAACCATTTTTATTTACACCAGCTCTTTGCATGTGAAAATGTGTAAATAACATCATATCATGATCATGATCATGATACTATCATCATGATATGATGAGGAGAAAGGAACAAGCCGCGCCGCGAGGATTGGCACGATATCATCTTGGCGAGAAAGGACAGGTATACGGAATATTAGCCAAAATGCTTGAATCCATTTTTTACATGAAATATAATTCTCTACATACATGTCATACAAGGCATTTCTTGATATTGTGTAAACTGATCGGAGATCATTAAATTTTATTTCTTTAAATAGTTTAAACTGGAACAACAATGAGGAATTACTTACACGCCCTTTAAATAGTCCGATAGGAATACGTAATGATGATTTTAGTTACAGAACTAAATAACTGAGAAAAAATTGCTAATAAGGTATATAATGGCACCCAAATTGCTTTACTACATGTGATCAGCATTGAATTTGTCCTACATCTAACGCGTATCCTAAATTTTTTCTCAAGAAAGCCCAGCCCTATTTCAAAAACGAAATTGGAAATCGAAATAACCTAATTTTCTCTTTAATGAACGCGCGGGAAAGTTATTTTTAGACTTCCGTGATCTCGACCCACCTTCGAAGAAATACCACATGATCGGGGTCAGCCAATTAAAAGAATTCTAAGCCTAGCGGCCAAACCAGAAGTTTCTCAGTATAAAAGGTGAGACAGCTGATTTTCGCGAGCTCTGCTTCATTACTTCCTTGCTCGCTGTCCGCGTCCTGCTTCCAATCCTATACCGTAATGAAAAATCTGTATTCTCAAGCCTTGGCAACCGGCCCGGGATGTGCAGCCAGTATCGTTTGTGTGTGTCCTGATGAATCCGGAATATCTTCGTTATGTGGAATAATAAAAATAATATGTATCGCGTCAGTGCTGTGCGTCTTCTTCAGTGCCTCTCCTCTCTGTGGTTATTTCCTCCCCGATGTGTTTTGGCTCCTGAAAAACGTGTTCGTCTTTGGATCTCAAGTGTGTGTGCGTTCCTGCTCTTTCCTCAAATGTGTCCACCGCCACGTCTACAAAAGGGTGAATCCATCACATGTACCGGTCTATTAGAAGTATTACCGCTCTGGCTACGTCTACACTGTCGTGTTTCATCTCCTCTACGCAGTTAAAGTTGCACTTGTATATATATATATACACACAGTGGAATCTCGATCTATCGTTTTTCAAGGGACCGATTGAAATGAATGATAAATGCGGGAAAACGATAGATCTGGAAACATAACAAAGCAATATGATCTTTGGGACTGGATAAAATGAACGAGACATGCGGAAAAACGATGGATCCGAAAACGATCGATCGAGATTCCACTGTATTACATACATACATGCATTTAAACATACACAAACACAACACTTACAAGGGAGAGACAAGTAAATGTTAGAAAATGTGATCATAAACAAACAAATAAACTGAAAGAAAGAAAAAAATTAGAACAGTCCTATGATTTTTTTTTCGTTTTACATTTAGTTAAAAAAAAAAAAAAACGTCTTTTTTTTGTACCATTGAACGTACCACGTGAAAGTTTTAACTTATGAAAGCGGAAACAATACGCTGCCTGTTTACTTCGTGTCATAGAGAAAAACGCTGTAATTGAAAAATGAATCGCCTTTTGTTTCAAATAAATCTTCCCTCCAAAATGGTGAGTCCGCATCGATTTCAAGCAATAAATGATAGAGCAGCATTGAAATTGCTTCGCCCGGGGCAAATGAAGCGCTAATGCTGCAACATAAACGCTAAATTATGTATGGAAATGAAGAGAACACACAAGGGCCTCGGGGTGGCGGAGCATCTGTTTGGCAATCAATGCGAAAAAAATTTCTTAAAAAAAAAGTGGTTTTACTTCAAATAAACTCATGGCTATTGCTGTTTTTTTTTAAGTTCTCAATAATTCTGGGATTTGATATTTTTCTGCTTTACGTTTGTAGATGATAAACTAATGTTTGAATTTATTCCTTATGCTGGAAGCAAGCTCATAAAAAAAGCTGAGTTGTACAGTTTAAAAAATAATCATAAGTCTGTCCACATTAGTATATCTTCAGGCCCACTTTCACTATTTAAATCACAGATTAGCAATATGCATTTTTTAAATTATACATTTTTGGGTATAAAAGTAGGCGGTTAAATAAAATGCGCGTAGCTTATAAAATTTTAAAACATTTCGGTTGTTAGTTTCTTCAAGTGTATTAAATTATTGATGTCTATCGCTACAAAATAAAAAATTCCCTTTTAAAAAGTTTCTAAGAGGGAAAAAAATCCTTTATTTTTCCCTTTCCGAGAGAATATTTGCCCTTTTGATTTTTGTTGTGGCACTAAGAACGTTTGGGTATTATGATGCGGCATTGTGTTCGGGAATCGGATTTTACGTATATATGGTCATGATATAGTAAACTCGTTATTGAATTGAAATGAAATCGGGGAATTCGATTTCCATACATGCCAGTTCTATATTGAAACGGGATATTTGAAAAGCACAACCGGCGCATTTTCGGGTATTATTTTCGAATGCTGAGAACAAAAATTTTTGGCTAGTTTGGAGGCCCTTTTTTCTTAGACATTCGCACAGAACCTCGGAAATTGTTGACAAATTTTTATCTCGGATCCCTTTACGAGTGAGTCAACATTGCTATCTTGGTGCCCCCTCATTTTCGATAGTGTGCGTCATCTGGCGGGATCGGACCTTCCTCCACTCACTGACCTCATGGAAAGACTCTCCAGTCTACGGATTTAACATGCCCGTATCCGGGCTAGACACGAAGTACCTTATGCTATTCCTCGGGATTCGAACTGACACCCTAGCTCGAATCCTAACACATTACCACTAGGCAAGCTTCTGGCCTCGAGAATGAAAACTAAAATAAAAATTATACATTTACTAATCGATGATTAAATATATGCCGACAGGAAAACTCTCCATAACTTAGGAGTGGAACTGAAGGGCTGCGTGATCAAGTGATGTGCCAGCGGTAAGCAGTGTTTTAAGAAAGATAAATATTACAAGGGGGGAGGAGATCACCTTAAAACCTTTAAAAAACTCAAATTTTTATTGATTTAATTTTGAGGAATGGAGTGTAAGGAATCTTTAAAAAAAATACTACACTTCGGACTAAAATTTGAACCGATTTTATCGCCAAATGTATAAAGCTAATAGTAAAGTAATTTATAGAAATTTTAACTTCAAATGGCTTTTTCTAAAAACTGTTATTTTCAGACTTGGGCGCACTATTTCTTCAATACTTATGGTCAAAAATTGCTAAAAGTTTTGTAAACATGTATATAGAGTAAGTTTATATAATTTCTACGTAAATTTAGGTAAGTACATATTATTACTTATTTTTTTACAGAACTTTTATGAGAAATGTTTTTATATTTCTTGTACATTACAATACATTTTCCTGAAAAAATATTTTAATGTCAAATATGGTAATTATTTTAGGTGTAGACTAAAGTATAATCTATGGATAGAACATATACAAATAATTTAACATATGTTTCTAATAGTTTTTAAAAAATTCTGCGTGCAATGCATTGATATAAGATCCATTATTCATAAAACCATTTATTTTTAACATAAAATAATTTATAATAATCTCCTAACAATTCTGCTTTTGTTTTCTAATAGATAAAGCTTTGTATAATTAACCATTAAAAATTGGTTTAAATTAATTACAAATTAACTCTTTGACAACACATTAAGCTTGGTAGTAAAATCACTGTGTTTTTGCAATGGTGATCGCTCCGCTTTAATCATTTTCTATTATCAACAATACGAAAATAATTCTTACTGTAAATATTTGTAATTCAGTCTTTCATTAAAACGTTAGCGAACAAAACAAAATACAAACGTCAAGATGAAAGAATCAGTTACTTCTCTGTTTATATGCATGATTGCAACATTGGATTCCAGCTTTACTCAATGTGAAATTTTCAGACTTCATATACATCGCAAATTTTCATACAAAAATCGCCAATTTCTACATATAAAATCCATACTTCAAAGCAATATGTAGTTTTTTTTTTTAAAAAAAGGAACTTAATAAATCACGTTAGTGGGAAGATTAAAGGATGCGCTGAAAGAAAATGATAGTTACTGAAGCGAAATTTAATCTTTCCATTCGTTCAATTTATTAATATAAAATGAAATAAAACCTTTTCTTCCGTTCTTAAAAATTACTTTCAGTAATAGGATTTTTTAGTAATATTGAATTCTACTCTTGAAACTAGCTGAGAACAAACAATGGAACCTTTTTTTTGTGAGGAAATATTGACAATGATGAGTTTCCCAGGGAATGGAAAAAAGTGAAATTTCAATCTCATTTCGAAATTTACTTTTTATAACAATAGTTGAATGAAAAATTTATTACAATCTGAAATTCAACTGTTGAGTTCTAACTCATTTTTCAGAGGTTTGAGAACATTAGAAAAAATGTATAACATTTAAATTTTTGCCGTTACTTGAATTTAAAATTAATCCCCCTTTTATTGTAAAAGCAATTAAAAAAACTGTAGGGAGAAATTTAAACGAATTGATGAAACGTCTATTTTGTGTTCATGCGTTCATGTGCTATGGTTATAAAAAGAGTTTTTGTCACCTAAAAGTGAGTAGTTAAGAATGAACATGATAAGCCATTTCCATGTGTGATTTTCTTGTAGAAGTTAGAAAGTGCAACCGCTCAAGTACTTTTCAGGAAGTACATCACTTCCGCTCGTAGATTTTTAATTATGTTAAGCATTAGGCAATTTTTTTTACAAAAACAATGCTTTCAAATGTAAGTTAGTAAGCGCAAATTTTCTGTTCTGTAAATTTGAAAAGAAAAAGCTTAAATGATGAAAGCTGTTTTTTTTTCAAAATTTTATATTTTGTGTTGTTAAATTCTATAGAACATAATAAATATTGTTGTCTAAGATAATTTTTTTTAAAAAGAAATACAAAAAAAAAATTTCATGCAGTCCTTTCTAATAAAACTACAGGAGTTTATTAACGTAGGTTTACTTGCTTACCTCTTGTTGTATATATCATTGCTGTATGTATATATGTATCTCTCTCTATATATGCATACATATTATATATATACATACGAGCCCGCTTAATGGAATTGCCATGAAAAATTATTCTAATAAGCGGGATATTCCATTATCCGGGATCACATTGACACGCCCACAATGTTTAAAGTTACAGTTAAACCATGAAAGCATTAAAAATTACCTAAACCATAGACATATATAAACTATTATAATAAACAAACAATTATTAATTAAAAGTAAGAAACAATTTAAACACATTAAAATTTAGAAAATTGATGAAAAATGAGCTAATTTTATTGTAGAATATACAAATTTCCCTTATTTTTTTTAAATAAATACAATGTTACTTACTTATTTGTTGCTAAAGAAGTCCGATATTTTAGACTGTTTACTGTTCTGTGAATGCAGCAAATCTGTTATTTGATTTTCTAGTTTATAAAATAAATGAAAATCTGCATTTGGCTTCGTTTCCAAGAAACGTCTTATAATATCACAAGCGTTATTAACTTCAACATTTGACGGAAACTTTTTAATGGTACATTCTTCATCAAATTCATCTTCATCGACTTCGCTTTGATCAAATTGAGGGTCTGAAGTTTCACTACATTCTGCCAAGTCATTGTCGAAGTTTACAAAATTGGAAAAATTTTCTTCTATCATTCCTTCTGGTGGTAAATCATTTGCGTTTGTAATTGATTCATCATTAGATTCATCATTAAATTCATCATTTGTTACGTCTGTTGAAAATTTACATTTTACGAAATAATTTTTTATTGCGTCAGAGGAAATATTATTCCATGATTTGTTTTTCATATGAACAGTTGTAAAAATTGAAATGTTTCTAATAATTTTACTAGTTGAGCTATTGATAGAAAATCCACTAGTATCGTCTATGCAGGCTATGATCTTTTTAACAATTTCTTTTCTATAATTCCTCTTAAAAAGTGATATAATTCCCAGGTCCATTGGCTGTAAAATAGCTGTAGTATTCGGAGGCAAAAAATGAAGTGCTACTTTTTCTAGTTTTGCGTCGACTTTGTGGGCTTGACAATTATCGATAAAAAGGATAGCTTTTCTTTTCATCTTATTCATCTCATTGTCAAATGACACTAACCAGTTTTGAAAGAAATTAGCAGTCATCCAAGTTTTTGACGTCGCTTCGTGTTTAACTGGAAGGGATTTTACACCTCTAAAACATCGCGGGTTTTTTGATTTCCCGATTACAAAAAGAGGCATTTTAAGACTGCCGTCAGCATTACTACAACATAAAACTGTCAGTCTTTCAGGATTTTTCCGCCAACAACATTTTCGCCTTTTAAGTCCCATCAGGCATTTCTCTGTAATCAAGTGCTGTTTCGTCACAGTTATAGATACAAGAAGAACTGTAGTCTTATATTAAAGTAGGTAATACTACATTTTTACAAGAACTGGTAGCGGCTTCATCAGCATCACTTGCTTCCCCGTGAATGTTTTTGAAAGAAATTTTGTTTCTTGCTTTCCATCTGCACAACCAACCATTTGTAGCTTTTAAATCAGTTATTTTCAACTGTTGTGCTAAATCTTCAGCTTTCTGATTCAATAATAATCCACTAATAGGAAAATTACAAGCTCATTTTTCAACAAACCACTGAAGAAGAGCATCTTCAACTTCAGAATTTTTTTCTGTACGTTTTCGTTTTTGATTAAGATTTTTGTGGCATTTCCAGTCGTTCAATAATTTTTCTTTATTTTTTAACAATTTCGGAACTTGAGCTTGGGATATCTCAAACTTTTTTGAGAGTTCTAATTGCGTACACTTATTTACTTTTGCAAACTCTATAACTTTTACTTTCTCTTTTAAAGCAAGATCTTTTCGTCTCAAAGACATTGTAGAAAAGCACAAAAAGATGATTGATTTCACGAAAGCGAATTGTCGAACTAATCGCCGTGGAAAATGTACAGTTAAATGTTCAAGGTTAGAGACCTCCCCACGTTAAATGTTGCGCTTCTCCAAAGATTCATTACAGTAGGTAATATCCGTCCCCTTCAAGATAAGGACCTGTTGATGTTTCACATTTCGTTCACACACACCCCCACATATTTTCTAGCTGTCATCTGGGGGTGAAGCTTATTGTTCATTCTCTGAATAGGGAAACGTAGGCTGAGCGACCGAGCGATACAGAGAGGGAAGGGGGGTGGCTAACATAAATAGCAACAACAATGAATTGCCCTTCAAAATCGAAGAAATCCCTATTTCCTGCGATTGGACACTTTCTGCGAAGTGACAAAATTTCTTTGAAAGACATTCAGTTACTGCACATTCATTATTGCACTTTAAAGAAAAAAATTCTGAAAAGAAGTGTGCTAAATAGAAAAAGATCAATATCGTCATGGCTAAAAATTATTCCTTTAAGCGGGATAACTTCAAAACAATATATTCCATTAACCGGGTTTGACTGTATCTATATATATTATATCTATATATATATATCTATATATATTTGACTGTATATATATATATTATATACAGTATGCCCACTAAAGTCCGTCCCCACCCTCTTAACTTCGGAACGGCTGCTGCTATATTCATAAAAGTGATGTCTAGGTATAGTAAAGTAGCCATGCGCTACTGAATGAAACCACCTACCGCGCCACCTGGGTGGGAAGATACTTTAGTGGGCATACTGTATATACACACACACACATATATATATATATATATATATATATATATATATATATATATATATATAATTTTTATGCATTTTGGTACTTTTCTGTTTAACCGTTTGCTGCTTGCCGAAACAATACAGACTGGTTTTGGCGCGCTGCCAAAATTATAACTCGCGAAGCAGGACATCTGAAATTTTGCTTTCCGGAGGACCGTTGTAGAGGAACGTAATCCTACGTTAAAATATTACAAAACACAACACGCAATTAATGTCTATTTTAAGTTGCAAAGAACATAATTGAAAACGATGTACTTACTAAGAAGTAATCGAAAAATACCAAGACGAAAATTCCATATACCTTAAAATGGGGATCAAATATTTGCAAGGTCAACGGAATCAAGCGTCACCTTAATAGCAACGATCAAAGTTATCCTTAAAGTAACTTCGAATCGTTAGAAGCTAAGAAACCACTTAAAAAAATCACAAAGGAATACAAAAATTTACTTTTTCCCAGTTTCAAAAAGTTAAAATTCTACATCTAAAAACCCATAAGAAGCTATTTAACCAGCAAATCTGTATAACCTAAAATATTATAATAAAATAATAACCTTTGAAGTGAGGGATTACAGAAAATATCATCAACTAACTAAAGGTACATATGTAATTGCATATGCCGCTAAATTGTTTTTCAAAACGAAACAAGCTTAATTTTCTCGCTCTAACACTTTGGTGGCCATGGAGATTTCTTTTCCAACTCTCAGCCCTCTAAAATGACAGACAAAAGAAACAGACACATAAACAATACCCGGTACCTCTAGATTTTATCGTGAATTTCTATCAATAATTATTTAGGGTTCAATTTAATCATAAATTCTTCAATTCATAAGCTGGAGAAACACGTCTATAGTCCCTAACCCTTAAGACTCTCCATTAGTTGAGTGTGCACACTATTGAAACATTGAATTCTGGCACACACAGTTAAGATTAAAAATTTAAAAGCAGTAAAGCAGTATCTCAGTTTTTTTTTTTTTTTTTGCTTTTCTTGTATCCTTACTTTCTGCAGTTGGTTTTCGACCGACCTAATACAGCGTAATTGAAGAGGCAGTAGTCTATTGCCCGTAATGCCACATTAAGCAGTTTTACACTAAAATAAGGACACATATTGTCAAACAGATATTATGGACTGAATTAGGACGAATATTCTCAAGTTTAACACCTTATACAACCAACTACCACAGATAATTATTTTTTTATAGTTGGTTAGATTGTGGAGCAATATAACTTTTGTGTAGTGATATTTCCGAGAGATATGAGAACATAACCCAAATATCGAAAGGTGACGGGGTTACTTTGTGACACGTTGACACCGTCACAAAATAACCCACAGAGTCGACCCTCCTCCTTCAACCGCTCGATGTTATATGTGTCCGTCCTCTAAAATACCACTGAAGAGAAAGAAGTATTGCCTATCTGGAAAAAAAACTACCCGAAGGATCAGAATGTGCCGAAAGACGAATTTCCTCATCTTCTCAAAGGACTGATGACTGTCTTTGGCACCCGAAGTCTCTTTGATATCAAAGCTATAGATAAAGCTATCCAATATTTGTAATATGTATATATAACTGTGTATCAAGCTGTTGATAAGCGTTTTACTGTCTAACTTTGTGTCCAGTAATTTCTCCTCTTGGATTTTAAATCCAAAAAACAGATGTCACAAAGTAGCCCCACTCCGCGGAGTAACTTTGTGACACATTTTAACTTTAATTTCTCGATGGTAATTAAAGATCCGGGTCAGCGCACTATATTACTACGTAAGGAGAGGATGATTTACAATTGTTAAAATGTTGATACAATAAAATACGTAATGAAAGGATGTTTTGCAAATATTTTGCAATTGTTCGCTTTGGGCTGCTTTTAAAACTGATCTGCTGGCACAGGAAAAAAACTTAAAATCAGTCACGAAGTAGACTTAGTAGTTAAAGAAGTAGTTAAAATCAGTCCGGTGCGATATCTTACTGTATATTAAATGCAATAAACTATTCATTTTATTTTAATGTTTATATAACGTTTAAGTCGACATTTTAATATAAACTGGGGCGTCTTACGGTCCGAAAAATGCGATACGCTTATTTTTTCCCTTTGTATTCTTTACACGGGGAAATTATTTTCATTATACCCATGTCCAGGTGGTGCATCAGCTGACTTCGAAAATCTTCAATCCCAGTGTTCATTTTTAAGGAGTGCTTGTCATCGTATTTTTCTAACCTCAGTTTAACAAAACTATTTTTAAAGTCTGTTTTCTGCAATTAAAAAATATATGTTTTTGATGCAATAAGAACTTTTATTTTAAATTAATTTTAATTTTATTTAATATTTTAACTAGCTGAATACCCGTCTTCGCTACGGAGTACATTCAAATTAAATACAATGGTCAATGTATCGAATTATAGAATTAATGGCTATATATATACACACACATTATATATATATATTTTTATAGACAAAATAATGTAGAGGAAAATATTCAAATTAAATGCAACGTTCAATATATGCAATTAATTTGTATGTTTAATATCCATAAAGCATACTAATTTGAATTAAATTATTAAAAAATTTCCATCTTAATTAGTCTAATGGTTAAATTTGATATTTTACCGTATTTTAATTTTTTTTCAATTTCTTTCGTTGTTAGGCACGTGACGAAAAATTAATTTAAAGTATCACAAGAAGAAAAGAAACCACGTAATCAACATTTAATAAATTAAATTCTAAAAATTAGCCTTCAAAAATTCACCAAAAATTAGAAAATGGAGATAAAAATTTGAAAGAGATTTCATTTTAAAGGAATTTTATGATCTTTCTAGTGATATAAATATTATAACCCTCAGTTTATTATTCTAAATGCAAATTTTAAAGAATGTTACAAAACAGCTTGAGAATTTAATTGATAAAAATCTAAGCAGAATTTTTCAAAAATCTTTCTTAGTGCAGCCCTACACCATAAAAAGAACCGCCATGCAAAATTTCAGCCCTTTAGGTCCAGCGGTTTGGTCTGTGCGATATCTGTCAGTCGGTCAGTCAGTTACGGAACTGTTTTATATACTCGTATACATCTAATTCTGTTTTTACACGTTAGATACGTTCCTGAAGAATACGTGCAAAAAAAACGTGTAAAAGAAGACATTGTATCTATGGAAGAAAAGAAGATTAGTTCCGGATCTAAAAAATCTGTGAAAATAATTTAAAAACCATATGAAAATATTCATTTTAAACTTATTATTTTATTCTAACAAAATACACATGCAATAACATGTAATGAAAATTTAAAATATTCTGCATGAACAAAAAAAAATTGTTTTACACATAAAATATTTTTATTCATTTTCACTTTCTGACAATAAACAGCGCATACGTTTGCGCACGACTGGAATAACATTTCGCAGTTGTAAATATACGTAAATAAGTTATGTGATAGAATAAAAGAAGAAAATGTGACCCGGACTGAATTTCTAAATCAAAACTGAACATGGATACACTATCGTCAAAAGTAATACGCCACTAATAAAATTTTGTTTTCTTAGAATTTAGGCAAAAAAAAATGAGAAATTGGATTGGACCGCTCGTGTTAAATCAAAATGATTCGTGTAAAAAGAAAATGAAAATTTATTTTGAATTCGTGTTAAATCAAAATGACTCGTGTAAAAAGGAAATGAAAATTTATTTTGAATTCGTGTTAAATCAAAATGACTCGTGTAAAAAGAAAATGAAAATTTATTTTGAATTCGTGTTAAATCAAAATGACTCGTGTAAAAAGGAAATGAAAATTTATTTTGAATTCGTGTTAAATCAAAATGACTCGTGTAAAAAGAAAATGAAAATTTATTTTGAATTCGTGTTAAATCAAAATGACTCGTGTAAAAAGAAAATGAAAATTTATTTTGAATTCGTGTTAAATCAAAATGACTCGTGTAAAAAGAAAATGAAAATTTATTTTGAATTCGTGTTAAATCAAATTCGAGTAAAAAAAGTTCGTGCAAACACAGAATTAGGTATATAGATTTTAATTTTGCTGTGACAAACATCAGCAATGCCCTGAACAATACAAAAATTTAAAACTTTAAAAACCACGTGAATATTATTTAAACGTGTACAATAATGAGAAAAAGAAGGATTAATAAAATATCAACATTTTTTTATTAGAAAAATACTGAGGGGTAAAATTTCTTGTTGCTTAATCAAGACCAAAGATCTGCGACATCAGCTGTGGCCCCGTCCCCGTCTGCTTCACGTGAAAACTCTCGTCCGTGTTTACCCTAGCTAGATGAAGCCCTATTAAACTCCGTTTGCTCGCTAGAGTCAACGATCTCCACATCATTTGTGACAGCAAACAATTGTTGCCTTCCAATTCCCATTCGGTATATCCCTTTCCATTATTGACAGAAAACAAGAGAAAATGACAAAAAAATGTGCATTCATTTGGTGCGTCCAGACGTGGTGCAATTGTCTGGGCCAAATGAAAGCCGGGCAACGCAAGTTAAATTGGCAGGAAAGCAATCAAGCGCATTCAATGAATGAAAATCTCAGACAATTGTCGAAATAATACTTTTACACACGGGCATTGTGTCGGAATGAGAGTGATTCGCTTCATGAAGAATAATAAGCCCTTCTGAAACGACACACGAGTTCCACGAGAGGCGGGATACTTTGTGGATTTCAATGGAGCTTTTGAAAGTAAGGAGAATGGGTTAATAGGGAAGTTGATTTTTGCGTGTTACTTTCCCCCAACTTATTTGTGCGACCGGAGACGGACAAAGACAGAGAATGAATTTTAAGCAAGTTTGCGGGAAATTCCTTTAGATTTTTCTACGCAATGGCTTAAATGGCAAGCGTAGAATAAGCACACTGGACATTTTAGAATGAAAAAAACACTGTTGTTAGAAAATATATATAAATACGTGGGAAAGTTTGGATGAAAAATAAATCTCAACTCAATATTTCATGACGAAACTCGGTATAAATCATTTGGCTACAGAGGAAAATTTTATGAATGTAACGAAATATGCATAGATACGTACAAGATGTGGCCATTAATGTCCGGACTGATCTAATAACTCTAGAAAATATTACATAAAATGCATACCCATTTAATATGTTTCGGAAAATATGGGTATATATGTTATAAAAAATACATACCCATTGAATATATTTCGTTTTTCAGTAACTTCCACGTGCCGAAAAGCACTTCTGTGCTTGGCTGTACTGAGGCTGTTCACACATTTTTTAGACAATGTATATTGTATTCACAAAACTAAATTACATAAAATTCTTGTGTCTTAAATGTTCTATTTGACATCCCTTATTCTGAAGTATCTTTCGACACCGCAATTTCCAGGATAATAATGCCTTTTGAAGTGTCAGAAGAGGTATTCTATCCCATTCCTCTTGAACAGCTTTCCAGAGTCCTGTAAGGGTTTTGGGACGACGTTTGGATAATGCAGACTTTAAAAGTCCGAAAGCTCAAAAATCCATACGTGATACATCGGGAGATTTAGTAGGGATATCAGTGAAGGGTATGGCCTTGATACCAGTTTTTTTGTTCCTTTTCTTTTAGGAAATTTACAGGGGATTTTGATATGTGACTGCTAGCTTTGTCCTGATGGAGTGTCACAGATTGATGGCACTGTGGGTAAAGCGATGGTATTCCATTCAGAAAAATTGGCGATAAAATATGTTTCTGATAGTATTTGGAGTTAATCTTGACATTTTTTCCCACTCTCTTTATTTTTAACTTGCCATTATAAGAAAAACCAGCAACAATCATGAATCCCTTAGAAAAACTTTCTTTTGATTCTTTGAACCATGTACTTACATTCTTTTTCTCCCCTTTTATGATAATAAATGGCTCTTTTTTTGTTGCAATCATTTAAATACACCCATGATTCATCTATTGTGACAATTGTTTTCCATTTTTCTTTGGATAAGTGTTTCTCATATAGAATTCAGCAGCGAGTCCTGCGTTAAGCGATATGATTTGGAAGAAGACGATGCACATTGCGTTTTTTCGCTTTCTTAAGATTTAAATCAACGTTTATCATTTTGTTTACAGTGGACACCGAGCATTTTCATGCTTTTGCAACTGTCCTTTGACTTGGGGGATTTTCTTTTAACATTAAACAACGTACCTTTGCAATATTAGAAGATGTCCATTTTTTCCTTGGATACTTGTTTGGAATTTTTGTCCCCCTTGAGGATCCAATTTGACGTTTTTTTCCTTTCTTGTTGACGATATTATCTATCGACGCTTTAGATATCACAAAACCATGACTCTCACATCGTTTTTGGATAACGGAGTATGCATATTTCTCTTCGGAAAGAGCATAAATGTAGCCTTCGAACCACTGCTTTGTTAAAAGCGCCATTTTGAATAAAAACAATACTTTCAAGCCGCAGACGATAATTTTGACTTTTAAAAACATAGTACAATTGCAATTATTTCTTTTGCAGCAAATGATTTTTTTATTACCGCTTACCAAAATCGCCTTAAGAAATGTGCGAACAGCCTCTGTATAAGTTTCGGAAACAACTTTTAAAGTCCTCTTTCGGAATGCGCTTTAATGTGGACGTCACCGTTTACTTGATGGCTTCGACATCCTCAAATCTTGTTCCCTTCAGCGAATTGGGCCAGCAAGAGGTTGTGGAGGTGCAACATCCTCCATACTCTCCAAACTCAGCACCGGCAGCCTTTTTCTTGTTTCCAAAATTGAAATATTTTCAAGAGGGGAACATGATTTGAGGATGTCGAAGCCTTCAAGGAAACGGTGGCGTCCGCATTAATGAGCATTCCGGAAGAGGACTTTAAAAGTTGTTTCTGAAACTTTATCAGCCGAGCACATAAGTGCATTATGGCAGGTGGGAGTTACTTCGAAACATATTAAATGGGTGTGTGTTTCATGTAATATTTTCTGGAGCTAATAGATCAGTCCTGTAAATTAATTGCCACACCTTGTATATAATATAGGTAGGGTATATATTATATACCCTGAAGTGCGAGAATATCTGGGGTAAAGGATCACTTTCGGAACACGTAGCAATGCTCACTTTCTCGTAAAGCAGCAGCTTATGTAGATCGACAAGCATTTGTGATTACTTTAAAAGCTAACTGAGCTGTGAGCGTGGCAGGCGATTGTCATTTAAAGGGAATTTCAAACACGTATGGTAGTTCGTGCTCTTACGAAGGGTCGTGACATTTCGGAGATACATTTAAAGTTTAGGTTTTCACCTTCCACCATTTCAAGGAAGTACCTCGAATACAAGAATTCCGGTAAATCATCCGGTCTACTGCAAATGTGTGGCCGTCGAAATACTCCAGAGGATCGTGATCGGCAGCGATTGTCGACGATCATATCAAGCGAAAAGAATGCAATATTGGCGCAAAAAAACATCGCAATTCAATTGTGGGGCCTCTACTAATATCAGCGGAAGGACTGTACAACGATCACTGCATGATATCGGCTTTAATAGTCGATCCCCCACGACTGAGATAGGTATCCTTGTTTTACTGGTACATCAGTATATATATATATATATATATATATATACACTGCTGGCCACTGAAAATGCAACACCCTGAAGGAAACATGCAAATAACATGAAATTTACAACATGCATTAGCGGAGGTGAGATATGCAAATGATTAGAATTTCAGAGCAGACGCACATCACGCGCGCCTGTGGCGCCCTTCAAAGCGCTATTTAAGGCTTGGAGATTTTGATGATTTCAAGTTCGGCAATTTTGTTTTTCTTGTGTTTTTTTTAAAAAACGATCAATTATGCCTCGTCGAAAACAGCGATCATCTTTTGATCAAGTATCCGAGTTCGACAGAGGAAGGATAGTGGCCTACCGAGATTGTGGATTATCTTTCAGGGAAATCGGTAGTCGTGTTGGACGAAACCAAGCAACTGTAATGCGGATATGTGATCGTTGGATGCAGGAGGGTACGACGGACCGGCGTGTTCGATCGCATCCACCTCAGCGCACCACTTCACGTGATGACAGGCAAATTGTACGCATGGCAGTGACGGATCGTTCAGTCACATCACGAACCATAGCACAGCACATGCAGTCTGTAAAGCATCATCCAGTGTCTGCACGTACCATTCGATGCCGTTTACAGCAGAGTGGTCTGTCCGCAAGACGTCCATTGCTTTGTCTACCCTTGACGCAGAACCACAGACGTCTCCGCTGCCAATGGTGCGATGACAGAAGGATGTGGACAGCAGAATGGAATGTAATTGTCTTTACTGACGAGTTACGCTTCTGTCTGTAACACCACGATGGTCCCATTCGAGTCTGGAGACACCGTGAAGAGAGGATGCTGAACAGCTGCGTTATGCACCGCCACACTGGTCCTGCACCGGGTATTATGGTATGGGGCGGTATTGGATATCACTCTCGCACACCTCTAGTACGCATTGCCGGTACTTTAAACAGCCAGCGCTACATCTCCGAGGTGTTGGAGCCAGTTGTCCTTCCTTACCTTCAGGGCTTGCCCACAGCCATATTTCAACAGGATAATGCGCGACCACATGTGGCACGTATTGTCCAACGGTTCTTCGTCAATCGCCAGATTGAATTGCTTGGCCGCCTCGCTCTCCGGATCTTTCGCCGATAGAAAACATGTGGTCCATGGTTGCTCTACGATTGACCCAGATTCCATCCCCAGCTGCCACAGCAGATCAACTTTGGCAACGTGTGGAAGCTGCTTGATCTGCTGTACCCCAAGAACTCATCCAAAGTCTCTTTGAACCAATGCCGAGGCGTGTGGCACAGGTGATCTCCAACAATGGCAGCTACTCTGGCTACTGATTTTATAGGAACCACACTTCACAGAAGTCTATAAATTTAATCATTTGATACTTGGTCAACATGTTATCTACAAAATAAATTTTGTTGTGATATCTCTTGTCTTTCTTGGTGTTGCAATTTGGGTGGCCAGCAGTGTATGTATATATATATATATATATATATATATATATATATATATATATATATATATATATATATATATACACACATACATACATACATATATATACATACATACATACAAACAAACACACACACACATATACATTCACACACACATACATACACATACACACATATACATTCACACACACACACGCACACATATACATACATACACACACAAACACACATATATATATATATATATATATATATATATATATATATATATATATATATTGTGTGCGATGACATTAATCTGAGTATGTGTTTATAGGGGTAATTGTAAAGGATTTTAATGATTGTCAAGTATTTTCTTACGTGCTTTTATTAGAAAAACTTTTATTGAAAAAAAAATACGTGTCTTCTAGAATTAATTTTGTGTTAATAATTTTTATGCGTATTACGCGCGGTTTCTGGTTATTTCTTCCTATTAAACACTATGTCTTAATTTTCCCAAGGATTTTAACATATGCGAAAACGCAAACAGGAAATTCTTAATATCCGCTATAAAAACAAAAGGTGACCACTTGTTTCAAACTTATCAACATTTCATCATCAGGCCTAGTATTGTGATTTAGTGGTATTGTCGCGTTGGACAATATGCATTCGAGAATCATCAAACTCTTTGATATAAACAGGTGAGACAACAGAAATCACCCCCCCCCCCCAAAAAAAAAAAAAAAAAATAAGGTAGTAGGAGGAGGAATGCTTGAAAGAGGAACAGAGTTGTGAAATTTTATTCCCACCAGCTGACACAAGGAGCACATCTATTAATATAGTTCACATATACAGAAGGAAATTTGTGAAAAAAATCAACAGGTGTGTGTATTTATTTTACATTATAGAAACATGTTCAAAACCTTATATTTTTAATACGGATGTTAAAAATCCTCATGAACCTGTTTCCATGAGAAGTTAAAGTACATTCTTTTATAAGTAAAGTTAAGCACTGAGGCTTGTCTAGTAAGTAAAAAAATTGAGGATAATACTACACAGACAACATAAATATTTAATGACAAATCCTTCGGTATTTTTAGAATTACTAAAGAATTTAAGGTTATTTTGGCTTTTAATTTTTTCTTTTTTTGCATGATGGTAGTCATTAATGGATTCGGGAAAAAATGCACAGTATCAACGTCTGCTTCTTAAAAGTTATTTGACCGTAAAATAGAACATCCGCTAGTTTGTTTTGGGTGAGTCCCAAGTTAAAATATATTGTTGGATAGGGAAATTGTTTTTAAATTTTGTTTTATTTTAAGCATGGAAAACAAAATAGAGTTATATGCGTAAAACATAATTTTAGCATCACGATTGCTAGAAATTTTTTTTTAACTCGTGGATATATACTCATTAATTTAGTGAAACTAAAAGAATTCAGTTTTGTAGATCACAATTCATACTTGACCTGGCAATCGCAAAGCGTCAACTATAAATGGCGTACTCCTTAACCCTTTGAGGGGCGCCGTTTGCACAGTGCAATCGCCTAAATCTAGTCTTTTTTTCACTTGCATTCAATGTATTCCAGTTAAATGAGTAGAAAAATGGTTAGTACTGCCATCTGTTATCAGTTTAAAGAAGTAAAAACATTATGCAATCTTAAACTGGAAAAAATTTAAGATTCTCTAGGTTAAAAAAAATCGGGAAAAAAATCTGCATCGTACAAGCGCCCCTGAAAGGGTTAAGGCTGCTGTGTACTAACCCTACTGGATTCGCTCACTCCAGTGTTAATCTAAGGACGAACATGTGTCCAAGGATTGCCGAATTCGATTGAAAGATATTTTCCTAAAATTGTACTCCGTAATAGAGAAAGAAATTTTATATCTTGGGACAAGTTTCGTTTTTCAAAAAAAAAAGAGCAAATAATATTTTTAAATTTAAATTATTCGGAGGAAAATATGGTATAGTGTGTTTTAAACGCTCCTAAATTCCTTTGGAGGACGAAATGTATATAATAAATCCTGTTGCAAGGTGCAAAAAAATTCAGAATATCTGAAAGTACCCTTTTTAATAGATTATCAGCATTTTTGTAGCTGTGAATGGTAGACACATTTTCTCCGTATGTTAACATTGAGGTGAGCGAATCCAATAGGTTTAGTACACGGCAACCAACCCTAAGGGGATGGGGGACATTACAAAGCATTTTTGAAATTTTTACCTCAGAGATGTGAAATTTTGCATATCTATTCATTTGAATATAACCATATCAAACACCTTATAAAATTTTATAAAGATTTAAATGTGTTTATATATTTTAAAAATTGAAACTTTTATTATGTTTTTAAAATGCTCCTTGTTATCCAATTTTTAACTTTTCCCCTTAATTTTGCATTTATATTGCTGATAAATTCAATTTGAACAGAGTTATGTATTACTTTGTGCTTTCGTTGAATAGTTAATTTTTATTTAATATTTTTATGCTTGTACTCTGAATTTTCGGGAAATTGTTGTACTCTTCTACACTATCAAAGTTAAACTTTGATACTCTGAATGATGACGAAACATTAAATGGATACATAACTTTATTTTTATGCATTAGAGGAATCTATATTATAAATTTTATAAAATTTCGCCAAAACGTATGATGCAAGGAGCATTTCAAAGACTTGAAAATATGGAATTTACGCATTTTGAGAAAAATCCATTAAAGATATTTTTCCCCTCCCTTTAATGCTTACATTTCTGGAGCCACCAAGTTTTAATTTTAATTTTAATTACATATTTTAAATGCATTTTATTCCAATATTTACACAATTTTAAAATATTAATACCTCCCCCCCCCAAAAAAAAAAAAAAAATCCAATTTTTGTTCGATTTATGGTAATTTGAAAGTCTACCATCCCTTCAAGACGGTATTTTCCGTGGAGACCTCACAGATCAATCCCAGTCCTATAGAGATTCTCCGCTCTGTGTTTTTCTAGTCAATTTTTAACGGTTTAGGTAATAGACATCAACAATTTAATGCCCTATAAAAAATTAAGTAATGAAAATTAAATATTTTTAAATTCTCTTCGTTCTTCATTTTTTATAGACCGACCTTCAAATGTTAAAAACAGAAGTCAAAAATACTTGTTTATTAATCACGGATTGGAGAAACAACGAGAGGGATATACGGCGTAGACTAACAAGGGAATTGAAGATCTGCAATGTGAACTGATACGCGGCTTTGAATTGGAAAAAAAGGGTTAGGCTCGTTTAGGTGGTATTGTTTTTAAAGCTTAGTTTCAGTTTTGATTTTTTTTTTTCTAAGGGACGAAAAATGGAAATTGAACTGAGGATTTGCTTCGTCCGATATCGTATGCCCTCTCACCTTTTACTTACAACAGAGTCCGATGGTACCACGCGGATTTTGGATGTGTGCCAATGGAGGCAGTAAACACGTGGTCGGACTGTAGCGGTATTTTGGTTTGCTTTTATTCTATTTTTTTAAGTTAGAATTAAGAATCATATGATCCTCTCACCTTCTACTTTACGGCTTTAAATGTTGCAACAACTGCCTTACAAGGAAAAATGATTTTATTTTGACTTGGAATAAGTTATCTCATACTGGATCCAACTGAATAATTTTTTTTATAGCATCCTTGCATATTGAGGTATCTGACTATGTTCGAAGTGTGGTGACGAAAAGTAGATGATGGGGTAATTAATCTTTAATAATAATTAACTAATTGCTAATCAAGATAAATCCTTACACTTCATTTACTTTACTAACAGTTAATATCTAGCTTCAATTACATTTAAGTTCTTCATTTGCCATTAGTGGTTAGTACATTAAGTTAGATGGAAAGCTTGCGTTGTATTTTATTTTAATGCAATAACCCGCAAATATAATTAATTAAAGTTTACCCTAGGTTCGACTTACTGTTGCATCACTGTGGTGATTTATGAGCCACAAGGAAAAATGAAATTAAATCTAATAAGATTACTTATCTATAGTTGAATCACACCTAAAAATAGAATTACTTCACCTAAAAGAAAACTCAAGGAAATCAAATCTGTTGAAATAAAAAAAAACTAAGGCTAGAAATTAGAAAATAACTCAAAGGTAAAGACCGACATGACAAGTTAAACATTAACATAACACATTTATTCATTTCGATCTCCTTCACATTATTACACTATACCTTAACAAAAATGATTAACCACCTGATGATCCCAACATCTCCTCCCAATAAACTCATATTAATCACAAAAACATCTGAATATTTGCAATACAATTTTCTATTAATATAACCTTTAATATCATGGGGGATGGTGAAAAACAAACGTTTAAATGAAAAGTGATTAAAGTAAAAAAAAATCAAAAGAAAACTAAAGAATAATTCAATAATAAAAAGGGGAATTTAAAAACATATTACCAAATTAAATGCAGCAGAACTCTAAAAAAAACTATAATTTTACGGTCATGAGGGGAGTTTTAACGCCATTTTCTAAATGGTGCATGACGCCAAGACATGAACGTCGTCGGACCCTTCCGTTCAGCGATCATCATGGATCTGGGGTCAGCTCCTAGGTTCTTCGCTCGCCTCTCTCATGTTTCGTACCCTCCGCCCCCGAGTTGACGCTACTTTTTTTTTCACCTTGGACTCCACGAGGAAGTAGTTCCTATCTGTGCCGT
Source organism: Dolomedes plantarius (assembly GCA_907164885.2). Lineage (NCBI taxonomy): Eukaryota > Metazoa > Arthropoda > Arachnida > Araneae > Dolomedidae > Dolomedes > Dolomedes plantarius. The sequence goes on from OU015496.1 coordinate 108,006,703, forward strand.
CAATCTCGGACGAGGAAAATGTTGAAATTCTGCAATCCTCCACTCATCGTTGATTATTTTTTCTTCTATTTCACATAATCATTGTTGGTTGCTTATTTCCTCCATGAAAACTTACAGGGCATCTACGAATCGCTGTATTCAACCGCGGAGGAAATGCTCTGTATCTGCTACACTCATCAACATTCCAACCATCGTTCCAACGTTAGGGGAAAGTGTCCACGACCATGTCTCGGTTTACAAACAATTGACAAAAAGAACAATTCTCAAAAGGAAGGATTAACTTTAAAAGAAAAAGGCACACTATAATTTTGCATTCATTCATTAATTAAAAACCCAAAAATTCACCAGCCAAAAAATACGAACCAGCCACCTTACAATTATTATAAATTAGATTAATTAAATAATAAAAATTTGAACAATGATGCAAAACCTGTGACGATCTCCCTCAATTTAATTTTTCATAATGTCAAAACATTTCGAGAAATTTGCGCACTATTCTCCAAATGCGATGACATTAATCAAATAAATGAATATTTGATCACCACAAGTTTAACCATCAAGTATATTTAGCAGAGGCTTAATAAATTGATTAAAAACAAAGCACAACCATTACTAAAATTTAATTACTTTAAAACCCGAGATTAAACTAAACGTTAATTATTTATAAACTATTAAGTATCATCACAACAGAAGCAGTTTTTTGTTTTGTTCTTTAAACTGCACTTGCAAAAATTTCTGTTTTATTTTTCGGAAGAATACAGCCCCAAACTACGAAAATGAGGGGAAAAAACCATAACTATGCAACTTTTGACAAAATTGAGGATCTCCCCAAAATTGAGGTCGAAAATGAGCAAACTTTCATATAAACTGTTCTAACTCTACAAAAAAAGTTATGCTAATATAATTAATTTATTTTTGTCATATGTATGTAAGACACTAGTAACTGCAATGAACTAATAGGTAATCGATATTTTGAAATCTTAAAGAAATACAGACCATTATATGCCATTATATGTAAAATTTCAGTTATTTCTCATTAAAATATTTATAAATGCAACTATAAATCAGCAAATGATATACCTAGAGCCAAATCTGTATTTCAATACATTTTTAGCATGGTGAAAAACCTACCTGAAAAATTTCATAGACATATTATGATTATATTTTGAGTTATCCCAATAGTCATTTACATTTTGGGTGAAAAACGAGTTCATCAGAAATCACGTTTTCACTTGTATTGAAATTGACAGCTTTTGTTCTCTTCTTTCAATCACTCTAATTTTATTTCTAATGATTGTACAAAAAAAAATAAAAGCAGATTTAAAAATAGAAATTTACAATCTTTTAACAAAAAAAAAAGGAATAAAACCATTTTCGGAATTTTTCATCAAAATCACCATTTTAAATTTAGTTGGGATACCTTAAGTTACAATTTGTAAAATAAATATAAAAAGAAGTTATACCAGAATGTATTCTCACTGAATGAATGTTAAAATATATATTAAAATCATCAGCATTTCAAGATTTTTTTTCATTATGCAAACAATCTTAAAGATAATTACAACATATATAAACTTAATTTTTGCATTAAAATGGACTTGAAAATGTTGTTTGAAGCAAGGTTGGCTGACTATTCTATAGCAGTGCTTCTTAAACTGTGGTTCGTGACCCCATATTGGGTCGCGTAACAGAATTTTGGGGTCACTAAAACTTTGGCGTGTTCGCGGTCCCTTAAACACGACATGTCCCTACAGAATCTTCAATACTGGTAAGCAAAAATAATTGCGAAAACCATTTTGGTTTAAATTATTCAATTAAAATCAGAAATTACATCATGGGTACATAACAGAGAGATGAGCCGATCTTTCTTCGCTTTAATTTCTATGATTTTTTCTCAGTTAATGTTTTAGTTGTATATTTATTTTATGTATCTACGTTATATTTGTACATTTATTTTTATGTATATACCCGGGGTCGCGCAAAATTTTCTCGGGATAAAATGGGTGAAACTCTGCTCTATTTCAAAGGCCAATCTTTTAGGATTCTAAAACTCTTACTTTTCTTCGTATGATAATTTGATGAAAATTCATCGCGAATTTAATAAACCGATAGAGAAATTAAAAGACCAGAAGTAAATAGTCTTTAAATACATTTTCTAGAAACCTGATTTTTCAGTTACTTTTGTAAACGAGAAAGCTAATCATTTAAAAAATTTTCAATATATTTCGATGAAATTTTGCAATAGTGTTCTACATATTACTAACCATATTTTAGCCTAAAAGGTAAGCCATATGTGTTAATTTAATCACTCTACAGGGCTCTGCAGTTAGAAAAAGATAATATAAAAAAATCAGTGTTTTTTTCACTTTTTTGGTATATTTTAGTGATCTTTGGAAATATTGTAAATCTTTTACTTCAGAACACAGGCAAGTGTCACAGTAGTGTATAGCAGTTCTCGCCAACCTTTTTCAGTTAGCGATCGACTTTTCTATAATTTTTTATCCGGCGATCGACTAGTTCTCACTTTTTAAATGGAAAATGAGCTGCTTATCCCTAACATAGTCCATATATTTATGAAATTATGGCTCGAGATCGACTATAATAATGTCGAAGATCGACCGGTTGGCCACCTCTGGTGTATAGTATAGAGCAAATTAAAATATATTGAGTTGAAGGGCGTGTAGGGTCTCTGGCACAAGCACTAAACTGTACTAAAATATTATACAAAATTCGCTCTATTTTAAAATGGTATGAAATTTCTACCAGAATGATAAGTTTCATGATTTCATAAGTTTTCATGATTTCATATCACATTTGAACTAAAAATATATATATTTAATCAGAACCGTATATATTTGGAAAAAAAGTGCTCCGATACCGTTGGCAGGTACTTTAAGTTAGCCATATCTACAAATACTGAAAAAAAAGAGTTATTTTTCAATAAATTTGACGTTACGAATGCTAATCCGTTGTTCAGAAGAATGGAAAGTAAAATCCGGTAACTGAATAATGTTGTGTCATTCCTTCCTTACATTCCCTGCGCAGTTCCTGAGAAAAGAAATACAGTCAAGCATGTTCGGAACATAAAAATATTACTAAGGCAAAAGAAAATCTGTTTTTTTCCCTCGTCTGAAGTCGTGAAAAAGAAAATTGAATTTTGCCAGCAAATGGATTTTTAAGCGATTTTAGAATCTTGAAAGAGTACTTTTAAATAACCTTTTGCATAAAAGATTTTATTTTAGATAAAAAAAAATCTATATATAGGTCGACATTCAACAACAGTATAATTCAATGCTATAATGGCAATCGCTCAAGAAATGTATTGTGCGTACAGTCGTACACACAATATATGATACATGGTGCAAACGTTTCTATGGTGGTTGCTAGAGTTGGACCTAACGAGTACAGTGGGGAGGTTTGTCAACAATACATTCCTTGGTTGAATACTGCTATGCATATACAATAAAACCTCGTTTATCCGGACTAACTGGGACCATAGGCAATCCGGACAATCAAAAATCTGGATAATCCGGGAAATAAGCAAAACAAAATCCTTAACTAAGCAGACTTACCATTTATTACGATAAAAAACTGTTTTGTAACACAATTACATAGTAGTGTTAACAAGACATTAAAAAATATAAAATTCCCTTTTCACATCATTTCTTAACAAAGAATTGATTAAATCTAGTAAAACTTATTTAAACTCAACAAGAAGCATTTTATTACCGTAATTTATTGGACAATCTATGCAGGAACTGTACATTGAATCGAACTAAAAAACGAATATTTGGCGTATTTGTAGTTACGTTCTTGCTATCATAGTTAAAAAATCATTATCTCTTTTGAACATTAAATATAAATAAAGTCTGCAAATCTGATCCGGATTATCCGGAAATCCGGATAAACGAAGGCCGTATAACGAGGTTTTACTGTACTTAAACTTTAGTTTATCGAAAAGAAAAATTACTTTTTGAATAGAAAGTTTTTGATTGTTTCAACTTCATCGCAAACAAGACACATTCCAGATTTTGAATCTTAAATCTTTTAAAAACAAAAATTTCTAAATTTTAAGTATTCTTCATGAATAAAAAAATCCGTACATGAGAGGGGAAAAAAATCGTTAAGAAAGGGTAATGATTCACGTGCAATTTACTAGTACCCGAACTTTCCAAAAAGGTTCATAGATTTGATATATTAAAGTATCATTTTGTAGAATAAGTTGTTTAGTTAACAATATGTTTCTACAGATGCAAAATTAGAACACTTAAACATTTTCCATTTTAAACTGCGTATTTAAATATTTATTCTTCTCCGGGAAAGTTTTAGTGTAAAAAAACAGCTAATTGTTCCCACTACATTTTGGTCCGCATCTGATCAAATTTAATTAAACTGAAAACGATTAGGTTCGAAAACGCACACATCAGGCGGTTTTTATCTAAAAATACAAAACTACTTTTAAAAAAGGACTTTTAAGCGATCTCTGACGCTACCTGGTGTCAAGAAAAATATTCAGTGCGTCCATTTTCGGTTATCCTTCTTGGTAAGAGAGCTTGTGATCGTCAATTTTCCTTTGAAAACTTGGAACAATTTTTATAGTATTACTTTAAATCTTTTTTTTCTCGAAATTATAGAGTTTAAGAGAAAATCGGATTTGTCGGTTATCCTTTGAAGCTAGCGATTTCGTCTTATTCATTCATTAAATTTCCCCTTTTCTTTATTTTAGAGGGAAAAATCTGCAATGCTCCCCGTTTTTTTTCTAAGTCAACTCGTTTTTACTTCCATGCTTTACAGAATCACGGAAAAATTCTGAAATCGTGACAAAACTAGATTAGTATTTTTCGGAAAAAAAGGAAAGTGTTTCACGTCCTAAAGGAGAGTAAATTGATTAGATTAAAATCTCGCGCCCGCTTTCGAGCTTGAAACGTACGAACACTTTCAGCTATGTCCAAGAATTTACTACCAAGAAATTTTGCTCAACACAAACAAAATGCATTTTTGGAGACTGCCAACTCTCCCCCCTTTACGTTTAAAAAATTAGTATAGTGAATACGATTTTTACCCTGTTCAGTTCCTTGTAAATCTATAATTCCATATCATTCTCGTAATAAGAACTGGAAATTATTTTTTGCCGTTATCAAAGGCTTTAGTTATGGATACCAATTGATTATGATGATAATTCGCATAAGAAGTTTGTATGTTCATTGAGGATCCGTGGTAGCCGTGTGGTAACGTGTTAAGTGTGGAACAAGGGGTGGCCGGTTCGAATCCCGATGAACGCGATTCAACACATTCGTGTTTAGGCCGGATATGGGCTCGTTAAATCTGTATACTAGAAAGTACTATGAGGTCAGGAGAAGATACGATCCCCCATAAGTCGACCATGATGTCTTCCTGGAGAAGTGCACCACATTGGCAAACAACAATATGTTTATTAAAAAATATTAATAATCGGGATCTAGCAAAACTATAGCACAGTATTTTTTATGCACTTCATGTAAAGAAAGTAACATTATTACAAGGTAAAAATCCCTGCCAAAATTATCCAATAATATTTGCTAGGTTTTGGGATGAAATAATATTATAAATAATTACAAGATAAAAAGAACTTTTTATATACCATGTTTTTAAATTTTCTGTTGAATCATATAAACCTGACAATTCTATGTATTAATAAATACTTTTTAAAGGATTTTTTCATGAATTATCCCATCAACTTGAAAGAAAATGAAGTTTATTGGAAGTTAACTTGCGTTTAATTTTCCGTTCCCGTCCCGGTCGATAGATGGCTGCACCAGTCTACAAAATAAAATTAACTGAAAAAGAATTCAATTGTGCTTAAAGATGGCTAAAAGTATTAAAATAATGCATTGGCATCGTGTTCTGAGCTATTCTAAAAGTTTCAAATGTCTAGCTAGTCGGGAAGTGAGTTAAAATTCGATTGCAAGATTTGTACTGGACAAACACACACACACAAACAAACAAGAAAGCAAGTTAATAAAACTATGGTAATTAGAAAGTATTCGTAAGAATCAGTTTGAAGAAGTCTAAAATATAAATGAGACTTTAAATAATAATAATAATAATAATAATAATATTAATATTATTATTAATAATAATAATAATAATAATAATAATATTAATATTATTATTATTATTAATAATATTAATATTATTAATAATAATAATAATAATAATAATAATATTATTATTATTAATAATAATAATAATAATAATAATAATAATAATAATAATAATAAACAGGATATTTGGAATATGCCAGGATAATTGTAAAAAGGTACATAATTTGATAAGAGTTTGTCATAATGTTTAGTTTTGAATTTGCCTCTTGTAGCATTTTGTTTTGCGCCTGCTACTCGCATGAACGAGAAAACTGAAGTACAGTGATATTATAAATAACTTTTAGCACGAGAAAGAATAGCGCAACACATAACACCTTTCTCACTCCTCAGTTACTATTACCAGTATGATATTACAATGAGGGCATGGGGTAAACAATTAAATGTTAAAATCCTTTCGATCCGGAATCTCCGATCAAATAACAGCAAAAATCATTCTCTATAAACTCTTGAAAACATTTTGCAACTCATTTTAGACTGGCATCCTGTTATGTTTTGTTCCACTAGTTGGGAACCTGTGAATGAGAAAAATCCAGTGATTGGCCAGGAATGCCTCGAGATTTTTTTCCAGATAAACGCAAAAATATTAGTAGTGCCAATTTAAAATCTAATATATAAAAAAGGAATTGTTGTATATTTGCCTGAAATTGTAGAGAAATCCACAGTTTAGAAGCGACGATCGTGAAATTTTACATACAGGCGTCATGAAACACAGCGGAGGGAACTAAGAACTTCCGGAATCGAAATTAATTACCGTTAATTTTTAATTAATAAAAAACCCAAAAATTTTTTAAGGGTGAATCCAGAAAATGTGATGTCTTACATTTTCTGGATAAGCTATGAAGAAAATTTATCTACTATTTACAACTACATAAATGCCGATAAAGGCCCCTTAAGGATTTTTTATTAGCGTCTAAAACACACTACGTATACCAGATTTTCTCTCCAAATAATTTAAATTGACAAATATTATTTGAATTTTTTTTAAAAACGAAAAATGTCCCAAGATGTAAAATTTCTTTCTCTGTTACTGAGTACAATTTTTAAAAAAATAAATCTCTAAATCCACCTCAGCAATCCTTGGACAAATTTTCTCTATACGTTCAGGGGTGCACCCAGGATTTTTTTTTCTTGGGGGGGGGGCGAGATGAACGGATAAAAATATTTATATTGCATGGGGGAGGCCGAAATGAACAGATAACAGTATTTATAATGAAAAATCAATATTCATAATGCAATTTCTATTTTGGGGGGGAAGGGATCCATGCCCCCCCTGGGTGCGCCACTGCATAGGTTAACATGGCGGTGAGCGAATCCAATAGGGCTGTGAATTCTTAGGGCTGCACTATTTATATGCTGAGAATAAAAGGCTGAGTATATACGGGTAGTGGTTAAAAGCATCAAGCTGACACCCCAAGGGGTTCAAGTTTCGACCCTGCGACTGGGCAAGGTTGACTCTTGGGTGAATCGATAAAATGAGGACCGAGCATGCTTGGGAACTAAACTCTGGGGGTCTCACGTCAGGTTGACCACCTGACTGAGACATATGCTGTATGGCACCCCAAGCCCACGGTCTAGAAAACGGAGATGGGTACCGCCGGCCTTCGTTCACAGCGGACTGTTGCACCATGACTTTTTTTTCTTTTCTTTCTTTTTTTTAAAATGGCTACACTATAGCTACAGTATTAAAATATTTCTTTAGTGCAATCCTAAGAAACACATCTACACACCGAGGAAGAAACTTGAATTGTTATAAATAAAAAATATATCCACGTATTCTTTTGGATATTTTTATAATTACTGCTTTAAAATTATAATGTGGCAATAAGTTTAAAAAAAATTGCCCTGTCACCATAAAACGGGAAATAAAAACTGAAACACTCTTTTGACGTTAAGAACTTCAACCATTCCCTTAACGAAAAAATGTAGTAAGCTCATTTGTTTTCATTAGGAGAACGGAAGCCATTTTTATGTCATTTACTTTTTAACTTTCCTCTCCCGCGAAATTACTATGTCAAAGTGCAAAACAATTTTCTGTGTTTTTTCCCTTTTATTTTTTTAGTCTTTGTAGATCAACTTCAGCGGCGATCTTTTCAGCTTCACCCTTTCTTATATTTATAGAATCATAATTCTTTTGTCCCTTGATGGAAAGGCATTTTTAAGGGTTTTTTTCTTTCTTTTTCAACGTATTCATTCTTTGTGAACTTCCATTAGGTTATTTTAGCACATCTGAGCGCTGAAGATAGGTTTTATAGATTTCCTATGCACATTTGCCGCTATCATTTTTCAGTTTCCATAGCTTAAAACATTTTTCACGCTCATTTTTATTCTAATTCTTTCAGAGACGGGGGTGGGAATAGGGGTGGGGGTAGGACTAATGCATTTCGCCATGTCTCAGAAGAAAGTCAATTTATAATTTGTGACTGGTGTCAGAAAATCAGTATATAAGAATCTAAGATAAATATTATTTATGAATTATTCCTTGGATTTTTTTTTAAATTGAACTGTGGGATATATCAATTTACCATTCATATTTTATATTTTATTCTGTGAATAGAAATCCTAAGATAAAATTTCGTTGTACAGTTTACGTAGTTTAGTTTTCATATTAATACTAATAGATTTTGGAATATTTTCAAATGTTGTGTTTATTTATGAACTTTATTAGAATGACCGCTATTATTTTTATGTTTATACTAGCTGAATACCCGTACTTCGCTACGGAGTACATTCAAATTAAATACAACGGTCAATTTATGCAATTAATGCAAAAATACGCATAAATCTATTTATAATAAATAAAACGATCAATGTATGCAATTCATGTAAAAAAAACGAAAAAGTGTATTTATAAAAAAATCGTAACGGATATTTTTATAGACAAAATAATGTAGAAGAAAATATTCAAATCCGATTAGAACATAATAATGAATATTGTACAGTTAATATGGTATAGTTTGAGGAACATTTCTTTGACTGTATTTTAATATTTTTTGGAAAATATCCAATCGACATTCCATCACTTTACCCATACAATCTTCATTGTGTTAAGTTCCATGAGAATAAGGCTACCAGCTATACCTCTAAATCTACTGCTTTATTTTTAGAGAAAATGATAAATGAATCTATAATTAAGGCTGTTCCATTTAAATGTATCCCAAGGCCCCCAACGTGTCTGCTATGGATTACTGTGCATTTGGACTTTTAAAACAAGCTCTTCATAAGCGGCATTCCAAATCATTGGAAGGGCTCAAGGAAGTTTGGGGTCGAGGAGTGAAACAAAATCAACCTTGATATTTTAGGAAGAGCTCTTTTCCCATGGAAATCAAGATCTAATATGATAGTTCAACAACATGGCTACCATATTGAACATATTAGAAAACAAAATTCTTATCATTGTTTGTATATTTGTTTTTCCAAAATCGTTACAAAAATGTGTGAACAGCACCCTCTATATTTCCAACACCGAAGTTCGTATTTTCCTACTTTATATATGAAATATTTACACAGCAGTGTAACATTTTTTGTGTTATATATGAAACACATATACACATACATTAAATACAAGTATATATACAGCACGTAAAGTAACGTCGCAAGTAACACATAACGTTGGCTCAAAACCAAGCTTTCCTCACATCGTTGGGAAATGGTTACCCTACAAACAAATTTTTGCCAACTGCAAAATGTTTATGCTGGGCCAACAATTATAAAATGCTGTTTGCCCCAACTGTAGATGAGAGTTGAACTGCTCTCCCAAATTCAATGTTAATCGTTGTTTCAACGTAACCATAACGGTCAAATCCAACTGTTGGCGAATTCTCTAAATACGGTTGCCCAACAATTTTCCAACGGTCTTGTTTTACTTGGGATCAAACATTGATAATTGAAATTAAAAGACATAACGTGTTAATTTATATATATATATATATATATATATATATATATATATATATATATATATATATATATATATATATATATATATATATATAGAGGCTGTGATAACTGTGCATTAACCTAATAAGCTGTAATAGATGATTTAAAAATTTATTTTCATATTTTTCACATACTTTTTCCCTCTCTTAAACACATAGATACTATATATGACATCTAAGTGACTCACAATGAGCTGTCAATTTTTTACATCTTTGAAATAAATGTAAGGCATTAAAGGAATTAAATCCAAATAATTTACCACTTTCACAATAGTCTTACACAACTCACGATGTTCACTTAATGAATCAGTTTCTGTAGCAAAACTAGGATACTACAAAATATCGTAGACCTAACAGACACATGACAGAGTAAAATGTTTCGTCGAAACAATTGAGTTTTCTGATGTGTTACATTTCCTTCGTGATTATTCATTAGGAATCACTGGTAACTCATGAATAGTGTGCACGTGTAAAAAAGAGTGAAAAGATTTAGAAACATCATATTTAAATAATTCATTACAGCTCATTAGGTTAGCATAAAAGGATCGCAACCTAAAGAGCGATGTAGTTATATGTATTAACTTACATAAGTATGTATTAATATGGTATTAACTTACTTATCATGAATTTTAGTTCCAATCATCACAATTTAAAATAACTTTATGTTGTGCTTATTTGAGACTTATTGCTCTGAAAAACTAATCTTTTATATTAATTCCTTTCTACAGCTGCTATTACAAGAAATATCTGCAATAACTTCGATTTCAGCCTTCAGGCCGTACGGACTATTCAAATTCATTTTCATTAAACTCTCAAAGTCATGTATTCTGTAAATTGCTGGACGATTATTTTCATACTGTGCGTTAGGATAATAATTGTTCACAACGCAACACAGATGTGTAGTATACACACTTCACACTGCATATTGTCAGTTATAAACGAATGTACAGGAAATGAAATGCACACATATGGTACATGGGCGTATTCCCTACAAAGGAATATGGACATTTTTGAGTCATTAATGAACATAAAATTATCTGCTAGAATTATTTGCTACTGAAGGTTTCTGTGGGTGTCTATATATATATATATATATATATATATATATATATATATATATATAAACTAAGGGGCGAATCTCTCACACCGACGCCACCCCCACCCGCCCACCCAAGTTAGCTGATTGCTCCACTTTTCACCTATTTATATTTTGTGCATAAAAAAATAAGGAAAGATTAGCGATAAAATTAAACGTCTTATAAAAACGTAGCATAAAATATTGACACAAAAATGTTATACATTTGAGCTAATTATATATATATATATATATATATATATATAAGGCTATTAAATATGGCGGGGGGCGATCACGCGACCTTAAAACGGGATTTTAGTTATTAAAACATAGGATTAACAATTAAAAGGTCTGGGAGTTCAATAAGCGGCGCAATGTATTGCAGTGAAAATAGAGTTAATGGTTCGACTTGATTCATTCTCCGAAGAACCACAGAACCACATGGGAGAATTTTAGGTAGACGTAGCCTTGGAATTGGGACTAAGAAAGTGCTTAGGTCAGCATAGAAAATTCTAATTGACATCACGCATAAGTAATGAGCGTCGGTAGCGCGTAAATAAAACTTAAGGACAAAGGAGATCTTCAGAGTCATGGATAACTAGGGAATGGAAAGGACGTGTGACGTAGGCACACGGTTTTAAAATTGGGTGGGGTAATTAAGAATTAGTTTAATGGAGCTGAGTAATTAGTAGAAATTAATAAAGATATTTAGGAAACAGTACCGACTTATCTTTGTGTTGTTCAGGCTTGGATTAATAACTTTTGGATAATTTAAATGATGCCGAGTGTCTTCGCCACCTGTTCACGGACTGCATCATGGTTCTTCAGAGTTTCGGATTAACGTAATTAAAATGGGCGTGAAGAAATACCAAATCCGACATATATATATATATATATATATATACACACTCATACATACATATGTACATGCATACATATATACATACATACATACATATATACATATACATACATATATACCTATACATACATACATACATACGTACATACATAGATATATATACATTGAATATATGCATTGCAGGGTGTCCTCTCAAGACCGCATAAACTCTGCACAAAGATTCCTCGCTTGGAGAACACAAAAAAAATGACCAAACAGCTATATCTCTACAACCAGTAGTTGCCGAGGAAAAATGCGAAAGGGAAGTATGACGTCATATCCGGGGGAGGGAAGAAAAGCTTTATTGGAAACATACATGCATACATACATATATACATACATACATACATTGGAACTTGCATCTGTATAATGAGTCCGCTGGATTGGACACGAGGGTCCGATTTTATGGCCTCCACTATCGCCAGATCTGATACCTTTGGATTTCTTGCTATAGGGTAATCTGAAAGAACCGGCCTATCGAGCCATACTACAGAAAAGAATTTGGTTACTCGTGTTCATGCTGCGTGTACTTTTCTAGACACCACACTGCTGGATAGTGTGCAGTCAGCCATTCCACGGCGTACCTCGATATGCGCTATGGACGTTTTGAACATCTTCCTTTGTAATCATATGCAAGTTCCAATGTTCATGTTTCCAAAGCCTTTTTTTTCACGTACCGGATATGGCGTCACAGTTTTCCTTCGCTATTTTTCTCGAAAACTATGGATCGTATAGTCCGTTGGTAATTTTTTTTTATGTATTCCATGTGAGTAATCTTGCTGTGGAGACAGAGTTTATGCAGCCTTGATGGGACACCCTGATATATATATATATATATATATATATATATATATATATATATATATAGTGAAAATTCGCCATGGCTGTTTTGATAGTGAACGTTGAAAAGAGGTTTCTTCCATAAAATTGGCTATATGCAGTACTGAATCGGTTCTTAACAAAATATATCCATTTTGAGGAGTGGCCGTCGAACAGGTAAGGCCGACTACGGATGTTTCACTGTGTGTATGTATATATATATATATATATATATATATATATATATATATATCAGGAATTATGCTAAAATTCGTGAATGTGGGAGCTTAATTTTTAAAAAAAACTTTCCATTGCGAAGTGGACAATGTTTGTAATTTTTAACCCTCTGATGTAAACGGCACTTCTAATGTCATACTGTGTTCGAGAAATCATTGTGTAGAAAGAAAGGAAATCAAGCTCATAGGAAGGAAGTCAGATACCGCTGGCAACTGTACAACAAAGAATGTAAACCATCGGAACTGTGCCAGCATACAACACAATTACTTTGTACTGTGAACTACTCTTATGTACCAGAAACGTTATTGGAAGCTTTGTAAAATGCTAAATAGAGAACTGTTTCTTGAAAAGAGAAGTAATATGTATACCAAATTCATGGAAAAAATGCTTTATATACTATTCCACAGACCCCATAATTTTTTGCAATAAATTAATTTATTGGTATTTAGCCTAGCATATGCCTAACATATAGGCAAACATTGAAAACATTTTTAATCTCATCCTATACCACAAAACATATAAGGAAGCATATTATATTGCAGTAGTAAGCCTGTTTAAAGCATCAGGTGTAAGAACTGTCAAAGGTCTCCATTATTTTACAGCAATACCAGCGATCTGCATCGTTACACTTTCAAGATGGAAAAAACAAAATTCCCCGTCAAATATTCTTATGTTCTTTTGTCGATGGCACTATTCATGGATTGATATGCCTATTTATTATTCTCGACGTGTAGTAAAAGAACTTCTAAAATAGTATGTTTTCTCACGTCATCTAGTTGCATCAAAAATCCTAAGTTATGAAAAAACGTAGAAACAATGTTTATGCGGGTACGAATTATTTTAGACATTAAAATGTTTAGGTAAATTTTTTAAAAATTAATTTATTTATTAAGTTTATTAAGAATTAGGAAATATTTTATTTTTTAACTTATAGAGCAGAACGCGATATCATAAACTGATGTTTAATCCAAAGATTTAAATCTTCCGACTAATTTCAGACGTCAATCATTCCACGCATAATTTCAAGCAATATAAGTCACTAAAACAAGAAAACGGCCAAAGGTAGCCTAGTGGTAGCGTGTTGACTTTCGATACTGAAGATGCTCGGATCGAATCCCGACAAGACCGAGACCTTCGTGTCTAGGTCGGATGTAGGCACGTTAAATTCGTAAACCGGAAAGTCCCTCTTTGAGGTCAGTGGGTGGGGAAGGTACAATTCCCCCCCCCCAAATGTCGCCCCTGGGGGTGCTCGATCAAAATTGAGGTGGCACCTGGATAAGTTGGACTCCGACCCTTGGGGTGCCTTGTAAACCTAAACCGCACCCATACGCCCGCAAGCCTATATGGACCTGGTCTGCCATGCATTCCGGCCAGGGGGTATAAACAACAACAACAAAACAAGAAAATATCATCTTGGTTCAGATAAAATTACCAAACTACATAACCAATAAAAAAAGTATTCACGCAATTACTGTATGATTAAGACTATTCAACTTCTCGTAATTTTAACTCCATCAGTACAATAGTACTTAATATACAGCAGCGCCCTCATGATTGTTTCTAGAAAGGTTGTCACTTCTGGGATCACTGTCTCATTGATGATTGATATTTTCCCTTCTTGCTCTTCCGAGAAACACAGCATTTCTCAGTATCTCGCAAAGAAATTTTTAAAAACTGGCAGGTCTTCGGCAGTAACATCATTAACCAACATGTCTTCCAGTACCTATTTTGCTCAGATATAAGACTTCAGTGCCTTGATAAATGCTCTACCGTCATAGGTTGACGGGAGACTGACACACGGGAGACCAACACACTCGCTTTATTATCGGTTATTTCATTGTCTTAAGCCATGAGGCACAGTCACATAAGATATAGGGTGCGATGGAATGGACGCCAACATTTCAACGGGTAATAAAAAAAAACCAAACAATTACCAGGAAAAAGCTTTATATTTTCGAAAAGTACTTATAATCTTGTCTTTTCTCCTCTAAGTTTTTAAAATAACATCACTTAGGAGTCACCCGTCATTTGCGACGCACTTTCGAAACCGTTCGTTAACCTTTAGCTTACTGGTCTATTTTTTCGATTCCTTCTTGAGAACGGTAAATTTCATACCCCCTTTTTGTAAGAACGGTCATTAAGGGGGTTATATATATATATATATATATATATATATATATATATATATATATATATATATATATATATATATACACACACACATATATATATATATATATATATATATATATATATATATATATATATATATATATATATATATATATATATATATATATATTCCAATGCGGAGGCACTTGTCGTCAAACATTCGCCTATACTACCCCACAATTTCACTGCCATATAGGCGGACAGCATTACCCCCTATGAAAGGACGACACGAAAGGAGGCACTTTTCGTGGTGACGCCAGGATTCGATCCGAGCACCCCCAGCACTGAAAACCAGCACGCTGTACCGCTGGGCCGCCACAAGCCATATTCATATATATATATATATATATATATATATATATATATATATATATATATATATATATATATATATATATATATACATAGGCCCGTAATTTGGGGATACATGCAATCCAACCCCGTAAGGGAATGGTTAAAATTTTCCATCATTGTGTTGGTCCACACTGGGGAAATAGCGGCAACTTCCTCACGAATAGGGAACTCACGGAGCCGTTGAACTTTTTCAGGTGTTCTAATGTTCCCAGGGCGACCATTTACTTTCCAAGTTAATATAGACCCTCACGTTTGAAACCTATCGCAGGATTGTTTTTCCGACCAGAAATTCCATCAGTTGCATAAATTCCGGAGCGCGTCCCAAAAGTCCTCTTATGTCGCGGTTACAGATTCGTTGTTTTTAAAGGACGCTCCGGTAACGAAACCACGATGTTCACCCAACCAACTCATGGTGTCTGCCGAAAACTAGAAAATTAGAAAATCCGTTGCCACCTCCCATGCCGCCCTACTCTCGCCATTCCCTCACCAGTGACCTTCAGAAATGTGGGAGTCCATTCTGCCGCACCTTTACATACAGTGATACGATATTTGAATTATTCCTTAAATACTTTTTCCTTAAATACTTTTGTAATACTTTTGTACACAAAAAGAATGTCTGCGCAAGTATCCACTTAAAGCTCAGGATATTAACCCCAATTTTAAAACAATTGAACCTCACCTGGCTGGCTCTTATAAATGATTATCTAATTTTACAAAAAAAATGATTACGAAATGATCTTCTAATTAAAAGGAAACACAAGATTGTTGTATATCAGGCTAATAACGCGAGGTAAAGAAAATCCCATTTACGTAGTGTAAACAGCCCCTACTCTAACTGTTTGATGTAATCTTTAGATGTTTGCAGTAATGTAAATGAACAACTAAAATAAATTCCTTATGTCTCGGTTGATAAAGCAGTTTTGAAAATTTCGATGTTGAATGAACCGTGTTATTGGATAATCAGATTGCAGTACATGATATTATTTATTTGTTAAATAATTTATATATTTCCTAATTTACATTATTTTGCTTTTAGAATTTCGGTTGTTGTTGCTAATGTTGTTTTTAATACTTCCTGACCGGAAGCACTTCTTACTAGGTCCATATGGGCTATCGGTCTGAGGGATGCAGCTCCGGTTTATAATGACATCACAAGGGTTGGAGTCCGATTTAGATAGGTGACACCTCAATTTTGACAGAGTAACCCCCAGTAATGACATATGGGGGATCATGCTTTCTCCCACCCTCTCTGACCTCGTAGAGGGACTTTCCGGTCTACCGATTTAACGCACCGATTACCGGTCTAGACACAGAGGTACTTAATTGTATTTGTTGGGATTCGATCCGAGCACCCTCAGCAATGAAACCCGACGCGCTACTACTAGGCTACTTCGAGCCCACAGTTTTGGTTATACCCCCTAATTGAAAGACAGGTGTTCGAGAAGTTATTTCTTTCATGAAGGGGCAGGACTTTTCAAATTTTTGTAAATCTGAGTATATTATAATAACAGATAGAAAGGAAAATTCATGTTAAAATCAAATGTTTAGATCTCTTCTACCATAAAAAAATTTACCACCGTATAAAAGCATGATTAATTTTCTTATTTTATACCATCACACTTCATTAACATAACCGCGAATACGAAATCATCTCGGAATCAAACATTAGTGAGAATTAATATTTTTGCTTGTTACAAAAATCAACATTAAATCTCAATTTCCCATATCGTCAGATGTTTGAAAAATATTCAACCCAAAATTTTGCTTACCATTTTCAGTTTTTTTCTTTTTTAAGAAATATTTTTATACCCTCTATGCATAAGCTTCTTTTACGATGGAGCCACAGGAAATCGTAAACCTCTATAAAAGATTTAAATGTATCAGCAGAGAATAAAAATCAAGTTTAAAAAGTCAGTGCTATTTTATGCCATGGGTAATACACACAGGCAGAAGGAAGGCACAAACGCTGAGGATTGTTGGAATAAAATGTCGGCCGACGTTTTATATTTGAGGATATAGTTAAATTTTTCTGCTCGTAAAAACTATGTGCCTTTGTAGAATATAGAATAAATGTTGATATTCAAATGCGATGGCTGGTCAGAAGGTAAAAAAAAATATTTTTTCAACGGTTTTATATTTTACCTATAAAAAGTCCTTGCTTATGAAAATTTCTTTTTTCGTGTTTTGCATACAAACGATCTTAAATTAGAAATAAATGGTTGGAATAGGAAGCGTTAATTCGCTTGCGTGCATTGTGTGTTGGAAGTTAGAACTGATATCAGAATGGTTAAATTTAACGCTATAGCGGGGGCCCATATGAATTAACATATTTATGAGTAAATTTGCATGTTCATTATACATATCCACATTTATGTATGAGTAAAACACTTAAGTGTGTCGAAGTCTTGGATCAGTTTAACTAAAGCCCTATGCCCATTTGGGGACAGTTTTATTCAGGAGGAATACACTCGTTTTCAACTATTCTATACATCTAATACTAAAACTATCAGCAATTGAGTTGTAAGTATATGAAATGTTAATAATTGCTTCTATCTTTCAGGTGGATAAGTGCCTAACTTCAGTGTATCGTATATAGGAACCCGATAGTTGCATGCCGACAAATTTTTTAAAATGACATTGCCAGGATATTGTACGTCCTATGTAGATCGTAACCAAATAAAATAAAATTATTTTAATGTAGCATTTGTAATGTTAGGAATGAAAAGAACGTATTCAAATTCGATATGGTTTGCTGAGTTTCTAAAAATTTGTTCACTAAATTTAAAAAAAAAACTCATGTAACCACTATAACTTAAAATTATGTTCCGCAATATATACCATTAGTTTCGTAAAATTTGGACAATCAGAGAGCGGAAAGTATCAATGTTAATAGTAAACTGCAAACAATCTTGTAAAGAAACAGACCGTGAGATCTGAATGCCCAGAGTCAAGGATTTAACATTCAATAATTTCTGACGATTCCCCTTATTAAAATAAACTTCTACGTCTTCTTTGAAGAGTGTAAAGCGCATAACATCCTTATATTTTGGTCCTAATATATTTTAACCCTTCATCGGGCGCGTCAATTTTTGAAACACCAGCAGGCGCGCGTGGCACGAAGTGCAACGTCTCTTTGAACCTTGATTATTCCTTTTGTAATAAACCTTAAAACTTAAAACTAAAAATAACAATTCTGCGTTTTATGACATGACATAAAATGTTGATAATATTGAAATATATTTATAATTAAAGGCCAAGAATGCAGATACAATTGCCTTATTTGAAAACTCTCCGGTTTATTGCATCTAAGGACAACTTGCGAATGGATTCCTATTATGTCCAAATACCTAAGAAACAATGAGATTGTCCATCTTCATGATATACGGGATACCGTGTAATAGCTGCATATTGGATCAACTACATCAATTCCTGCTTTTGTCGTATTGCAATCCAGTATAATCGCTGGTTTACCATAGTTAAATCACAACTAACAATGAATGGAGAGGAATGCAAGGGTCAGAAAATCAGACTTGCATTGGAAAGGGTGCAGCAATAAGTAGAAACTTGTGGTGCTCCATGGTATAAGTTTTCCGATTACATTTTAGAAAGATTAATTACTAATTAAATATTCAATGAATCACGTTAACTTATGCATTGAATCGCTTCGAAGCAGCAAACGTCATAGCAAACTCTGATTGGCTGCGTAAGCAGTTATAAGCCATAGCCAGACAGATGGGAGTCAGAGGTTCTTAAGTTTTTCGGTTTGTTTGTTTTAGTCATTTGTCAGTTTACCTGATGTGTTTAAGTTGAGGCTGAGGCGATGGCTCCCTCATTTACGATTTATCACAAATTCTTTTGGACCTCTCGAGATGTTTAAAGTTGATTTTATCAAAGCAGGTTCGCGCCATAATTTAAGTATGTTGTGTATGTCGGCGTCATCTGTCTATACTATTACTTTGTGAATAAAGTTGTTAAGTTTGTTAATGAGTTTAGAGTGATTAACTTGGCTTCTACAATATTGGTGGTATACACGAACCACCATATAGTGGTGACCTTTTGGACAGTTCTACTAGAGTAAGCCGAACGCTTGTTTGCAACACCCCCTTTTTGATGACTTCGTAATGGATGACGTTGCAAGTTTTGAAACGGTATAAATTTTTTGATGCAGGTTTCATCAGCGCAAATTTTGAAGTGGTTTCGTCAACACAGGTGCAGGTAGGCTATAATTTTTTACCTTAACTCTTGACCTCTTGAAGTTGTAATCTGTGTTTATATTTGATTGAGTCCAAAGAAAATTTGCATGTAATGTTTATACAGAAGAATGCTCATTTGTGTGATAGTGTTTTTGGTATTTTTATAGCTTAAAGTACGCTTTTAATATATACACAAATTTCCCAAAAGTATAAACTGTATTTTTTCGTATTGCATACATATTATTTTTTAAAAGAAAGTAAAATGCCTAATACTAATTTGAATGTGGATGCCGACATATGTAGGGTGGCATTTAAAGCCCCGGTTTTTTGGGAGGCTGATCCTGCGTTATGGTTCCGACAGGTGGAAGCTCAATTTAAAAATGCGGGTATAACAGAGGATTCTACAAAATTTCATTCAATCATAGCTGCTCTGGATACAAAAATACTTAAATGTGTACGTGATATAGTACTTAATACCCCTTCAGAAAATGCGTACATCACTCTAAAAAATAGCATTTTATCCTATTATGAGGAATCTGAGAGTTTGAAACTTAAAAAGTTGTTTAGTGGATTATGCTTAGGGGATCAAAGACCTTCACAGCTACTTTGCGAAATGGATAGTTTAAATGGGGGAAAACTTAATAATACCGCATTGCGAGAACTCTGGTTACAGAGATTACCCATTAACATCCGACAAATTTTAAGTGCTTGTGTGGACGAGATGCAAGATAACTCAAAGCTTGCTCGAGTAGCTGATAAAGTTTATGAAACCGCGGGAGAGTTTTTAGCTCCCGTTGATTCCCAAACCCCTCAAACACAATTGCAAAAGTTAGAATCACGAATAGCTAAATTGGAGGCGCAAAGTAAAAGTACACAATACAACGGTCGTTCTAGGTACTTTAAGAAACGTGACCGCAGTAAAACGAGGAATGAAGCTAGATCTCAACCCCATTTTTCTACTTCAACAGAAAGGTGTTGGTACCACCGGAAGTTCGGAAGGTTAGCTAAAAAATGTGTATCGCCATGTAATTTTTCGGAAAACGCCTAGGCACATCTGGAATACCGGCACCAGATGAGCGTGGTTTCGGAAGCCGGTTGTTTATTTACGAGAAAAATACAGGTGCTAAGTTTTTAGTGGACACGGGGGCAGCATTAAGCTGTTTTCCCCAAAAGCTAACAAGAAATAGAGTTGTGCAGGATTTAAAATTGTATGCTGCAAACAACTCTGTTATCAAAACATTTGGTACAGTCAATTTGAAGTTAGATTTTGGACTTCGTCGTGCATTCAGTTGGAATTTGGTGGTGGCAGACATTACCACGCCAATTCTAGGAGCCGACTTCCTTAACCATTATGGTATCCTGGTGGATGTACAAAATAAAAAAGTTACAGATAACGTTACAGCGTTAGCAGTATCGGGATATCCAGGGACTGGCCCTAGTTTAAAACTTACTCCACTGGAGGGGAAAACTGAATACGAAAGAATTCTAGCGCGATTTCCAAAACTTTTCAATCCAAATGTGCATTGCAATAATAATTTGCAAAACTTTCCGGTAACGCACTGTATTGAAACCACAGGACAACCCATTTTTTCGAGACCTCGTAGGTTGAACCCCGAGAAGCTTCAAACATTGAAGTTGGAATTTAAAGCTCTAATGGAACAGGGTGTTATTCAGCCCTCTAAAAGCCCATGGGCCAGCCCTATTCATTTTGTGAAGAAAAATGACGGAACTTGGAGAATATGCGGAGATTATAGGGCACTCAATAAGGTCACAACTCCCGACCGCTACCCCCTCCCACACATCCATGATGTAGTTATGGGGTTACGGGGGAAACATTTTTTTTCGAAAGTCGACTTGGTTCGAGCATACTATCAGATTCCGGTTGAGGTTACAGACATTCCTAAGACCGCGGTGACAACCCCTATAGGTTTGTTTGAATTCCGGAAAATGCCATTCGGTTTGAGAAACAGTGGAAACACATTCCAGCGTTATCTAGACAGCATACTTAGAGACCTGGATTTTTGTTTGTCATATCTTGACGATATCTTTGTCTTTTCTGATAACGAGATACAGCACAAAAAACACTTAGAAATACTTTTTTCAACTCTAAGTCAACATGGCCTGATTTTAAACCTCCAGAAATGCATATTCGGAGTTGACAAAACCATTTTTGGGTTTTCAAATTTCAAAGCAGGGAATTGAGCCGCTACCTGAAAAGGTCCAAACATTACAGCATTACCCTCGCCCAAACAATATCAGTCAACTTCGGACATTTCTAGCAATTTTAAATTTTTATCATCGTTTTTTGCCTAATATTGCGGAGAAACAGGCATTGCTTTTTGATCTCATAATTAACAGAAAGAAAAAGGATATGACTCCAATACCGTGGACAGAACCATTAATAAATGCATTCGAAACTTGTAGGAAAGCTATTTCGGAGGTAAATGCACTGAAATTCCCAGCTCCCAGCGCACGCCTATTGTTAACTGTCGATGCGTCGGACCGAGCAGTCGGTGCCGTTCTTTCTCAACTTACCAAGGACGGTGAGGAGCCATTAGGATTCTTTTCACGAAAATTAACCCCCACTCAAACTAAATACAGTGCATTTGATAGAGAACTGTTGGCGGTATATTCTGCAGTAAAACATTTTAGGCACATGCTTGAAGGAAGAACAGTCACGATCTTCACTGATCACAAACCCTTAACCTTCGCACTTCACCAAAAATTAACAAGTGCTAGCCCTCGACAGGTTAGACACTTAGAACTTGTTAGCCAATACACTGCAGATATCCAATATTTGCCAGGAAAACAAAATATAGTAGCCGACGCGCTATCCAGAATAGACACTTTGAATTTAAATAGTTCAATTGATTTTAATTTATTTGCCGAGGATCAAGCAACGGATCCCGATTTACAACACATGTTGCGTTCAAAGGAGGTAAGAGGTCTTGAGTTAAAGTTAATTGCTTTGCCTGCCTGTGAAAGAAAATTGTATTGTGATGTGTCTCACGACCTAGTTAGACCATTTGTACCTAGAGTATGGAGACGGAGGATTTTTGAAGCCAACCACAAACTTTCACATCCTGGTGTAAAAGGAACTTGGCGACTCATCCAACAACGGTTCGTGTGGACGGGCATGAGGAAAGATTGTGCAGAATGGTGTAGACAATGCAACCAGTGCCAGCGAGTCAAGGTGACCAGACACAACAAGGCGCCTCTGGGAACATTCGTAGCAACAAATAGGTTTTCTCATGTCCACATCGATATAGTTGGGCCCCTACCTCCATCCAAAGGCAACCGGTATCTGCTGACTTGTGTGGATCGCCAGACACGATGGCCTGAAGCTGTGCCACTTCCGGACCAACGGGCAGAAACCATAGCGGATGCTTTCTTATCTACTTGGATAGCTCGTTATGGTATTCCCGAGGTGGTAACGACAGACCGCGGACCAAACTTTGAGTCTCAACTTTTTAATAGGCTGTCAACGTACTTGGGGATCCGGCGCAGCAGGACTACGGCATACCACCCACAGAGCAATGGATTGGTGGAACGATTCCATCGAGTGCTTAAATCATCTCTGATGGCAGTAGATCCGGTACATTGGGTTGATGCTCTACCACTGGTGCTTCTGGCTATCAGATCAACTCTAAGGGAGGATCTGAAGGCTGCCCCAGCACAATTAGTGTTCGGTGGTCTGTTAAGACTTCCAGGTGAGTTTTTTCAGAGTAACCCGGTGAAGGACGAGCCAGCTGAGATGTTGCAGAGACTGAGTTCCTATATGACCAACTTGACACCAAATACGACAGGAAGACATGCCAAGCCACCAGTTTTTGTCTTCAAGGATCTCAAGGACTGTACACATGTGTTCCTGCGGACAGACCATGTGAAGCCTCCTTTGGCGCCACCATATGAAGGACCATATGCTGTCGTGTCAAGAAAACCAAAGACACTGACGATTTGTATCAAGGGTAAACCTCAATCTGTAAGCATTGATCGTGTAAAGCCTGCTTATGTATTAACTAAAATACATGGAGACACTGAGAAACAACACATTCCCCGACAGGAAAATACAGTAACTAGATCTGGGCGAATTTCAAAGCCAGTTGTTAGATTTAAATTTTAAAACTAAATTTCAATCTTCTCTACGGGGGGAGTGTGTGGTGCTCCATGGTATAAGTTTTCCGATTACATTTTAGAAAGATTAATTACTAATTAAATATTCAATGAATCACGTTAACTTATGCATTGAATCGCTTCGAAGCAGCAAACGTCATAGCAAACTCTGATTGGCTGCGTAAGCAGTTATAAGCCATAGCCAGACAGATGGGAGTCAGAGGTTCTTAAGTTTTTCGGTTTGTTTGTTTTAGTCATTTGTCAGTTTACCTGATGTGTTTAAGTTGAGGCTGAGGCGATGGCTCCCTCATTTACGATTTATCACAAATTCTTTTGGACCTCTCGAGATGTTTAAAGTTGATTTTATCAAAGCAGGTTCGCGCCATAATTTAAGTATGTTGTGTATGTCGGCGTCATCTGTCTATACTATTACTTTGTGAATAAAGTTGTTAAGTTTGTTAATGAGTTTAGAGTGATTAACTTGGCTTCTACAATATTGGTGGTATACACGAACCACCATAAACTGCTTAGAACATTCAAACCTTACATGCAAAAACAAACCATTAAAATTACGAAAATGTCGCACTTTGTACACGGGTGCGCCCGCTGAAGGGTTAAAACACATTATACCAAATTTTTCCTTCAAAGAATTTAAATTTTAAAATAATATTTACATTTTTTTAAACGAAAAATTACCCCAAGGTATAAAATTTCTGTCTCTATTACGGAGTACAGTTTAAGAAAAAAAAATCTTTGTATCCAAGTCAGCAATCCTTGGAAAAATGTTCTCCATTGGTTTTATCATTGAGGTGAGAAAATCCAATAGGGTTAGTACACAGCAACTTAAACGGCCAAGCGTATCAAACACCATGAATGGAAATTATGATCCACATAACAATTTATACATCGTTAATGGCCCGAATACAAATATCCCCCACAAAGGAAGGAGACGGTCGAGTCATGTTTAATTTATTTCTGCGTTCTGACTGCGTCCATTCAAAAATCAGAAAATATGTGAAGTGAATCACAAATTCTTGTCCACTTTAACGGGAAAAGGGACCAAGGTCGAAATATTTAATAATCGCGTGACTAGAAATTTACCTGATGCGTGTGCGTTACTTTTCTCGTAACATAACCAATATTTGCTGTTTCGAGTAAGATTTATGCCTGGGAGGCAATAACTACTACTTTTAATTTCCTTTTTCTTTAACTTTTGTTTCTCATAGTGAAGAAAGAGCGAATTTGATACAACCAGCATAATTTCGAAATTCCTACATGCATACACACACACACGCATATAATGTAGTGCGCAGAGATTATGAATAAAAAGAACTGGGGAATAAGCTCGATATGCGCTCGAAGAAGCAAACAACTTGAGGGGTTGCGCACGCAACTCAGTCCCTTGCCCTCAAGTATAAAAGTCCGTTCGCCAGCGATTTGACAAGTGAAAATGATACTTGGGTTATGGAAATATAACTCTCAAGGTAAAATATATATTTTCTCCATTAATATTTAATCGTAATTTAAAAAGTAAACACTCTTTTACACTGCCTATAGTCGCAGAAATTCGAGAAACATACTATCCTTCTCACCAACCTCTTTCTACTCACAATTTTGCTGTCAAAGGGTGTTAGGCAAACTCCAATAAACCAAAGTTAATTTTAAGAAGTAGAAGGCATAAAATTGCCCAGGAACTTCTTCTCACTCTGGTTGCTTTTGCTTGCGACTGCGCAAGCTCGGAGCTCGAGATAGGTGAAACACCTGTTCGTACTTTCATTTTAGACAGCCTCTAGTGGTGACGACCGGTTTAAGCAGGAATGTTAACTTGCAATTAATTGTGCACGCGCAAATGCATCTTTTTTTTTCTTTTACGAAATTTTTAATTTAACTATCAGTTAAAGTAAAGTTACATAGTCTTGTAACACTGGAGTTAGAAATTAATAGAATTGTTTTGTGTAACACAAGCTGCATCATGGGCTTATTGAAATGCTTTCAAGCTAAGACTTGGGAGCCTGCATAGAAACAGTGGGTTTGGTTTACGAGTCTCCAGCCATCGTCCACAACACAGAGAGGGTGAGAAGAACTTCAGTGATTGTTAAAAGGGACTCGGAGTTTTAACAAAACATATTCAGTATTAGTTGGATTAATTTTGGAGCATTCCAAATTCGTTTAATGAAATAATTTAACCTCCAGTTTTCAGAACCCTTGTTTGGTTAATAAAGATGCATTAATATATGAAAGATCTAAATTTTGAAGAGTAGTGGCCTGAGGCCCCTAAACCCCTTTCCACTGCCTCTGAATTTATGCGTACATCTCCGAAATGTATGCTTTTTTTTTAACGAATGCTACAAAGCGCATTTGTCATTAGAGGAGGAGCTATACGCTCTTTTTGAAGGCATGTCCTCTGGAAGTACAATTCTCCATAAACTAGGTATTTGTCAACCGGTAAAAATACCATCAGATACTGTGGCGTAGTAATGGAATCTGATATTTACTTTCAAACAGTGAGGTGAAAGTCATTATGCATGAAATTATAAGTGTTAATAATCGTGCAATACAGTGAAATTATGTATTTACGATGCATTATGACAAAGATTGAGTTTTATATTAATGAACAGACATTCGCAGTGCAATGTCTGTTCGAATTTGGGAGGAAAGCTTGGCATGTGAAGATAGTTAAGAAACGGCGACAATAGAGGGACGGCAGTTAACGTTCATTGTGTAACTCGCAAATTTACGAAAGAGGAGTGCAATGGCAATTCCACGTTCGCGTGTTCTAAAAGAGCTGAAAGATTACAAGTTGTAATTAAATGATTTGAAAGCTTTTTACAATTTCTATCTCAGCTGGAATCTTCATACTGCATGTTAGAATCTATTTATTTGGGGGGCTTGAAATGGAAGGGGTGGATTTAAATAAAAAAAAATGTATGTTTCACCAAAAACTGTATTTCGCAGTCCTTAACTTAATTTGTCCGATAAATTACTAATTTCTATTAACCCCTTTTAAACTTTTTGCTATTTTCATACTTACCCTCAGGCGAGCTCTGAGTTAAAATAATGCATGATAAAATATACAGCTTGAAATTTCAGATTTGGAAGTGATTATTTTGTAAGGCAAAGTGAAGTTGGATATTTAATGACTTAATGACAATTCTGACCACAGGAAAGATCTACATTGGGAAATTTGGGATATGTATAAGTACATTTTTACATTAATTCCCTACAGGTTCAACGTGAGGATCCGTTGCCCAGGCAAGATCTCATCTCACTCCTAGGATGGCTTATTAAATCTGGTTTTATATGTGAAACTGTGTACTTTATTGAAGTTTGAACACTTCGGACCTGCGACTACAATTTTACGTCATGTTTAAAGTTTTAATATTTACACCTTTACATATATATATATATATATATATATATATATATATATATATATATATATATATATATATATATATATATATATATATATATATATGGTGAACCAAAAGTTCGTAAAAATTTTAAAAATTCATAAAAGGGGAAGAAATTATGATAAAGAATTGAGGTTTGCAAAAAAGGGCTCGCTAGGAAGTCGGATATTTTATTAGCAGCAAAATAAAATTTAGTTAAAAAAGTCACCGGTAGAAGGCGCTGACGACCCGAGACACAATGAACAAGACAACAGTACGTTCCTTTAATTTATTCTTGCTATAACAATTATTCAATATGACCTCCAGGACATTGTACGACACAACTAAGGCGACTCTTAACAGCTTGACCAACAACGCTCGATCTTGTAATGATAGCATTCTGAAAGCTAATGAGAAATCCTCCCCTATCACGGTCATTTCTGCATGATTGATTTGTATTATTCTGTTGAATCTTTCGTATGTCAGCGCCATCTAATAGTTACTTTTCCATCATCTACCAGTGACGCTAAAAAAAATCCGATATCCTTGTGAGCCCTTTCTTGCAAACCGCGCTTTTTTATCATAATTTCTTCCTTTTTTTATGAATTTTTAAAGTTGTTACGAACTTTTGGCTCACCCCGTATATATATATATATATAATGTTGAAAAGTCATTAACATCTTTATTTAATACTAGCCGGGCTTCGCCTAGCTACGCTCAAGCCATCCGTGTAACATATTTATGTACTTCGGGCCCCACAAAGGAAAAAAAAAGCCTACAAATGTATTAAATTCAAGTGAATAAATTCTTTTCAATTTTCATTCCCGTCGCCGCCGACAGATGGCAGCACCACTGCACCAGATGATTTGGTTTCTCAGCAGTGAGTGATTTTAGAATGAAAATATGTCTAAAACTATTGAATTAACAGAATAAGTGTACGCAGAAAAAATTATCAGTTTTCGAAGCTCTTTCCAAATATGTAACATTTATGTAATTTCATGAGAAAAAAAATTACACCGTTTCCTGTATATTTGTCGGCCATTTTTTTTTCGAGGAGTGGCCCACCCGGATGAGTTACGGCCACGTGATCTCTCAACTTCCACTTGTCTCTTTATTAGTATAGATACTCAGAAATAGTTGAATGCATTTAGACAGACTTCCAGTCAGTTTCCTCGCAACAAATCAGCAAAAATCCATTCAGAATTTTATTTTCAAACTTTTGTAATATGTGCATAGCGTTAAACGTAGTTTATAGCAATTAAAAACTTTCCCTATAATTTTACAGCCTTCCTTTCTATCTCGCCCACAGTGGAACAAATTTCCTTTTTTCTCTGCTTCTACACCTGTAGTATTTAAAGTATTTCAAGAAACCGCAACTGATATGACATTTTCCCACTCCTTTTATTTCATACTCCTGTCTTCTGTGTTTCTTACCAGGTTGTTAAAATTCTCATTTCCTCAGACACGAAAGCGAATATTAAGATGTTTGCGGTCGTGGGCTGCATTATGTCGTTCGGCGTTTTCTCAAGTACTTTTAAAGCGTTCTCGCATCTCGTCCCCGTAATGTCCCAGCGTCATAAAGTCACTCAATATTTGTGGAGAAGCCGCAAGTTTTACGAGCTAACTATTTGTTTTTTGTTTCGTTGTGTTTTTAACGAAATTGGCTTCACAATAAAAATTTCGTTTTCTGTTGTGGGAATGGGTTCTAAAGTTTTAATTCATAATATACTTTCCGCTTTTTCGCTGATTATGTTGGTTAATTTAAATTTTAAGTTTGTTACTTGCGATCATTTGTTTTGAGGATAGTAAACAGTTACAGTTTGAATTTTATATTGCTTTCTCTGAAACTATAATGCAGCTTTTATTGCATTTTCCCCTTGCTGCAACTAAAAATGCCATTTTTTTTTCGAAATGAAGACGCACACTATGTCCGTATGTTTGCAAGAAGTATTAGGGCTGCTACAAACTTATCAAGGTGAACATTTGTTTTAACCCTTCAGCGGACGCGCCAATTTTTGAAACATCAGCAAGCGCGCGTGGCACAAAGTGCAACGTCTCTTTAGACCTTGATTATTCCTTTTAAAATGAACTTTTTTTTCAAATTGAAAATAACAATTCTGCGTTTCGTGACAAGATATAAAATATTGATAATACTGAGATATATTTATAATTAAAGGCCAAAATGGCAGATACAATCACCTTACTTCAAAACTGTCCTTTTTATTTGATCTAAGGACAACTTGCCAATGGATTCCTATTATGTCAAAAAACCTAAAAAACAATGAGATTGTACATCTACGTGATATTCGGTATACCGTGTAATAGCTGCACATTTGATCGACTACATCAACTCCTTCTTTTGTCGTATTGCAATCCAGTATAATCGCTGGTTGACCACAATTAAATCACTACTAAAAATGAATGGAGATAAATAAAAGGGTCAGATAATCAGACCTGTATTAGAAAGGGTGTACCTATAAACAGAAACTGCTTAGAACATTCAAACCTTACATGTAAAAACAAACCATTCAAAATTACGAAACTGTTGCACTTTGTACACGGAAGCGCCCGCTGAAGGTTTAATTAAAAATCATGTTTCTATTAAACAAGGGGGGGGGGGTGAAATTATTTCACCAGATTAATATTCGTCCTTATAGCAAAATCAAAATTTCTTCTCGTATACCTTCCTCCCCTATAAACCGGTGAAAGGGGCAAAATTGTTCTCTCTTTAGGAAGATAAATACATTAGTATACCCTTCTGGCACTCCGTATCACGGCGAGGCCATTGTATTTTAGGATTTAACGGGAGATTTACTCCCGCTCCCCATGTGACAAAATCAGAGAAATGGTTGAGTTGCAAAATTTTATAAAAATTAATTAATTTGACGAATATTTTTAGTTCTAAAAGTAATTAAGGCAATCAAAGGATCTGACACTCAATTATATTGATACTCAAAATTTTAAAATAGTATTTAGAATATCGGTGTGGGACATGTTGGAAATAAGAAGTGGTCAAACCGTTCAATACTGGGTAAAGCATTTTCACAGCATCCCATACAATAAATTAAATGTAATAGTAAAGTAATGGAGCTTGAATAATTAATGTTCTCTACCTTTTTTTGTTTTTAATTTTTTAAGACTAACGGACACAAAAAATTCTTATATAAACAATATAATATCGCCAAAAGTTCGAGACATTTTCATCAGATATATTAATCCAACAGTCACGAAATGAAACACGTTTGTCAAACTTTGAATAGTTTTCTTTAACCTGTCAGAGTTTTACTTAAGCTGTCAGTTGAGCCAAAGAATTTCCTGTTGTTTAAAATGAAGAAACTATTCCTGTCAAATGATGTTCAACTATATCAGATTTCTATATTTAAAAAGTTGAATAACTAATTTGCAGAATGGAGGGATATGTAATTTTGAAGAAAGATCACCGCTATATTATGAATATTTGCATATCAGTTGCATTGATGAGCTAAAATCTTTTTTTTTTCTCAACAATATATGTGTATGTATTAATTTCATATGAGTTACATATTTTTCGGAATGGAAGTATTTGAACATTCAAAGCCCAAAGAGTGAGTGGGCTCGGGTTCGAATCCTCGGTGAGGCATTATCGTTCCTCTACTATCCTATAGTAGAGAGCACTGTTGGTCCATTTATATGGTGCTCCCATAATAATGTAGCCAACATAGTAGCGGTCTGGATAGGTTAATGCCTTAAGGATAAAATTCCTGCTCTATTAAAAACACTATGTCTACTGTTTCATCTCATGATAAGTCAATATTGTTAATGGTTATTATAATGGAATTTTTAAATAGGGAAGGGGAGGTTCATAACAAATTTTAATTCCTCCATCTGAGGGATTGTTCCATCGAGTTTAGATGACCTTCGAGTTTAGTTACCTTCGAGTTTAGATGACCTGGATTTGAGTTTTAAGAAAATTATATTTGCCCGACACAACTTTTTGTGTGTTGTGGTGTGGTGTTTGCGAGTATCCTATTGTACATTTGTATTCCTATAAACCTTAGTATCAACAAGTAATATATTAAAAAAAAATTAAAGTCAATTCCTACTTAGGTCAACAAAGAAAAATTTGAGTGTGAACTATTAGTAGGAATTGAAAAAAAAGGATTGCCTGCCAGAACCTTGCCTACTGTGCGAGATTAGGAGGGGGCGGAAAGAGAGAGAAAAAGTTTGTCAGGTTGGGGATTCGATCTCGCAACCTACAGAACGAGAGAAGCCCGCGATACCGCACTGCTACCGTTTACACAGTAACAAGAGGGACATTACTATTCAAGAGCAAGAGAGGCTCTAGGTCTAAAACTAAAATTGATTAATTAAATTTAATTAATGAATTAATATTTGAAAAAACTGTATTAACATCAAGTGTCATCCACTACAAGTTTAAAAAAATGTATTTGAACTTGAGTGGATGAATAAAAAGTACTTTTATTAACGATTGAAAATTTGAACAAGATATATATAGAGAGAGTGTGAACTAATAGTAGGAATTGAAAAAGTAGAGTTTTCCAGCAATTTACCGTATTAATAAAGATATATCTAAAACTTCATTCGAAGCATCTCTTTGAAATTTGGAACAATGTTCATTCGTTCTATTTCCATTCAATTGTCTTCAGGATATTCAGTGCAGAGAATAAAGACTCGAAATATTTTCTATAAAACAAAAATTACCCCTGTAATTTTTTTTCCTCACCAAATTGAATAAAAAATTTATAAATCCTAGAGATGATTTATTTTGACTCCTATCGTATGTCAAGAGGGAAAAAAATAATCGAATAGAATTGAGGTTCATAAATGTGATTTTTACGACGTTTTTATTAACTCGCTTTCTTGTTTGTCCAGTACAAATCTTGCAATCGATTTTTAACTAACTTCCAGACTGGCTAGACATTTCAAACTTTTAGAATAGCTCAGAACATGATGACAATGCATTCTTTTAATACTTTTATCCATCTTTAAGCAGATTTTGAATTCATTTTCAGTTATTTTTCTTTTGTATGGAAAGTTAGTTAGGAAAAAATCCGCAAGGTGGCGCTTCTATCAAATTCAATGTTTGCACTTTTGCGTAACGGCGTTTGACGAATTTCAAAACAGAATGCATGTGAATTTAGTTTGTTTACAAAAATATTAATCGAAAAATTTTAAAAAAATTATAAAAGTTAGTAGTTTATAAAGTTTGTGGATAGTGGAAACGACTAAAAAGTTATTAAAATTAAATAAAAGAAAGTGTAAAACGTGGTATATAAAAAGTTTTTTTATCTTGTAATTATTTTATATAAAGACGCGTTTCCTTTAATAATTGTTATAAATATATGTATGTGAGTAAAAATATACATTTTCTATCTCAGGCATCCACTACGAATTTACTAGTCATTACCCTTGCCGTCATACGATGGTTCACATCGTTAACCGTACAGGGGCAACAACCTCCCACGTTTGCATGGTGCAGATTTTCCCCCCGATTTGTTTTAACCTAAAGAATCTTGAAAAAAATTCCAATTAAAGGTTGCAAAATGGTTTAACTTCTTCAAGCTATTAACAGATGGCAGCACTAACAATTTTTTTTGCCCATTTTAATGGAATACATTGAATACAAGTGACAAAGAAATACTAGTTTTAGGCGTTTGCACTGTTCAAACTGTGCCCCTCAAAGGGTTAAGAGGAGAATTGAAAGCTATTGTATATTGTTCTAAAACGAAGCTTTGAGAAATTTAACTAAATTTTTTAATCCCTGCGTATGATACAAAATCGAAGGGTGGCTATTAATTATTACTCAAAATTTCAAGAAGTTGCTTTAAAAAAACCAAATTGAAAAAAAAAAACCAAATAAAAATCAAGTAAAAGATTAAAGCAAAAATGTTTCTGATGAGTGTATTTTTAATTAATATGCCATCTATCCAAAAATAAATCTACCTTCACGTTTCCTTTACACGGGCTTCGGATCACATAAGGCCTGTTTATAGTGCCAGTACTATGCTTAGGAGAATGAATGTCTTTCCTTAACCCGCAGATATCTCTTTATGCCATCAGATGACAGTGAAGAATATTGAAATAAATTTGGAACTTTAATATTTGAAACGTCTATAATTTGGAACTATATTGAAAAATATCTAAAAATTAGGAACCAACAGAGGTCGATAACAACGAAACTTGTTTTATTCTACATTTTACGCATTTCATTAGAGTATCGTCGTGAAACCCCAGAGTTTCCTTCTTATTTCATTTTACTTTACCAGATGATACCCGTAAGTGCATTTTGTAGATTTCCTTTTACTTTTTATTCTGAGAAAGCCAGTGACGTATCAAGCACTTAGAGGGCCCCAAACGCAACGTAGCCCCCCCCCTTTTGAGCCCCCCCCCTATTCTAAATACGAATTCATGCTATCAAAAAATTTATTACTTAATAAAAAAATTAGTTTCTTTAAAAGTGAAACTCTAATTTTTGCCTTTTGCAATCATAGATATGATCTTCATAACTCATAATTCTTTATTGTAACGTTTAAAATGAACTGCAAATTATTGTTTGTTTTGGTTGAGAGCGGCTTAGGTCATTTTTTAGGCTACACGAGGGCTAATAAGACAGGTACCTACTGCTTAAGGCCCATTCCGAACGGCTACAAACGTCCATACCAATAGCGGGACTCGAAGCCACATACTCTGGTACATCATTTGAAATTTAAATTGATCTAATGTTTTTGACTTTATGTTTTCAATGTAAGGATCTCTGGGCATTGGCGATGTTTTTAGGCTTACTAATACCCTATCAGAAATATTCCCCCCGAGATGATTGACTTGGTTAAGCCTCCTGATGGAGAGTCGATTACCTCTTTTTTTTGGTTTTTTTTTATTTTATGCTTTGCTATTTTTTATTTCAATTATTACTACAGAATCTTGCATTTATGTTACACTGGGCACTAATTGTATATTTCTGTTAACTTTGTCGACTATTAGTGTCTTCATTTTGTTTATGTAATTTGACTTTTTTCTTGGGTTGCCTGCCGTAATGATTCCGAACCCCTCTGATTCCGGATTCGTTCCACACGCACACACTTCATATACACACACACACACACACACACACACACACACACACACACACATATATATATATATATATATAATATAAAAATAATTTTTATATTAATCAGACTTCGCCATGTTCCTGTAAAACATAATTTATTTGATTTCTAAGGATGATGTGATGCTCATAAAGCTTGCTGTACTTAATCCCTTCGTTCCTCTGTAGACAAGAGAAAAATCCTTATAGACTTAGTACAATCTCTATTTAGGGAGACCGACCCGATAACAATCATTGGACACGCCCTAGTCCATGACGTTGCATAACGTCTTAGGGGAGAACCTTTGCATCACCTCTTCTGGATTTTCCCGATATAAAAATCAGAACACGGCTGAAAGCCGAGTCTTTTTTCTGATATTGTTTGTTACATTTCATATGTGACTCGGTCTAGATCACTCAATATGGGGAACCACGTATGAAACGATAAATAAAACTATTGACACTAAATAGCCTATGTACTGCGTCCCAATAACCAACTCTTTTCCAGCTGTTCCAGTATCTGCTTCTCCAGCTGCTTCTACTCGACATACATATATATATATATATATATATATATATATATATATATACACTCCTTAGAAGATATAAGTACTTATTCCCTTTATTTGATTTCCTCTGAAAATTCTCGAAAGAGAAAAATTATATCTATAACATCAAACTCTCTTATATTTATGTGAAATGTTTTTGTTGTTTCACCTCGAAATGAAACTTTTCCTATTCTCTCTGCGGAATTTCTATCGGAAGATGCCCTCTGAAAGAAACGCTGGCAATATTTCCTCATCGGTTTTTTTTTTTGCCTCTCTCTTACATTCCAAAATTTATACTATCACCTATACACAAAAACGCACTTTGTGTTTTGAGTGTTATTCTGCCGATGCTCCCGTAAGATTTTTATGGCTTCCACTTAGCGGCTGGAGATACCGGGTCGTAAAACCTCGCTGCTAAATAAATTCGCTGTAAAGGCGAGTGATGAAAGGGGGAAGATGTCTAGGATGTATGGTTGTAAAGCATAAAAGTTGAAGGATAAATTGAAATAGTGGAGACCTCGTTTATTAAGTTTTTGTCATATAACTTCTGAATAGAAATTACGGTGTGAAATGTTGGTAGTCGACGCTTAAAATAAATGTTTCGTGGGAGAACGGTGTGGGGGAAAAAGCGAGCTATTAAAGTTAATCAATTTTTAGATTTATTTTAAAAGTTTACAGCTTTTTGTTTGACTATCTAAAGATAACGAGTGTCTGTAGATAATCAAGATAAAGTGACTTATAAGAAAAAAAAGATTACTTTAAAATTAGGATGTTATTACTAAAATGATGAGAAAAAGATATTCGTGCATTTTGATTTGAAAACATGGCGGTAGATTGGAGATAAAATTTTAAGTACTTATAAAATCAACATGCATTATGATGAATGACAAGATACGTTTTATGTTTAATGCAAAAGCCCTTATCCTGGGAAATTCACACAAATAACCGCTCAAAGTGTTGACTACTTCTTATCGGGAAGCTTTATACTTCCTGGTGCTACCTCAATAATGTCATGAATTTTACGAGTCTGTGGTAATCTATCCAAATATGGAAGTTATTACCAAATAGGCGATGGATTTGGTGACTAATTTTGGTCGCCACATTTAGCGATATGGCGCCAAATGTTCACCAACTTGCCGTCTAGACCTTTCTGGAAGCTTCTAGAGATATATAGCTGACCGACCGATAGGGGGCACTTTGGAAGTATATAAATATGCCTGCCATTGGCATTGGAACTCAGTTTAATTTCTACTGAGAATTCAGTGTGCTGAAAGTGCGTTAGGCGTGCATTGTATTGAAGACTCTGGTATCCTGACTTGTGTATTTAGAGTTCTCCGTTGTATAGAAGACAGTTGTTACGTGTTTTCTGTTTCAATTTGTGTATGCGCCTGAAGAATTTACAGAATAATAAATTTCATTTTGTGTGCAGTGTCTGAAGAGATTCTATTCAATCATAACGAACCTAGGAAAAACGGAACAATTTTGACTGAGGAGCGACATCTAGAGATATCGTACCTTCCCATAACCCTCTGATCACATGGAATGATTTTTCGGCCTTCGGATTTAATTCGCCCATATCCTGCCTGAACACAAGGTGTTTAATGCGTTCGAACTCAGCCCCTTCCTTCCGAAGCCCAACGCGCTACCACTAGGCTGCTATCTGAAACATGAAACTCACCAAGAGCCTGTGCTTAATGCAAAATTATACTAAAATGTGCAGGTAGCTTTAACCTAGGTTTTTTCCTCGTTGAGAATCACATAACAAGGGCAAAAGCTAAGTCCAAGGCTACCTGCATGGTTGAAATGGATATTTTCGCTTTAAGTACGATGAATATTATTTAATATAACATTAAATATGACGAAAGTTTATAGAATCAACATTCAATATCATGAATCTGACGGACACATTTTATATTGATTAGCGTCAAGAGTTCGATACATCGGCTGGGGATCAATGTTCGGGAAAGGCAAGGGCGTTCCTGTATTGTTTACTCATGAGCAAAAGTTTTGGTTCACCTATATGGTGCTTATAAAGTACCTCAAGACAAAGTAAAGTACCTCATGCGCTGGGAATAAAACAATCGTAAAACTCACTATAATAAATCTGAAATAATTATTCCATACCATTAAAGTTAAGTAAATTAACAATGAATGTTAATTTGCAAATAATCAATGCCAATCTCAAATAGCAATTAGTTTAATTTAAAGTTAAAACCCTATCAAAGAAAAATTTGAATTATTTAATTAAGATAACAATCAATTATAATAATGAAAGTTTTTATATTTTTTTCTGTTCAACAGCTGTTGGTTTGCTTTTCAACAGGAAATAACTTTTTGATAATAA
Source organism: Dolomedes plantarius (assembly GCA_907164885.2). Lineage (NCBI taxonomy): Eukaryota > Metazoa > Arthropoda > Arachnida > Araneae > Dolomedidae > Dolomedes > Dolomedes plantarius. The sequence goes on from OU015496.1 coordinate 108,044,016, forward strand.
AGTTTACATTAATTCCCGGTGCCATTGTATGTCATATTTTCCACGTGTCTATGTGTGTGTTTTATTTGTTTCTACCTACATAGAGAGTAGCGGAGATTTTTATGGAACGCCTAAAGGAGGAATTCTTAATATTACCCAATATATATTTGCTAAGTTTTCGGTATACTACTCAAATATCCTGTTATCTGTTGTTAATTTAGATTCGGGCTTTCTTGAAAAGCTTTTTAGAATGTTTTTCCAATACACGCTGTTGTTTCTTTTCTTCTGATTTTTTGTTCTTCTTTTTGCATGTTACCTACTAAATTGCGTGAGTTTTCTGTTTAAACACGCGTAGAAAGTAGTACAGATTAGTTCGGATTTTATATGAAAAAATAGCCAATATTCTCCTATTTTGTAAGTTTTTATCACAAGAGTTTTTTAATACACACATACCTGAAGTTCGTATTTTTTATAGGTTTTTTTATACAAGAAGCAATATAACAAGAAAAATTACTTTTTGATACCCACAAGACTTGCAATAGCAAAAATCATCAGACAAAAAATTACTAAAAATAAAGGTAATCTGAATAAAGGTAAACACTTGACTCGTCTATAGTCGTTCTCAGAGCAGGGTACAAAACCTAGATCTTTCTCGTTTAGCTTGAAGGTCCAAAAATACAGATACTGTACTATTTTCTTTCGTTAGCTTATTTCCCTCAACAGTTAAATATAAAATTGCTAATAATTTCCATACTTTTCTCATTGTATCCAGTCCATTTGCCGACTAACAACCGACAAACAACTGAGTTGTTAGTCGGTATTTCCAAAGTCGATCACATTTATACCATATTAAAAATAAGGTGGTGTACTGAATTGAAACAAAGTAAATATCCTATCATATATATGTTTTGACACATAAAATATATCTATATAAAAATAATTAAAAATATGTAATTACATATAATCTAAAGCAGGGGTTCCCAATCTTTTCCTACATCGACCTCTTTTAAAAGAATGATTTTTTTTTCATCGCCCCCCCCCCTCACATTTTACTCTATAATATACAGCATACAACATAATTATAATACTAATAATTGCACATAAAACACTTAAAGACAAGAATTTGACTAACAATATTAACAAAAAATTAGAAAAAATGGTTCATTAGGTTTATGTTTTATTATTTTTGCACTATTTTTATTTTTAGTTTCACAAATATAAAGAAGATTTCAAAAACACAGATTGTAATTGTACAAAAGTTCGATTTCAATTAATGTGGTGGTTGTGCTTGATTCACTGATACAATTTTTTTAATGTTTGGCCTGAAATTTCTTATCATAGTATAGTCACAATAACTAACATAACGTTTTCATGAAAGCCAGGTACGGTTTTGAGTTATTGGCGCTTTTAGTTATACTCAATGTTTATAATTACGCTCAGGGAGAAGAAGCTGATATATTTTAAATTTCATCGTTGTTACCTCTCGACAAAGGAGAAAAATTTTATTTGAATTTTAACTTAGGATTACGTGCCTCCTTAACGGTCATCCGGAAAGCAAAATTTATGACGCTAAAACCGTCGTCGCGAGTTATAAATCAAGAGTGGCAGAATAGACATATGTAACTTATTTGTGTTACCATCGACCTATTCTGCATAGGGTTATCACTCCTCCTTCTCTTCGTATGTACGAATTTTATTGTAAAAAAAAGAGGTAAGCAACGATAAGTAATCCTACATTAATAACACGGGGTAATTTCGTTAGAAGAGACTACCTGAATTTTTTTCTTCTCAGAACAAAAAGTTAGCTTAACCTTTTCCCTATCTTGGGATAGCACGTATCCCAAGAATACGGGTCCAAGATTCAATATTATATATATATATATATATATATATATATATATATATATATATATATATATATATATTTATATGTGTGTGTGTGTGTGTGTGTGTGACAGGCGTTGGGTTTGCCTGCTGTAACATCTTAATTGCAGTCTTCTCAATCTAAAGTCCATGGCATCGAGGGAAGGCAGATACTCAAAGAATGCTCAACATCGTTCAAATTAAGTAGATTTTATTCATTTCCGTTTCATGTCAACCACGCTCCAAATCGGCACATCTCGGCGCTTGCCATTTTCAAATTCGGGACCTGACGAACGCACGTCCGCCAGCACCGATTTTATCCCGCGTTCTGCTTAATTCTAAGTCATAATAGCGCGTCAACTCTTATGGCACATGCGCAGAGCCCAATCTGAAAAGTTCTAGAAGCCTGTTGTCGCCCCCTATCCTGTACATTATATAAAAATAAATCCTCTCCACGGAACTTCACTACCGCGAATCAAAGGTCAACTAATGAAACGGTGAAAAACCCTTTTTTTTCACCCTTGACGTGTCTTGGAATATGAAACTAGTGGCTTTTAGCTCCACGAAAATAATCTATCTCGAAGCCCCCTTTAAATTTTTAATTTAATTATTCTTTCCCTTAATTAATTCTTGACACACATATATATATATATATATATATATATATATATATATATATATATATATATATATATAAACATACATACATACATATATAAGTAGCCCCGTAAGCTAAAGGCTAATCTATAGAGCAGCTCTTTGCGGTTCTAACGGTGAAATTTTTTTATGTCCGTAAGACTTGAAATAGCAAAACTCTTCAGACAAAACCCACTAAAATAAAGTTAATCTTAATAAAAAGGCATAAAAAGCAGGTTAAACACTCGAGTCGACAATAGCCGTTCTCAGGGCAGAGTGTAAAACACAGATCTTTTCTCGTTTGGCTTGAAGGTCCAAAGATTGAGATACTGTACTGTTTTCTTTCGTTAGACTAATTTCCCTTTGCAGTTAAACATAAAAATGTTAATGGTTTCGGTTTTCTCTCTCACTGTACGTAGTCCTTTTTACTCCGTTGGAGTCGTAACATTGATTTCATACCTCCGAACTGCGGATAAGGCGCTCTCCGCCTCAGGGCCAGGCAATAATTCGACGACTCCATCAAAACAAGCACAGCGCACCTTACACAGGGAGAGAGAGAGGGTGAAATATAAACTAGATTCACTTTTAAGGAACGGATAAATTTAGTGCCGCTCCCCAGAGAACTGATTAGGGCGGAAAGTTTGAACAACATTTTTTTTTTTGCCCCTCAGGCTGTGTAACTTTTATAGTTACGACAAATGTTCTGGTAATAAAAGTTAATTTGTTTGAGGAACGATGAAAAACTTTTCCCTCGTTCGTTGAAAGGCTCATTCTTTTACTGAAGTCTCTGTGTATCTTGGTTGAGTTTGATGTACTACTAGCAGGGGGAAATGAAACACGGAAAGTAATGTCGGTTTTCGAGTATAATTTGGCGAGGCTCTCTCCAGGGGGTCAAAAATTAAACTTTGCTATGGTCCTACACGTTCGAGGATTCCCTTTCGCCGGATTACCTAATGCAGTTGTGCTCAAACTGTGGGTCGCGACCCACAGGAGGGGGGTGGCTGAAAAATCTGGTGGGGTCGAAGATAGTTGGATGTAATATTGTATAACTATGGTGCTCGGTATTAAAGGTCTTAAGTCAGACACAATGATTTAAATGTACCAAGTTATTTTCTTTTATACCAATCGCAGAACAATAATTTCGACTTGAGTCTTTTGTACAAAGAAATGTAGTTTTGTATATAAAATTGTTAGACTTAAGCCTTTTATACAAGTCAAAAGATTTATTTTTTTTTATCAATACTAAAAAATATCTAAAAATCACTTTAACTTATCCCTTTATACCGGGCATCATAGATATCACATTGAAATATTTAATTAAAAAATATATTTGGATTATATATAATTACATATTTTTAATTATTTTTGTATAGATATATTTTGTGTGTCAAAAAATATACATTACAGGATATTGTTAAATGAATTGTCAAACAGTCTTACAATAGTCAGCAAAACATAATTCGAGATAGTTTGCAATATTTGCATGGTTTGTCATAAACATAGCGTATTTTGTCAACTTTTGCTCACCTCTCTTTCCTATTTTTTGTTTAGAATTTTCCTATTTTTTTAATAAAATTTGCTACTACCAAAAGTTTTTCACTGGAGTCGAGTGATTTTTTTTAAAATAAAGTGGGTCACGGTCGAAAAAAAATTTGCCCAACACTGACCTTATGACTGCATGTAAAATGAAAGTGGGATTAGAATGGGAAAGCTATGTATTAAACGAAGAAATACATATAATTATTAAAATTCGGTTTGTTAGTCGGTACAACTCAAGCGGGACACAGTGATGCTCTATTATAAATATGGTGTTGTTGCAATGAATTGGAACAAAATAAAACCATTTTCATGAAAGCCAAGCTGGGGGGTTCAGAGACATTGACGCTTTTGAATTATTTTTAATGTTTATCATTACGTTCAGGGAAAAAAATGCCGATACATTTTAAATTTCATGACTAATTATCTCACGACAAAGCTGGAAAATTGTATTTGGTACTTTCTTTTCTCAGAAAAAAAGAACGCTTAATCCATAATATGGCTTTTATGATTTTATGTCTTCTTGATCTATATAATGCGGTTGTAAATATTTATAAAAATGCTTCGATTCTTGAATTTTGAATACGTTTAAAATCTGTATTGGTCGGTTTTAAATTGTAAGATTCTATCATTTTACCCCTTGAAAAACAAAAGTTTTCTCAAGGCCAACCAAACAACCACTAGCCGCTGTAAATGGTTAAATTATGTCCAACATGGCGTTTCGATGCAATATTAAACTTTGTAGAAAGCTTCTTCACTTTTTGATGGGTGACCTATAGGGAAAACGGTGGTTTAGAGAACAAAAGAATGTGACTTTTCTTTGCCTTTAGCATTAGACAGGCTGTTTCAAAGAGAATCATTCGATTTTAAAAAATCATATCTATTCATCTTTTAATCCGTTTTGATCGAATAATGTATAGGCAGAAAGAGAAAAATCTAAAGTTTCCCGCGGTTGCCGACAAATAGCGCTAACGCTCTTCCTTCGCCCGCCACTACAGTGTTTGTTAAAATGGCGACTGCACAACATAAATCCTTTTATGTTCTACGCTTTGTGAAGTGGGAGTCCGTGACAACTGTTCAGCGTGATTTTCGTCGACAAAACTCTGGTAGATTGAAGTTCCTACCCCTCAAAGCATTAGGCGATGGTATAAAGAATTCCAAAACACGGGTTGTCTGTGTACGCATAACAGCCGTGAAAGAAGTGTATGCAGACATGCTCGCAAAAATTTGGGACGAATTTACCTACCATATACACATATGTCGTGCATCCAAAAGTGGGCATACTGAGAACTTTTAATTTGGTTGGTAAAAAATCTTCATGATTAGCCATGTAATGTAAAATTAATTTTAAGTTTTATGCTCAATATTTTTCATAATACACTCATTTCAAATCGGGTAATTCTTTTTTAAACACCCTGTATACAGGGAATTATACAGTGCAATGTATGGAAAAACATTTAAATTTTTAAATTATAAGGTAAACGTTATTTAACGGAAATCAACGTATATAATCCTTTAATCTATTACAGAGTATTGTGTACGATATGTACTATGCTCTTAGTTACGGGACATGATATAACTGGATAATAAACCAGCAGGCTCTACCGAAGTTTTGCAGTCTCGTCGAATGCATTGGGATGTCTTTTTAAATAAGTCTGTAGACGCTGGTATTGTGTCATTGAAAAAAGATCGATATACACTCACCACACATCTTTCAATTAGTGTAACAACAAATTACAGTGTGAAAATTAATTTGAAAGTTAGTGTAATTTTGTTCTAATAATTAAAAAGTTTGAATATAGTAACTTATGATAAGAGATAGGATAAAAAAAAATTATCGTTTTCTGAAGCAAATAATTTTTTAAAATATATATATTTCGTAGTTTATAAAGTATTTTATGGAAACGGCTTCTCAATAAGATTATCGTTTTCTTAAAAAAATCGTTAAAATAAATTATCGTTTTCTAAAGCAAATAATTTTCAAAATATTTATATAATAGCTGAAAACCCACACTTCGCTACGGAGTACGTTCAAATTAAATACAATGATCAATGTATGCACTTAATGCCAAAATAAACAAATAAATAAATATAATAAATACAACGACCAATGTATGCAATTGATGTAAAAAAACAAAAAAAATATATTTATAAAAAAAATCGTAAGGGATATTTTTATAGACAAATTAATGTAGAAGAAAATATTCAAATTAAATCTAATACAACATACTAAAGAATATAGTACAGTTTCAGGAACATTTCTTTTACTGTATTTTAATATTTTTTGGATAATATCCAATCGTCTGCCACATTAGCAAGAAAAAAAACATTTTTTTTTTGTCTATTTCGTTGTTATGCACGAGACGATAAATTAATTTAAAGTACCAGAAAAATAAATCACGTGATAAGCATTTAATAAGTTAAATTCTAAAAACTAATCTTTACAAATTCACCAAAAATCATAAAATGGAGTTGAAGATCCGAGAAAGATTTCATTTTAAAGGAATTTTTAGGATCTTTCTCGTGATTTAAATTTTATAACCCTGAAATTATTATTTTAAATGCAAACTTAATAAAACTTACTAAAACAGCTTAAAAATTTAATTTTAAAAAATCTAAGAAGAATTTTTCATAACTCTTTCTTAGTGCACCCCTACACTATAAGAAGAATCGCCATGCAAAATGTCAGCCCTTTAGGTCCAGCTGTTTGTTGTGTGCGTTATACTATATCAGTCAATCAGTCAGTCACGGAACTGTTTTTTTTTTTAATTTATATATATATATATATATATATACACGGTGGAATCTCGATCGATCGTTTTCCGAATCATCGTTTTCCCGTATGAGTCGTTTATTTCACCCAGTCGCGACAATCATATTGCTTTGTTATGTTACCGGATCTATCGTTTTCCCGCATTTATCGTTCAGTTCAGTCAGTCCCTTGAAAAACGATAGATCAAGATTTCACTGTGTGTATATATATATATATATATATATATATATATATATATATATATATATATTTCTTAGTTTATAAAGTATTTTCTGGAAACGACTTCTCAAAAAAATTTAGTTTAAGGATTGATTAAAATTCTCCCCTCAATAATGATAATTTTTTATTCGCATTTTAAATTCGCTTGTTTTTCTTATACTGACTTTTTTAATGCGACTAACGCATGTTTCATGAATTAAACATACTTCAAAGCTGTGTGCAACGGTTACAGCCTGTATACGTTATAAAATATTAAAAGACTACTATTTAAGGTTAATGAAAATTTTTCATACGTATACACATTTCAATTTAGGAAAGGAATTTGCATCTATTCAAATACCCTGGGAAAATCCAGACTAGTATACTTTGGGGGTAAAATGTATACCACGCATACGCTGACGTAGCGGGGAAAAAAAACTGTGCTAGTGCTGACAGGCTTATGCATATCCATGATGCGCAAACAGATGGCCCTGAAACTGTTAATAATGAGCATACATACAGCAGTACAATGTTGGACTATAATGCAGAGAAACATACTCTGAATATCAGTCATATGGCGTACATTCAATACCAGTTCACATACAAACATAGCCTAAAATAGTTAGTGTCAACATGTCATATTTATCAGATGACAACAACGTAATATTGCTGCGAATCTCATTATTGTGTTTACACATGGACTTAATACTACGGCGAAGTTCAGATGTAAGCTGATTAACTGGCATTCATATGAACTCCTTGATCGCTACAATTGAACTTGGATTCGCTGCTATGAATAATTTACGAAGAGCAAGTGAACTGCGGTTATATCAATTAGTAATTAACTTTTCATGTTTGTCTTGTTGCTGAACATGAGGTTGAGTTGTTTAGCGAAATGAGCCGTAATAATATAATTGCCATGATATTACGATCAGTGTAAATCAAGAAATGACTCAAATTAAAATCTTGGCAAGAACTATAAGCAAGAATTGGGGAATATCCTGTTTTTAAAAAAAAATAACATTCGAAAGAAAAGAAACATACAATTATTTAGATGTAAAATTTAGGTAAAAAGCTAATATATATCATTGCCTATTTGATAGTCCTTATGAAGTATATCAAATACAAACGCATGTGTGTAATGATAAAGAAATGCATTATCACTGGAATACAAAACTAAAGTCAACACACTCATATTTCATTATAATTTACACATATGAGGAAACTAAAAGGTATATATCGAAAGTTATCACACAATAAATTAAGTATGTATCGAATAAATTTATGCAAAATTTTATAAAGCTCTTAAACACTTTTTTCTTTTGCTTATTCCAAAAATTCTGTAAACTTAACCTTTTCCTTATGGGGTGGGATAGAATGTATCCCAAGAATACGTGCCCAAGAATGAATATATATATATATATATATATATATATATATATATATATATATATATATATATATATATATATATAACCCCAAATCCCTTTCAAAATTCTAAATTCTTTTAATTTCCCTTAGGCGTAAATTAATTGCGCATTTCGATTACAAGAACAAAGGAATTGACTTTTAGGCTTCTTTTACATAACCCCTGTAAACTCCTATACAATCCCTGTTATTTTCTAGTTTGGCAGAGCCCAGATTTCAAGGCTTCAGCCAATTGCTGCTAGAGTTCAGGGGTCACGTGACTACACCTCTATTAGATTCTAAATAAGCGTGCTTCAATGTACATGCGGCAATTTTGGGATTTGTCATTGCCCCAAGAAGATGTAGCAGAATGTCAATAAATTTGTATTTGCAGAAGTGAAATCGATTTGTTATTGTTGACCACACGACTACGACTTACTTCCCCGCTGTGGCATGCCGGTTCCGGTCATCATTCCCACAGGGCTGGGCCGGCATGTTACACACACACACACACACACATATATATATATATATATTATATAAGAGGGAATCGGATGATATGATAAAAAAATGGTCCCCGTAAGCTAAAGTTTAACATATATGCTTTATATCCAGCAATAATGTCCAGCGGGTAAGTCAATATTAGGTAACTCAAATGATGTAAACAATTCAACACGAAATAATAAACATAAAGAAAGCATAGACAGCTGAAAAAATTTACAGAAAACCACTAGAATTGAAAAATTTTAACTTTTCATTAAAAGTTTGCTTAGTTGCGACAAATCCTCCTACTGATAACAGACAATTATATCTAAAGAGTAAATAATTCAACAGAGAAAGGTACTTACTAACAGGAGGATTATTAGGCACACATTGGCTGACGATAAAGTAATTCGATCATTACTTTTTCTCAGATTCTATTGACGTGCATGTGGTGTAGCACAGGAGGCGGCAGAATGGACCCTCACATTTCAATGGGTAATAATAAAACGAATGAAACAATTTACAGAAAAAAGCTTTATATTTTCGTAAAGTACTTATAACATAGTTTTTTTTTCACTAGGTTTTGAAAATAACATAACTCAGGTGGCACCCGTTATTTTCGATACACTGCAGAAGCCATTCTCTAAGTTTTCCATCAAACTTGGACATCTCTGGGGGAAATGCAGGGTCTTCCTCAAGAATAGCGAAGTTACGGACTCTGCACTTTTTCAATTGCGATGTTCACCGTACCAACTCATGGTGTCTACAGACAACTAGAAAATCTGCCCGAACCCTTGTCACCTTCCGCGCCGACCTAACCTCCCCCTCCCTACTACCTTACCAGAAACCTTCAAAAATGTGGAAGTCCATTTTGCCGCACCTTGTTTTTCACACCACACTGAAACAAGGCGTTTATTTTTAACATGTGAGCGATAATAAACGTTGGGTGCTGATTACTCGCAGCTATCGATAAAAATCCGTAACAACTGGGCCGTGGAGAACAGATGTTCTGACAAAACATTACTCTTTGTGTGAGAGGTTGGAAAATTGGACCAACTGAACATTGTAGGAGTCACAAATAAAGAACAGACTGGAGCGTAAAATTTTACACACATACCAAAAGAGTGTTTAAGGGAGGTATTTAATGCTGCACATACAAATCAGTTGGATATGTTCTTTTTTTATTTATAGCTCATAACTAAAATTTCCGCAATTAAAGACTACCAATATATTATTATTATTATTATTATTATTATTATTTACTTTTAAACACGGAGATTTCTTATGCAGGTCACCAAAGCATTCTTCGCCGAGAAAATAACGGTTTTTGAAACTGAACCTGCCGTATCTTTTGTAGATCGTACAACATTTTTCACTTAACCCGCAAACGGTACGGTGTGGGGTCGGATCATACCCAAGGGTGTGATTTCCCCCTCCCGTACTCTCCCCTCTCTTTGCAAGAGATCAAGTTGACAAGTAACCCTACCATATAGACCTACTAGACCACCTGTAAAGAGTCGGAATGTGAAAACAACAGAAACCTAAATTGTTAAGGGGCCACCCAGCTTGCGTGGACAAGCAAATTTACAGTCCCGACATTTTTATAACGCCAGATTTACGGTACCATAAAAAACGGAGAAATTAAGTTGTCAACGGCCGTATATCTGAGGTCGGAGGTCGAGCAGGTGGGGCCGTCTGATGGGAAGTTTTACCAGACATAATCGGCGCCAGAACTTAGGCAATTGCGAAAGGCAAGAGACAAGAATAACCTATGAGAGCTAATCGCATCCGCCCCCTCTATAAACAAGGGAGGGGCGAGCGAATAGGGACCGAGGAAGCGAGAACCAATGAGACGAGGATAGAGAAGAATATATACAAGATGATGAGACATTGGTAAGAGAGCGCCATTAAAAAAAAGAGATGATAAGACAGTAAGCTGCCAACGGGCCGACGAGAGCCCTAACTTACAAAACTCAACAAAAAAAAATAAGCTGCTACAGGGCTGAGAAGAGACCCACTGTATAATATTAGAAGAAAGACGCCGGTCCTACGCAAGTACATAATACGTACGGATTGAACAGCGTTAGATCCGGACGCAAAATAGAATAATCAGCGACGAGAAGTTGCAGAAGTAGCGATTGCCCATAGATGTCAACATAGTGCCGAGGGCGAAGAGACGACACTACCATTAAGTTTAAGCCGATACCAGAGAGATACGCACCGTCGCTTAGTGAGTGGGACCCCCAGATGACCACCCATCAGTGCTGATCGACCCGCATATCGGAAGAGAAGGCACCTATGCTGAGCAACATTGACCGCCCACCAGTGCTGACCGACCCGCATAGTGTAAGAAAAGCTACCCGTGCTGAGTAACGTACGAGGAGTCTTCAATAAGTGACCTTCGACATGAAAGGACCCCGAACTCTTTAGTCCCAAGAGAACTGGATAAATAGGACGAGGATACACCGCGACGCTACAGTGAACAAACTGTACCCACGAACTCTGTGAACACTGTGTGAACTTTATGTACTACTATGGACCAGCGTTATCGGTGAATTCGATGTAGACGGCTGCGACAAATGGGTGAGCATTTTGTATTATATAAACTAGCATACCGACTCTTTACATAATCGCCTCTAACCCGCCAGGGCCGGCGACATCGTAAGATTTAAAAGATAGTGATTGGATAAGATTATATATATATGTACATTCCTAGCATTACTAATGTTTCAGCGTTTGCTAAGTGTTACAAGTTCGAATGTATGTAAATATGTATAAATAAAGTGTATATATGTATATTCAGTATCATTCTTGAGAGTTGGGCCCATCTATTTAATTAATTAATTACCGCCCTATTGGCGAACGTACAACCAGTGTACGAGATACGATTTCAGCCGTAGTTAATAGCAACAGGTCAGGATCCTGTATTATTACACCACCCTACTAGATATAGAAATAAATAAATACGAGTGTCTTTGTTGAAAAACATTATTGATGATCACTAGTCATTTTAATTTTTTTTTTATTTTAGATTTTTTAATTTCGATTTTGAAGGCCAAAAATGTCCATATATTATTTTTGACATTTTTGTGGTCGGAAAATTGGTTTCACTAACTTCTAAAACTAGGTAGACTAAATTACATACTAGACCTAATATATACAACATTCTATGTAAATTTCAAAGGGATTTTCTTTGTTTAGCAAAATTACAATTTGTTGGTTATTTTTTTTTACAAAAAGGGTTTTATTTCATATAAAATACTAGCTGAAAACCCGTACTTCGCTGCGGAGTACATTGAAATTAAATACAAAGATCAGTGTATGCAATTCATGCCAAAAATATGTTTAAATATATTTATAATAAAATCAGAAGGGATATTTTTATATACAAAATAATGTAGAAGAAAATATTCAAATTAAATCTAATAAAATATTCTAAAGAATATAGTATAGTTAATATAGTACAGTTTGAGGAACATTTCTTTTACTGTATTTTAGTATTTTTTGGATAATGTCCAATCGTTTGCCGCATTATCAAGAAAAGAAATTTTTTTTTTGTCTATTTTGTTGTTATCACGTGACGATAAATTTATTTAAAGTACCAGAAAATGAAATCACGTGATCAGCATTTACTAAATTCAATTCTAAAAATTAATCTTTAAAAATTCACCAAAAATCAGAAAATGGAGGTGAAGATTCGAAAAAGATTTCATTTTAAAGGAATTTTTAGGATCTTTCTCGTGATATAAATTTTATAACCCTCAAATTATTATTTTAAATGCAAATTTTAAAGACTATTACAAAAACCGGTTAAAAATTTAATTTTAAAAAATATAAGAAATTTTTTTCAAAAATCTTTCTTAGTGCACCCCTATACCATAAGAATAATAGCCATGCACAATTTCAGCCCTTTAGGTCCAGCGGAACCTTTAGGTCTGTGCGTTGTATGTCAGTGAGTCAGTCAGTTACGGAACTGTTTTATATATATAGATTATCAATAAATGTTATTATACAACAAAAATTCATATGTTATAAAATTATATTAATAAAATAACTTGTGGGGTTAGTTATTTTATTAATATAATTTTATATCTTAGTGGACTGTATAAGAATCCATTAACAAAAATATTTTATGTTCTTGTTTAAGTGTAACTAATTAATCTTCTTACTTCTTTTAATAAATGTAATACTGGAACGGCTTACCGATCATCTGAATAATACTTGAATAATAATAAGTCAACACTAAAAAATTTAGTTCCATGCATGTATCCTTAAAATGCATTTAATAATTGACTTCATATAAACACATAACTGTTGAATTCATGATACACCGAATAACCCTTCGGAATTAGATATTACAAAATGAATATTTGACTTTAAAATGTCAACAGCTTCAACAATAATCTACACAGAATCTTTAACAAAAAAACAATAAACGGAATCGTATTCAACGTAGCAATTTTTGAATTCTCGCATGACATTGCTTAGAATAGAATATACACCACAACAGATTAAAACATTTTTTAGCCATTTTCTTGCCATTACTCATACTCGAATGTGCAACAACAACAGAATTAAAAAACATTTTAGCTTGAAGTAAAAAAAAGGGTTACATAGTGATGCCATCTATTGATCAGAAACTCAATTAGAATCCAAATTACAAACAATATGATGAATAAAATGAAATAATTATTATAATGAATTATTTAAAATTAAAAATAAAAATGGTAAGTCTTTTATGAAGAATGAACAATGCTTATTTTGTACTTATTTATACCAAAATCCTCATCAAAAAAGAGATCGTGTCGTATCCGACCCTACCTTACCATCTACTTCGTTTCAAACCACTATTCCGTTTCAGGGTTAAGGGGGTCCTGGACACATTTTAAATTTTTTTTGTATTTATTGAGTTAAAATTTTGTGATGGTTATCCATATAATTTGCAAACAAAATCACAACAGAAAACTTCTCAAAAAGATTTTTAAAAACATTTTTAAATTTAAAATTTTTAATAAAAGTGGGGTAATTTAAAATCGTTATAACTCGACATATTATTTGTCGAATTTCAAAATTTTTTCATTTAATTAAACAGAAATATATAAGTTTTAATTTTTATTCACCATTTTTTAAAATATTAATTTTTAAAAAAATAAAATTATTTAGATGAAAAATTACAAAAAAATTATGTAATTTATTTTCAAAAATTCATATTTTCAAAAGTAAATATTTTTTTTCAAATTTTCTGAATCAAAATTAATGTAAAATAGATGAAAAAGACATGTTACAAGTTTGAACCATTTATCTTTAACGGTTCTTGACGTATAACAATTTAAAGATGAGAAATAGGGAAAACCCATCATAAAGAAAAACGCGCTTACAGGTTTAAACATGAAGCTTGGGTTTAAACACCGATTGGCTACTATTAGAATGTTGCCAAAAAATAATAATAATAATAATTTCTCCTGTTCTAATTAAGATAGAAACATGATTTAAACGTCATTTTAAGCGTAAAAGAACACAAAAATTTTTAATGCAGTACAATTTTTTTTCGAAAATTCGAACAATTTTGTGTCCTGGACCCAGGGCCGCCCAGAGAGGGGGGCAACTGGGGCACTTTACCCCAGGCCCCCAACTGCCGGAGGGGCCCCCCAAAATTAAAAAAATAATTTAATAGATTTCATCCAAAAGAAAATTCTGAAACTTGTGCCGTACTTCGAAATTCAAAATAATCTCCTGTAAAAAGGGGCCACCCCAAAAATATAAAAAATATATATTCGATTAATTAGATTTATCTTACTCCAAAATAGTTTTCTGAAAAATACGCGATTTAGTTTTAATGAAAAATATAACTGTTTGGTCCTAACTGCTATAAAATTACATTCCCTCTAATAAAGTGAAGACAGTACTAACTACTAAAATAGATAGCAAAAAAGCTTTGTGGATGGAAGATATCATATTTATTGGAGAATACAACACGGGAGCAGTGCAATGAAATATAATTATGTTAATCATTCATGTAATAAAATTTTAAGTATGAGTAACTTAATTTGAATGTGTGGTTTCGTCTCTTTCCATTTTTTTTATTTTTCTTTGGGGCCCCCCGACAGAAGTTTGCCCCAGGCCCCGTAAAGTCTCTGGGCGGCCCTGCCTGGACCCCCTTAAGGAACAGTAATATCATTCTATTTATAAAGATTTTTAAAAAAAGTATTTATGCTCCCAAACATTTTTATGCTTTTTTCTTGTTTTTACTGATTTATAGCTATCTGGATGTAAGGGAACGTGATGATTTCTTTCTTTAGATGATTCTTGAATGATAAAAACGCTCGCGTAATCTAGGATAGTGTCAGTCACTTCCCCTTCAATCTATTCGTAACGAAATTTCTGCGCTTAGTATTCCCTCGGCGGTTCTCGCATGAAAACAAAGATAATAAGAGGAAAGAGGGAATCATCGATTGCAGCAAAATCGTACAAGAAAATAATCCGAATGTGAGCAAAGATTCACAGTGTCAGATGAGAGGGATTTCCTCCTTAATTATCCCCAAAACAAGGAAGGATATCCTGCCAATAAAACTTCACAAATGAGGTATCTAGTTAAAGGAAATGAAGAAGGATGGTGATCTAAAATCGCAGAATTCTCCCTACCTTGACTTTCTTCGCGGAGCAGGAAATAAAAGGTAGGAACGGATATTGCCTAGTTAACAAAGGAAAAAAATATGTTCTCCTCTTATTAAAACTACTTAAAGTTTTTGTTTTTGCCGGATCTTAATAATAAGTTCATTTCTCCTTACTAAGATTTGCTGTTCCTTAGTTTTTCCAGGTAACGTTTCGTTAAATCGAATTTATTATTCTTTACTGACTTCTGGTAAGAGCCTTTCGGAATTCCTTTTTGAATTAATCTCTCTGAGTATATATATTCTAAGAAGGGTATTCGCAGACTTATTTTTCGAGATCACGGAAAAAGAGCTTTTTTCGGGGTGGCTGTATTCAATACATTTTATAGAAAGAACTCTTAGAAACTTCCAACAATAACCCCTTTTTTCTGAATAGAATTTTACTTCCTTTAATAGTTCTGGTATCAACAATGGGAAATTTTTTTTTCGAAATGTTTTCAGTCGTTAGGAATGGATTAAGTTTGCTTATAGAAAGTTACCGTTATTTTACTATTACTTAAAAATACTTTGCCAGTTGAAGGCTTTGCCCACTATAACTAAATCCTTATTATTTATAAGTTTCCTCTAACAAATCGTGAGATCTCATTGGCCCAAAACTTTGAACCTTTATCATCAGTAAAGTTTGCTTTTAGGGTAAAAAGTTGTGAAAATGAAATTTAAAAAAAAGTATCAAAATTTTTAAAATTTGCCAAATTGGGGAACTTCTCTGTTATACTATAGTTCAAAATTTCACACGAACAGAGCAACGCAAGATATCTTACACGCTAGGGTCAGATATATAGTCCTTTACATCATTAAACCATCATATTAAAATCTGTACAAATAATTGTTACTTATTACGGTGCTTCAGACAGCCGAGGATGATTCATGGAATAGGCTCAAGTAAGGAAGCTTTCTCAATAATTTATTTTAGCCCAGTTGGCAATATTCAAAGAAATCAAGGAAGTTAAGAACACCCTAAATAGACCCGAAAGAAGCAAGCTGTCCATCAATTAATTCTATCCCTATATCCTCAAGCATGGAAGTTTTAAATGAGCCATTCAAAAGCCAAATCGGTTAATTCCACTGTAAGACTTAAAAAGCCATGAACCATTAAAATACTAATACTAAAATTATACAAGGCGAATTCCGCCAAATGTGGCTGCAAGTTGTTCGGTTGTCGCCAAGATGGTGAGAAAAGGAACAGTCTCTACGAAAATGGTTTAGTTTTGAAAAGATGATTATAATGTAGCAGCTAGGCTTATCCCCGCTTATATACTTTGAAATACTATTTGTTAATATGGTATTTGTGTGTTTCGTTAAGGTATGTATGTTATGTTAAACTACATGTTTTGTTTTCTTGAGTACATCTTTCATAAAAATGATCAGCTTGTATAACGATACTTCGAGCATTTTACGGGCGACCATTGGTTTTTTAAACACAGGCCTCGACGGCAAATTCCACTGAAACGGATAGAAGTTTTAGTTCCACTTTTTGAAATTTTTCAAATTTTAGTGTCAAAGCACTTGATTGACTCCTAACTTTTTACATTAATAATAAATTTCTTAAATAATAAAGATTAATACCACTCAATGTCAAACATTTTTTTAGTCTGAGAAGCCAATCAAGTTTAAGTCATTACTCTAATGTAAATCGTTGCAATAATGCAATTCAAACGCAAGAAGCAAGTATTTGATGATAATGGTAAATTGTTTAGAGTTGTTTCGTGACAAAAAAGTAAAATAAATCTGTCGTTTACAGGCTAGCTGCTACAGAAGTAAGTACTTGTGAATTATTAAACAATTGTTTCATTTTTGATTCTGTAGTAAAAAAAATAATCTGAAGACTGAATTGGAAGTTATTACTTTTTTTCACTTGCCAATTCCTTTAGTCATGTAAAAATTGTAATATTAACGACGATTACATTAAGTATATTCTATCGAATAGATCATGAGTAACGCACGCTATAATACTTCCAAACCTCAAATGTAGATGTCGCCACCATACGGACAGACTTTGTGTGCAAACTTCCATCGTACTGTCATTTTTTTAAGCAGGGAGAGTTTGGATTTTGTCGAGAGTGGACACCTCCCGTTCTGATGCCCAATTTTGGTTGTTAGGTCAACTTACTTGTTTTTCTCTGAATGTTTTTCACTTGTTTTGTATTGTGTAATGTAATCCGTCCGTTATAACTGAGATTTCTAGAGTAATTAAACATGTTCTAAACTTTACCCCGAGATTTTTTTTTTACTTTTTGTTTAACACCAGTAATTACATTAATGACAGTTACAACACATGTGCAATAATATATTGTACAATATTTATTTGAATTTATATTTTCAGAGGAATTTTGAAAAACAACGTATGTTATTTTATCACTTTTCTCCAATTTTTGTTTTATGGACTAAAACTTATTCGGCAAGTGAGCCGAATAAGTTTTAAGTATACGCGGCTCAATTAAGCGTATACTTAAATGCCTCAGCATGGAAGTTTTAAATATTGTCTTCACTAACAAGATTCACAAATTCATCCTTAACATTTCGTAAGTATTACATACTGAGCGCTCCAGATTCCCTACAGTGATTTTTTGCTAGCTGGCAACCTGAAATAATATAAGCACAAAGATTTAATTCCGTTCCACTTGCAAATAACTGTATGAATGGTAATAACGAGGGACAATCCCAGAGGGTGATCACTGAGGTAAGGGAAGAACAAAGCAGCTAAACCAAAGCAGCTGTCACATAAAGTTGTAAATGTCATGTCACGACCTCAGCAAATAATTTTCGTTTAAGGTAACACTGAACATTGAACATATGGCACTTAAACATAGTATTTTTTGTGCCATTAATACATTTTATACCCTGAACCACTTTATAAGATAGTAGGATTTTCGTGGTTTAACTTTTCATTAAAAGTCAAATTACAAAATCTGGTTGGTAAAAAAAACCCTCATTTATGCACGAATATCCTTTAAATTTTTTAATGCCTAGTAGTAGCATTATTTCCTATTTTTCCTCTTTTATGCCATATTTTTGTTTATTTAACTGTTTTAAAGCAAAAAGTAATGTATTTAACTAGCTAATTATTATTGTAGAAAATCATCAGCGGCCAATTAAAACACTTTTTTCTGAGCAGTAACTTCTGCAATACTTGTATCCCGTCATGAAGATAGAAGTTATCGCGATTTTCGCAGCAATTTTCAGAAATAAATTTCCCGATGAAAAACATTTCAATACTTATTTAATGACAGTATTAATTTAACTGAAAATGTTTTGAGTTAACGAACTTTACTTCTTAATGGTTATAAGACTTTTGAGGGACTCTCAGACAAAATACATATAATTATATACTTTACAAGGTTTTAGAGAAATGAAAGAGTAAAGATTTCATTAGTTCAGTTGTCATTACCAGTAATATATCTATGAAGGATTTTCAATTTATACCTTTTAAATAAACCAACTTTAAAATTTGTATCACAAGCAAGTTGGAAAAGCACTCTTGATTTCGATTAATATCCGTTATGAAATCCTATTATTCTTCGATATAAAATAATACTTTCCTTTGGCATTATTATTCTCTCCTACTTTTAGCTTTTATGGTACAACATCATAAACAAAGCCATCAAATATTAATCCCATAAGGATTGGATTTACTAAAGAACAAGACAGCATCATTGATTTTGAGTCATCCCTTTTTTTTTTATCCTTCATAAAGCAACAAAGAAAAATCACTCCAGTGATGGGCGGAGCTAAACAGGTTTCAACAAATGGCGATGATTTTGATTTATTTTTATAACTCATTAACGTTTGCCTTTGTTTTCGGGAAAAAGTTATGCATACTTTAAAAGTATTTAGAGATTTAGGTTGGGAAGATTCTAGTTCTCTTTTATTTCTTAAATATTAGTAATTAGTTTAGAGCAAATATTTTACCCATTTCTTGTATATATAGTATAAAATATTTTGACAATTTCCTACCCTCGTTATTGAACTAAATATACTTATGGTATCCGACCTCGTATAAACGATATTTTTGGTTAGGATTTCAATTTTTTATTGTTTTACTTTAGAATCAAAATATTTAGCTCTCTAAAACCGCTATTATTTTGCTGATATGTAAATTATAACCGGAGTTATAAGAATTTTTGTGATCTTTAGTAAGCCGGAGGTGAATGCTCAAATGTTTACTTCTAAACTTCCATTCTGCAGTACTTACTGTTTCATAATAATTTTTGACATTTTAGTCTATTTGATGTCTGGTAACAAGCTTTCGCTATTATTTCCCCTTATAATGTGACAACAGGTTATCAAAGCTTACCTTCTTTGTTCTCATGTTTACAATTTCGAGTGAGATCTATCTTGGGGCATTTGGATGTTAATTTTAAGATCGATTTGATAATTGTGAGCAAGTTGTGTCTGTGAATCATTGCTTATTCCCTTAATGAAGCAAAAAGATCGTATACATGATCTAAAAAGCAACCAGTTTATGGAAATCGGAGAAATTATAGTCAATTTTAAAGACTTTATTTGCAATTTATAAGAAAATGGATTAGGTGGAATTGTTTTGAATAAATTTCGTGATAATCATCTTTTTTTTTCCCTCCTATAATTTTCAAACACAACAATTGTAATGCGAAAATAATCGCATTTTTTTTAAACTGTGTTCATTACAAAATCAGCTTAGGAACAATTTCAACAGTGATCACAAACAATTCTCTGCGCTTAATTATATCCATGATGTAGAACGTCAATGAACAATTTATTTTAACCAAAATAATATAAATAAAAACTTTCTTCTTAAAAGAAAATGAGGAAATAAACAAAATGACTCGATTTTTTTTTTGTTAAATAACTAACTATTATTTCGCGAACGGAGTTTTAATGACGAAGAGAATCCATAATTTTTAATCATATCTGTAAAACACTAATTAGACTGAGCAATTGATAAAAAAATCTGTTCCATTCATAATGAAATAAAAATTTTTAAAAAAGTGTTAAATTAATTCATTGAATTTGTGAAAATATTAACAGATTATTTTTAGCGGATTATTTTTTTTATCTGCGTATTGATGCGGATGATCAGTTGAGATCGCAAATATTCAACCCTAATATTTACTTGAATGGAATTTTACTCTCAGTACTTTACCAACCAAAGATTAACAAATGAATAATTTTGATTACTATTTTCTACACAGGTGTAGCCCTCCTACAGCACGGCATATTACAACATGGTTTCGCTCTAACACGATAAGATAAATTGCCGGAACCTTCGTATAACACTGCAACTTGTAACACGGTTTCGCTCCAACACGATAAAAAAAATTGCGAAAACCTTTGCACAACACTGTACTTCTATAACACTAGGTAACATGATTTTTGTTTAACACATTTAAAAACTAAATTACCTTAAAATAATGACGGGAAGTAATAATGATGAACAATAGTGGTTTTACATGAAAATGTATAAACAAATTATAATTTATTCATTTATAACTCTATAAAATTACAAGAAGGCCCAAGCTTAGCAGAAAATCTTGAATCATTTTTCCTGAATGCAGACCCTTCCGCTGAAAGAAGCCGAAAATTCAAAAGGGAGCTGCAAAGTTGTTTATCTACATACCGTGAATGTACAATGACCTTGTAAGAGCCAGAAAATAAACCAAAATTACAGATTTTTAAAGAGGATAGAAGGTGCAAAAAATCCAAATGAAGAAAATGGTTCTGAAAGTGAAGGTGATATCATTCAATCGAAAAAACGTTCTCGTTTGATTGTACTGCGCAGTGACGAGGAAGAAATTTATTAAATTAAGGTCACATTAAATGAAAATAATATTTTTTTGTTTCTTTTCGTTTTGTTTTTATTAAAAATATAAATTAATACATTTATATTTTTAATAAAAATTAAGTTGCTTATATGGAATTTAAAAAAAAATATTTGTTTTTAGTAAGTTTTCAGAACGTAACCCCCTTTTTTGAACTGTCTCTGGGTCTCATATAACACGGTTTCACACAAGACGGCATTTTCTAGGAACCTATCTACCGTGTTATAGGAGGGATACCTGTATTTGCAAATAGATCTTCAATTGCAATGCGTGTTTCCTAAAAATATTATTATTTTTATTTGATATTTTTAGGAACAATTTTAATTTTGTATCATTAAATATAATAATTTAATGCCCTATGAAAAGCTGCCAACGAAAAAAAATTTTATTTAGTAAAAGCTACACATTGTAAAAATGCAATTATACATATCCAAAGTACAAGTATTCATGGACCTATGTTTAGGAATTGTTATGTGCTTCCTAGCAATTGATATCGATAAGTACGCCCATCATCAGGCCATCAGAGTGACTTCCGCAGCGACGTCATTTGGGCCACGGCCTCGGAAGCCGGTATTTCTAAAGGCGCATCTACGCACAAGCGAATCAGCTCCCCTCGTCGCCTCTTGACACATTTTAGTGTCGAATTGTCACCCCCAACGTGGGGGAAGTATTTCGTCCCTTTGATCAAACCGCTCTCCGGAGCGGTCTAGTACGAATCTTCAAAGGCATGAGGGGCGCCCTAAAACCTCCTCTCGGCGACGGGACCAATAAATCACTGCTATCCCCTACACTTCGCTCTCTGTTTCGCGAATGTGTGCTCGTAGTGTAACTTCCGCAAGTACAGATAATATGATTGGATGAAAGCAGGGGTGAGATAGTGATGAAGTTCCATAGGACCATAAGAAGATGTGATTAACCGAGTTTCCTAGGTCACTCCTTCTAACGCAGATATTTCTATAAGTAACATCGGAGAGCGAAGTGCAGTTTGACCAACTTTCCTATGGTCCTATGGTCTATGTTCGGCGATGTGAAAAAAGTGGAGTGATCTGATAGGTCGGCTCCAGGTTCCTTCAGACTGCTTCACCAAAGGGAAGCAGCTTCCAGTTCGGTCGGTACTTAGGTGGGCGAAGTCTTTGACTGTCTGTAAGCTGGATTTCTATTGGCAAGTAGGAGAAGGAGGAAAGAAAGTGATTGATTAGTGAGGAAAGAAAGATTCAAGCTTCAGTATCCGCCAGTTCAATCACTATAGCTTGGAGCTTCTCCACGGGTGGATCTGCTCCAAAATTATGAGACATAAATGCAAGAAGGAAGTATATGGATAGCAAACAAGATTTTTTGATTTCTATTTTATAAGATTTTTTAATGTTTTTTGCCTTGGCAAGGTCAAGTATAGTTTTTAGGTGAAGGAATTTCTAATGCGGAATTTCTTTAAATTTTTTACTGGTCACTGACAAAATATAGTGAACCAGCTCACTTCAGAGCGAACCATTGTCTATCAGGAAATGTGGTACAACATTTACAGCGCAAGAAAATGACAAATACACCCCAAAGAGCAGAAATTGAAAGCAAAAATATACAGTCCAGAAGAGCCTTGAATCTAGGTTTCGTCAAGGCCTAAGATCTTTATCAGGCACTGGTAAAAATTTCCAGAAATTCCTCATTAGGGATTTGGCTTCGTCCATAACAAGGGCCTCATTAGGGATTTGGTCCTTCTATGAAGTCAGGGAGGGTGAAAGAGGGTACTATTCACCCAGATGTCTCCGCTGGGAGTGATTTGGCAAAATTGAGGCTGTAACTAGCTAAGGCGGACTCCGACACTTGTGGTGCGATATAAACCGGAACCGCACACTTCAGTCCAAACGTCGTTTTTTCGCTGCGAGCAGTTTTATTTTCGGACCGTTGTGTCATGGCGAGCTTTGACGGGATGGATGTTTGTGCTGATGGAATCCCACCGTTGACAATTACAGAAAATTCTACTCCTATGCCAGATATCACCGACATTAATGAAAAGGATAGATTGATACTCCAAAGACTTATTTAAGGGAAGATAGACCCTGAACTGTTCGGAAGCCCGGAGCTGGTCCATCCATATGTCTTCGAAGTTTTCCGGCTAGGTAATCTTGGAGATCACATTGGCAAGCTATACTCTACTGTTAACCCAAATACTAACCTTCAAACTTCTACTAACGAAGGCAGCTCAGCGGCTAACGATGACGGATTTATTGTACCTGCAGCCAGATTAACGGCTAAAAAACCTATTGCCATCGGAAACATTACTACTCCAACCAATAACAAATTCAGCTCTTTAAATGAACAATACCTTAACGATAATAAAGTAAATAATCCTAGAATTACTGTAGAAAAACCAAAAATTAAGCATATAACCATTGTTAGAACTGACAATTATAGAGATATTTTTGCTTCAATCGCTGGGCCAAAGGATGAAAGAAAATTCCATACAAAGATAGGTGGCGAATTTATTCGAATTGATCCTAATACCGAAGATGATCACCGAGCAATAACCAAATTCCTAGAAGATAATAAAATCAAAGGTTTTATTCTTCCTCTTGGAGTAGTTCGCCCCATTAAAGTCGTATTTCGTGGTTTACCAAGAGACTACAATACAGAAGAAATTTAACATAAATTAACATCCCTCGGCTTCACTGTAATGAAAGTTGCCCAATTTACTAGAAAAGATGGCTCCTTCCTACCCCTTTATCAAGTCCAACTTACCCCCACCAACAACGCTAAAACCATCTTTGAACTAACTCCACATTTCTATATTAAAATTACCGTTGAATATTATAACTCTCCATTTAAAACTGCCCAGTTCTTTAAATACCAGCATTTTCACCCCCATAGCAAATACTTTTTCATGGACCCTAGATGTGTAAAATGTGCTGGTGACCATCTTACCAACGAATGTCCCAATAATCAATCAAAGGAAAAAAGTAGAAGCAGCTAAATGCCGCAACTGCCAGGGAAATTCCCCCGCGAACTGGAGAGGATGCCCGAAATTCCCCCAGAATATCGCTGCTAAAACACAGGATGAGAAGGAAGCGAGGGAAGCCTTGAAAGGCACAAAACAAGTAACTCCCAACATCTCATTTGCTCAAATGGCTAAAGCTAACATAAACTCAACTGAAACAATTAACCCAGCTCAATATAATAACTCACCCCCGCAATCAACCAAAAATCTCTAATTCAAATAACTCCTAATAGCGTTTCAAAAATCAATACCGGACCATTCCCCCTCTCAAAGACGCCGATAGCAACACCAGCGTTCTTATGGATGAGGATAAATGCCAAGTAACAGGCAAAAATTTCGCCAAAAACTTCACCCCAAACCAAGTTTCCAACCCAAGTACCGAAAACATTGTCAAAAATAATATTAACCTCAACTTAAATACTTGTGCAAGTGAAATTGTCCTTTATCAATCTAGGAGATCGTAAGTGTTCTTTCTCAGCAAAAGGAATGGTTACGTGTCATTGTCTGTGCACGAAAAATATTACTGCATCATATCGAGGGACTAAAACGGCATCGTAGTTTATACTGGCGAAGGACGACACACTAGTTCGTAACAGAAATTCGACGACACAATGTTCTTACAAGGTAAAGGCGGCCGAAAGTCTATGACGAATATATCTACGATGTGCTCAGTCAATAAGCGTGAAGCGTTCCCAACAAAAAATTACTTATAAACGCTTCGATGAAGGTTCGCCGCATCTAGGACATCTACCAGCCGGAACACAAGGGAACTGATGAAATACTCCAGGCACTGTCAGGAATGCCATAAACTATATGTACGAACAAGTCAGTAACGTAATGAAGATAAATACCTTCGAAGTCTGGACGTTTCAGTTCGTGTTTGCCGATAACTGATCGTGAAGTAGTGGCAGCGAAGTACCGCAGGAAGTTCCATCGTCGACTACTATCCCGGCAAGATATTAAGTCACACCAATTAACTACACTTAACTCACTTTTTCTAGGTAGACACAAATTTATTCAATTAATTACTAGGCCTTACGTAGTACAAGATTACTGCAGTACATAACGTTACTTCATCAGGGAAGTTCTCACATAACAGTAAATTCAGTTAGAAGACAAAATGACCGTCATGGTCTATAAAAATACATACATCGAATATTGTATAGCCTCCTCACAGAATTAGGCAAAGGCCGCATTCTGGAGGGGCTTCTAAAAGGCACGCCCTATATATCTAGCAAAAAAATCGTTATCTCTCAAAGAGTGTGTCTATTCAAGTTCTTCTCAGACAGGGGTAAATGGAGCGGGGGTTACACGAAAGTTGTGTGCCAAGATGCCAAACGCCGTAGCATACTTAGTGTGAAGGCAGGATGCGCATTAAGTTAAAAGGGAGATAACAGGCGAAAAGTTGCAACCATCTGCTGATGACGTAAAGGCGGAGCTAATTTAAAACGCGGTGATTGACTCAGCAGGTGAGACCTGGCGACTTTTGAAATTCACCAAAATTTGGCGATTTATCGCCAAAGCGGTTTTCTCAGAAGCTGCACAGAATGAATTGACGGTACTGCCTTTGGGGGCAAGTGAAACGGTGTGCATTATGGATACGTCGCCTTGAGCGCCATGTAAACGACTAACTGCTTTCGAAAGGGATTTTGATAGATGGTACGCTGTTTGTTAGACCGTAAACAAGAAACCGTAGTTTAAAGAAATTCTTGCAACAAGAGAACCTTAACTTGAGAAAAATAGAACCGTAATGGTTTCTTCAACAATATCGAGATGATTCTATTTACGCACAGATGTGCATGAATGAGCAACGATGTCGTTAAGAAAGACCACCCTGAATTCAAAGCCAGGGCCTAGAAACACACCTGTTAACGTGACATATTGCTTGACAAATGGACTGAATTCAGGTATTTCCTGATATTAAATAAATTCTAGATTAAATTGGGGCAAAATTAGCACACATTAACTGTAGCGTTAAATTCCACGCTACAATACTCCTCAAGAAAGTCCCACTCCCTATATTGTTCCTGCTGACATCAAAGCGATCATTAAAAATCACCCAAAAAGAAAATCCCCAGGTGCAGATAACATCAATAATACAATGCTTAAAAACCTCCCATATAAATATATTTTCAAAATTACCATTTTAATCATCTCAGTCTTTAATTTCTAACATTTTCCCCACAGCTGGAAAAACTCCATTATTGTTCCCATCTTAAAGCCCAATAAACCTCATTCCTCTCCTTCCAGCTACCGTCCCATCAGCCTCCTAAATTCTCTAAGCAAAATAATTGAAAAATTTATTGCCAGAAAAATTAACGAACACCTCGACGACAGTCAAATCATTATTCCGTATCAATTTGGCTTTAGAAAATCCCTCTCTGCTCCTCACCAAGTTTACCGCCTAGCTGAAAAGCTAGTGAGTGCTGAGAAAAATAAATCTTCCACTGCTGCTCTTTTCCTAGATATTTCCCTTGCATTTGAGAAACTTTGGATAGACGGTCTCATCCATAAATTAATCAACTACAACTCCCCACCTCAAATTATTAACTCCTAATTTCATTCCTCAAAAACCGTACCTTTCAAGTCAAAATTAACGGGCAACTTTCTAGCAAATTTAATATACTCTCTGGAGTTCCTCAGGGCAGCGTAATTTCACCAATTCTGTTTAACGTCTTTATCAACGATATTCCCCAAAATACTAACACTAATTTAGCTATTTTCGCAGACGACACAACCCTTTATAAAACCTGTAAAAATTTCAAATACGCGGTTAAATATATCAACACCCACATGTCCTCCATTCAAAATTGTGTCGACAAATGGAAAATTAAAATCAACTGAGAAAAGTACGTTGCTGTCATGTTCACTTACAAACACAAAATATCTTACAACAATCACCAAATTCAAATAAGTAACACAAAACTTTACTGGTCTGATACAGTTAAATATCTAGGAATTGTCTTAGACAAAAATGTTACTTGGAAACATCACATCCTCCATGTCAAGGACAAGTTCCGAGCAGCCAGAAGAATAATTTACCCTTTAATTGCTCGGAACGGCAAGCATAGCTAATAAAATGCTCATTTATAACTCCTCTCTTCGCCCAATTTTAACTTATGGAGGGCCAGCATGGTCATACTGTGTGGATTCCCACATTAATAAACTAGCTTATGCTCAGAGCAGCACCATTAGCGAAATCATTAACGCAGATTGGTACTTCAGAAATACTGATATTTACAGGGAATTAGGAATCCCTACTCGAAATAACCTCAAAAATCAAGTTATCAATTTTCACTAGTCTTTTGACAGTGATCTTTTAAAAAATCTAGCAAACTATGACCACGCAGAACCCCACTAACAGAAAAAGGCCTCGAGCCATTCTCAGTCTTCCGTCCTAAATGTTTTTGTTTGTTCCTCGTCATTTAAATAAAAATATAAATATATAAAAAACAATACTTGGCTTTGCCAAGGCAAAAAACCTTAAAATAATTTATAAAATAAAATAAATATCTTATTTGCTATCCTTAAACTTCCTTCCCACATTAATTTTACTGTTTCCGAGCAAATCCACTTGTGGAAATCTTCCAATTCTTAGTGTTTGAACTCACGAATTCTGAACCTTATTTCTCTCTTATTTCGCTATCCAATCACTTTTCTTCCTCCTATTCAACTTACTAATTGAAATCCAACTTACAGACAGCCAAAGATTTCACCGTCCAAAGTTCTGACCGAACCAAAAGCTGCATCACTTTTAGTGAAGCACTTTGAAGATCCAGGAGACGTCCAATAAGAACACTCCATTTCTCTTCTCGATGAACATTCACTCTCTGTTGCCATCTTCTAAAATCTCTGCGTTAGAAGGCGTTGGCCTAGGAAGGCAGTTGAACACAACTTCCTATGGTTCCTATAGTTCAGTCCAAATCCTATATGAACCTGGTCTGGAACTTCCACCCAGGGGGCATTAGAAACAATTTGAACATAGGTTGTTATAAGGTAACCATATTTTCATTAAAGTTAAATGTTTTACCAAAAGTTTCATGCGATTTTCAGTTTCTAATAAACAAACCTGAGCTTTTCATTCATGTTTTATGTGTTATAAGTCGACATTTACAAACGTAACTGTCGAATATAGTACAGATTTCGATACCACAATTTTATACTTGAAATACAGTTTCTTTTAAAAAAATCATAGAGAAGGAAAAGTATTTCTTTTCTTCGTGTTTTCTGTGTACTGTCCCTCTGCTTTGAAGAAAATGAACAATCCACAACAATTTCTCTTTGCACTAAAATCGACTACATGGTTTGTGTTTCAAAATGATTATAACTACAAACTGTTTATTTCTCATGTCGATCTAAAAGCAGTAGATTAAATATAGAACTTTTATACTTTGGCGATTTTACGACATACAGATTGAATGATTTTCCATTTACCTTCGAGTAGAAAAATCTTGCTTATGACCACAGATATTTTTTTTTATCAGAAAAATGAAAGAAAAAAATCAAGCTAAAAATACAGAAAGATCTTTATCACATGTTTGAAAAAGAATCGAAGAAAAGACCGTAATTAATTAGAAAATCAATTTCTGTCCGTAGAAAAAAAAATGTTGCATTTTTCCGGGGCAGTTTCTCCTTATGACATCAATTTATAATACAACATCATGATCTATGCCATTAAAAAAAGAAATCCCACCAAATGAGATTCTGCACATGATAAAGCGCGATCATTGATTTGATTCCAAGCTGCCATTTGTTACTGATGGCCATCGCACAAAAGGAAAAAATATTACAGGAAAAGAAATGGTTGTTTTAACAAATGGTAAATATTATGATTAATTTTTATTACTTTCATTTTTACCGAGAATTAGGTACTTACTACATAAAGATGTTTGATCGATGCTAGTATTGATTTCGAGCTAAAACTTGTTCAAAATTTTTATAATATTTTCTTTTGTATGAGTGTATAAGTTGTGTAAGGGAATTTAAAACATTTAATTTGGAAATGTATTTGGGTTTTCTAATGCTACTGTATGGGATTTTCAATGATATGGATAGATGTAAGTATAAAATAATCCATTTTTTATTTATGCAAATTATATATATAATAGACGTTGTCTCTGTATAACACTTCCGGGCTGTACTCATCTTTCAATTGAACCCCTTCAGTAAACAAACGGCCGGTCAGGCTTAATTTCAATTTCAGATGTGGATCAGAATTTTTTCTTACCTAAAAACTAATATCTTCTCCATCAAATCACGTTTCTTCAGCCTATTTTTCTATAAAACATTCAGAACTAAAAAAAATTAGATGCTTTTAGCTGCATATTTAACAGTTTTTAAAAAATCTGTTTACTTTTGCGATGAATTCTGGAAGTAAACAAACTTGAATGTGAATGAATCAAGTAGCTCAAGTATTCATATCGTGTAGTGATCTGCAAAAAACTGGATGGCAGTCTACTACTCCAATCGCATGAAAAACTAAATAAATAAAAAATAATGAAAGGGGTTGCTTTTACAAGGTGTGGATTAAATGCAATATTGTTAGATAATTCGGGATATTTTTTAACTTTCATATACGTTTTCCATTATGACGTCAAAACGACGGGTTACCTTCTAGTTTATGAATTGTAACTGATCAGAAGCAAACTTGAGCTTTTAATTCTGACTTTGTTATACGTATTCATTAAAACTGTATCGTGTTGCAAAGTTCATCAACAAAGTACTGAAACATTCTTCGGAATTTCATTATTATTGTTATATGTATAGATTTCTTTTAAATGTGTTAGATAGGTCTTTAGAATGTATTATTCAGCGTTCAGTTTCAAAAATATAAACCCCATGAGGACCATTATGTCTACTAAACTGTTTCTACCGATCCAATATGAAGCAACCGAATTCATAGAGAACATTTACACCAGTTTAAAAGACTTGCTCCAGAATTATGAATTTATATGACAGTAACAACTCAAACCAACTATCCAATTTTTGAGGCTGCAGTAAGAGTTTACTGGTCTATTCGGTTAAGCCTTGCGAGCTCTTAAAAGATACAAAGCTCAGGAGCATTGACATAGAGGTGGATTATCCTGCATGCGCACTAAGTGCATCTATAGGGCCTCCGAAATGAGACATGTTAGGTCCTCAGTGCTAACTGCAAAATAAATACTATGCTTTAACTGATGATTGAATCGATGAGGTCATCAGTTAATACTTCTATCTACATTGTAATCGACTTCTCGAAATATAGACGCTGTTTTATTTATTTATTTATTTTAGAACAGACAATGTTTAAAATGTACATTATTATTCAAGTAAAGAGTGTAATTGATTTATAAATAATGTTTTAAACGCTTAGTTTTCACTCGTCTTTGAATCTTTAAATATAATTGGAGCGAGTTTTGCCATAAAATCCTTTTTATATTTTTTACTTATTAATTTTAAAATTAAGTAGGTTTATAGATTCCATCGTGATAAATATCGATTGCATCACTTTATGAGATCAATGGTTAAGAAATTGAATCGCATCCACGAAAAATGCTGTTTTTAAGTAAGCTGCAACAAAGTGCATTTTCCTCATATGCCCTATATAGTTGTATATTTACAACTCCTCTTTATTCCCAAATAGAACCGCGATATTCGTAAAGTGCATGATTTGGACATTAATCGCACTTAAGGAAGAGAAAATGTCTCCGCCAGTGCCAAATATTCTCTTAAACTGAAAATACTGTTATGAGTTCATACTTTACGAGAAGAAACAAAAATTCGTAATCAACACAGCTTGTGACGAATAATTTAAACTAAGAGGGTCATATTAAAATAGTAGTAAACCCTACCATAAAATTCAAAGAAAAGATAGATGTTGAAAACCCATCTCCGTTCTCATTACAAAAGAAGTATTTGCATATTTTCGCAGAGCTCATTTTTGTGATATTAAATTGTTCAAAGTTTAGTATCAAACCTAACGATTTTTAAGTCGTCTTCCACATTCGTTTTTAGATTAATGCTGAAAAGAAGGAAACTTGCTAAAGTAAATAGTACTGAGCAGAAATAAATACTGTACAGAATTTTCTTATTTGGGACAATTAATCATGCTAACTATTTGTCAAATAATTTAATTTGATGATGCTTCGCAAATTAAAGTATCAGCACATATATTATGAATATTTTCAAAATCTTATTGAAGAAACGACTCGCAGATAATGCTGCTAGTTATCAAGTTATTTCCACATAAGCTGCTCAGATTTAGAATAAATACTGAAGTTGAATGTGATTGCACAAGACTGAAATCGATGTTTTGATATAGAGCTTTATAGTGTACAATACGGGAAATAATGGGAATAAGTTCCATCTCACA
Organism: Dolomedes plantarius; assembly: GCA_907164885.2. NCBI lineage: Eukaryota > Metazoa > Arthropoda > Arachnida > Araneae > Dolomedidae > Dolomedes > Dolomedes plantarius. Next base: position 108,075,700 of record OU015496.1, read on the forward strand.
TCTTGTCATGTTTTTAAAACTTATTTTGATCCTGGAATTAATCTGAACGCAATTTGATGGTTGACTGGAGTTCCTGGGTCTGGTGGCTTTATCTCCTGCAGCAAGATATTGTGTTATCACGATACATGTGCTCAATATAAATTAAAGTTCAAAAATTTAAAAATTAGGCCCTCTTCGTATAAATTAAAGTATTAAAAAAAGAAAAAGTTAAAGATAAAAATTAAGATTAAAAACGTGCTTGAAAAAGAAATTTAAAATTTCAAGATGAATAAAAAATATATTCGCATTGATATAATTGTAAAGTGCAAGGAAGTAAAAAAGCGGGTGAAAGGAGTTTTAGAATATAGAAAATATCACGGTAGGAGAATTAATATTAGCTCCTAAGAAGGCATCACATTTTGATTCTGTAGAAAGTGTAAGATTTTTACCGACTTCCTTTGATGTATGAAACTGGTGACTGAAAGGTTTTATTAAATGTCACTAAACAATAAGCGAATAATACATAAATAACCTAAAAAACGTCATAATAAAAATTAAAAAAAGAAAAGAATTGCCAAATGCATTTATCATCAAAAATTTACGTTGACTAAGCTAAGAAGTTAGATCGAAAAAAAATGTTATGATTGAATTCTCAACAATAAATTCTTAATAAATTCAAAACGACAGGATTTTTCTATTGATTTAGTTTCACATTTTGCATCTGAAGACCTCTGAACGAATAAAAACATTTCAAAGATAGGCATGGCGATTTTAACAAATATCAAATTGCAACTCATTATCGACTTTTTTCCTTTTGTTTTGAGAACGATAAATATAATCATGAAAAAATTAATCTGTTAGATATGACCCCATGCTGAAATACGAAACATTCATTTTAATATATATTTTCAGCTTCTGAGTTTAATGGCAAAGCATTTTTTTTTTAAATTGATCTGCTGTATTTTCATACGTTGATGATTTTCATGGTTAATGCTTTTTTAAACTACGTTATTTCAAAGAGAACTATCGCTAATGACATGAAACATTATATCCTGAAAACTGATCGAACAAAACTAATGAGTTCTACTTAGGTTTCGTTTATCTAACGAACTCAAATAGACAATAATCATTAGCATTGTTTGTAAAGTATTTTAGAGAGGCCCGTTTTATTAAATTCTGAGTATTAATTAGAATGGTTGTACTCAATGCCATACTGATTATATCTGAAGTTTAAATTTGTTTTATCTTTGTTTTTGAAAGATTGTTGGAGAAATATCTTACCAGTAACTTCAGTTTTCGCTATTCTATAAAATTTATTTTGCTATTGCTTCTCAAGCATAGCAAATATTCTAAAATAAATATTCTTAAATAAATTCCTAATAAAGTTCATACCCCCAACGCGTCTTAACCACAAAAAAGAATAAAGAAAACCTAGTATCAGCTTTATTCGTCACCCACATCTTAAATAAATGACTACGATTCTGAATCAAAAAGCTCTGTGGATTAGATCCGAAGAAAATACATTGGAGGCTTACATTACCTTCTGCAGGAATTTTTGCGGAAACTGATGTCGGAAATCTCCCTCCTGTACCACATAAGATTCCATCTCTCGCAATGTCGTCAGTAAATATGGACAATAATGATTCCTTCGGAATAATTCTATTTTACGTTTATTTTTATCACAGCCTGCCTTACCACATAGTTTTTTAAATAAATCACTATACTGAAACTACTATTCGACACAGTATAACTCGAAGGAATTCTCTTGGCAAAATTTGCGTACCCACAATTTGATAAGTAAAGCCAATTTTATTTTCGCTCATATATTTGATACACTAAATCACCGCCCCCTTCCCACTTTCATAACACTGGACATTTGGAAAGACATCTTTGCCTACCCTTTTCTCAAACATGTTGTTGTTTCTAACGTGGGAAGTACTTTGTCTATTACGGTATACGCCCATCCACACTGTGAATTTCTTGGATTTTTTTTATTATGGGAGCACGCTATACGTGGACCAACATAGATCCCTAATTTCAGCCTTGTCCTTGGACAAGCGGGAATCGAACCCACAAACTGACTGTGAAGGCACTCAGAGAAAAGTCGTAGGCCAAACCAGTGAGCCACCCCACAGGCATCTTCTCAAGCATAGCAAATATTCTAAAATAAATATTCTAAAATAAATTCATAATAAAGTTCATACCCTCAACGCGTCTTAACCACAAAAAAGAATAAAGATAACCTAGTATCAGCTATATTCGTCACCCACATCTTAAATAAATGACTACGATTCTGAATCAAAAATCTCTGTGGATTAGATCCGAAGAAAATACATTGGAGGCTTACATTACCTTCTGCAGGAATTTTTGCGGAAACTGATGTCGGAAATCTCCCTCCTGAACCAACTAAGACTTCCATCTCTTGCAATGTCGTCAGTAAATATGGACAATAATGATTCCTTCGGAATAATTCTATTTTACTTTTTTTTATCACAGCCTGGCTTACCACATAGTTTTTTAAATAAATCACTATACTGAAACTACTATTCGAGACAGTATAACTCGAAGGAATTCTCGGGGCAAAATTTGCGTACCCACAATTTGATAAGTAAAGCCTGTTTTATTTTCGCTCATATATTGTGAATAGAACATCTTTAATCACAATCAATGGAACAAAAAGCAAGATTCCAGTAGGTTTTACATAAAACATACCTCTCTGCTGACAGAAGTGTACGTAAAAAGTCAACTTTAACTGATGTCTAACTTACGGCAAATTTATTCATTGCTATTTTACTTTTTGTAAGATAAATTAAATCTTCAAAGTGATTTCGTTTTAAAACCGCCTGGCAATGCTAGACATGCAGTAAAAAAAAACGGCCTTCTTTTACTCTAAGATGTAAAATAATGAATAAGTGGTAAAACTTTAACTGTCTGTTGATAAACCTAAAGTATATCCCTACATTTACATGGTAAAAAAGATTTTCTGTCGCTATTTACCCTGTTTTAATATTTAATTTTGCCTGCAACATGTTGCATCAATTTGTATAATTTAAATTTATCTAAAAAGGTTTTGTTTTTTAGTACATTATTATAAAATCTGCTTTATATAAATTACCTCCATATCATTACTAATTTTCATTTCAATAAAGTAACAATAATAACGATTTTGATTAAGATGATAGCGTAAACAATGATAGTAATAATGGAACATAAAACAATAAGATAAAAATTTGGTTCATAGAGAAAATGTTTCAATTATTTATGTATGTTTACTTATTTATAATAATAATAGTAGTAATTATAACACTAAAAAACTACAACAATATGACAATACTAGCATTTTAAATATTCGAATAACAATATACAGTATAATATTTCATTAATTTCTGTTATTTTCTTTTCAGAAACCATCGCTTAATTAGTGTGTCTGGGAATAAAATCATTTGAATATGAATGTGTAAAAAATTTCATATAAATAATTAACAATTGATATGCTTCTCACTTATGTTTTATAACAAGGATACAATAGAAAATACAGTTTTATTATATAGATATCTATTATTTTCTTACTTTGTATCATAGTTCAGAATTGAAATTTATAATTTTATCGAGAGTTTTATTCAACTATAAAGCCAAATTACATTTTTTAAAATAAAAATGTGAATGTTTCTCGAACGTGAAATATAATACAATTATATTACGTTTCAAGGTAATTAAGGCTCTTTCTTAGACGCAAAAACGTTTAAGTATAGTTATTTACATGGGTTCTGAACAATTTTATAAAATTTCAGGAACTTCAGGAAGAGTAGTGGTAACTACAGTACAGGGGCCGGAAGCTCCACTGTAGGATGATATAGACTGAGAAAAAAGACTGAGCGAACAAAGAACAGGACAAACAATTAAAAGTTACGAGCAAGAATGGCACAGGGCCGTTTCTTGTTAGCTGGGTTAGCAGGATCGTAATCGGCAAGATTTTTAATCAGATCATTTGGTAAATCTTTATGGAAGTTAATAGCAAGATTTTGAAGATACTTTTTAATAGTGGGGAGATTTCAATTTTGTTGACAGCTTTCTTTGATTTGTTAACCTTCTTTTATGATTGTGTTAATAGAACTTTCTAGCTATTTTCTTAAATGTCTTAAGTAAATATTTAACTTTGCAACAAAAGAGGTTCGAATTAATTCTGTGTTTATATTAGATAACCCATTAAAAGCAGAAAAAAATCGAATAAAGATGTTATATTACATATTAACCTTATTTTTTTATTTTGAGAAAATGTATTTGATTTTCTAAAACTATTTATTTAGTGGTAACTTATTATTTTATTTACTGAGCATATGTACCTTGAAATAACTTGCTACAAGAGATAAAGTTGTAAACACCCAGAAACTTCTCTTTAAGAACTCAATTACGTTATGTTTATTTAATGGTGGAATATAATAGCTATACAATGATTCATGCCAGGTGATGGCCGAAGGGTTAGGGCGCTGGCATGCGGTTCAGATCCTGTGGGTTTGAGTCCCAAAGATGTTTGTAGCCGTTCGGAATAAGCTTTAAACTGTAGGTCCCAGTCTAATTAGCCCTCGTATATCAAAAAGTTGACCGTAGCGCTCCAAACCAAGCTAAACTTACCATTTGATGGCCTCAAAATCAATGGCAAGTCAAAGAACGAGACAAAAATAGCTCCATATTTGTTAGAAGGCGGTACCTCCAATAAGTACCGCAGCAGAATAGATCATATTGCGCTAAAACTTACAACCGATTTTTAGGCAATTTTTATCGCTTTTCCGAATTTTCATCATTTTATTTAGACGGGAGAGGGTTGGTGTCGAGTCGGCTGTTTATACCGTCTGATGGAAGAAACACTTTCTTACTATTGGACCTATTTTATTTAAGAAAAACGAAGATGGACATTTGGTTACCTAGCTAAAAGGGAGAAAATAAATTTTTTGCTTGTTTTGAAATCCAGTATTTGAAAGATCACTAATCAACGAAATATCATCTTAGTAAAACAGTTTTTTAACGAACACATTCAGATAGATTCTCATAATATAAAATAACCAATTTTAATTCGAACTGTAAATAAGAAGAATTGATTGATATATTTGATTAAAAGGATTACGGACGTAAAATTCTCAGAAAATTATTTTTTTTAAATTTATTTATTTTATTTATTTATTTATTTTTTTTTTTTTTGGGGGGGGGTTAGGGATGAGGCGGGTAGAATATACAGTTTTTAAAACGAAATAAGGAAAAACTGTGTTTCAATATTGATTAAATTGCGATATAAAATATTTTTATATTGTACTATCTATGCGTAACCTACTGCATTTCTGCTCTTAGTCTATTTAATTCGGGAGGAGATTTTCCAGGATTTTCCATTTCTAAAATAATAAATCTAAATTAAGTTTTATTCAATGCTATATATACAATTTTATATATATAATGCTGTATGAAATGATCTTTCACGCTGTATAAGATGGTCTAGATTAGCGGACCTTTGTACAGATTCAGGTTTTTGTTATAGAGTAAAAATTATGAAATTAGTTTCGAAAAAGTATATTATTTTGCCATTTACAAATTATTAAGCATAAAATGCCAGCATCAATTATTCACTTAATTCACTCCTACCTCTTCGGCAGATCCTTTAAAGTCCGCCATGCACTATCATAGTCTAGTCTGCGCGAAATCAATGCAGGAGTCCCTCAGGACTCTAAGTTAGCACCTATCCTTTTTAATATTTTTATTAATGACATTCCACGCTCTCCATTCACTACACTAGCCATGTTTACGGATGACACGGCAATAATAGCTAAGCATCATAATGTTAAATACATGCACAAGTTCCTACAGAGACATATTGGAATTCTTGAACGATGGTTCGAACGGTGGAGGTTCAAGTTAAGTCCTTCAAAAAGTAAAGGTATTTATTTCAGTTACAATAGAATTCCACCTCCTCCGGTCACAGTATGCGATCACGTGTTTCACTTTGAAAGGGAGGGCAAATACCTAGTTATTTACCTCGATAGTCGACTGAAGTGGAAGAAAAATATAGAACATAACATTAGAAAATTTTTAAAGCCCGTAAGGATATCGTCCACCTCCTGTACCAGAATCAAATGGGTTTAGATAACAAACTACTCTTGTATAAAACCGTACTGCGTCCCATCCTGTTGTACGCCGTTCCTGTTTGGGGCTCAGCGGCTGACACCCATATCCAGCGATTGCAGACAATTCAAAATGAAACTCTCCGCGGTATTAGGAATGCGCCATGGTACTTTAAAAACGTACTTATCCACAGGGATCTGAGTATCGAACCCATTCAGCAACACATTAAAGATCTCGCATCTAACTTCTACAATAGATTATATTCAATAAACAACGAAGAAATAGCTAACCTCCCCGACTACGACCCAAGGGAATGCCATAGGAGTCCTAAGGCCACTTTGATTATTCACCCTGGTCTCCTTCCCCGTTCTTAACTCTCCAACCAACCTCTTCTAAATTCTTTTTTACTTTTGCCGTTGCTTCTGGTTCTGACCTGTGTTTTTTTTGATGGATCGAACTCAAGACTATCCTTACTGATTTTTGCTTAATCATCTGCTACCGTAAATTATTATTATTATTATTATTTTTTTTTCTTAATCCTGACACATTAAATTGTTGTCAATTTATATATATTCACTTATTTATTTTTTGCTTGTATTAATATTATTTATTTTTATTTATTTATTTATTATTATTATTTTAATTATTATTTTAATTATTTTTTTATTATTTTTCTAACTTTCAAGTCAACACTTTTCTTTTAATCCTGAGAACGGAAATATAGCCACAAAAATTTATTCATACCGAGGATATGGAGCCCTGCTCTCTGGTACCTCGTTAATGTAACATGTCTATGTCTATGTCTATATTATTTTGCATGTTATTGTGTTAAATAATTTAGTTTTAAATCATAAATTTTTAAGGCATATTATTTTAATTTAGAACATCATTAATCCTTTCTGATGTTCTAAAATTAAAATAATTTTGCAAATAGAACAATAATCGGTGCTAATATATCAAAAAACTTTAAATATCTTAAATTTTTAATATTTCTTTAAGATATTAAATTGTTCAAGTATTTTTATTATGTATTGTGTTAATTATGAAGACACATTTGAGGAAAAGATCACAGCAAAAGGCTTTCGAATTAAAAATAAGTTTTGGCCTGGAACGTAGAAATTCTTTATTTAACCTTTATTTATTTACTATATATTCTATTCTTCATAATTTATTAATAATGGGGTTATATATCATGATGTGGAATCGTTAACGATAGCAATGAACGAATTTCAGAAAAGAAACATGAAAAGAAACACCTAACCGAGAAGCAGATAATCTAGTTTCATTAAATGCAGTCTTTTTTCAATTGTTTATAAAATGTTATTTCACACTTCAAGAGCAAAATTAATTGCTTAGAAAGTATATAGAAAGTGTGCAATCACATACTCATATTTACAAAAATACACATTTTTTCCACTCAAAAAATCAATGTTTCTTTTCTGACATTCGTTCATTGCTATCGTTAACGATTCTACATCATGAACAATGACATCCTAAAAGAAAACACTGTAAGCCTGATTGTTCCCTCTTTCTGCTGGAAAAACCTTACAGATGTGGGCGTGACTACTTCAACGAATCGTAAACATTTCCATTTACTTTACAACTCATTATCGTCCACTGTTGTATTTTTTTAATTGTTCCAAGCAAATATGCAGTCTAAAAATGAGCATAATTTGTATTGATAATGAGGGCATGTTTAAGTTTGCGAGACAATTATCAGAGATCTGCGGTCTCGAGTTTAATGACAAAGCGTTTTTACGATTGCTCAGCAAAATATTCCGAACGAAGATGATTTGGGGGTTATTTTTCAAACGATGTCATTATGGAAAGAAGTATTGCCTTTGATGAGTTTGAAAAAAGTTGATAGCCGACAGAACCAAATTGTTGACAAGGCTTTGGGTTAGATGTATGTTGTAATCAGTATCAAAATAATCATTATCGGAAGTTTGTAAAGTTTAGTTTGGGTTTTTGATATGTTTATTATTTTTATCTTCCGTATTTTTACATTATGGCTGTGTTAAATAATTTTTAAGACGAAAATATGTTGGGTTTTCTGATTTTTTTAAACTATTCCAAGAAACTGCATTAAGTCCTCTAAAACTCTAGTAACATTATGTACTAGAGTATACCCGTTTGAAACGATGTTTATTTTTTATTCAAGTGCAATGATAATTTCAGATGGTACCTGCAATTTAGGAATTCATTCTATGTGATGTATAATGTTTATTAACATTTTGTGTTGTATTTTTAGGGATATGATTAATTCGTCACATTATTTTTAATTAATTTGGTAAATCATTCATTTTCTTCATCCATGTAAGTATATTTTTAAATTTTGAGATTTCTTATTAGAAGGAAAAGTATGATGCAATTCATAACGTATAAAGCATCAACATTACGCCAATTCCCTGTGCTATTTTCGAACGTTCAAAAATAGTATCAAATTGGTAACAGAATCTTCTTTTTTCGATGTCAGTCTGAAGGCCAATCCACAGATTGGAGCCGGAAGGGAAGTTCGTCTGGCAAACGTTATTAGACTCCAATTTTAGAAACTATGCTATGAGCTTTATACAACTACTTAATTTTGTGTTTCATTTATAGCTAAGTATAACATTAAATGATAAATATTAACTTGTGACAGTAAAATAATTATCGTCTTTAGCAACTCGTTTACTCCAAATTTTTTCCAAACTTACAGGACTTATTAATAATATCGGGAAAAATAACTTTAGCAGCAGTCTAAGTTTTTTATCACTTCAGAAAAAGAAGCTATGTCTTAAAACAAAAGATCAAGTTTCTTTTAAATTCACTATTTTACTTATGCCCTCACGCCATCTTAGAAATCTGAGAACACACAGTGAAGTAATCCGATATAATCTATTGTCCCCCATCAATTTTCCAGAAATATAAAAGATGGATTGTGTTAGTTTCTATTGATCCCTAACAATCCGTATTTACATTAAATATTTCATTTTAGTTTTTTAATAATACCCTCTAAACTACTTTTTTTCATGTAAATCGATTTCGAAACTAATTTGTAAACTAAAGTTTTCTTCTAAAATAAGATTTTAAAAATATATTGTGTCTTCTATTCATAATGAATTATGTGTTACATATCGAACTGCGACATGAATACATATTTCTATACATAATGAACGGATTATACGAATTTTTATTGCACTTGTTCTGTTTTGTATAGACAGCCGAAAGATGTCACTGCATTAATATAAGGGACGAATCGAAGGCATGGATCTGTGGCATTATGGCAGATGTTGATATGTCATGTTTTCGGCAAATTAAAAAGATAACTTATGTTGTGAAATATAAAATCGCTCAATCAAATTTTTCAATCAATATATTCTTTAGTTAATACTCATATTCAACCTCAAATCAATTAAGGACTAAAATATTCAATTAGGGACCAAATATTACGTCTTTTATGCATAACAGCATTTGCCATTGCGAATAACTTATTATTATATCATAATTCCACTATCAGCTTTTGCCACACTAAAGAACCAATTTTAAGTGTGACATAAAACATAAAACTGAATTTTTCGGACATATCAACATCTGCCATAACGCCACAGGAATGTAAGAACTTTCGGTACGCCATGATGGTCGATCTTGGGAAAAGATCCCATCAGATTCTTAAAATGGAAATACCTGTAAATACCATATCCTTATGTGTATAATAAATCCTAAAATGCAAGTTCTGGTTTAGTTTGTCCACATCATCATTAGGTTGGTTGGTTGGGGTTTATGGCACAAGGTCCACATAGGGACATAAAACGCCAAGCACAAGACTAGAGCCGAAAAGGAGTATATATAAAATCTACCAAACCAACACCAAAATAACATCATCGGTAGGAGAGGAATTGCTTCTCCAGCACTAAATGAATTAATTTTGCTATAGATGCGTATATTGATCTTCTATGAAAGAAAAATCAAAGTTTCATAGCAGCAAATTGTTTATTAATCGGGACAGAATGTTGCACAGGTTTATAACAATGTAGTGAGGCGAATATTACAATATAGTGGTTATTACGAAGTACAAGGACTCTAGCATTTTTGCCACAGTTGAATATTGAATTCCCTTTAACGATATACACTCATGGACAAAAAAATTAGCGCACCAAGAAATAATTGCGGGATCGTAACGAAACTTGCAATGAAGGTACGTGTCGGGTAGATATGCAAATGATTAGAAATGAAGCGTGATTGCGCATTACGTATAGCCGGTAGAGGGCGTTGAACATTGTACTCTGTGGAGTATAAAAACAGGTAACCAAAGTTTGTTTGAGTGTGCTGAATCATTTACAAAGGAAGAGCTGAGATAGACATGCCATTACGCCGTGTTCGAAGACAATATAAGCAGTTGTCGCAGTTTGAGAGGGGGCGAATCGTCGAGATGATGGAAGCTGGGTGGTCAGCTAGGCGAGTAGCTCGTCAATTAGGCCGCTCTGATTGCTGTGAGGAGGTGTTGGGACCAGTGGACCCGAGAGATGTCATGTACACGAAGACCAGGCTCAGGACGCCCTCGACAGACCAGTCGTCGAGAAGACCACCACATCGTAAGAATTGCACGCGTACAGCCAACTGCTTCATCGGCCGCCATCCAGGCACAGGTAGCACCTTCACTAGGGGCCTCTGTGTCTTCTCGAACCATACGAAGGCGCCTGGCTGAAGGACAGTTGGTATCGCGGTGCCCATTACGAGTGCTGCCCTTGACGCCCACCCATCGACGCCTCCGTTTGGAGTTTTGCCGCGCACGAGGAAACTGGTCTGCAGCGGAATGGAACCAGGTCGTCTATAGCGACGAATCCAGATTCAATCTCGGCAGTGATGACAATCGTGTTCGTGTGTGGAGAGCCCGTGGTGAACGCTTCAATCCTGCCTTTGCTGTACAGCGACACATCGCTCCCACAGCTGGTGTGATGGTATGGGGTGCCATTGCCTACAATACACGGTCGCCCCTAGTATTGTTCCGTGGCACCATGACAGCCCAGCGGTATGTTCATGAAATCCTGCAACCACATGTGTTGCAACTCATGCAACGGCTCCCAGGATCCATTTTTCAACAAGACAATGCTCGGCCTCATACGGAAGGGTGTCACAAGACTGTCTCCGCACTGTTACTACCCTTCCTTGGCCTGCCCGATCCCCAGATTTGTCTCCAATCGAGCATATCTGGGATCATTTTGGATGACGAGTTGGGCATCCCACGAGTTTGAACGAACTAGAGGCAAGGTTACAGCAAATATGGAACGAAATGTCTCAAGACATCATACAAAACTTGTATGACTCAATGCCCGATCGTATCGCATCGTGCATTCGCGCCAGAGGGGGGTCCAACGGAGTATTAACTCCTCCGTTCTTTTGCCGTTTTCTCTGAAATAAATTATCCTTTTTCTTTGATTTTCTTATCATTTACTTATATCAAAGTAGTTATTACGTATGTAAAATTTCTTTTCATTTTGACGACTCCTTCTTGGTGCCCTAATTTTTTTGTCCATGAGTGTATTTTGAAATTTTCTCATGTTCTGACATATAATTAGACATTTTGAAGAGAAGAAAATTTTATATACTTTTTAAGAATACGTCTTATTATCTTATTTTCCAATATAATACCCAGACATTTTTTACGGGACAGAATAAAATCGGACAAAAACATAACTTAGGACCATTTTTGACTCGTATGTTGTAATGACATATACTGGCCCGAAATTTATAATTTTCGGAGCCGTGCTGTTCACCACCCATATGAATACATTCTCTTGAACACATCCTGATTTCTTTGTACACAATTCTGTTACGTATAAATAGATTTAAGATATTGCCTAGAAAAATTAAATGCATTTTGTAATTAGATTTGAATTACGTTCACAAGATATTAACTTATAAATATACAAATATTTAAACAGCCTAAAAAATTCAAAATCAGAATTACTTTTGGTACACTTGGATTATACTCATTCAGTGGCGCACCCAGGGGGGGGGTAAGGGCCACCCACAAAGAAATAGAAATTGCATTATGAATATTGATTTTGCATTAATAATATTTTTATTCGTCTATCTCGCCCCCCCCCCCATAGGACCATAGGAACAAATGGTTAACTGTGTTGCCTAGGCCAACGCCTTCAAACACAGATTTTTTAGAAGAATCTTCATCGGAGAGCTGAAGTACCACAGAAAATAGCAACGAAAGTTCGTAGAATAGTGTTATAAGTTCAGGAAAATGTAACACAAAAAGTGAAGCAGGGAGTCTTTTGGTCAGAACTATGGAAGGTGAAAAGAACAGTCCTTATTGGATGTCTCCAGGATCCTCGAGTTGATTCTCTGGGGGGGAGTCATTGGCTGTCTGTAAGCTGGATTTCAATTGGCAAGATGAGAGAGAAGAAAGAAAAGTGATTGGATAGAGAGAAAAGGTTCAGAAATGCATTATAAATATTTTTATCCTTTCATCTTCCCCCCCCCCCCCAAAAAAAAAGAAAAAATCCTGGATGCGCCACTGTACTCATACATACAGAGCTTTCGCACTTTTATTACTAGAAATTGCTTTTGGTTCTGCGTTAAATAGCAACGCATTCCCGCCCACCCGAGAAATACAGGGTGTTTCAAAAATAATCACCCGATTTGAAATCAGTATGTTATGAAATATATTACACATAGAACTTAAAATTAATTTAATATTACATGGCTAATCATAAAGTTTTTTTTTTACAAACCAAATTAAAGGTGCTCAATATGCCCACCTTTGGATGCATAACATATGTCTATACGGTAGGCAAATTCGTCCCAAACTTTTTGCATGTCTGCATACACTTCTTCCACGGCTGTTATGCGTACACAGACAACCCGTATCTTGGAATTGTTTATACCATCTCATAATGCTCTGAGAGGAAGGAACTTCAATCTACGCAGTTTTGTCAACGAAAATCACGCTGAACAGTTTTTACAGACTCACACTTCACAAAGCGTAGAACACAAAATGATTTCTGTTGTGCAGTCACCATCTTTACAAACACTGAAGTGGCGGGCGAAGGAAGAGCGTTAGCGATACTTGTAAGCAACTGCGCGAAACTCGAGATTGTCCACTTTCTGCCTTTACATTATTCGATCAAAACGGATTAAAAGATAAATAGTTATGATTTTTTTAGTCGGAAGATTCTTTTTTAAACACCCTGTACTTACTGTACGTGCACGGTCTAAGGACTCTTCTGTTTATCACCTGTCTTGTACTTTGAAGAGTGTGAAATGAATCCCTGTTGGATAATATAAGGGAGGTGGTACATCAATTAACAGAGATTAGCTTCGACGTAAAGCTACGAGGTATTTTTTATTACCATGTTTTTATTAACTCGCTTTCTTTGTGTGTCTAACTCGCTCGTTTTGTGTGTTTGTCCAGTACAAATTTTGCAATCGATTTTATTCTAACTTCCCGAATAGCTAGATATTTGAAACTTTTAGAATAGCTCAGAACACAATGACAATGCATTCTTTTAATACTTTTAGCCGAAAAAATCCGCAAGGTGGCGCGATTTTTTCGGCGAATTCAATGCTTGCACTTTTGCGTAACGGCGTTTGACGATTTTGAAAACAGAATACATGTGAATTTAGTTAGTTTACAAAAATATTGTGCGAAAAATTAAAAAAAATATGTATATATAAATTAAAGTTTATAAAATCTGTGGATAGTGGAAATGACTAAAAAGTGATTAAAATTAAATAAAAGAAAGTGAAAAAGAATAATTAAGTGAAGGTTTGTGCAATTAAGAGAGAATTGTCAAGTTTATATGATTCAACAGAAAATTTAAAAACGTGGTGTATGAAAAGTTCTTTTGATCTTGCAATTATGTTTAGAGTATTGTAATCTCAGGTTATCAAATGCATAGTTTTGATTCCTGTTTAATGTAGTTAAAGGCAGTTTTCCAAAAGCAATGCGAACACTTGAAAAAAATTCTTAACTTAAAAACAAAGATTTGGATTTTGTAGACAAAAATCATTTTAGTAGTCTGTAAACTATTCATTACAAAAAAAATGTAAAGATCATGTGTTTTTTTTTAAATCTTCTGCCTTCATAATAAAAAAGAAAGAAAAATTGCATTTGCTTATCTGCGATAGGAAAAATACTCAAAGGAAAATACCCCACGTCTGAACACAAGGATTTAAGATCACCGATGTGAACCGATACAGGCCTCAAATGTAATATACTAGTGTGTTCTCTGACAGTAAACGAACATGTTTTCTGTTTTTATTATTTCGGATATCTGTTGTGAAAGTGTACAACGAGAATTTATTTTTGACTCCTTGAAACGATACTGGTTTGGAACATTTACAATAGTTTCCAGAATCTAACACTGCAGTCTTGAAACGACAGCACTTTCATTAACTTTTTGAAGTTTCAACTTTTTCCCCTTAAAGAAGTGAGCAGAAATAAAAATTGAATTTTTTTATAAACATTAAATGCTACACTTAATAAAAAATGACACTTAATTTAAATACATTTCACTGTTTATGCAGCAACAGAAAAGAAAATTATGCAAATGAATACCCAAAATTGTTATGGTTGTCATTTTTTTTTGTGTGTGTCGTACCGGAAAAGAATAGAAAGCAATTCAGAGAAAACATAACACAACTAAGTCTTTCTTTTCTTCATTTCCTTCCCTTTAGATTGCTTCGCGTAAACAATTAAGTGCTATTTCATGTTACATCCTATCTAAATTAAACTTGACACGTGTGATTTAAAATGAAATACAGCAATTTCGTATTAAATTTTGAGGAGCGAAAAGAAAGAAGATTAAATGAAATTCATACTCTGATTAGTTTTTTTAAATTTAATTTGATGTTTTTAGTAACAAGACTTATAATAATAATAATCAAAACGCGTCACTTAAAATACAAAAATAATAATATCTTTGCATTATGGGAACAAGGACCCAAATTGCCAGAAAAGTAAATAAATTAAGTGAAACCTAGATTATTTGAAAATGAGCTCGAGAACATTTAAAGCCTTTTATGTGCGTTGATCGTATGAGTAACGATTCCAAATGGGAATTAAAATATTAAGCATGTTTAAATTGTAAAACATTAATGTTTCAAGGAAATCCAATTAGTTTGATAATGAGTCTTTTAAATCCAACGTACTAGTACTTCATAAAATGGTTAAACGTCTTTAAAATGTTTTATAAATGTATCCCAATATTTAACGGGTACATTGGCAACACCTAAAAGAACCAATATTTGATATGAAATCTGTATTTTCGTTGTCGCAAGTCATAATTGCTTTGAAGCATTTGCAGTGTTTATAACAGTTATTTAATAATGCTGAGATGCTGTCAAAATTCAGGTAAATGACAAAGAAATTAAAAACTCTGAGCGATCAGGTCCCGTTATAAGTAGCTCTTTAATCTACCACTTCGGCACACCAATCTCTTATTCAATTCAGTTTCCGACAATCGAGGCATTTATATATAAATGCAAATGGAATCCTACCATCTCATATTCGCTGTTTAAAAGCGATTGATTTGAGATTTCAGAGATTCAGAATCGATATTAATTGTTGGCGGGAAATTGACAGGCGCGTGTAAAGTCAGCACTTTTGAAATTGCGGATGTTGTAGCAGCAACAATCTCCAAGCTTATTATAGCTTCAGTGTCGACAGAAAGGACATCACTGATAATGTGCTTTTGTACACTGGTTGTGTACAAAAGCACATTATGCAAACGGCGGACTTAAGAGCTCTACTACCAATCAATTTTCTATACCAAGCATGAGAAACCCATTAGACAAAACTCGGATCTACATTAATTTCGATACAGGTCGGAGTTCACTTGAACAAGTTTTGAATCACTCCCTTCAGACCATATGATTGCGACCATTAATGTGTAGTTCTAGTGCGTTGGTGGAGGGATGTCATTTGCTCCGGTGAATCCGTGTTCACATATTTTGTCACAAACGAACGAATCGTGTTTGGCATCAACTGAAGTTAACTCCAAAGATACTGTTCTCGTTTTCCGCTCAAATATCTTCGAGGATCTGCAATGGACTGGGAAGAACTAACATGCCATAGTTTTTGTACAGTTGTTTATTCGAATTAACAATGAGTACCGTAAATTATCTACTCAGTCACCTAACTTTCAGAAGGTTAATGTTCCCTTTCACTGAGTAAATGTTGTCACTGAGTAATGTTGGCGGAAGATGTACAGATAGGGGTCTTGTTTTCAAGACCGTCTAATTTACCACATTTCAGTTCCGTCAAACATTCATCAAACCAGAAATAAACCCTACTACAATGACACACTTATATCCTTATATTCCAGCATATTATCCATAGATTATTGCTCCCATTCATCGAACAGAGAGTGTACTCCAGATGTTTACAGATTTTGACATGGAGGGTTCCAGTTTTCCAAGGCCATGGGAGTGACCACACTTTGACGTCGTCAAATGCATATGATACCGGTCCGGAAAACATCTTCATATCATATTGATCCTCACAACGGTTTTATCCTATGCAGCCAGAGGACTTTCAACAGGTTATAAAGTCCATTCATTGAACATATTGTCTCCCAGTAGTTTACAGATCATGAGCTGGAGGGGTTCCGGTTTTCCAAAGCCATGCGAATCACCACAATTGGATGTCTTCAAACGCATATGGAACCAGGTAGGAAAGCATCAACCTCATCTCATATTGATCATTCCAAAGTTTTTATACCGTGCAGCCAGAGGATTTTCAACAAGTTATTACCATTCATTGAACAGATAGTGTCCTCCAGTACTTTGCAGATCATGGAATGGTGAGTTTAATTTTTCCAAGTCCTTGCGAATCACTACAATTCGATACCGTGTAAAACTTAATGGAACCGGGTAGGAAAAACATCTCATACAGATCCTCACAACGCTTTCATCATATTCCTGCCAGAGGACATTCAACACCTTATTATTCCCATTCATTTAAGAGATAGTCTCCCAGTACTTTTTAGATCATGGCAAAACGTGGCTCTGTTTTTCAAGGCCATCCAAAGTACCAGATTTAAATCTTGCCAATTATTTATGGAACAAAGTCGGGGAAAAAATATTTCCCCATGTCTTTCTCCTGCGCGGAAGAAAGGGGGCGGGACGTGATTACAGCAATAAAGAAAATTCACGTAGTCTCTACTTACGAAACTACCGCGGGTTATTAACGTACGATTGCTTATCATTGCTTACCTCTTTTGTACGAGTGTATATACACTCTGTCACGAAAAAATATATGCACCCAGAAGAAATCGAACTACTATCACAAACTTGGCAGAAATGTAGTCTGGTAAGAGATATGCAATTGATTAAAATTTCGACGCCAATGAGACAAGGTTAAGCGTGTTATGCGCATATGAGATGCGCAGCTGGGAGAGTTTAAAAGCAGGATTGCTCGTGCCATAGGGTTATTGAAACAAATCTGTCGACTTGGAGGGACGGTATTGTGACTAGAGATGCCTCTGAGACGTAACCGGCGACAGTACGAACAATTGTCGGACTTTGAGAGGGGGCGTATAGTTAGCCTCAGAGAAGCAGGTTAGTCGAACAGGTGTATCGTCCGTCACCTCGGTCGGATCGATATGGC
The DNA here is from genome assembly GCA_907164885.2 of Dolomedes plantarius. Lineage (NCBI taxonomy): Eukaryota > Metazoa > Arthropoda > Arachnida > Araneae > Dolomedidae > Dolomedes > Dolomedes plantarius. The sequence continues at coordinate 108,093,392 of OU015496.1, forward strand.
AGTTGCTCGGTGTTGCCAACAATGGATCACGGAAGGAATAGTCTACCGTCGCGGGATGGTCAGGGCGTCCCAGGAACACAAATGCGCGCGAGGATCGCGCAATCTTAAGAGCGGCCACATCTGCACCAACTGTCCGCACCAACCGTCGATAGAATCGGTTCGACGCCATTTACGACCTTCTAGACATCCGGTGGTATCAAGGGAAACCATTCGGAGACGACTGGCCGACGCATGTATAAGGAGCCGACGTCCATTAAGACGCCTACCAGTGACCCCACATCATAGGCAGTGTCGATTGGATTTTTGCCGACCTCGGGCAAGCTGGACTGTGACCGACTGGAGGCGTATGATATCTGGAAATATTCGTTGATGGCTGGAAATATTCGTTGAGTATCGTTTCACACCTGAATGTATAAAAAGGATGTTCCATGCCAATGTAAATAAACATACCGTAAGATAGGGTTACTTTGTCACAGATATTAATCTATTTCCAGTGACATCCGATCAGTTTTTAATAAATTAAACTCTAAAAATCAATCTTTAAAACTTCACCAAAAATCATAAAATAGAGGTAAAGATTCGAAAAAGATTTCGCTTTAAAGGAATTTTTTATGATCTTTCTCGTGATATAAATTTTATAACTCTCAGATTATTATTTTAAATGCAAACTTAAAAGAATGTTACAAAAACAGCTTAAAAATTTAATTTAGAAAAATATAAGAATTTTTCAAAAATATTTCTTAGTGCACCCCTACACTATAAGAAGAATCGTCATGCAAATTTTCAACCCTTTAGGTCCTGCAGTTTGGTCTGTGCGTTATCTGTCAGTCAGTCAGTTACGGAATTGGTTTATATATATAGATTACAAATATTGGATAGCTTTATCTAAATTTTTCACATCAAAGAGACCTCGGGTGCCCAGGACAGCCATCAGTTATTTGAGAAGATGAGGATATTCGTCTTTCGGCACATTCTGCTCCTTCGGGTAGTTTCTTTTTCCCAGATAGTCTATACTTCTCCCTCTCCAGTGGTATTTTAGAGGACGGAAAAATGCAACATCGAGCGGCTGGAGGAGGTGGGTCGACTTTGTGCAGGCCCAGATTTCCGCATGGGCAAGTGGGGCACTTGCCCAGGGCCCCCTAAATTATGGGGCCCCCTAATTTAGTATAAAGTTGTACATAGTTTTGAGAATTTGTTTTTTGGTTAATATAGTAAAGGGGTGCAGTGGCGGATACAGAAAAAAATCCTGGGTGGAGCACAGTGCACCCACTATAGTGAAAGCATGCTTACGTCCATAAGCGTTTCTGGTTTAATTTTTTTGGGGTGGGTGGGAGGGGGGAGTTGTAATAACTCCAGACTGTGATTTATTTTGAATTTCAAAAGAAAATTTCATGAATTTATTTATTAACATTAAAAAGTAAATTAATTAACACTTCTTATTAATATTCATTATTTTCTTCAAATTTTTTACTTGTCAGTCGAAATTTTTTTTGAATTTCTGGTCCCGATTTAAGGGAGGCCTGGGTGAGTGTCCCACATGTTCATGTGGAAATCTGGTCCTGAGGAGGGGGGACATGCCCCCCTCTGGATCTATCCTTGAAGGGGGCCCCCAAAGTCTTCTTTGCCCAGGGCCCCATTGTGTCAAAGTCGGGCCCTGACTTTGTCGGTTATTTTGTAACATTGTCAATGTGTCACACAAAGTAACCCCATACCTTTCGATATTTAGGTTATGTTCTCATATCTCTCGGAAATATACTACAGAAAAGTTATATTGCTCCACAATCTAACCAACATATTGACAATAAAAAATAATTACCTATGGTAGTTGATTCTATAAGATGCTAGCTTTCAGCACACAAAGTTTCCGAAGTTTGAGTCAATAGCTTGACAACAGGTTTGAATAATACATTGGCCAGCGAAGACAGATGGCACGCAGAAGCTTCGGACATTGGCCACCAGGTGTCTCTGTATGTCGGACAAGCTGTTGGCACCGTTCTTTGCCTACCCAGTATCACGGGCGTGTCGCAAGATCCGAAATACTAAAAAATTACTACGTGTCACAAAGTTACCGCTGCAGTCACAAAGTTACCCTATCTTACGTTAATGGTATTGTTATACGGTCTTTCTAACATAAACCAAGAGACGTAATTTTAACAAAATATTAATACAAGCATATTTAGAGGTACAGAAGATTCCTTTAAACAAATTCCTAGAAGAAACCCTTTTTTACTCTCTCTCAGAATCGCATAAGACCTATTGAACGCTGAAGAAAAATTAAAACATTTTCTCTTTAAAATACATTCTAAAATTACATAATTCTATTTATGTACCAAGGAATTTTCTTCGTAATACTAAATAATACAAAATGCAACATTTTCCCGGAACTCATGCGAATTCTACTTATCTTGCTAAACTTAGAATAAGCTTAAAGGCTAATTTAAGCTCACGAATGATTGTCATAGCAACGTGAGAAGTATGGGTAAAACCTCCAATTAAAACCCGAAAGCGTAAATTAAAAGAGAAAAAAGAACTTCATGGATCATGTGTGCGGAATGCATTTCAATTTGAAGTACGGGCATACTTGTTCAAATTAAGCCACACATAAATTTAATTAACGCCAAATTATCTCAGGGTTTGCAGGCAAAAAGCGACGACACATGCCGCAGATATTCAAATGAATGCAGACCTTTGCCAATATTAATTAAGCACGCAAATTATAAAAATTGACGTTTTATTTTTGGGGTGAAATGTTTGTTAAAATCTAAATGCATATTTCACATGAAAAGGAACTGTCATGAATAATTTATAGCATATCTGGCGAGTAACAGAAGTTAAGAAATTTTTTTTTAAAAATAAGTGCCCAAAAAAAAATTGATGCCATTTTTTGAAGGCAGGTAACTGAAATACTATCTTTTTAGTTTTGGTACTTGCCATGTTATTTACTCTCAAGTTGAATCTTTAAAACATTTTTGAGTAATTGCTTAAGTTTTCATGGACTTCTTTAAAAGAAAAAAATGTATTTAATTGTAGATGAAGACATTCTTAAGGCTGCTGTGTACTAACCCTATTGGATTCTCTCACATTAATGTTAATCTATGGAGAAAATTTGTCCAAGTATTGCCGACTTGAATTTAAAGATTTTTTAAAATAAATTGTACTTCGTTGTAGGGAAAGAAATTTTATACCTTGGGAAATATTTCGATTTTTTTAAAATGCAAATAGTATTTTACAATTTTAATTTTTTGAGGAAAGAAATCTGGTATAGTGTGTTTAAAACGCTCATAAATGCCTTTGGTGGACGAAATTTATAAAATGAACCCTGTTGCAAGGTCCAGAAAAGTTCGGGCTATCAATAAATGCCATTTTTATTGGATTATCAGGATTTATATAGCTGTATATAGCAGACAAATTTTCTCCATAGGTTGAAATTGGGGTAAGCAAATCCAATAGGGTTAGTACACAGCAGCCATAACACTTTTTTTTATATAAAGGCCACGTAAAAAAATTTAAATTTGGAATCAGGAAAAAAAATGACCGATTTAGAAAAAAAAAGTTTCAAGGAAGTTGTCAGAGTTCAGTTTTTAGTAGTGGAGTGCCTTGACCGGCTGGTTTTAACACCTGTCGCAAGATAGTATGTCATCAATGTAAATGTGCTCAGTATTAAAAAATCATTAATGTAGTTAAAGTTTAAGGATACTAATTGCTTAAAAAATAATAATTAATAATTTAAAGTCTTCAAGAGTTGAAGGGTAAAATTAATAGAAATTAAAGAATTTAAAAATGATAGGATAGTAAATATTAAAGATTAAATTAAGTATTAAGATATTACAGTGAAAAAATTAACAAGTTAAGGTAAAGGTGACCCTCAGCAAACAAGATGTTAAGTTTTCAAGCAAAAAAAAAAAAGTCCCTGTTCAGGGTCATACAATTCGTAATGTGATGATTGCAGATTTCCACAGGGGAAAAGTGAAAATATCATGATAATGGAATTTAGACTAAGCGACACCACCTAGACCCGAACCCACATAGTATTCTGTCTCGCTCGTCTTTCTAAATTAACTTTGTCCGAGTTTTCTGTTAGTCTTATGTTTTACCCTCTTTATATTTAGGTGATACATCCCGTGTTGCTGAAATATACAGTTTACTACACCCATAATGCTAATTATAACATATTCCCGTGTGGTATTATTGTAATGCCAGTTGTATGTAACAACAAGCAATTAACTGAGTGATACGTATGTGTTCCGGAGTCGACCGTCTTTCCAACACCATGTGCTGCAACACCATAGAGCAGAGTTTCTCAACCTTCCAATGGTCGAGAGCACACCGAAATTTTCAGAGAGTATGATGGGCACACAACCGATGGTTTTTGCATCCCAGATGATCATTATTAACGTTTAATGATGGCCGGTTCACGTAAAATCTGTCGTGGCTGCAATATCCTCCAAGTTCTCAAATTTACCTCTGGAGGTGCTAGGGTCAAGTGTTCCGGTCTCGTCACTTGACTCGGTTCTAAATTACGGGACCGGCTTGTAGGGGGTAATGCTGGCCACCTATATGGTGCCCCCTTAAATGAATAGCCAGCAAACTCGTCCTTTACTGAGAACAAATGGCGTCATTTCGGTCATTTGTAATAAATAAAGGATCATTATTTACATAATAGAAATATTTTTTTATTCAGCAGTTCGTTACCAACCTTCCAATGTTACTACAATGATTATGTTTTGAAAAATAATAATAATAATTTAAAAAAAAAGAAACATAAATAAAATTTTGATTATTTTATTTTATAAGTAAGTACATGGAAATGAAAAAAATAAGCATTATAAATGCTATATTTAAAATTTAATGAGATTTCTGACTCCGAACATATTTAGCTAATTTTTCGTAATGGCGGGAACCCTCGTACAACACGGTTTCGATCTAATACGATAAAAGAAACTGCGAAAAACTTTGGACAACACTGTACTTCTACAGCACAAGATAACACGATTTTTGTTTAACACATTTAAAAAATAAAATACCTTAAAGTAATGACGGGAAGGAATAATGAACTGTAGTAGTATGAAAAGGTATAAACAAATTATAATTTTTTCATTTATAACTAACTCTATTCCGATGTCATAGCGGAAAGCGTCTTGTACAGTTTACACGTGTGACGTAATACCCCACGTGGACGAACGCTGCGTCGTTCGAATTCGTGCTGATGACGTCGGTAGATGCGCTTTTGATTTTGTTTAGATTAATGTACATTTTGATCTCTTTATGAGAAGATTTGATTTGATCCGGTCATGCTGGAGTAATGTAAATAATTTGTAAAAATGTTTAGTAAACTTGTAGTTAGAATATACCGCGTGGCAGGACTTAGTTCTTTCGATTCGTCTACCCTTCCGCTGAAAGAAGCCGAAAATTCAAAAGGGAGCTGCGAAATTGTCTATCTCTGTACCGTGAAATCTACAATGAAAAGGTTCTGAAAGTGAAGGTGATATCGTACAACCGAAAAAACGTTTTCGTTTGATTGTACAGAGCAGCGATGAGGAAGAAATTTATTAAATTAAGGTCACATTAAATAAAAATTATATTTTTGGTTTCTTTTCGTTTTGTGTTATACATACTTTTATATTTTTATTAAAAATAGTTTGCTTATATGGAATTTTAAAAAAAAATTTTCTTTTTAGTAAGTTTTCGGATCGTAACCCCCCCTTTTTGTACTGGCTCTGGATCTCACATAACACGGTTTCACACAACACGTCATTTTTCTAGGAACCTATCTACCGTGATATAGGAGGGTTACCTGTACTATAATCCAACTGAACGCTGCGCACGTGATCTAGATTTGACTATGTTTGTCTCTCTTCGATTTACTTCCATTTTAAATTCAATCTGATCATTTTCAAGAGTTTATGATTAAAATGAAACATTTTCGAAGTATTCTTTTAAAATATGTGAAGATCAGGGGGGAGGTATTTTGAAACGTAGCTAATAATTCTTCAGAAGGAAATGATGAATGACATCCCTTATAATGAAAGCAGATAACGTATATTCATACGCAAATGTAAAGCGTTCATAAACGTGCATCGTTTAGAAGAAATAGAAGAAATCCAAATTTATATAAAAAAACAACGTTTTAACTGCTATAATATTCTAAGTCTTTAAACTTTCTTTTATTTTAAAGTTTTATGCTTCTATTTGAATTAAAAATAATAATTTGAAAATGTTAAGAAATCTTTGACGCTTTCACTAACTTTTTTTTCTAAAATCATTTGCCGTTCATTTAAACATCAAAAGTTTTTCTCAAACATTTTTTTCTTCAATACCGTTTTATAAACTAATTAGTTGCCTTTACGTATATCAAAAGAATTTTTGCGATCCCAACAAAACAAGAAAATGCAGTTGAATGATTTTTTTTTCAGACAACAAATTCCTTAATGGACATCCTTGCGAAATAAGAGAAAATATAGAAAAATATAATTTACTGTCGCTTTATGGCGAAGGTATGTAATATAATAAAAAGAGAAAAGGAGATGTCAAAAATATAATTGACTTTCATAGGGAAAAGCTAGAAAATCAAAATATTATGATTTATTCTCACCCCGAAGCGAAGACAGATCTGAAAAAATATAATTCACTTCTATGCAGTTATATAAGAAAAAAATCTAGAAAAATATGGTTCATTTACTTTCACGGAAAAATATACTCCGCACGACCTTTTCCGAATCCCTTATAATCAGGCAGGAAAGAGACTGGTACGCGCCCAGCCTTGAGGTTTAAATAGCTGAAAACAGTAGAATATGTATAATTTCACCTGTAGGTATCGTCATCACATATTTTCAAAGAAGAAAGCCAGTAAAAACTTCTACCCTGATACGTTTCGAGGTTAGATCTCAAAGGCTTGCGGGAGAACAAATTATTTTATCTTTCCGAAAAAAGTTTTAATTTTATTTTGGGGGGACAGAAAAAATGTTTCAAAAAGTAATACTGAGATGACTTTAACATTGTTGGGCCTGAATTCGTTTAAGGAAATGAAAAAGATTTCGATTCGTGATCTGGGAACCCCCGTAACGACAAACGGGGGAAATGTAAGTTTACTTTCGGAAAATTGCTGATGTGGCTAGTAAGTGTACCGGTTGGCACGTTTATCAGAGATACTGAAGCCCTTTAGTCATCTATATATATATATATATATATATATATATATATATATATATATATATATATATATATATATATAAGTTGCTAATCCGACTTTTTGGGCAGTCCGTGAGAGAAAACTACTGCATCAATTTACTTCTTTTTGGACTTAAACGAAAGATTGTAATCTGTAGATTTGTCAAATTTGGTTTATGTAGCAATTCTAGATTAGCTGTTACAAAAACATTAATTATAAGTATTAATTGTTAACATTAATTGCAACTATTATTTGTTAACATTAATTGTAAGCATTATTTGTTTTTATTTGTAGGTTAATTAGCGATAACTTACAATTAAAAATCGATTTCTGCGCATGCTCAGTGGCATGTTTAAATTTGTCTTTAGAAACTCACTGTTTCTGCGTATGCTCAGTGGCATGTTTTAATGATGAACACGTTTATTCCGAGGAGTCTCTCTAGATCTCTCTCTGCCATTTTTATTTTTATGATAACTATGTTTGTGAAATATAAGATTAAACCTGATGGAAATTGTTTATTTCGCGCTGTTTAATTACCGATAATTTACAATTAAAACAATTGCTTTCTCCGCATGCCCAGTGACATTTTAAAATCTGACTTTAGATACTCACTATGAACGAGGCCACTTAAACACATCAATTTGTTTCTGCGCATTATTATGATTTTTAACATTTGACAATGATGTATTAAGTATTCATTTACTACCTAGCCCTCATGTTTTGACGGGTACCAGCTAGTTAATATATAGATGCTTGCAAGTGAGTGTTTGAGGTGAATTTCTTTTTTATCCAAGACATTCATGTTATTAGGTAGATATTCAGGAAATGCATATTGAAATGTCCCTCATAAAATTTGCCACTGAAACACAACATAAAAACTAGATAGAAAAGGGAATGTCACTGAAGTCGTGATTGACTTTAATCTTATCAAAAGAAGAGTTTCAAACTTTTTTGTTTTTTACAATGCCGTAGGTACTTTGTCCAGAGGACAGAGTTTCAAACCTTTGTTACATTTTCCTCGAAATTTCTCCATATTTCTGTGCAGTATCTAAAGAGGAAAAGGCACCGATTATATCCTTTATGTCATGTAATAACATAAACCACGAATTCACCTGAGATATACATATTTCATTCAAGGACATTTGACTGTATTTACACTCCAGTGGCTTTCATTTCGATTGTACAGTTTTCTTTTCCTTATCTTCCCTCGGCACTTTACTTTGCAATACATAGGGTTAATTAAAATGAAACAAAGCGAATGTAAACGCATAAAGCACAACTTATATCTGAACAAGAAGGAAGAAATTCGTGCTTTATTCAAGGTTAGCGACAGTTAATTAATGTCAATTTGTTTCTGCGATCGATGGATTATTCAGAGCTGTCCCAACATTTGGGAACAGTAATTAAATTCCAAAGAAAGCCTTCTTCCTCAAAAGGGTATTTTTGAGATAATCAATCCATAGGGTTTCACCGCTATTGAAGAACCATCGGTAACAATCTAGTATAATGGTAAGAAATTAACAGAGAAATGGTTCAGAAATTTTGAAAGCTCGATGACCTTTCTGTAGAAGAGATATTTTGATGCACTCTGATTTTTTTTAACAGAGCTTAGTGTGCAAAATATACTGCAGCAAGAAATATTTTTTGTCATAAAAATTGCTATTGTGATAAAAGTATTGCATTTTTGTATAATCTTTAAAATAGGGGGGTATCTAAAAGCCAGCCATTTAAAAAATTAATTATAAAACGAAAATATAACTGAACTAGTACATAAAAACCAATACTTTTTCTTCATACTAGAAATTTAATGGGATATAAAAGTTCTTAAATAATGCTCACTTTATCTGCCTGATAATTGACATTCATTTTTTTTTGGTAGGTTCCGGCACAATACTTCACTGAAGATACTGAACGTGGTGCAGCCTTTAGATTGTGTCCAGAAAGTGACATAAAAATGTTAGTTTCAATTTTTAATGTGTTGCTGTTAATTCTATATTTCCCAATTTTTCCCGATGGATGAAACATAAGGTATCAATAATTTTCCTCTGGGTTTCTTCAGGCGCGATGTATTATCTTTCCGGTTTGTATTTTCTAAGATCTGCGCGCTGATAATTTCATGACAAACAAAGCTGATTTCGCGATCATCTTATTAAGTGATCGCATCTTAATAAGTCCTTTAATAAGTGATCAATACTGGAAAAGATTACTGTTCTAAGAGACAACATGACTATGTTCCCACAGCATCCGAGATCCCCGTCTTGTTTGACTCTTGGCACCAAGCAATTGAGATGATATGCTATGGAAGGTATACCCCAAGCGTGTACTCTACTACATCACTTTGTACTCTGAAGCAAAGTGATGTTATATTCATTAGACGTTGAGACACATTGACAATGGACTCCGGTTTTTATGTTCTAGACACCATCTGATAAGTTTTCTCACATTAATGTCAGTAAAAAATGGCGTCTGGAATGCAGCACGACCATAAGTACCAACTTTATGTAGCTCCCGCGAAACGGAAACATTACGACTCGTATCTTCACTGTCATTTTCTGATGTACTGTATCCTCAGGTTTCTGCCGTACAATCCTTACTAAGTTCCAGCTTACTCTCGTTGACATACTCGTCGTGTGACGGATATACATTTTGGGTTTAGAGGCAACACTTTATTCCTTTCTGCACATCCTCATGGCCTATGTTACTGTGCCTCGTGATACACCGACCATTTCTTCCGTTTTATTTACAGAAGAACCCGCAAGCCTAACCCCCCGACCATCATACTTTTCTGCAAGTGACTCAGATATGAAATTTTGCACATTCCTTCAAGCTAATTAAATATAGACTGTACTACCTCTGCATGATAGCCGACGCTCGTACTTCACTGCATTTTATACCTCTGCTTTCCCGCCATGATTCGGACACGACGCAGTGCAGGCGCCTTTTTCGCAGTGTTTCCGTTTTATAATAAACTCCTCTAACATGGTATTAAATGGCCTGGCGACGTTTAACAAAGGAGGAAAAAAACAATGGATTTAATCAATAAACTCCTGGGTGCGTGTTTAATATTTCGAACGAGAGCTTTTATAGTTTCTTTTATTCTGTATGCAGTGGAGATTCAATATTTTACTCTTGTTCTTTTAAAGCAAATCTCGAAATTGAAATTTTGATGATTATTAAATTATTAAAAAATATATATACACAAAATTTCTCGGATGTGAATTTTACGCACAGATTCTTTGTTAATTTTCTTTTCATCACCATTTCACATCCCTTTCTTTTCCTTTAAAAAAAAAATGATTAAAAGTTAAATATGTTTTCTTTTTTTCTTTGAAATTTTGAGGATTGTCGCTTATTTTTATTTTTTTTCGAATCCAGGAGTTTTCATTTTATTTAAAAATTAATTCTTTACCTGTGAATTTTTCTATGCATATACATAATTTTTTTTTTTTTACTATACAGAGTTCGGATTATTTGGTTTTGAAGTAAATGTTAAAATTTTTTCGAATTGCTGTAAAACTTTTGTACAGAGTTCCATAGTTATATATTCATTAAATTGTTCCCATGATTTCAAATTTTGCTCAAGAGCTAAATCGGTTTCCCCTCAAAGCGAAAGTTCTCCTTTTCCCCTTTAAAATTAATAAAAGTTTCAAATAAATATTTTAAAACTTTCTAAAAATAAACTAATTTCAAACCTTCGCTTTGAACAAGAGAAAAGAAAAAAAATGTGCAAACTGAGTAATTGGACTTGAAACACAAAAAAAAGTAATCATTTTTAAAGGGAAAATCTTTCAAAACATAATTTCAGAAAATTGTACAAAATTTGTTATGTATTGTTAAGTAACTTTCATGTAAATACACTTTGTCAAAATTGTTACAAAATAACTGCTTAAAAACACTACGCTCAGGGCTTGTGGCGGCCCAGTGGTACAGCGCGCTAGTTTTCGGTACTGAGGGTGCTCGGATCGAATCCTGGCGTCGCGCCACGAAAAATGCCTCCGTTCGTGTCGACTATTCATAGGGGGTAATGCTGTCCGCCTATATGGGTCCCCCACAATAAAATGGGCAGTAAAATTGCGGCCTAGTCTAGGCGAATGTTTGACGACAAACGCCTCCGCATTGGGGGAAAAAACCATGACGCTAAGGTCACCTTAAAACATGATCAAAACAATTTTAAAATAACTTCATCTTAAAGTGATGATTAATAAATGATTTTAAAGATGCTTTAGTCCTTTTAGGAAGATTACCCACCAGTGCGATCTCTTAGACATGTACAAAGACATAGAAGTCGATTCCCGCTTTCTTTTTTTTAAAATTATTTTTAAAAAGTTTTATTTAAAAAATTATTTTAAAAAGTTTTATTTAAAAAATTATTTTAAAAAGTTTTATTAGTTTTTTTTCTTACGTTACCATCAATTCCTCATAAATAACATTCTTCGCCGTGCGAACCAACTAACTTGAAAAAAAAAAAATTAAATATCGATATTTTTTAGCATATCGATTCCCATTCCGATGAACAGAATCTCCTGCATCAGCATTTCCCTTCTCTAAGTCGTTCTTTAATCGATAGAACAGGGATTACTTACAGCAGGGGAATGAGTTAATACCGCTGGAGATTAGTCCAACTTTTCTTCTTGCGCGGAAATCCCATTTACTTCTTTTCTGCTGCAATGATTATTTTAGTTTCTTACGTCGATGGATGATTGAGATGCATTTTTGAAGGATATTAGTCAACTGGTGAGTGAAAAAAAATTGATCTATTAACACAATGAAATACCAAGGTTAACTACGATTATTTTATTATTATTATTATTATTTTAAACTAGCTGTACCCGGCCACACGTTACTACGGTCTGGTTAAATGGAACAAAAATCAAAGAGAAAGCACACGTTTCTAATATGTTTAAACTCACAGTTCTTGTGGGTATTCGATATTTTTTGTTGTTCCATTGTCTGTGGAGGTATAGAGTATTCTGGTATAAGTTGTTGGGGAAAATACCTCAATAACTATAATTGTTTACTCTTGTTCGTAAAATGGTTATGATCAAGGTAGTTAATTTTGGGCGCGTTGCCAATTTAGAAATCATTTAAATACTACGTGATTGCTTGACCAATTAATCTCATAATTTTGATTGCGTTGTGTTTTTAAAATAATATAATCATCTGATTGAACTTATAATGGATAGATTTATTGAAACAAAAACACATACTAATTCATAACAATACATATCACATTTGCTATATTAAATACCTTATTTAGTCCTTATACCTTTTAATTATACATTGACTTTCATTTTACTCAATTAAATATGGGTAACTTATTCATCAGTAATGCTTTTATCAATGAGGTATTATACTACATACATATTTTTACAATTCGACTTATTCATTTAACTTTGGTATTATTTAATTGACTATGGATGAGAGGTAAACAGGCAAACACTGAATTATGGGATCAATTGTGAACTGCCACACGTACCTTCACTGACGTTTTCATTTGTAACTAGCGGCACGCGACTTGGATCACGTCGTACATCACTCGGCTACGGTTGAGGCTGGGGGTCAGCGGGGTGCTGCTATCGGGCCGGCATTCATTAGGTTCCTGGGGAGATAGTATTCATTCTCTGTCGAGCGGTAAACTGTCGGGAATCGCCTCCTTCCACGATCACTCTGTCATTTGTCTGGGCAGGGCTATCATCACGTCTCTGTATTCTCCGTCATCCTTTTTAGCCGAAACAAATCTCCTTCCTTAATCAATATCTTGCTTCTTTTAATATCTTTTCTTTCAGAAACTAACTCCTCCCATTTTCTCTCGATTGGACCCTTATTTTTTTTCTGGAAGTTACCGTCCCGCCCTGCTGCAGGCGTGTCTCATCATCTCATTATCACAACTCCTCTCGGGATTACATTTGATCTTTTCCGCTGTCATCTTGCCTAAGACTTCTTATTATCTCGGCTAAGTCATATATTTTCCCCGTCTTTCATGCTCATCTAATCACGTTTCTCTCATTTAAAGTCTTATTTTTAAAGTTTTCCCATCTGCAATCTCTTTTCTGTGACATAATTGCTCCGGCCCACCTGGACGTCACCTTGCGGTGTCTCTTTCATACCATAATTGCCTTTTTACTTCTTCAGTATCTAGCTAAATCCACAGCCTATTCATCTCCTGTATTCATCAATATTCAATTTTAACCTATTTTATGGTCTATTCATTCTCCCCTGTTCGTTTCATCTTTCGACATCTTTCAAAGGTTTATTCATTATCCTTTTACTCCATACAATGTCACTCTATAACCGTGACATAGAGATTATCTGGTTTGCCGAATCTAGAACACGCAACATACAATTGTCCATGTGAGAAGCAATCCGTGACTAGATCTAAACCGCATGATTCTAAACATTGTCCCTGAGCTTTGTTGATGGTGATTGCAAACACCAATCGAATTGGGAATTGCGGTCTCTTAAATTGAAATGGCATATCTGTTGGAATCATAGGAATGCGAGAAATAGGGACATCTTCACCTTTGAATGCGACTGTCAAGATTGGTTGCTTCTACGACGTTGCTCAATAATTTTTTTTAACTGCAAGCCGCGTGCCGTTCCAAAGCTTTGGCTGGTTGATATTTCGCAACATGATAATTGGCACGCCAATTTTCAATTCCAGTACGTGCGGTGGCATCCGTGTTAGATCGAGTGAATTCAAAAATTTTTTTGTTGGATAATGAACTGCTTCATCTGCTTCTATAACAGTGTCGACGGACACTGTTATAGATGTGACTGCATCGCTTTAAATGTTAGACTGAATAATATTGTTAAGTTCCTAGACGTCATTGCCGTAAAATGCTTAGTATAGCGTGTATTGTTTTTACCTCCAACACATGGCGCTGTTTTTAAAAAAAGAACATGTTTTTACCTGTCACAGGTGAGACATCTATGTAATAGTTATGCTAAGTGACAGACAGCAGCTGTCAAGATGCACGCCGTCCGGCATGAGCAATGTTTAGTATTGCGTGTGTTGATGTTACGTTCAACAGATGGTGGTCCCATTGCCGTAAAATATTTATTACAGCATGTGTTGCTTTTACGTCCAACAGATGGCGCTGCTTTTCAAAAAAAGCATGTTTTTACCTGTCACAGGTGTGGCATTTATATAATTGGTATATAAAAACACGCGGTATTCGAATGCAACGTTGTGTCAAAATTTCAAGTCAATCAATCGACGACTTTTCGAGTTTTGCAAGCACAAACATACGTAGGCTGAATTTTGATATATAAAGATTAAACCTCTTCAAAGGCAGGTCACTGCACAGACGTTTATAACGTCTCAAAAATTGAGGCAATTTAGATGTTCGTCATAAATTGTTAAAGAAATAGTACATGATGAGTATTCGACTGAAGAGTTGAAAACAATGGATTCGTTTATTCTTAATCATGCATTCAAATTAAGTTTTCTTATTACAGAAAGAGTGTGGGTTTTTTTTCAATTACTTATGTCTAATGTCTATAGAAAATGCTGTTACCCTAGCGTTAAATTATGATGAGGGTATTGATAAAGCCTATAAACGTAAATCAAGTGCGGCACCAATCTGCAGTACGTTCAAAACTTGCATTGAATTATAATAGCATTTAATACTTGCTTTTTATTTCCGTTAAAAGTTTCAATTTCATCATTTCATTACGTATTATTCCATCATCCTTACTAATAAAATTTATTCGCTTGAAACAACTGTTACTTTGAGTTAAACTTTGGTATGTATATATGAAATGTTTTAGCCTAGAGAGAAATATAACTGAATTGAACAAGTAGCCGAATAGGGTTTTCCATAGTTCGCCAACTGTCAATACAACTGCGAACAGGAATTAATTGTGTGAACAGGAATATTGTGATACAATGAGGATAAAGAGCCAGACTGGATATTTACGGGTTCTTTACATGCCTGTGATGAAGCCAAGAAAAATATTTCTGGAAGGGAGGGGGACACATTTATGTTTTGGGTCCATACAATTGTAACAGCATAGAAAAGTCTCAAAATTCGGGTGAACATAATCTCTACCACCACAGCTGGCTACGTCCCTTATTCGAGCCTCCTGTTTCACTCTCACTGACAGATATCTTTTACGGTGTTAAAAGTTTTCATTTACATACCATAGCACTATCATTTCAAACGACTTTTATAGTCTTTGTCCAAACAACTCATAAAAAATCCATAATCACTACTTTACAGATCCCCGATTTCCCAGCACTCCTTTTATTTCAGACATTTCAAGTTAACTGTTTGCATAATTCTACAGGAAAGACGTATAACGATAATAGATGCACGGAAACTGTCAAAACTATGTAAATCGTCAGATCTGTTATGTTGTTTGTTGAGTGTTGCCAAAAAACTATTTTACTCGCGTTTAATGGTTACGTTAGCACTACATATGCAAACCTATATCAAGAGAAGCTACGTCGTGCTGCGCTGCTTAGGACGGAGTTATCGGTTAACATCGCAAATCTCGGGGAAAAACCGTATTTTTTCGTAAGACGCACCTTTATGCATATAAAAATCGACTTAAAATTGGAGTGAGTCTTATCGTCCGAAGGTAACATTAAAATAAAATTAATATTTTATTATATATATTATCTATATATGTAAGTTGCTAAGCCGATTTTTTGGTTAGTCCGTGACAGAAAACTACTCCATCAATTTACTTCATTTTGCTCTTAAACGAAAGACTATAATCTGTAGATTTGTCTAATTTACTTTCCGTAACAGCAAATTCTATAAATTAGCGATAATTTACAATTAAAAATTGCTTTCTGCGCATGCTCAGTGACGTTGAAATCTGGCTTTAGATACTTACTAAGTACAAGGCCGCCTAAACACGTTAATTTGTTTAATCCGAAGAATATTTCTAGCTCTCTTGGCCATATTTGTTTTAACGTAGGATTATGTTCCTCCATAACGGTCATCAAGAAAGCAAAATTTCAGACGTTAAACCGTCCGTTCGTACCTCGCAAGTTAAAATTTTGGCAGCGCACCAAACCCAGTCTATATCCCTTGGACAAGCAGTAAAGAGTTAAACAGAAAAGTACCAAAATGCGTTAAAATTTTGACATGCACACACACACTCACGCAGATATATATATATATATATATATATATATATATATATATATATATATATATATATATATATACATAACACATACATACATACAAAAGAGGTAAGCAACGGTAAGTAATCCTTCCTACGTTAATCACCCACGGTAGTTTCGTTAGAAGAGACAACCTTAAATTTTTTAATTATAGAACTTAAACCTGGCAGAAATTGTTTATTTTGCACTGTTGAATAACCATATTTCTCATTGCTGGGTTCAATAGTATTTTTTAAAGTGTATTCCTCTATATTTAATATTATGATTTTCAACATTTGCCAATAATAGGTTGAGTATAATTTGTGTAATAGCACATTTATTTACTATCCAGCCGTTATGTTTTGACGGGTACCAACTAGTATATATTTACTATATAAATATTTTTGTTCTCATTATTTTTTATCTTTTATTAAGTAAGAAACTGAAAATATATTTATATACCTTGCAAAAAACAAAACATTCTTTCCTAAATATCCCCCCATAAATTTCAGGTACTTCTTATCGTCCGAATCGTATCGTCTTATCATCTCTTCTTATCGTCTTATTGTCCGAAAAATACGGCACGTTTAATAACATGTTAACAAGTTTTGCATACTAAAATAAATATTCAAAGACCCAGAGTGATGTCTTCCGAATTCCAAAATTTTTGTTAATTGTTAATTTATGGCATACGAAGCCATTGATGTCTATCGATAGGAATTTAAAATAATTTTTTTAAGTCAGTTTTAAAGAAAATTCACGAAATTTCAAGTTCTATTTTCAAGTCGATGGTGGCTCCAAGGGGGAGGGCGGAGTAGGGGGCAACCCCCCCCCCCCCAAAAAAAAAAAAAAAAAATCCCGGCGTATTTTTTTTTTTTTCATAGCCTAAAATTATATAATCGTAGATCAAATACTAAATGAGTTTAAATTTAAAATGAGAGGATGTTTATTTCTTATATATATATATATATATATATATATATATATATATATTATAACCCTAAGAGCCGACTTTCCCCCCCCCCCTCCAAAAAAAATTCATTCTAAACTGGAGCCGCAACTGTTTCATGCTATATATTAGAAAATTTAAAAATATGTTTTACCTTCTGTGTAGTAAGAAAAATACATATAGGAAATTCGCCCACCGATTATCATAGGCACTAACGATGTATCATCAAGGTCAACTGATTCGCAGCCTTGCGCATAAGGAAATCCGGGCGGAATATTTCAGACGGGACTATCTCGGCAAACAACCAGCTCGGAAAAATCGGAATTCCGGACTGGAATGTTCCGAACTTTGACCGCTGAGAAATAAGAAACAGGAAACTTTTCTTGTCTGCATGAGAGTACTTGACTGCATGCAAGTATATTTAGTATCTTATATTAAAACTTTTTTCGAAGTTAGATTAATTTCAAAACTGCAATATCACTGGCTACACGCAACTTACTTCTCCAAACGTTGAACAACAAATAAATTGAGTGATTTTTTAATACTGTTCCGTCTTTCTATAGAACTGTAAAAAAATCAGCGCTGACACATCCAGAGAGTAAAATCCGTTAGCAATAAATTATTAATGGAAACAAACGAACATCATTTTTTTTATACTTTTACCATATTAGTCTCTAATATACTGTTAAAATGTAAATTTTCTGATCTCATGCATTAATGATAGAAAACTACAGTATTAATGATTTAAATATGATTTAAATTACACTATTTCATTGTCATATCATACTTAATGTAAGTAACTGTTTTGTGCAACATTATGAGCATAAAAACACAGCAAACGAATATACGAGTAATTTCAATTCTGCCAAACGAAAGTTATTTTTTCACTTTCACCATATTAGTTTCTAATATACTGTTAGAATGTAAATTCTCTGTTCTCTATGATAAAAACTACTGTATTAGTGATTTAAACAATAATTTAAATTACACTATTTCATTGTCATATCATACTTAATGTGAGTAATTCTTTTATGAAACATCCTGAACATAAAACACACTAAGCGAATAAAATTTCCATTCTACCAAACGGAACATCATTTTTTTACTTTATCCATATTATTTTCTAATATATTGTTAAAATGTAAATTTTCTGTTCTCTATGATTAAAACTACTGTATTAATGATATAAACAATGATATAAATTACACTATTTCATTGTCATATCTTACTTAATGTGAGTAATTCTTTTATGAAACATCCTGAGCATAAAACATGCTAAACAAATATAATTTTAATTCTGCCAAATGAAACATTAATTTACCATATTAGTTTCTAATATACTGTTAAAATATAAATTTTCTATTCTCAGTGATAAACGCAAGAATTATTCATGTAAGTAACTAAAACATAGACGGTTCCTTAAAATTCAATTACACGTTTGAAAAATTATCACCACTAATATTTTTTTTTCTTAGATGATTCTTCATGCATTTAATTAAATGCTGGTCTAAATCCCACATAACCGGAACTTAATGCAAAAAGCTCCGAGTTAGAGAATGTTTTTTTTTCCGGAGTACTTAAAAATCGCTTAATGGAATCTGATTTTAAAACTGTTGATCTCAGAGTTTACGTTTCTTTTGCTTCTCCATACAACAATGCGAAAATCTCCCCAGAACACAAATGAATAATACAACACAGTGCTTGTTTTATTGCGTGTTTAATAGATTTATTATGCAAATATTATGATAAAAATCATAACTCGCAGCTGTTGCCAAAAATAAGTACTGAATACAACCAAATTTATTTCCTAAAAAAAAAAAATAATAACCACTGTCTCTCTGGAGCATCTTTTATTCATGAAGGAGTTGGAGTGCGATTTTTTAAACACTTATATGTAAAAGATGAGAAAAAAAAAAGATAACATCCATTTTTCTTTTGAGAAATTCAAAGACATTTGAAGTTCAAGAACAGTACACTCAAGAGATTGAGTTTTTTTCCCCATCTCTATATAATTATTCATTAAGGTGTGTTGAGATGTAGTAACACTTTCAAACCGTTATTTTTTATTATGAAAATATTCTAAAAAATTAACCTCTTAGAACTTATATGGCGGTTGTAAAGGCCTTATTGAATTTTGTACCATTCATAAAAATATATGAATTTTTTTATACCACTTAAATAATTTACACACTTGAAAAAAATCTCTATATTACAAAGGATATATGAGAAATTATTGATCAGGTTAATTATCTTGAAATTTATTAATAATTTGTATCGTCCCCATCTTTGTGACGAAAGAATTGCTTAACTAGCAACGCTTCTCTCATATGCTTTTAAAACGCGTTACAAACTACCGTATATTTAAACTTTGTCATTTACATACTGTTTGTTGGCTAAGGAGGGGTTGGTCTTAAAGCACTTGCATTGTCTGGCAGCCTTACATTTGAGTAAACAGACCCCTTACAGTGGGGGGGGGGGGAGTTCGAGTGCTTACAAGAAATCCTGCAGGGAAATTCTAGCACGAGATTGGTTCAGCTGTACGTTTCCCACAGCCAGGAACCAATAAGCAATAAGTGACGTCATTTCTGGAAAATTCGGAATGACATCATTGCTTCCCAGATTAATGAGTTGTTAAATGCTGTCCTGAGAGCTGTTCCGATTTCCGATTAGTATGAATGCCAGCAGCGTGGCTCTCTTTTCATTGAATTGGGCAGCAGGTTAGAACAGAAAGTAGCTCTCATGATTTCAAAGCGGCCTTCTTAGACCTACGATGACAGAGTCTAGTTGCAAAGTTTTTGACAGCTCCGTCCAAAACCTTATTTGCAACCGTAAAGCTGATTCACCATTAAGGAGGATGGAAGCGTTAAATCAGCTGTCCCAGCCACTAACTCTTTTTCCATCCCGAGGTAGTTCTTGCAGGCCTCAAAGCTCAATGAAACACATAGTTTAATGTTGCTGTTAGCCAAGTGGAATAAGTAGCAATAACATTTTTATATTGCATTAAAGAATTCTTACATCTGTTGTAGCAATTTAATGAAAATGAACTGGCATATAGACTAACACCCCAAAAAAATTGAGAAGTTTGGTGTAGATTACAAGTCCAATAGATCCTTATGTTGGACAGGTGACAGTTAGACCTTGCTCATGTCGAAGTATAAAAGTACATGTTCATGGGTCCTTAGAGTCTCGTAACTTTAAAAATATTTAGCAAATGAACTCTTACGTAACTTGGAAAAATTCTCTCAAAGACATCCCGGAAAGACCTAGGAAATAAGAAGTTGCTTCGTTTCGTGTACCCGTCATGACTGCCCCGCGGACCAGCTTTTCCGAATCAATGTTTTTACAGAACCTTCGTGTGCTTTGCGGAGATCTCAAGACGTACTGAACGAGAGCTACCTGAGAGACTGTGAGGCGTTGACATCATCCTCTGTAAGGGACAAATACTTGGCGGGTAGAGGCCTAATGAGCTGATTGTTTACTGTCATTTTTTCTTTGTTGTCTGTTGTTATTCTTTCTTTTATTGTGAAATCTTTGTTGTCATGGGAAAATTAAAAATAATAATAAATTACGTGTTGGTGGCAGTTATTTGTGATTTCAATTAACCATATATCTCACATAATACAGCAGCAAAATCTCATTAAAAAATTTTGGAGTAACAGGCTGTCTATCACGCATATACCTTATGATGGTAACATTTTGGTTTCAACCCGAACTACTTTTCTTTACATTCACTCTCCAGTAGCCATTTCTGGGCACAATTCTTAATAAAATAACATTACACAGCCCTCACCACGAAGTGCGAGTCGTAGAAAAGGTCATGAGCAATCTAATATGAGAGGGTCACGTAAAGAGATGAACTGTTTAAAAGCAGTACAAAAATTGTTCTTCAATCTACCTATTAAGATCTGAAGTATTTTAACTCAAAATTTTCTAAATCATGGCTCAGAAAAGCATAGTTTTGAATATAGTATCTATGCAACAAGATATGAATTTGGTATTAGTACAATTTGACATTGCTTCAGTATCTAAAAATTATAATTTACCAATTAAGTCCCGTTAAAAATAACATCCATCGGGTAAAAAAAAGTAAACTTCTGCATGCGTTTGTAGTCAAGTATAATAGTAAAACAACGCATGAAAATTCGTAGGTTATGATCATACGGCGACAAAAAAATCATGTTAATTTCTGGCTAAGGAAAGGGTGGGAGATTTTTTTTCAGATTCAATTAATTTACACATAAACACACATACTATAGTTACATTCGTTTAAGAGTGTTTGAACTTTCTAGTACTTTAAAATTATTTTTATAATTTTCTACTACAAGTAATTAATAATAAAAGTGTTTATTTTCACTCTAACACTTCCTTCTTGGATGACTTTGGGTTATGAGAAAAATAAACTGCTACTTTCCTGTTCGTAACCAGATCAAGTCAAATTTTGTTACAATATATGCATACATATATATATATATATATATATATATATATATGTATTTGTGTGTGTGTGTGTATATATATATATATACATACGTACATACACACACACACACACATATATATATATATATATATGTGTATATATATATATATATATATATATATATATATATATATATATATATATATATATATATATATATACACACATATATGCATACATATATACATATATACCACTATTCCTTTCCTTAGTTTTAGTGTCTCTTTGAGATATATTTTTCTCGAATACAATCGCTATTTCAAAAATGGTACTTACATAGAGTTACTGTCGAGATCACGGGTGAAAGTCAATAACTACACTGGTTAAATAAATTAAGAGAATTTGCATATTTTATCGAATTTCACGAAAAGAACTGAACCGAATGTAAAACCACTGCTTCTAGACAAAAATACAAATCTTGTACGTCAATTACGTAAGCGTAGACGTGTGTGTAGACGGAGTCAGTAGAGAAACAGGCTTTATAAGCGCGCATAAGTTAAGACGCATTTCGTTCGCTATCACACCTCGGCGAATTTCTTGGTGTTATTTTGCAGAAATCGGTTAATTTCAAATTATAACAGTAAAAATGAGTAACCACCAACGTATAGATGATGGAATGAGGTGGCGAATTGTGGGGAGGCTAGAAGCAAGCCAATCTCAAGTCCAAATTTGTAGAGAGATCAATTTAACGTCCAGCGTCGTTTGTAACTTATGGAAACAGTTCCAGAATACCGGATCCATCGAAAGAAAGCCTGGGTAAGGTCGTCCAAGACCCACGACGGCCAGAGAAGATCGCCATTTGTCGATTATAGCAATGTGTAACAGGAGTGCTACAGATTCTCAGCTCTCTAGTGACTTGTATAAAGGGTGACTGTTTCCAAAAGACTTCATGAGAGAGGGTTGTTTGCAAGAAGACCTGCTGCTTGCACCCCGCTCACATCTATAAACAGGAGAATCCGTTTATCATGGTGCAGATACCATAGAGATTGGAGTATGGATCAACGGGCTACCGTTCTCTTCACTGATGAGTCCCGGTTCAGCCTAAATACCGATTCTCGCCGTACGTTCATGTGGAGAGAACCAGGGACCCGCTACCTACCCTCCAATGTCCACGAAATCGACCATTATGGCGGAGGAGTTTTAATGGTCTGGGCAGGCATCATGTTGGATGGCCGTACACCTCTCCATGTCTTTGAAAGGGGCACTGTGACTTGTGTGAGATATACGAATGAGGTCTTGAGGACCTGTGTTCACTTTTTCAGGGGTGCAGTTGGCCATGAGTTCATTTTAATGGACGATAACGCGAGGCCACATAGAGCTCTTCTGGTCGACGAATTTCTAGAGAGTGAGGATATTGGCCGGATGGATTGGCCAGCCAGATCTCCAGACCTTAACCCTATAGAGCTTGTCTGGGACGCTCTAGGGCAAGTCTAGAAATGCAACTCGCAACCACCCCCTGAGTACCATCCAGGAAATGAAAATTACGTTGTTGAACGAGTGGGACCAATTGCCACAGGAAATGATAAACTGCCTGATTTCAAGTATGAAATCACGCTGCGAGACCTGTATATCTCTAAGAGGGGACCATACCCCCTATTAACCCATCTATTAACCCATTTTTTTTGTTTATTCTGCAACTGCTGTTTCATACCTTCCGACTCCAACGAGTGTCACGCATGATCATGCGTGTGTATAACAATTATTGAATGGTAATTTGTTTTGTATTGTATCAATGTATGTACAAATCAAATTTCATTAAAATCGGTACAGTAGTTCTAGAGATAACCGACCTGCATATTCTCTTAATTTCTTACACCAGTGTATTTTATTCACAACGCTTAGCTATATTTTTTGGTCTGGAGATCAAATTCAGCACCCTATGAGGTCTTGCTGGAAATGAATACAGTCAGCAATCTTTAAAAATTCTCAAAGATATTTCCTCGATTCTGACCTTACAAGGATAAATTCCCCCCCCCCCCCCTTCAAAAAATCCTGAATGGAATATTGAATTTCAAGAATTTACTGATGTCTTTAAAAAAATGAGGGGGGGGGGGGAGGATTTCTTTTTTCAAGACAGGACCATTTTTCAGGATTTTTTGCCTATCATTGCTGTTTAAAAAAGTACTACTCAAGGATTTGAAGATTATTCAATCCCCACGTGTGGTCGAAGTATGTCGTATGCTCTTCTGAATGAAGTCAAAAGAATGATATTTTGAAAGTTACTTTTTTAGGACTGCGAGAGACTGAATGAATTAAATATTGAGCGGCAGAAACACATTCTTCAGCATATTTCAAGGCGATATTTTGCTCGTCAAATCTGTCGTGAAAGAGAATGTATTGAAGTCATGTACGGGGGGGGGGGGATTCGGGAAAAAAATTATGTAGCAATAAATATCTCTTCCTTTTAAAAATAAAAATTCTCTTTTGTATAGGACATAAAAATATCTATTTTATAGTTACTGAAAAAATATTTTGAAGTATCTGAATACGTTCAGAGTTCTTTTTTCGAAAATATACAGTACTTATTAAATACTGTAAGACGGGGTTTACTTTGTGACTGCAGGGTAACTTTGTGACACACAGTATTTTTTTCGCATTTCGGATCTTGCGCCGCGTCCGTGATAACGGGTAGACAAAGACCAGGGCCAACATACAGAGTCCGACATACAGAGACACCTAGTAGCCAGTGTCCGAAGCTTCTGCGCACAATTTGACTTCGCTGGCCAGTGAATTGTGCAAACCTGTTATCAACCTATTGACTCAAACTTCGGAAACTTTGTGCGCTGAAGGTTATCACCTTAAACAACCGACTACGACAGGTAATTACTTTATATTGTGAATATGTTGATTAGATTATGGAGCAATATAACTTTTGTGTAGTGATATTTCCGAGAGATAAGAGAACATAACCTAACTATCCAAAGGTGACGGGGTTACTTAGTGACACATTGACACTGTCACAAAATAACCCACAAAGTCGACCCACCTCCTCCAGCCGCTCCATGTTGCATTTTTCCGTTCTCTAAAATACCCTAGAGAAGAAGAAATATTGACTATCTGGAAAAAAAACTACCCGATGGAGCAGAATGAGCCAAAGGTTGAATTTCCACATCATCTCAAAGAACTCATGGCTGCCCCGGGCACCCGAGGTCTCTTTGATGTCAAAGATACAGATAAAGCTATCCAATATTAACAATAGGTATATATAATTATGTATCAAGCTCTTGATAAGCGTTTTACTGTCTAAATTTGTGTCAAGTAGTTTTTCCTATTGGATTTCAAGGCGAAAACACAGATGTCACAAAGTAGTCCCCACTCGGCGGGGCAACTTTATGACACATTTTGACTTTAATTTCTCAATTGTAATTCAAGATCCGGGTTATCGAAATACATTACTACGTAAGGAAAGGTTGTACTGATGTTTTGGAATTGTTGGTTTGGGGCTGCGTCACAAAGTAACCCCGCCCCGTCTTACAGTACATATATTTTTAGTTCTATTGGCGTATAAAATCATGAAAACAAACATAATTTTAGTAAAAATTTCATAAAATTTTAAAATAGGGGAAATTTTTTATAAGTTTTTGTAGAATTGAGTGCTTACGCCAGAGACCCTACACTCAATTCAACTCAATATATTTTAATTTTCTTTATACTATATAATACTGTGACACCTACCCGTGTTTTTAACTATACAATATTTCCAAAATTCACCGATATATACTAAAAAAACATTGAATTTTATAAAGGATTATCTTCTTATAAGTACAGGTACCTGTAGAAGGATTCATTTAACACATATAGTTTAGCTTTTAGATCAAAGCATAGTCAGTAATATGTAAAACACTATAGCAAAATTTCCTCGAAATATATTGAAAACTTTTTAAATGATTAGCTTTCTCGTTTACAAAAGTCACTGAAAATTGTTTTCTAGAAAATGCGCTACTTTCAGTCTGTTAATACAGCTTTCGATTTATTCAATTTGCAGTAAGTTCTTATCCTATGATCGTACGAATATAATTAAATCAGATTTTAGAATCCTAAAAGATTGATCTTTGAAATAGGACAATGAAAAAAACATCAAAATTGTTGCATCAAAGCAGCCATTTCAACGTAAACAAATATCTTAAATATTTTTACGATGCGACTATAATACAACATTTTTTTCAACTGAATCCTCTAAAAGGCAAATAACTAAATCTTACCAAAATTCTGTTGCTGGAATAATGAAAGCAGCTTACCTAAAAAGAAAAAAAGAAAAAGAGATAAATTATTAAATTAAACTGAATGGAGATCATACATGTAGAGTCATGCATTAATATTTAAATATTTTTCACTTTCAATGAGTTATTTACAGTTTATTATAATATGCAGAACCAATTATTCGATGTTCCTTTCATGTAAATGTGTTTGTCAAGAACTTTTTCAGGGAGTAAGTAAATTTGCTCCATGGCTGAATTTCAATTATCATTAAAATATAAACATTCTTACTTTGCCAAATAGAAACGAAGTCTTAATTTAATCACACACATCTAATTATATATATATTTATAGATAGATAGATAGATATAGATATAGATAGAAAGATATAAATATATATATATATATATATATATATATATATATATATATATATATATATATATATATGTAGATATATATAGATAGATAGATGATAGATTGATGATAGATTGATAGAATGATAGATAGATGATAGATAGATAGATAGATACATACGTATTTACAAAACTAAATCACAATAATAATAACATAACGGGAGCACTTACGGCCTGACACGACCTAACCCCAACACAACATCTCTCAGAATAATCTTTTATTTTAACATTTTTCGCGCGCAAACCTCCGCACATCCAGCATGTGCCAACAAAACAAAAACTCCAAAAGATCAGAAATATGCTGTAGACACACAGGACTCACAAAACCGATAAATCTAAGATGTGACCTAACTTCAGCTTGTCAGTCCAAAACTTACAGAGTATTTTGCCACATTAAGGCGGGGGGGGGGGGGCATCAGTAGAAATCTCAAATACTTATTACCGTTATCAAACCAAAGGATTTTTTTTCCTTAATTTTCTGATCACAGATTGTCAAATTCATATTCCTAACATCTGGTTTATTTATATATAATGATAGACGCTTTAAAGAAAAAGAACGTTTTTCAAATTTTAAATTTCCCCGAAGTCAATATTTTAACAGACTATTAAATTATTTCTTATCCGTCCTGTTTTGATTCATGCTTCGGAGACCTGGACTCTGCCAGCGAAGGAGCAAGCGTTTTTGGGTCTTTTTGAACTGAGGGTCTTGAGAAGTGGTTTTGGAGGTATTCTGGAAAACATGGTCTGGCGCAGAAGACGCAACTCCCAATTATACAGAATGTTCAAGGAGCCTGATGTTGTTCATAACATTAGATTATGCCGACTCAACTGGCTTGGGCATGTTATCCGTGTAAACGACAGTAACAAACTAAAGGAATATTTCTCGGCTAGACCTATTAACACTAGAGGAGGAAGACCTAAACTTCGTTGGGTGAATGCAGTTGAGGAGGACTGTTTATCCTTAAAATAAGGAATTGGAGGAGTTTGGTGGCTAGTAGAGGTGGCTTGAAACGTCTTGTTCAGAAGGCCTTGGCCCCACCCTGGGCTGGAGTGCCCTGAATGATGATGATTAAATTATTTATCTACGAAATTACAACTGAGTAAAAGAAAGTTTATATGACAACTGAGTATAAGTAAAAGAAATTTTAAAAAGAAAAGAAATTGTATTTAAAGACTTTTTCAAACAGAGTTCGATTATTTGATAACACAGGCCTGCAACCAAAAAAGTGTTTAGAAACGAATAGCTGATACTGATAGATTTTTGGATGCTGATTTCAGGAAAAATAGTAAAAAAATTCCATAACGTACCATTTTTTTCTAAAAATTAAAAATTGAAAATTTTGATTTTCGTAGCCACCAATCGTTTGTGTTAATTAAGGAAGGGGGATTTTTCTGTCTCTGGTGCGAAAAAAAACGGAAAAAAGAAACAATCTAAAGAATCTGCCGAACTGTTAGGTTCCAAGTTAAAGCAAAAAGAATGTATTGGCTTCTGGTACCTCTTTCTCATGGTTAAGAAAAAGAGAAACAGATTTCGTTCCATACTTTTCTCGAGATAGTGGCTTGATTTATTGTAGCAATGTCCCTGGATTGATGGAGGATTTTAATATACAGTATGACGTGAACGAGTGGAGGCTCTTTATTGACTCCTCAAAAAGAATCCTCAAAGCAGTGCTTCTGCCTACTGGCAGCAAGTATGCTTCAGTGACTTTGGGCCATTCTGTGTACCTGAATGAATCTTACGAGAATTTAGCTTTGATTCTCACCCATTTGAAATATAAAGAACATGGATGAATGATATGCGGTGATCTAAAAGTGCTTTTCATGCTTCTTGGACAACAAGCAGGAAATACTAAGTACCCTTGCTTCTTGTGTGAATGGGACAGTCGGGATAAAAAGAATCATTGGATCAAAAAGGAGTGGCCGCAAAGGAAAGCATTAACACCTGGAAACAAACATGTAGTAAAGGAAAGTTTGGTTGATCCTAGGAAAATCATGTTGCTTCCACTTCACATCAAGCTTGGCATGATGAAACAATTTGTTAAAGCTCTATCAAAAGAAGGAGAGAGCTTTAAATACCTAGGCAACAGTTTTCCAGGACTGTCGGCAGCAAAAATAAAGGAAGGTGTTTTCGTAGGTCCAGATATTCGGAAACTTTTTAAAGACGAATTGTTTGAAAGTAAAATGCTTTCAAGGGAAAAAGAGGCCTGGACAACTTTCAAGGAAGTCGTCACAAAATTCCCCGGGAACGTTAAGGACCCTAACTATAAATCTATCGTGGAAAACATGTCAATGAAATTCAAAGACTTGGATTGTTCAATGAGTTTGAAAGTGCATTTTTTAAATTCGCATTTGGACTACTTTCCTTTTTTGGTGCAGTTAGTGATCTTGGTGCAATTAGTGAAGAAAAGGATTAAAGATTTCCCCAAGATATCATAGAGATGGAGCTTAGATACCAAGGTAGATGGAAAGTCAATATGATGGGGACTACTGTTAGATGCTACACAGAGAAGTCTCGCGTACTGACTACAACAAACTAAGAGCCAAAACAAGCTTTCAGGGAAAAGGGAAAGAAAGCATTAAGGATATATGAATCCATGATGTATTAAACAATGGTAACCATTAAATGTTCTAATTAATATAATATCTAATTAATATATATATAGCAGATCATTTCCAATTGCTTGATATATTAATTCATTTGTAAATTAAACACTTAAAATATTTTGAAAAGACCTTCTTCTCCCCAGAATACGTACAGTAGACTTTCTTCTCCATATATTCAAGCCCATTTTGTGAAAAATCCTTACTTGATTGAGAGAAATAAATCTCATATTTTAAATCAGCATACCAAATAATATAAAATTCAGTCATTACATTGCAAACACTTTTCTATGACTCAAATTTTGCAGGCCTGTGTAATCTGTGATTACGCAATGTATACTGAGAGCAGTTCAGAATGTATTGGGAGTAGTCGATAGTTTAACAATACCCCCCCCCCTCCAATACACACATACACTGTACCGTAGTCAATAATACGACAAGCCTATCGCTTCAATTAATTTACTACGATACGTTAAACCTACTACAACAATTAAAGCGAGTATGTACAACGAGTTAGAATATATAGTTAGATCATCAGGATGCCTTCAGGTTCAACGACAGGGCTGGCCTATAAGGCCTGTCTGACCAGGAGAGCTCCGTCTCTCTGGCACTCAAAAACAGATCACTTCACTTGTGGACTATTGGGGTCTTCTTTTATACTGTCGGCGAATTCAAACGGATTTCTATCGCGTTTGAAGTGCTGGTAAGTGTCGAAAATCTCAAACGACCTCGAACCACTCTGGGATTTATGCGTTCTATAACGTCGAAACCGCACATTACAAGAACTTTATGGCGTCTTATCGTATAGTTTATGAGACCGCCCAGATCAACAGTTCGCAGATAGATGACATGTTGAGGGGTAGTAACGAGACATCCCATACTTATAGAAATACTAATTCGTGTAGTAATTGAGACGATGTCACAACACACACTTAAAGACTAACACTTCTCAGTAATGTTTCTCCGAAGGGGATGAAGACGCTCGTATTGATAATCAAATTGAAAAGGTATTTTAAGATAGCCTAAACTTTTCTTCTCTTCAATTTTATTGTTTTTTAGTTTCATTCGTCAAAACATAATTTGCGCTCAAAGCACAAGAAAGATTTTTTTTTCCAAACAAGTTAAAATATCTGTGTTTACTGTGCAAAGGTTGTTAAGTCCAAAATGTGCTAAAATGAGATATCAAACCAGACATTTTTGAAAAATCAAGGGCTATTACAGGGTAAGTCCAATGTAAGTCCAAAGCTAAGTCCAATTCCACTCCTCAATAATTTTATTCATCAGGGAAAATTTGGAATATGTGAAACAAAACACAAACACGTTAGTGTTAAGGGGGTTATGCCCCAAACAAGGACTTAACACTGTTTACTGAACAAAAATGAAACTGGAAAAATTTACTTTTAAAAAAATATTAAAAATTAAACTTTAAAAAACTGACTTTACGAAAGCCGTTTTTTTTCAGTTCCGCTTTTCAAAACTGCGATTTTGGACTTGACACTCTTTGCACTGCAAACACAGATATATGATTAAAATATTTTAGCAAAGGAAAATTAAACGAGATATATAGTATATATAGAATTTTCTCTCTATTATATAATAAAGACAATTTATTATAAACAATTTATTTATTGTATACAATTTATTCTAAAAAAAATTCAAATATCAGACAAAAATCAGTTATGAACATTTCTCCCTAGGTTAAAAAAACCTTAGCGAATCCAATTCATCCGTCACACTCGGGCTTCTTAAAACATAACATGTAACCGACTAAGAGGTCAGAAAAACATTGAAAAGCGAAATTTCTATTAATTCTTACTAGTGACAACCAAACTGCAGTCAATATATCATCAAGAACTAAATGTCATCAACGATATGTGACGCAAAACTTAGATTGCTCGAAGATGGTTAAATAGCATTCTTTCTCCACAACCAAATTTAACATCAATACATGTTTTGATCAACCTCAATTTTATACACACCGGAGGGGACGTATTCAGTATCGTGACATAAATGATTATTCCCTACAAGAATTGATGAAAGGCCTTTCTTTAGAATCGATAAAGATATCGATTAAGAGAAGTTTCAAAATTGATCGGCTTTAATAATTATGTACTATTTGACACTAATATTCATCATTAGGTATCGATTGTAGATAATTTTATCGATATGGGGATTAATGAGAACTATACATGAAATTCTTATATGAGAAGTATATAATAAATTTTAGATGCTGTAATATATTTTAGACGATATAAAAACTATTGAAACAAAGTTATTTTTAATTGGTATACGAATTTGCGTTTCATTAGAATTTGAAGAGGTAGGCATGATATTATTTAAAAGTAATTTTCCGTTTTTTTTCAAGATGGAACGTTCAAATTTGAACTTTTCTTTTTATTCAATTCAAGCGTTTTTAAAACTTCAGCTTTTAGCATAAAGTGTTTTAAACTGTCATTATCTAAACAGGACTATCAGATCATATGCTACATTACACGCCGTATGCTTCATTCTTTCTTTTATCATTTGTATTTGTCTGAATTTATCTTCTATATTAGAGGATATATATATATATATATATATATATATATATATATATATATATATATATATATATATATATATATATATATATATATACAGTGCTAGATTTCTAGAAATAGGGGTGCCGGAAAGGTAACCTTCCGTGTTGTGTCGGGGGGTATTCCAAATTATTGATAAAGAGAGGTACGTAAAGAGAGGTGCCGGAACGCTGTTCCGGCACGTTCCGCCTCAAATCTAGCCCTGTATATATATATATATATATATATATATATATATATATATATATATATATATATATATATATATATATATATGAGGATTTTTTTTTAGAGAGGGTAGAATTTAAGGGGGCAAAATGGGGCTTTCAGAGCAGATCTGATTTTTTAAAGCGTCAAACGTCAATATTATTCACATTAAATAAGGCAAGCGCGAGTAGGCGAGAGGAGAACGCCGTGAGTTCTATTAATAGAATTGAGCAGCCTTGAAGAAATTGGCGGTAAAGGACTACGTTGAAAATTGGTAAGCTCAGCTTAAAATGTTCTCGAACAATCTAGGTACGAATTTAATGCTCGTTATTTCGATATAGCGGGAAAAGAATAAGCAAACCGGGGAATGAAATCGATTATGATGGACACGCATTGAAGCGTTCCATGTTTTCAGATGGCAAGCGCCAGGGTATCTGTTAAAGTGGAGAGTGGTTTCATTGTGAACTGAAGTAATAAACTTATGGAAAATGATTATGGCGTGTTTCTTAAGTAATGAAGTGCCTTACCTCAACGCTGCATTTTACCTTCAGGATAATATGTCACTGTAACCTTTTCAATAATAACAGGCTAGAAAAGACGCTTGTTTGTTATATTATATTATATATATATGTTACGGCCAAAGCCCGAATTCGGCCACTTCTCGAATTGGCCGGCCAATTCGCGAAATGGCTAAGAACGCTGTAAATTGGCTGGCCAATGTCCGATCTTTTCTTGATTTCGGGAATTGGCCGGCCAGATCGCGAAGTGGCATGGGAGGATCAGCCAAAGTTGGAAGAAAAAATCATTGGCACGTATTATTGGCTCTGTATAACCATAACTTCACTCTTTAAAAATTACTAGCTGCGGTAACCGCAGCTAACTGCGGTGGGATGTGGCCATTTGAGACAAAGTAAAAAATTAAATTTTTTAAATTTTAATTTAAAAACTTGCCTTTTTTTATATTTTTAAATTAGAAGATTTATATTTTTAAATTAAAAAAGAAAACAAAAGGGGCAATATTAGCAAAATAACTTTTTAATAAAACAAATATTAAAAAATTGTGGTCCCACCGTACCACCCGGTATGTGAAAAAACATACCACTACAATTTTTTTTTCTGTAAAGTAAAAGTTATTAGAAATACAAAAGATATCAAAAAAGTAGTAAAATGATCAACATAAAAAATTTACCTCTTTTCCTTTAATTAAAAAATGAATTATAAATCACCGTAATCACTTATTACAACAAGCTGAACTTTTGTGACATTTCGAATTACATAAAAGTTTGTTGCTTCTGCATTTACAGCGGTTTGTTGCACACTTAGTCGAACAATTGCATCTCGTGTAGCCTTGGCCCCCTGTCAGTGATTGGGAAGACGCTATGGTTCGTAGCGATTTTTCTTCTGTGCCTATGGAATCAAGTGTTAGTAGTTTCTCGTGCAGAATGGAAAACTCATTTCTGGAATACAGGTGTTTGAGAACGCCATGTTCTGTTCCTAGCTTGTAGGAACCGTCCTCGACGTTCATGACAACAGCAAGAACGCTTCTTGGGTCACCGCGACCCCTGTCAACATCTGGTATGCGGATACGCACATTATCTCCAACTTTAGCTGGTGGAAATTTTGTACCTGAACTTCTCAGCATCTTTGCACCTTGAGCTTGCAAACTAGCATGAGCTCCTGACCTCTTCTTCCTGATTACTTGTTTATTGTGACATAGCCTGCAAGTAATTTCCCCTCCGAAATTTATTCCACAAATTGCATGGACATCTTTCCCGCAGGATCCGCAAGAATGGGCTGCACTACACTCTTTTCCGCACACCACACAGAATATTATCGCATAGTTATTGCCGGCCAACCCTTCAGGATTTTCGGATGGTTCCACTCCCATGACAGGAGCTTAATTTCCGGATGCATTCCCTGAATGTATATCACCCTCCATTTCTTGTTCGACGTTCTCAAGGTCTTCTTCTGTAACTAGATTATTGACAACCTCTTTAAAAATACGCTACAGAATACTATAAAAATACGATATAGAATACTATAAAAATACGATACAGAATACTATAGAAATACGATACAGAATACTATAGAAATACGATATAGAATACTATAAAAATACTATATAGAATACTATAAAAATACGAGGAAAACAGCACTCACCTCACAGTGAAATTGCTGTCGAAGAATCGAGAAGCAGCAGACAAATGTCGCCACGTGACACATTCCCGCCGGAATTGCAGATGCGCTGCCTACCGGGCATCCTTGAATGAGCACATCGCGTTTTGGCCGGAACATCGTGGCCACTTCGCGAAATGGCCGGCCAAAGTAGAATATTCACTGATCGTTTCAATTACATCGCACTTTGGCTGTACCTCTCGGCCACTTCGCGAATTGGCCGGCCAATTCGCGAAGTGGCCGGACTTCGGGCTTTGGCCGTAACATATATATATATATTTTATTTATTTATTTATATATATATATATACATATATATTGCCGCTTATAATGCTTTTCCCATCAAGGACTCCGTGGCTAAGTGGTTATCGCTGCGGAGCGCGAGGTCCCCGGTTCAAATCCCCGCACAAATTAAATTTTAACTTTAATTTAAAACAAAGGAAATTAACTTTAATTTAATTTCCTTTGTTCTGTTAATTCTTGAAGTTTCGAGAATATTCTTTAGTTTACTGGAACGATGTTCCAGAACATTCTGTTAATGTATAAAAGAGCGAGTAGCTCAGTTTGCTGGGCAGTTCCCGCCCTGTCAACCAACTGTTGAATGCTAAATAAAGAGCTCTGCGTTCTGTTATTTGAGTGCCTCATCTATTCTACCGATATCAACGCGACATTTTCTGGTGGAGGCTCCGGGTACATTTAAGAAGTCGCCGTGGAAGCAACTACTGATTTACGCAGATGTCGCCGCTTGCAAGGACTCTCGCCCGCTTAAGGTCTTTACAACCCCTGCTCCGAGAATAAGAATAATGACTGATTCCGAGCCTGTTGTAGATCAGAAAACTTCCCTGCCTTCAGTTACCATGTATTCTGCCCAACAATTCCGGAGTTGGCTAACGCATACTTCTTTTTAAGCCGTACAGCTGGGCAATGGTATGAAAACAATGAAGGAAAGTTGAATTCGTGGGATAAATTCATCCAGCAGCTGATACAGGACTTTGGAGACTCTCGCCGCTACCTCCAAAAAGCTCGAAAAGAGCTAGAAGGTAGGAGTTAAGAAACGAAAAAGAGTTAGAAATTTTTCTTTTTTAAAAAAAGATGCAAATAATATATTTAAATTCAGGGGAAATATCTGGTATAGTGTGTTATAAATGCTCATAAAATCCTTTGGGGGGGGGGGAATCTATCAAATGAACCCTGTTGCAGGGTGAAGGAAAGTTCAGGTTATCTGAAAATACCATATTCATTGGATTATCAGCATTTATGTAGCTGTAAATAATACTAGACAAATTTTCTCCATAGGTTAACATTGAGGTGAACGAATCCAATAAGGTTAGACAAACATAAGTGTTAAACACAGCCTTAAACAAACATAACCTTAAACAAACACAGCCTTAAACAAACAGCCTTAAACAAACATAAGAGTTAAACACACTCTATTTCTTGCGTTTTGTAAATTCAAAACCTAAGTATCAACATTTTAGACTAACATCCATACAAAGAAATACTAAGAGAGGAAGAGTACACAGAACATATATAGTTGGTGACACAACTTACTAGTCTATACAGTAAAATTATTTGTCTATAAAACAGTTATCTGCACTACTGTAAAGTGGTTTATAAAGCTTCAGTGCAGTAGTAGCCTGAAAAATTTTTTAAACAATCCAATTTAATTATTAACGGCATAAATGGGAACAATTAAATTCAAAATGTTAAACCTCCGGAAGTTGAAGGCAAAAGTTTACAGAATAATGCAGCTAATTTACAAAGTTAAACGTCCACAATCATGGGCACCTATACTCGAAATTACTTTTAAAAGAAATACGCTTTAACTTTAATGAGATTGATACATTGAGATTGTTAATTAACTTTAACAATAATCAATGAGAGAATTATCCTGAATATATAGTGTTTCCTGCGAGAAAGACTTTCTGAATTAACGAAAATTTAATTCGAAACTTCGCAATAGATTATTAAATAATTTCGCATAATTCAGCAAAATTAAATAAATTCACTAAAATTGAGTAATTTCTCTGACAATTTAATTAAAGAAAAGTTAAGCAGCCCTCTAATTTTTACTGTTTGAAACTTAAGCTAAGATGTGAAAAAAAATGTAAAAAAACAGACGTCTGTACACTAACGAAAAATAATTTATTAAATAAAAATTCTGTAATTGTTCTAAATTGAGGATCAGCAAACTTTATCGTTTAGACGGGATGACTATTAATCACTTTATAAAGGCACGTAAGTAAAACTAATAAGCATGCATTTAAATTACCTCCTTTTAAAACTAATTAAGTTTTCTTAGAAGAAAATTTCGAGGTCTTAGGATAATAACATCTACAGATTCAAAAAGAAATATGAGCTGATAAAAAAGCCTCCGGATTTTGTTATAACAGGAAAAAGACCAAGGTGTAACAGATGCGAGTAAAAAATATGTGTTTCTCTTTAATTTGGATAAAAAACAATGAGCCAAACTTAAATATCATCAGTAAGAATGACTGAATTAAGTTATCACAGAATTATTGCAGTTTCGGTTTTTTGTTCTCATCGTGATCAAAGAAAGGAAGCAATGATAGGAAACCCTAAGGTTAAATCTTAATATACTTTTACAACGTCAATTGAAAAATTGCCAATTCATAATTGCTATTATAAAAATTACCGACTAATTAATATTATAAAAATTGCCATTTAGTTAAAAGGGCAAGACTTATAAAACATAGTATCTAAAAAGAACTGGAATCTGAAATTCAAATGCAATGCATGTCCACAAAGTGACTGCTGAAGTAAGAATCACAAGAGTATTAGACTAACGTCGAGCCAGAAATAACAAAAAAAATATTCGACGCTATTTTCGAAGATAAAGTGAGTGAATCCAGTGAGTGATCCAGTGAGTAATCCAGTGAGTGATCCAGTGAGTAATCCAGTGAGTGATTACAAAAATAGAAAAGTTAAAGTAAACCATTTTTTTTTTTTGGGGGGGAGGGCCTGGTGAGCAGTGTCTGTAGACTTTCGTAATAAGGTTTTTTAAAACTAATTTAGCGTATTAATGTTATACTACATATATTCGATTTATGCTATTTATTTTTTTGGAAATGGACATAAAAATCTGAATAAGGAACACATTTAAATGCGAGTTGTAAATAATTTTTAAATTTTATCGTTTTCCAATCAATTAACCAGAATTAAAGATCGTTCAACCTTTACAGATAATATGAAGAACTTAGTTACCTGAACCATCCTTAAGTATATATTTAGTAGGAGAAGGGGGCACACTACCTTTAAAACTCAAAAAAATCGATTTTTGGTTTTTGCTATATTCTGATTTTTGGGACATTTCATAACAATATGAAAAAACCGCATAAAAAAATTCTCATTATTTCTTGAGTTATGAGAATTTATGTAAAGCTCATTCTGTTGCCATGGCCATGTATATTCCAACTTCTGTTTTCTCAAATATGTAAATTTTTGGGTTACACGCACTGTTACTCCCAAACTACGTGTGCTAGACACGCAAAATTTTTATCAGATTTGTATTTTAAGCTTCTTTACATATTAAAACCAAAAAAATAAAAATAAATTCGTAAAAAAATTTTTACACTTTAAAATGTTTTTAAAAATTGCTAATTTTTTTTTTTTAATTTTATTTAAATTTTTTAATTTAAATTATTATTTTTGTACATTTTTTGGTTTTAAATTAAACTTGAGTACATTATTAATTTAATTTGATCAAAAAATAGTTTCTGTATGCATATTTCTTAAAACTATGATGCGCGAAACATCCAATGATTTTTTCCCCTTTTTAGTAATGTGTACATTTAAAAATAAAATCTATAAATTATTATATAAATAAATGATCCTGAAGATAGGGAAATGTCTCAGTTTTTTCTTCCACTCTTTATTAAATGAAAATTTTCGAAATCGTAACCAAACAAATGTTTATTTTCTACATTCTGTTTCAAGTATTAATGTACGCAAGGGGTCTTTTCATACTTAATCGATAATGCTGAAAAACTTTGTAATTGACTTTTTTCCCGTATCTGGTACCGTTTTTGAGATAAAAACGCTAATTCGAAAATTTCCTGATAGATGGCATTGTAAGTTGTCTCATCGAGTAGCGCATAGTGTTTTTACTATACCTAGACACCAACTTTATGGCCTAAGATGTCAATGTTTAGCAGTTAAGGAGAGTGTAACGGATATAGGTGGCAACCCTGTATGTTAACATGTTTTTATCTTATAATGAACACAAACGAATGCAATTTTACGAAAAAGAAGTATAAACCTTAACCATAAAATTCACGCTGTAAAAAGAGGCGAACACATTTATTTTGTTGAGAAGCAATTGGTTAAGGATTCATGTCGACGCCTCTTTTAATACATCGGTACGTGACAAAGTAAGAAAGAACTTTATCGTAGTAGAGTATATTTTTTTTATCGCTGTGTCCCGCTCTTTAGAAAACGGTAAGTAATTCTGGATGAGTATATCTAAAAACACGTTTTTGCTTCTCCATATCGCGTTTGGGTTTGCTTTTCGGATCAAATTTTGTAGCTCTTGCGTTGAAATAAAAGGGCGAGTAAGCAAGCATAATTTACGCCGAGCTTAGGCATCTTCCTGAAAGTTTTTTTCTTCTTATCTGTTATGTTGGTCAAGTCTAAGTGTTTGCTGTGTTAGCATTCTGACAAGCCTAAAATTTTATGGAATAAGTTCGCCTCGTCCATGGCTAGACGCCATTAACATTTGAATCAACTCATGTAGCAAATTGATGCTGATATTTGATAGCAAGTGAGATTCACCGATGCTTCCATGGAAACAAAAACAGTGTGCAAATGCTTTTTATAACCGAATACTCTATGGTGTGTGGAGATCTTATGCTGTCCAGAAAGTTGTGAAGGTAGTTTAATTTTAAAGACTCTGAAATTAAATTGGAAGATATATATATATATATATATATATATATATATATATATATATATATATACAGTGGACGCTCGTTAATTCGAACTCAAAGGTTCTCAGAAAAAAGTTCGAATTATCCGATGTTAAGAGAAAATATATAACTTTAAATGTGTATCACTGAAGAAGAAATATCTCCTAGTATGTATAACCCCAGAAAATATATTATACTACGTTATCTAAAATTAAACCTATTAAAAAGCAATACATTTTACCTTAATCATATAATGAAGCAGAAGATATGCAGTACAAAGTAAATTTTAATTAAAAATATGGATTACACTTTGGAGAAAAACTGTAAAATGGATGTTTGGTTCTGTTTATGATGCCTACGTTGTTCAGCCAGCTTCTCGATTTGAAGAAAACATTTCAATTCATTTTCAGAGGAAGGTTCCATCTGAATAAATGCTTTCAGAGTTTTAATAGAGTCCATTATAGCTTTGTTCATTATGGCCGCATTAAAAATATCTTTCGGCAGGTAAGTAGAGAAAAGCCCTGGCAGTTTCCTACCGAAATTACTGCATACGTCTTCGTTTACATCAGAGCTTTGGCCACATACAGTTTCATAAGAAATATTGTGCCTTGACTTAAATCTAGAAAGCCAACCATCACTGCATTTAAAATCTTCAATACCCATTCGACTTGCCAATTCATCAGCCTTCTTCAGCACTAGGGGTCCATTTATCGGAAAACTTCGAGATTTAATACCCTGGAACCATAGCAGTAGAACTTTTTCTAGATCTTCTTGGGACACATTTCTCATGCGTTTCCTTTAGCAAATTTTGATTTTTCCCATTAATCTAAAATTGACTAATTGTTTTTCAAATTAGTTGAGAAGGCATTTTTTTAATTCCATAGTCAGATGCTAACTTTGTTTTACATTCGCCATTCTCTACTTTCTGTAAAATTTCTACCTTTGTCTCCAAAGTTAGGGTTTTGTACTTTCCAAGTGTAGACATCCTGAATTTTTACACATTCACACAAAACAATGAGGAAGAAAAACTAGACCACATTAACTTGTCTGCACTGCAGGTATAACTTACGCAGCTCCCTAGAATCTGTAGTAAAGACTGGTTTTTCTGAAATTCTAAGAAAATCGATACAAATAAAGGAAAATTGCTTTTTCCGTTTAGCACTAATAAGAAGGACAATATCTACTAACGTTCAGCGGACATGCAATAGTCTAGGAATGCAGGCATGTGTCTTTTTACACCGAAAAGAAATACAGATGATTTTGACACACAAAATAATAAATACAGTATGTATTTTCTCCATTAAACGAGGAAAAAGAATTTTTTTGTCAAATGTTTAGTTTGAATTAACCGAAGTGATAAAAATTTAGTTCGAATTAATGAGATATTTTTAACA
This sequence comes from Dolomedes plantarius, assembly GCA_907164885.2. NCBI lineage: Eukaryota > Metazoa > Arthropoda > Arachnida > Araneae > Dolomedidae > Dolomedes > Dolomedes plantarius. The sequence goes on from OU015496.1 coordinate 108,133,600, forward strand.
TTAATTCCAATACAAGGTTTTTGGGGCTTTTGGATTAGTTCGAATTAACCGAGTTCGAATTAACGAGTGTCCACTGTATATATATATATATATATATATATATATATATATATATATATATATATATATATATATATATATATATATATAGATAGATAGATAGATATATAGATAGATATATAGATATATAGATATATAGATATATAGATAGATATATAGATATAGATATAGATATAGATATATATATATAGATAGATAGATAGATAGATAGATATATAGATATATAGATAGATAGATAGATAGATAGATATAGATAGATAGATATAGATAGATAGATAGATACATAGATAGATAGATAGATAGATAGATAGATACTAGCTTAATACCCGTGCTTCGCTAATAAGTACATTCAAATAAAATACAAAGGTCAATATATGCAATTAATGGCAAAAAAATTTATATTTATAAGAAAATCGTAATGAATATTTTTATAGACAAAATAATGTATACGAAAATATTCAAATTAAATACAACGGTCAATGTATGGAATTAATTTGTATCCTTAATATCCATAAAACATACTAATTTGAATTAAATTCTTAAAAAACTTCCATTTCAATGAGTCTAGTGGTTGAATTTTATCTTTTACCGTATTTTAATCCTTTTTTTGTCAATTTATTTCGTCGTTATGCACGTGATGCAAAATTAATTTAAAGCATCACAAAAAGAAAAGAAACCATGTGATCAGTATTTAATAAATTAAATTCTGAAATGTAATCTTTAAAAATTCACCAAAAATCCAAAAATGGAGGTAAAGATTCGAAAAAGATTTCATTGTAAAGGGATTTTTATCATCTTTCTTGTGATATAAATTTTATAAACTTCAATTTAATATTTTAAATGCAAACCTTAAAAAATGATACAAAAGCAGATTAAAAATTAATTTTTTTAAAAATCTAAGAAGAATCTTTCAAAAGTCTTTATTAGTGCATCCCTGCACTATAAGAAGAATCGCTATGCAAAATTTCAGCCCTTTAGGTCCAGCGGTTTGGTCTGTGCATTATCAGTCAGTCAGTCACGGAACACTTATATATATATATATATATATATATATATATATATATATATATATATATATATATATATGTGTGTGTGTGTGTGTGTGTGTGTGTGTGTGTGTGTGTGTGGATGGATAGATAGAGAGAGAGATTTAAATCTTACGTATTTCGTAAGTACCTCAATCTATAAAAATCTTTTTTCGTAACAATTTACCTATTTATTCATAACTTGGGAAAAAAGTTAAACCTTATTATACTTTTGCCACGTCTATTATAAAAATTACCAAATTATAATTACTGTTATAAAATTACCAAATATAAATAATTGATTTTTTTTTTTTAAATTACCATTTAGGTAAAAGGATAAGACCTTTCGGCATTCTGTCGTTCTATAAACAGGCTTATAAAATCTCAAAAAATTTTATGATAACCATCCAAACCTTCGTAACGAGATGATTGCTGAGCTTCCAGACTACGATTTTCCCCTCGTGCTAACCGTAAACGCCCACGGGCGTCTCTTCTTAGGAGTTAACATTAGCCCTCTACCGCGGTACTCTACTTAACTTGCTTACTTGTTCATGAGCTTCCGTTGCCCACTGTCAACGTTCGACTCTCGGGACACGCAGGTCGTGGTTTCGTACCCCGATCGTGCAGTCCTCTCCTTTTCGAATTTTTCCCTCTTGCTTTTTTTAGGTTCCCTTTCGAAGCACTACAATTATCTCGATACAAAGTCGTATGACCCCGAAGAGTGCCTTTTTTTTCATTCCTTCCTCGATTTTGCGTGAATTTTCTTCTCTTATTTAACATCTTGTGTTTGCTGCTATGGGCCATTCTTTTTAAATTTTCTTTACTTGTTAATTTAATATCCCCTGTTAAATTTTTCTCCACATTAATACTTAATTTTAATAGTTAAATTATCCTTTCACCTTTAAAAATATTTTATTTTTAATAGTTATGCATTCTTAACTTAATACATTTTTTACTGAGCACACGTACCGTGGTACTTATAACTTGCTTACTGGAGATAAAGTCAATCGACCAAGGAACTCCACTGCTTAAAATCAAATTACGGACTGTCAAAGGATAAGACCGCTGAAACATATTTAAAAACTGGAATCTAAAATTAAAATGCAACATATTTCTACAAAGGGTCTGCTGATGTTAGAATCACAAGATGTTCCGACCGACATCGAGCCAGAAATAACAACAAAAACAAAAAAAAAATCATGAAATTTTAATTATTCCGATGTAGCCTGTAAGATATCTTCGATTTTATTTAAATCAATAAATATAATAAATATAAAATCCTTCAAGCTGCCACGGTAGGTATATATACTTAGACTGATTTAAAATATTTTTTTTAAAAATGCGGTAGCAAAATATTTAGAACTATAACTCAAAAACAACTAGTAAAACAGTTCATAAATTAGGAAAACCTTAAAACATGCGGTATAAGTAACTGAATACTAAACGGTGTTCCCGAATACTAAAAGTAAATTTAACTTCATTTCTGAGGAGTAGAGCAAGAAAACACCTATACATTAAGCGGAGTTAGGCAAAATGGCAAGGGGACGACTTTTTACCTTAGGCTTTATGCCCCTTTTATTATCATAAAATTGCTCCCCCCTCCCCCTTCTCTCTCTCTCTCCTCTCTCTCTCAGATATATTAGGTCTTTTTCAGCATCGGATTTTGAACGGTTATTTAAAATGGTTTTTGGTTACTGTCAGAAAAAAGTGAAAGGAAATGTATGTAATATTTTTTATGTATTAATTATCATAATTTTTTTGTTTTTGATGGATCAACCTCCAGACTATCCTTACTGATTTTTGCTTAATCGTCTGCTACCGTAAATTATTATTATTATTATTTATTATTATTATTATTATTATTATTATTATTATTATTTTAATTTTTTTCTTAAACCTGACACATTAAATAGTTGTCAATTTATATATATTCACTTATTTATTTTTTGCTAGTATTAATATTATTTATTTTTATTTATTATTATTATTTTTATTATTATTATTCTAACTTTCAAGCCAACACTTTTCTTTTAATCCTGAGAATGGAAATATAGCCACAAAAAATTATCCATACCGAGGATATGGAGCCCTGTTCTCTGGTGCCTCGTTAATGCACCATGTCTATGACTATGTCTATCATAAGTTTTTAAATCGAATCTGCGGAAACAGAGCAGGTTCAGATTCTTAAGAGGAAGTGCATCTATGGGCAAAAAAAGAAATGATTATTCCTTTATTTACAAATACTTTACTTTGGCTAAAATAAAGGAAATATTCAGAAGGGAAGGTTTTTCTTTCTACTAAATTTGTTTTAAAAAGAAAGAAATCAGAATTATTTAAAATACTGTCATTTTGGTGAGTGGTTTACTCTTATATCGATGCACTGAATGTTCACGCAGATAATAATTCATGTCGGGCATAAAATTACTTTTATATGCAGCGAATCGATTGCGAACTCATTACTAATACCAGTACATGTCTGCGTCTATTGTGCCTACCCTATTTTCTGGAAATGTTTTACATAAATCCAGAGAAGATGCTTCATAAAACGAAATTGCAGAGTGGAAAATTAACATCATACCGTGATTAGTTTCTTTACGCGTTTCAGAAGAATTGCATTCCTTTACGATATTTATTTTCAGTTTAAAGTAATCCACTTTAGCATTTTATCGAAACTAATCATGACAACTTCATTTCACATTCTATGGCCATGACATTTAGAGACAAACGCTTCTGTGTAGCGATAACAGGTAATCGAGGTAAAAAGGTTCCTAAATTTGACATCACCCATAGCGCAGAAATGAAATAGTGGGAGAAACGAGATGATTAATCAATAGGCAAACTGGCAGACATGTTCCAATAAGGAAAAAAAGGTATAAAGATGAGAAACGAGGAAAAATTGCATAATTTGGACATTATCATAAGTTTCCTTAAAATTATGGAAGCGTCATAGACATCTTTAGAAAAAGAGATAATAATAATTTTAGATAGCTAATCAATCAGAAACAAGTTAATTATCTTCACACGTTCATTTATGCTTTGTCGAACATAAAGTTGGCTAAACAAAATAGCTCCCCATGAGACACTAATATGCGTATGGTAAAACAACCTATAATTCATTATTTTTCAACTGTAAATTTGAAAATTTCAGTAAAACATTAAAAATATATATAAAATTAAATTCATTAGGTTTGTCCTCCATGACGCACCCAGAATTTAATCTTGGGGGGGGGGGGGCGAGTTGAACGGCCCCTAGTTGATAAAAATAATTATAATGCAAATTCAATATTTATAATACAATTTCTATTTCTTTGCAGGGGGCCAGGGCCTCTTTGTCCACCCCCATGGGTGCGCCACTGTTGTAATCTATCATTAAAGTACAGGGTTATCAGGAAAGAATCATCCGATTACAAAATTTCATATTTTCCATAATTACCAACAGAAAATTATAATTAACATGTCATTGTAAAGGAAAAAAGTTAAATTTTTAGTTTGTACCGTTTACTTTTGTCATTGTTGAAAAATTTCCTTTTTCAACAAGATGGTGCACCGATACATTGGTATTTGGAGGTTCGCCTATTGGCGAATTTAAACAAACCATTTGTGATGCTTTACAGACATTTAATTGTGAAACATTACAACGTGTGTGGCAAGAAATGGCATATCGCAATGATATTATACGTGTGACTAAAGGAAGTCATATTGAACACCTTGTGAAAGAAAATTTAACATTTTTCCTTTACAATGACATATTAATAATAATTTTCTGTTTGAAATTATGGAAAATAGTAAATTTTGTAATCGGATGAATCTTTCCTGATAACAATGTATATAATTTTTTATTCCAAAGTTTATTTGCATATAATGATACATTTTTTACTTTTTTTAAAAGAAGAGATTAAAGGCTCGATAAACTGCCCACAATTCAGCAGGATTGTAGACATAGAAGTGTCGATTATAGGGATTCTTTGTTTGGATTGGATACTGTAAAACTAGTTATTTTGTAACGTGAAACATTTGTAATTTGGGACAAAGAGTCATAGACTTGTGGGGTATCCACCAAATGTGAAACACATCAGGTGCATAAAATAGTGATGCCCAGAGATCTCAGATGCCACTGTGTAGTTATCAAGACCACCTTTAAATGGGGAAACGGCTGATTGTCGGCAATTAATAAAAACACTTAGCTATCAAGGCAAAATAGTTGTACTGCGGGGAGGCAAGATTCCTAATGCGATCAGATTACGTCGTCCCGGAAGGTCAGTACACTCAACAAATGAGGCGGTGAAAGGAAAAGTGGTGTAAGTCAGTAAGTCAAGTGGTGTAAGTCAAAAGAGCTTTATATCAAAAACTACAAAACATTCCACCACAAATTGAACAAATTATAATTCCCAATAATTATTATAATATTGCAAATAATAATTATTTGCAATTCCACTATAAATTGAACATGGAGATTATATTTTTGTCCTCAAATGAAAAAAGTTGAAAATGTAACTTACACCACTTTGCCTTTCACAGCCTCAAATGTCAAACTGAAGACCAGGGCTGCGTAGCAAGAGCTTGCAAACTCAGCCGAAGGTTAATTTCCCCTGTTCGGTGATGTTTCATTATGGGCCTGTGCGCCGGACAGATAGAACAGATCTGCCGACCAATTGGGGCAACCAGGGGTCCTGCAGGATTCCTAATGACGGACATGCGATAATTTCTGTGTACATATGAATAACGAATTTTTTAGTTAAGTGTCTCCTGCGTATGAAATATGAAAAACAATTCTGCGTATGATATATGAAAAATGATTCAAAGGTAACTATTGATTTAATAAGCACTGAAAAAGGATTCATAATCCCTGGTTTACTTATATAATTTGTAAATTGATAGGGGGTAGAAAAAAAATCAATATACAGGTAACTCCCGTATAACACGGCACTTCTATAGCACGGTTTCACTCTAACACGGTTTGAGAATTGGGTAAAACTCTCGTACAACATGAAATGTAATAAAAACCACTGAAAGCGAATTTTATCTAATTTGAAATTAAGGAAATCCCGGTACAACAACTCAATAAACGTGATAAAACTTTTATGGGCGAAAGATACCTCATTTGACATTTTTCATTCGGACGCGTACGTACTATTAGATTTTCCTGCATAATTTTCGTGAACTATAAATACTTAAGTACACTTTAAGACTTTAATTGTGTCTCTTCTTTGGCTACGTAGATTAAACATTTTCGGGTAAGTAGTACTCGGCCTTTTGTAAAGAAATACTAATTAATGCGTTTATTATTATGAATTGATCAGTAGGCCTAAGCTATGTCTGGCGAAAATAAATAAAAAGTCCCTTAAAAGAAATTTAATCTCTATGGAAACAAAATTACAAATTTTAGATAGGTTCAAAGAGGGCGAAAAGATATCATGTGTCGCCAAATCGTTGGATTTAAATGAAGCGACAGTATGGACTATAAGGAAAAATGAAGAGAAAATTTGAGATTCCATTGCCACAGGATGTTCTATGTACTTAAACATGACATCTCGTCCTAGGGCTGCAATAATTGAGCAGACGGAAAAAGCCCTTAGTATCTGGATTGAAGATTGTTCAAAAAAACCAGATTCCACTGGTCATCAATATTATTAAACACAAAGCCTTGAAAATTTACGACTACTTAAAGGAAAATGGAGAAACTGCTACTAATCCACATTTTGTAGCCAACAAAAGGTGATTTCATCGTATGAGAAAACGTTTATCACTACAAAACCTAAAAAAAGAAGGTGAGAGTGCTGCAACCGAAAAAGAAGCCGCCGAAATTTATCCAATGGAATTAAAAAGAATTATTCAAGAGGGTAAATGTTCAACACACTAGGTTTCTTAAAGCCGACGAGACTTTGGTGGGAAAAAAATGCCGCAGTGGACATATATTTGTAAAGACGAAAAAGTTGCTCCAGGTTTCAAGGTATCAAAACACCGTGAACATTACTTCAGTACAGTAATGCTTCAGGCGATCACATGGTAAAACCTATGTTTAAGGATATCTTGCCAAACAGAAAACGCCCTCGGTTAATAGTGCTTAGTGATGGCAAAGAAAACATTGTTTAATTAATATTCATATGTATTACTTCTTAAAATTTTAATAAAGATAGTTATCTTAATTATGAAAATATATAATTAATGTGAAAATATAATGTCTTTTAATTTTGGAACCTAATCCCCTCTTTTCGTACTAGTTCTTTCTTTCGTATAACACGGATTCGCATAACACGGCAATTTTTTGGAACATAACTCCCGTGTCATACGACCTGTATTATTTCTGATAACTTTAAGAGCATAAAAAATATCATTCCTGCTTAAATCTGTTTCACTCTGTCCCTGATTCACATCGACTGCTCTTATAAAACTAAAATTTTCGTTTTTACAAAATGGAAATTATGGAGTTTTAGATAATCAACGGTCATTTTCCTGTTGAATATATATATATATATATATATATATATATATATATATATATATATATATATATATATATATATATATGTGTGTGTGTGTGTGTGTGTGACATTTTGTGATATATTTTACATCCTAATTCAACCGATTCTTTCGACGCAAAATTATATAAGGGAAACAATGAACACCGATTACTTGAACATACATTAAATATCAAAATATCCCGGTATATATATATATGGAGGCTGTATCATATAATTTTGAAAATATGATCTCTTTTAGCCTCCTTTGGTTCAAGAAGAAGTGAGAAAATTGTGCAGCTGAAAACTTTTCAGTTATGTAATAAGTACGTAATATGGTTGAAGTCTTTCTTATGGATAAAACCAATTACGGGGGTAGTCTGAAATCCCGGAGGTAAATTGCTCAATTTCGGCAGCCATTGATATCCAATAACCCCTTACACCAATTGATCCAATTTTACACGGAACCGATGCTAATGAGATTTTTGAATTCCATAATGCGTTCAGAAATTCGCTAAATCACAGTCTAAGACCTTAACCCTAACTGGCTAAAATACTTTTTCAAGCAGGATTTTACCCAGTTTTATTACCTCTGTTTCCTCTAATTTATATCTATCTTTCTGTATTTTATTCAGTCGCATTATTTATTAACGTTTTCCGTGATTTCGATCGGACTGGACAGAAATGAGAGTGAATAAATAATGACACGCCGCCCTCCCACTTTGCACGATAACTTACAGGTATTATTTCAGCCTCAGCGCAAAATTTGGGTCACAGTGCTATTTTTTCTTCATATTCTGCCATTCTCGAAATACAAAAATTGTATTAAGACAAGCTCAGTGATGTTCATTATACAGTTAGAACACAAGTTTAATTTGAAAACACTGAATGCAAATCTGTTAACTTGATGCCCTATGCGTGTTAATCGCACAGAGGGTTGACGCGTATTTTCCATTATCTACATCAGGGGTCGGCAAACTGTTTTTTTAGAACGGGCCAGATTGAAAAATTGTGGGCTCGGCGGGCCAAATAGCAAATATGAAGATATGAATGGGTAATTTTCTCATAGATCAAAAATAACGTTCCTTTTTTATTATGAAGTGATACTTTTATATAATATTTATACACATTTTACTAACACTTACGAAAAAATAAATGAATAAAAAGATTACATCTACATAATAAAAAATGCTATTATTAAATAGTTGAGTACATTAATAGTAAAATTGACATTGATAATGCTGTTACCTCCGTCACTGATATCATCAATAGGGCCCTCAGTTCTGCCAAGACTCACACCGCACCTAATAATTACAATAAGCTCCCCCTTCATATCAAGCACTTAATTAAAAATAGGAATAATGTTAGGAAAATTTGGCAGCGTATAGGCTATCGCCTGTACGTAGCGTTTTGTTCTATAGACAAAATTCTAAAATAAAACTTGAAATAAGAAAACACAAAAATAAAAAATGGACTGATTTTATCGAGTCACTCGCACCAACTGACAATAGCCTCTGGGTATATCTTAAAAGCGTCAAAAAACTTTTTACCCCCATCCCTCCACTCAACACACCATCTGGTATTCTCACGAGTGACTCCGGCAAAATTGAGGCCTTGGCAGACAATTACGAAAATCAGTTTTCTCTCCACCCCGACTTTTTCTGTCCCGATACAATTGTTGAAGTTAACGATAGTCTTGGAAATTTTTTTAGTAATAGACTCTCTATCATCAATAATGACCCTCTCAAACCTACCAGCCCAGAAGAAATTCATAACGCTGTTACCTCGCTACCCAATAAAAAAGCTCCCGGCTTTGACAATATATCTAACTCAGCTATCAAAAACTTACCTCTAAATTATATTTACTACCTCTCTGAAAAAACTAATAAAATCTTTGAACATAAATACTTTCCCATTGCTTGAAAAACCGCTGTTGTCATCTCTATTAAAAAACCTGGTGAGGATCAGTCTCTGACAAAAAAACTATAGACCAATCACCCTGCTCTCCTCCCTTAGCAAGCTATTGGAACACATACTGTGTCACAGAATGAAAAAGTTCTTGGGCGAAAATAATATTATTAATGCGCAGTTCGGCTTCCGAGAGCCCACCACTCAACAACACACCAGTTGCTTCGAGTCACGGAATTCATCCATGATGGTTTCCATAATCGGATGCATTCTGGAAAAAATATTACTCGATCTCGAGAAGACTTTGGACCGAGTCTGGCACAGTGCTCTCATTTACAAACTTATTAAGCTTAAAATGCCAGCCTCAATTATCCACCTAATACACTCCTACCTTCTCAGCAGATATTTTATAGTCCACCATGCTCTATCATATTCTAGTCTGCGCGAAATCAATGCAGGAGTCCCTCAGGGCTCTAAGTTAGCACCTATCCTTTTTAATATTTTTATTAATGACATTCCACACTCTCCATTCACTACACTAGCCATGTTTACGGATGACACGGCAATACTAGCTAAGCATCATAATGTTAAATACATGCACATGTTCCTACAGAGACATATTGGAATTCTTGAACGATGGTTCGAACGGTGGAGGGTCAAGTTAAGTCCCTCAAAAAGTAAAGGAATTTATTTCAGTTACAATAGAATTCCATCTCCTCCGGTCACAGTACGCGATCACCTAGTTCACTTTGAGAGAGAGGGCAAATACCTAGGAATTTACCTCGATAGTCGTATGGAAGAAAAATATAGAACATAACATTAGAAAAATTTTTAAAGCCCGTAAGGATATCGCCCACCTCCTGTACCAGAATCAAATGGGTTTAGATAACAAACTACTCTTGTATAAAACCATACTGCGTCCCATCCTGTTGTACGCCGTTCCTGTTTGGGGCTCAGCGGCTGACACCCATATCCAGCGATTGCAGACAATTCAAAATGAAACTCTCCGCGGTATTAGGAATGCGCCATGGTACTTTAAAAACGATACACAGGGATCTGAGTATCGAACCCATTCAGCAACACATTAAAGATCTCGCATCTAACTTCTACAATAGATTATATTCAATAAACAACGAAGAAATAGCTAACCTCCCCGACTACGACCCAAGGGAATGCCATAGGAGTCCTAAGGCCACTTTGATTATTCACCCTGGTCTCCTTCCCCGTTCTTAACTCTCCCTCCAACCTCTTCTAAATTCTAATTTACATCTACCGTTGCTTCTGGTTCTGACCTGTGTTTTTCTTATTTATCGACCTCAAGACTATCCTTACTGATTTTTGCTTAATCGTCTGCTACCGTAAATTTGTTTTTTCTTAAACCTGCCACATTAAATAGTTGTCAATTTATATATATTTACTTATTTATTTTTTGCTAGTATTAGTATTATTTATTTTTATTTATTTATTTTATTATTATTATTATATTAATTATTATTATTAGTATTATTGTTTTTATTATTATTATTCTAACTTTCAAGTTAACACTTTTCTTTTAATCCTGAGAACGGAAATATAGCCAAAAAAAATTATCCATACCAAGGATATGGAGCCCTGCTCTCTGGTGCTTCGTTAATGTACCATGTCTATGTATAATGTCTAATGAAACAGTTTTTCTCTTGGTTCTGTTGTTTAGTGCTCTGTAGCTTTCCCGCGACATATTATTCAACCAAGGAAACATTGCGATGGTATTGAAAAATTGTCCAGTGTTGTTGAGGAATCTGAAGAACTCGATGGGCATCTAAACTCAGATATAACAGGGCACCTTCAACCCCTGGAAAAGGAGTTTGGGAGAATAACTCCATGGTATTTCCCCGAGCTCAGAGAAGAAGCTGCACTTGTACGAAACTCTACTTCTATAGATGTGATTAGTATCCCCGATGAAATATAAGATGCATTTTTGAATCTTCGAAATGATTCATCGGCACGTGAATTGTTTAGAGAAAAATCGTCCATTCAGTAAATGTGTGCTATGTATCAAACTTGCTTTTCGAATTTTGGTGCCATTTGCCACAACGTATCTATATGAAAGCGATTTTTCCGCTCTTGATCTCATCAAAACGAAGTTAGGAAATCGACTGATTACCGAAGATAATATAGGGTTTTATCAAACACCTAACCATTAATTTCGAAGATTGGTATGCATTTGCAAGTACAGACATAACATTAAAACGATTTCCTACTCTTTAGTTGTTTTATTGCCAGCAAGAATGTGAAATAATCTTTTCGAGGATCAACTAAGCAGTTTTTTTAGAACTCCCGGATCCTAACACCTACCTATCAGCTTTCGTTTTTATCTCAATTGGTCAAATGCTATGCAAACCTTCGTTGGAGGGCGTGGCCCATGGAGTGTAGATTGTCCAGTTTTTCCTATTGGTCTAATAAAATGATTTCATTTACTTCATATCTGTTAAATCAAATATTTGGTTCTCATAAAATTATTGAAAATTCAGTTTAGTGTTCTTCCTTAATATCTAAAAGACCTTATTTATGAAAATATACAGGGTATGAAGGGGGGAGGGGGAAGGAGATGCGGAAAATTAATGAAGAGTGTCGAGACTTGAAAAAGATTGGGAAACACTGATGTAGTTTAGGGGTCAGCAAACTACGGCCCGCGGGCCAAATCTGGCCCTCTGCTTGTTTTTAATCCGGCCCGCGGGATGATAGTTTTCATTACATGAAAAATAAATCAAATTACGCTATGCAACGGCCGATAGTTGAGTTGAAAAGTTGTGAATGATGACCGGGAGTGGCGCTACTGTCGTATTCTCTCGTTTGTTGATAATATATTAAAAATGGTGTTTAAAGATAACGATCTAAGTCAATTTTATAAATATCTTTCGGACGATAAATACGTTCAATTAAAATCAAATACACGGGGATTTATATCCGTATTTGGGAGTGCTTACCAATTCGAAAAGACTTTTTCGAAAATGAAGTTAGTAAAATCGAAATCACATCGCGGAACGTGCCGCCTCACATAAAAGACCCTTTCCTAGATGACAACCATGAAGTCAAAACCGAATGTTCACGAGGACATTTAAAAACTGCAACTCATCAGGTATGTGTGACGTATATTATTTTATCACTTAGTGTTATTTTGCATCGATGCCTCTCATCCATAGTTAATTAAGTGACAGAATTAATTGACAATTGCTAAGTTGAATTATAGAAGTATTTATTTAGTATGATACCTCATTAGTAAATAATTCATGATTAATAAGTAGCCCATATCTCATTGAGGGGAATGAAATTGAATGTATATTTTAAAGTGTAATGACGAAGTAAGGTTATTTAATATAGCAAATGTGATAAGTTACTGTTATGAAGTAGTTCTGTGTTTTTGCTCTAATAAATCTACCCATTATTGTTCAATCAGATGATTTATATTATTTTAAAACACAACGCAATCAAAAGTACGGTATTTATTGGTCAAGCAAACGGGTAGTGCTTGAGTGATTATCTCTATTGGCAACACACCCAAAATTGACTACCTTGACCATAACCATCTATACGAGCACGAGTTAGTCCATTATATTTGGTCCCATAACCAGTCCCCTATCTCTTCTCGTCACCACTTAACCAGTATATTTGGTGCCGTTTAAACCATTATATTTGGTACAATTATAAAACATTAAAAAAAAAGATTTATATATATATATATATATATATATATATATATATATATATATATATATATATATATATATATATATATATATATATATATATATAAAAGAGCTTGTCTGTTTGTTTGTCCGCTATAGAATCTTAGACTGTTTCACCCACCGGGACCAAATTCGGCACAGTTAATGTTTTGGACCCGAGAAACTTATATCAGGAAAAACGAAATTTGGGGCTCAATTAGTTTTTTTTAAATTAATTTTTTAATGTTTTTTGTGAACGATAGAGGTGCGTCTACCCCCTGTGGATTCCCCTCGACCAGCTGCGTTAAGAGGGATGGTTTGAGGATGACGGAGGGGGGGGTCAAATTTCAATGCGCCGGAGAAAGAGGGTTGGGAATGACCTTAAAATCAGACGAAGGTCCTCAGGCTCAAAGTTTCTTTCTTTCTTATTGTTTGTATATCATTTCAGTAGACACGTGCTAAGCGCATTCTGTCTGGCCAGATGAACACGAAGAGCGGGAGTGCAGCCCAGTATTTTTTTGATGGAATGCTTGAAATATTTTATATTTATATATGTACCCGGGCAACGCCGGGCAATAATGCTAGTATATATATATATATATATATATATATATATATATATATATATATATATATATTATTTTTTTTCCAATGTTACAGCTTATCCATCTTTATTTGTTCTTATGTCATAAAATTTTAGACGTGAAAAAGATTTAATTTCAAATTATTTTCAACCGAGATTCAGGAACTATCACAAAGATTTAATTTCCATTTTCACACAATAAAGCTAATATTAAACCTTTGCAACAGAAAATAAAACTAAAGCATTTTCAACGTTATGGCATTTCAGACTAGTTTCAATATTACAGGGTTTCTTCTTGGATTCGCAACATCAGGGAATAAAACTCCCCATGCGCTTTTTAGCTAATACTTGTACGTTTCTACAGATGAAATGAATAAATAATGCAGTTATATTATAGCAAAATGAAAAATGTCAAGAATATGACACAAATGTCTCTGCAAATTACAAAAAGCAATGTCGCAGCGAGACAGATATAAATTATGATTCGTTTATCATACACAATTGAATTATTCATTTATTTTTTCGCGTGCATGGTTTTTTTATTTCTTCGAAGTAACAGCAACTCTAGAGAATAGATTAAAAAACTAAAAAGAAAAAAATTCAAAAATCACTGAAATGTGGAGATCTCAGTACATAAATTATTCCTTAAGTGAATTTCAAATGGTATCATTTACCGTGTAAAGAACACGGTAAACAACATCAACAACAAAAAAATAGAACTTAAAACAAACATGATGTCAAAAGATAAAATGCACCTCACATACAATCTTCACTACGCCTGAAAATTCCTAAAAAATCCCCGCTTCCATCTGCCTCATCAGATTTCCATGCATTTAAGATGCAATTTCTTATTTACGAGAGAGATTGTCGAAAATCGACTCTCTTATAAACGTCATTTTTATTGAATTACGGCTCCACCTATCACAGAAAAAATAAACATTTGGTACAAATAAGAGAAGAAAAAAAAGTCTCTATAGTTCTCGTTTCTTGTGTCACTTTAATGCGACAGCTTTTTGACGTTTTTGTACAAGCGACTAGGGCTGTTTTTCTTCATTTGCTCTATGTAATGTTGAAGAGATTTTGGTGGTTTATGAATAAAAGATGTGAAACAAAATGTATCATTGTTTTAAAACTGAATAATATATAAGTAAAATGGGTCAGTCTATTTTGAGGTTATCGACATTTTTTTCCTAAGTATTTCTTGCGTTATAACTGGTAATCGTGGTGCTTTAGCATCAGAAAAAGCTTTTCCTTGAAAATTTTTATTCAGTCTGAGACGTACGACTGACATTTATTAATTTCCTTGGCTTTTATTACATGCTCGCTATCAAAATATGAGATACTGCAGAAGGTGTCCTTGGCGTCAAACATACAAAGTGTGGGTGTAGCAAAGTTAAGGAACACCCACTGAGTTCATTTTGAGTTTGGCGAGTTTTTTAAAAATAATTTCTTGTTTTTATAATTGGTTATAGTGGATCTTTAGCATCGCTAATAAAATCTTTAGCATCGCTTATTAAAAGCACATTTTTATTCAATCCCAGCCGTAGCGCTGACACTTATTAATTTCCTTCACTTTTATTACACGATCTCTATAAAAATTTTTGATACGGCAGACGATGTCGTTCATTATACATACGACTTCAGGGTGTAACTAGGGTAAGGATTACCCACTGAGAATGCTTAAGTTGCGGTCTTATAATTTTAGCATGAATCAATATTTTAAAATTTTTATTTATATTTATTGTAAGATGAATTAGTCTATTGTGCAGTTATTTACATATATTATAGACATCTTTATTTTAAAGTTTGTCTTGTTCTTTATAACTGGAAAACGAAGAGCTTTAGCATCAGAAAATACTTTTCTTTGCTAATTTTTACTCAGTCTGAACCGAAAAACTGACTTTTATTAATTTCCTTGATTTTTATGGCATGATTGCTAGCAGAATTTAAGATACGGCAGAAGCTTATGGCGTCCCAATGGCGTTTCATAAGTACGCTGTGGGGGAGTAGCTAAGGTAAGGAACACCCACTAAGGCTGTTTATGTTGAAACCCTATAATTATAACAAGAGTCAACTTTAAAAAAAAATATTAATGTTTTACAGTAAGGTTACGAAACCCTTTTCTGGCCGCGTTCCAAAAATGTTAAAAATATATTTCCAAAAGAGCAGAGGAATGGCTTTTAAATTAAATTGTTTGTCACTTTGGGCAGCGAAACTTTCGTTGATATCAAATGTAATAGACATTTACTGTCAGAATCGAAAAAATGACTCGATTACATCTTTTACGCATTTTATGTTTGACTATTTCATATTCCTCATAAAAAACGCTAAATGTCAATCAATTAAGACTCATTTATTACTAAATTTCAGATTGATTTCTAAGCTGCTGAATTTTTAATTGGTTAGTTTAGATCAGTAGGATCAAATATTCTTTCAACCGAAAGACAAAGCAATTTTACATATTTCGTTATACGACTATGCATTTCTCTAAACAGAAGCAATTGATATTTATTTAATAACGTACTATGACGCTCACATGATATAGTGTTTAACATCTTCAGCTTCCAAGCAGTGGGCTCGGGTTCGAATCCCAGCTAGGGTATGGACGTTCCTATGCTGTCTCCTCATATGGAGCGATGTTCGTTCAATAGTAGTGTGCAAACACAAATGAGAATAACAGTCCAGTTAGTGAATATGTGACCTATCGTGAAGCAGTAGTTAGTCTTATGTATTTGGCTACAGGGTCATGTCCAGATATTGCATATGCAGTTAGTGTAGTATCTGAAAGACTAGAAAATCCCAAGGCATCAGAATGGAATGCTGTTAAATGATTTTTAAAGTACCTCAAAGGGACTTCAGGATATGGACTGTTATATCCAAGAAAATGTGAAAACAAACAGCTTGAGGTGTATAGTGATGCAGACTATGCTGGTGACACTAAAACTCGACATTCAAGAACTGGTATAGTTAGCAAGTTCACAAAAGGTGCTATCTCTTGGATGAGCAAAAAACAGAGAAGTGTTGTTCTGTCTACAACAGAGTCAGAATATGTGGCTGGTAGTAAAGGTGCAAAGGAGATAATTTGGCTCCACAGACTGCTAAATGAGCTTTTAGCAGTACAAAATCAATCAACCTTGTTTGTTGGCAATGCAAGTGCCATAAAACTAGTCCAAAACCCAGAATTTCACAAGAGATCTAAGCACATAGATGTGAGGTATCACTTTGTACGAGAAAAATATCTAGAGGGGTTGTTTGATATCAAACACATTGAAAGTGAAAGTCAATTTGCTGACATTCTTACAAAACCCCTGCCTCGTATCCAATTCTAGAAGTTGCGTGCAAAACTTGGACTTAGGTGTTCGAGTCATGTTTGAGGGGGAATGTTAAAAATATCCTTCAACCATGAAACTTTAACCTGAACTGTTTTCTTTTTAGACTGTAACCGTTAACTGTGTTTTGTGTTCTTGTTCAGTCAGTAGCTGTAACGTTTTGTAGTATGTGTGTCCTTTGCACAAGTTTTGTATTCTTTGTCTTTAATATATCATCCAGTTTTCCTTTTTAATAAATGTAGTTTTCGTAATCTGCTAACCTAGTGTTATCAAAATCACTCGGCTGTTTAATTATGGATGCGAATTCTTTCATATCACGACCATATTTAGCCAGTTTGAACAGACCAAAAATTGTTCATCTGTTAGTGCTATAAGAAATTGTTGGCCCTGTTTCTTAGCATACAAAAACTCTAAATTTGATAATACAATGAAATGGGTTAATATAAATATCAGAACTGAAACAGATAGTTGAAAAAAGGAATAAAAGGAATTTCCTGACTGTGAAATATATAAACATTTCTGCATGTTTATTGAAAGTAACTTGAATAAAAATCTGCACATGAATGGAAAATTATTAATTAAAACTAGCCCTGATGGAGAAGCGAATCTAATGACAGGATAAATTAAAATTCCAATCCTGAAAGTAACTTGAACTTGTATGAAAAACCAGTAGAATATATAAATATTAAATAATTTCGGGCTCCTGCAGCAGAATGTTTCACGGAATAGCTTATGAAACATAGGACAACCCTGAACGATCAGCCATGTATACATTCTATTGTGGATTTTAAAAATCCATTACTATTTTAGCATTAAAGGAATATTTAGTATTGAGGAAACAATATTTCATCAATATTGAACTCAGACGTACAACATCTTTTAATTATCATGCAAATTTACAAACACACACTATCAATTTATGTCCGTAAAATTTTAATAACAGTTTTAACTATTGCGAATGAAAATAATGTTTTAATTAATCCAAAACAGTATTCCATTTCCACAAATTATTAATACACCACTGATCACGAGATCACTGAGAATGCATTCATAACAAGAAATAAAGACATCCGATTTTGTTTTTCTTTTGTCGTCCACTTTCGAAATATCAATCGGTATTTTAAGACTCGCGTTCCGCTCTTTTTAGTGCTATTTCTTTCACAACAACTACGTTTTTCAACTAAATGTAGTATCAAGCCCCACAAAAGCGGGTTCTGTTCACTCAATGAAACCGAAACCGTAGAAATTTCAATCGATCCACACCTTGTAGTGGTCATGGTTATTATATCTGCTACTTCCGCGTCATACCATTCAAATATCACATTTATTTGATTTTAAATAGCCAGGCTTTGCATAATCATACTCATACAAAAAAATCATTATATATATTATTCCTAGAAGGTAATTTGTTTGTGACAACTTTTTCTCCCTTCATACTTAACCAAAATCGACAAATGAGGTACCCTTTTAAAGATTAAGTTCTCATTTTCTGACGAATTGTAAATTTAGAATTACACATCGTATTATTTGTTAAAAAATCAGAGTTAAAAAACTGACTTTTGGCGGTAGTTCTTTAATTTGATGTTTCAACACGGCACGGTCAAAGTGTGTGCAAAGAGGTTTTGTAATGTAAATATCACATTTTCCAGGAGTTTGTGTCATATTTAACTTTTAATATTGTCTAGAAATGTGTTTTGACGTGTACATATCTCATGTTCTCCTGTTTTTGTTATGTTTCACCTGCAATATTGTTTCCAAAGGTGTTTTGCAATCGGTTTTCTATAACTCTTGCGCACCATTGTTATTTGACAAATAAACAATGGCTACAAATGAACCGGTTCTTATTCCATCCTACTACAAACAAACAACCTCGCTATAAAATTAATCATATTTCATTCCCATGGAAAATTCTTGCACGGGCCACCTAGTCAAGCTAAAAAAGAGATTTTAATATAAATAAAAAACCGGTATTTTTCAAAGCTTTATATAACTTATATTATACCTAATCAACTCAGAATGTGACGAGGGCGAAGTCCCTGTGTGGAAAGCTGCTGTTAACCGCAAGTTAACCACAAGAAAATAGGATGGGTAGGTAAGCGAATATTTTAACCGAACAAAAAATATATTACTGATTATTTAAAAATTAATTAGATAATATATTTATTGCTTATTTATTCTTTTCATAATATTACAAATCTAAAAGTAATAACCGTATTTTTTAGGTTTATAGTAATACTGAATCTTTACAAAAGGCTTCGCCGGCCAAAGAAAGGGGGCTGGCGGTCGCATATGGCCCCCGGGCCGAATGTTGTGCAGTCCTGACTTATATAATTAAAGCATTTGGAAACTGTAATTGAAATGAAGAAAATATATTAGAACTTAGGCTGCTGTGTACCAACCCTATTGGATTCACTCCCCTCAATGGTAGCCTATGGAGAAAATTTGTCCAAGATTGCCGACTTGGATTTAAGGATTTTTAAAAAAATGTACTCAGTAATAGAGAAAGAAATTTTATACTTTGGGGTATTTTTTTTTATAAAAATGATATTTTAAATTTAAATTCTTTGGGGGGGGGGGGAAATCTGGTGTAGTGTGTTTTAAATGCTCGTCAATTCCGTTGGTGGGTGAAATTTATAAAATGAATCCTGTTGCAAAGTGCAGAAAAGTTCAGGCTATCTGAAAATACTATTTTTATTGGATTATCAGCATTTATGTAGCTGTAAATAGCAGAAAACAAATTTACACCATAGGTTAACATTGAAGTGAGAGAATTCAATAGGCTTAGTACATTGTAGCCTTAATGGTCGTAATACAATTAGAAAATAGTCAAGATAAAACATTCTCAGATCTCTTGATGTGAAACAGCAGAAGACTTTATTAACCCCTTCCAGCCACGGAAGATAAAAAAATGTCCGAAATAATGTCAACATGATTTCGTAAGCAAATGAATATAACATTTCTTTCGAAAGAAAAACTGGAAATATATTAAGGCCCCTTTTTTTGTCTCAATAAAACCTTATTTAATTCTTTTTAAAACTAAAACTTCAGAATACAAGTAGTCGGTTTTTCAGTTTAATAATCAGGAGAATAATTGTTTTCCAGCTTTCCGTGCACACCAGTGCATAAATTAACTTTATTCATCTGGAGTTCGTAGTTTATATTTTTATAACCGTGCCGACACTATCATGAAAGAATGATTTTTTCTTCTAAAATACGTGATCTTTACACCTTTGCGCTCGATTCTTCCATGAAGAATCGAGAAAAAATTATAAAACAAAAAGTGCAAAGCGCAAACAAATGTAAATAATTTCACCAATTCACTTCGACAAAAATTAAAGTTAACAGTTTTTTTTATTACAGGATTATAACAACAATTTGGTTATTTTTTATAAGTGTATATAAACAAACAAGTTTATGTATGGTCAAATGTTCAATGTGTTATTTAATGAGTGTATTTTTCTCCTGATTTTGAAACAACTCTATTTAATTAAGCGTTATTTCGAAATATATATATTCCCTGATTAAAGCGCTGCTAATAATTCTAGATAGCAGATTTGAAAGCTAATTACTTCAAATTTAAACATTTGTATATTCTAGAGGTGAATAACCGCACTGGACTTCCAAAATTCAAAGGGCCTTTAAAATTCAGGGTTTCAAAAGTTCCTGTGAGAAATACTATGTCTTTAGGATTCCTTTGGGCCGCCCATATAGTATATTGGTTTGCGTTCTGAGGGCCTTGGGTTCAAATCCCGAATAAGGCGTGGTCGTTACCGCGTCGTCGCCCTTATAGGGAACAATGTTGGATCTACTAAATGGTGCTCCCATAATAAAGTAGCCAGCAAAACTCTCTTTCACAGGACAATGTCAAAAAATACCTACCGTCAGAGACAAGTGTCTGCCCCATTAAAAGAAAAAAGGATTCACTCGATGGGTTAAAAAAAAGTTAATTCTTACTTATAATCATCAATCAGCTTTCCGAAATGTTCATTTTTAACTAACCCTTCAGTAATGCTAATGAAGAACATTCTTGTTGTGATGCTTAAGTATGCTGAAAACGCAGTTCATTAAAAAAAAATACAAATTTAAACGATTAGCTTTTTCAATATATAGGAAATTATACAAAAGTGTTAGATTATGAGATTATGAAGAGATTGTTGATAATTATTAGAAATATCTGAATAGACTGTATCTGAAAAACAGATATCGATGCTCTATTATTCATTTATATTGGTTAATAAGCACTCTTCACTTCCCTTTAAATCTCTCAAATGAATATATCTACCATATTATTAATAAAAAAAATATAATTATTGATTAGTTTTGTGCATATAAATATAGACAACATTTGTGAGCGGTGAAGGGTAAGGACTTTATCAGCTGTGCTTAAAAAAAACCCTCATTTTTTTAGTAGAATATAAAACACGTTCGACGTTTACTCGCAGGCGATAAAGAACGAAATCTCTTCCCGCAGGGGGTAGTAGGTGCCTCAAAATTCCGCGGTGCTTCAAGGAGGTAAATTAGGAAATTCGATCTGAAAGGTAAACAGGTGTTGGTTCAAAATGTATCCGAGTTTAAAATTTCGGATGCTAATCTGCTTCTGCTGTATTAAAAGAACCGGTATGAGAATAATTTAACTTTGTACGAAAGCTAGTTAGCCAATAAAATAGAGCTCCTAACTTAATTTCTTTTCTTCAACATATCGTATATGTATTTCTTTGTGTCTATTATGGGATAATAAACAAACTCTCTCATTCTCTCCGTAATTGGGAAACAAGGACTCAGGTTGCGGATATGCAAAATCTGTATTCTAACTCATGTTTCTTTAGTTATGTTTTCTTTTATTAATTTTGAACAGAAAATGTAATAAAATTATTTGAGTAGAAACAAATCGATAAAATCTTTTTTTTTAATCTAATGTTAAAATTTTTGTAAAAATATCGTTTAACTGACTTTGAAAAATATCGTAAAATCTGATTTGAACATTTCATTACTGTAATTTTAAATGAAATGAGGACAAAAATTGGAATATTCTTATTTAAATTTTAGGATTTTTAACGTATTTTGGAGACAAAGAAATTGGAAAATCTAATATTCGGAAAAAACGTAAATTTTGTCAAATAATGTGTGCGATAAATATTAAATTATTTTACTCTTGGAGACAGAGATATTGTTTGGTTCGCTTTATCACATTATCATATATCATTTCTTTGTCAGATGGAGTAAAATCTGTTTAAAGAAGGATTCTATGTACTGTGTTTTCTTTTCTTAAAAAGAAAGAAATGGAATTTTTGAAAGTAGTTGCTTATAATTGCTTCTTGTGGTAAAAGCAAATGTGATTTTCTTTCACAGAATTATGCTCTGTTGTATGAAAAACAAGTGAAAATTAATTTTTTTGCTCTCTCGGAAAGCCAGAAACATTGGAAATTAAATAAATATACATCTAGTTTGAAAATCAAACGGACAGATTAAAGAAATAACCAAACAATACGGTAAAAATACTCCCAAAATATTCAATGACTGAAAAAAAAAACTCAAAATTTGTTAAAGTAGAGATTACATCTGATTTGACAGTTCATTTTTTAAAATTCTTGGTGTAATATATTGTTTCAGATTTTAAATCAAAAACACTTGTAAATCATGCAGAGGATATAAATAACTTGTTCCAAAGTAAGTTAATTTAGTTCATCAAAAAGAAATATGATTCTAAAATGGTACAATATTAGTAGTTAAATAATGCATTTACACAAAGTGTAACTTATAAAAATGTATCATTTTTAACTTAGGTATGTGGAATTCAATTTACGTACTTTGTTTACATCGAGTTAATTTTGTTTGTTTACTGTGACCAAAAAGTGTTATTGATTTTTCATACAGATTACTTCAGTTGAACTTTTGTTGGGTGGGAGATTCTTATTCTAGAAACTTTAGCCCAAAATGTTTAATATATGTATGGTTTAGTATTTTGTAGTTATTCATTTCAGAATTTTTCTTAATATCAAGCAAAACAAAAGAAAAATTATCTTTGCTACAGCTTGTAAATCTTTTCTACTTAAAACACGGAATTTTTTTACCATTGTGTAATTATTCTGACGAGATTTAAAACCTGAAATCTGAAATTTTGTTTCAGACGCGAACATGAAACAGCAAAAAGATTAAAAACACAAATGGTCAGTCAATCGCTGTCAATTACTAATGTACTAATGCTGCAACAGCCATCTGGCATAATACCAAATCCGGAAACTCATTGGAGAAGCAGCCAAATTCTTTAGTCAAGATTCCAAGGAATGTTTCTTTGCGCATGTTATAAGGGTGGCTCAAATAAAAGTGATACATTTTTTCTGTATATGTTTGCTGGATAGAATATGTGAATATACAGGAAGTAACAGTAATACAGTCTACACGTAGTCGTCTTATCGATGTAAGCAAATGTCCCACCCCATCACCACATTTCGGATTCCTTGATCGAAGAAGGTTTGTAGCCATGGCAAGTATACAGTGGAATCCCACCGCAGACGACATTTTAAAATATTTGTATTTTACGTTTTGAAGAAGTTGCTTGGCAACTACGATGATCTGGTACGAGAGTACCGGAAAAAAGAATTATTCTGTACTCGTTAAGTTTTTTGCTTCGTGATATTCGACATCCATGTGATTCTTTAATTTGTACGAGTCATAGTTCCAGTGTTAAATTCATTTGACACTCAGTCGGGCGCGGTGTATCTGTCAGATACATCTCTGTTTTATGTGTTTTCTGTTAATTTGTATTAATTTAAATATTCTATTTTATTCTTTTTAGGTCTAGGCTTTTACACCCGGACCTTTTTTAATTTTTTTACAGTTTTATTTTGCACAAAACACCAGCTAATAGAAGTAAACCGATAAAGGCTTTTATTTGAATATTACCTGTTAGTCTTGCATCTCTCTCTCTACTACATAGATTAGAAACTGCAGAAATGTATTCTTTGGTGCATTTCACAATTATTTCCAATATTTCGTCAGAAAAAAAACAGTTCCAAGAGCCGTATATAGATTTTATATCTTTCGCATTTCCGATTACTCCATGTAATTTTGTGATAATATTCTGCTATCTACCTTTGACATTTTTTCTTCCGATCCATTTTGCCCATTTAGTACTATTGTCTTTTCCTACATAAAAATCATCATTATTAGCATCATCATCAAGTTCTGAGTCATTATAATCACTTTCACTGCTATCAGAATCCACTTCACATGTTTCTAAAATATCTTCTTCGTCATCATCACTTTCATCAAATTCTTCAGGTTTTAATTCCTCATTTCCATCACTAAATAGAATAAATACTATGAACTAGCTCAAGGTCTTTTTGATTATCCAAATCTAAAAAGCGTTTAGAACTCATCACGGAAAAAGATAAATAAAAAACGTACAGGGTATCTTGATACTTCCGTAAAGCTTCAAGAGACAAACGTTATCGGGCGCGTGTATCTAACAGATACAAAACTTCAAACAATCTGCAAAGCGGGAAATACTTCTAAACAGAACTGGTCGTTACTGAATTCAAAAGGAGCAGGGGGTCAGAGGGACCGATACTAATAAGGTCAAGGTCATAACAACAAATTTTAGGGGGGAAAAGCAGAAATATTGACACGCGTGTATCTGTCATATCAACGCGCCCGATGGAGTGTTAAAAATATTTTATTTTTCATATTTAAACTACGATAATGGACTTTCGTTTTGTGGTATATAAAAAATATTCCTTGAATTCTTTGATAGCCAGTGAAGGCTACAAACTTGCGACACCTACAGGTCCGCGGTTATTGGGGAAACCAGTCTTGAACGTTGTCCTGGTCCTCTGCATCGTATGCAAAACAGCAGTCGACGAGAGACTTACATCGCGCTGAAAATGTGATAGTCGTAAGGTGAAAGGTCCGGAATATAGGGGGATGAGGGTGAGGACCTCCCAGAGGAAGTGCCGCAGCAAATCTTGTCCACGGCAGAAATCGGTTCAATTGTGATGACCAAGTGTGATTCAGAAGGTCTCGGCCCGTCCCGTGCTCACACGTCCTTTACGAAATTCGCCAAACCATCTGAACACAGTAAATTGTGGAAGATACTCATGTTCATACTTATCCTTAATACGACGATAAATTTCGGTTCCATTAACACATTCTGCCGTCAAACATTAAATGTCTGTTCGCTGGGCCTGTTTGGACGAAATGTCCCGACCATATGTAGCCATCTTGCGTAAACTCCTGCAAAAGGCACACTGGCACTTTCCGATGATAGCAGCTTCGCTTCATGACATACAACTTCATCTACTGACGCAAACGCTAAGCACTCAGTATTTAAACACTGCCGCCGCTTATACAAAAGTCTCACTTTCATTTGGGGAACCCTTAGATTTATTACGACATTATTTATGACATCTAAATTCAAGATTTTTTGGAGAAAATACAAATAAGAAAACATTCAGTAATAATTTTCGGTAAATAGTAGTATCGATTACAGCTTAATTTTCATGCACTAATATCCCATTGGATTTGTAACTTTATTTCCCTACGATTCTTCCAGACACAAATCAATAAAGTAGTAAAATATTTAACAAAAGATTTTTTTATGAAACAGAAGTCTAACAAAAAAAAGTTAAGTTTTAAAATAAAACGAATGAAAACAAGCACTTTTTAATTTGCTTCTTTTGTGTGTTAACTTTTAATTGACTTATTTGTTATGGTAATAAATTGTTCAAAACTAGTAAAAATTAAAAATATCTATAATGAACCAAAGAAAAGACTCAGGATCATTCACAAAGAAAATTTCAAATTAAATATCTTCAGTAAACGTTTTTAAAAAATTAAATACTTTGAATGAAATTTCAACTAAGAAATTTTAAATACTTGCAATGTGTGTTCATCTAAGATAGTATTTGTATAGAATTTTTTAAAGCTACGTAATTCAGTCAGTATTTCAAAAGCTGAATTTTCTGAAAGTAAAATTGAAAAAATGCCGAAAATCTCTTTTATCGCTTTGAAAGTTAACCAACATCATTATAAAAATTCTGTTATTAAATTAAATGTTATGTACAGTAATTTCTTGAATTTTATGTACCTTATAAGATAAATAAAATAAACCAGAATATTCCCGGGGAAGTAATTAATAAAAATGTAAATAATGAAAAAGGTTATATTCCGAAAGGTACGCCATTAATATTATTTTTATAATTGATATGACAAATGCAGCGAAATATTAATAGAAGAATATTAAAATTCCAAACATTTTGAGATGATGACTAATTAATTATAAATGGAAAAATATGTGCTGAAGTTTGAAAGATAATTGTTTTTTTATTTGACCGTAACCAAAATTAAAAATTAATTTGCATCGTGAAACATTTCTATATAATTGTCTGATAAAATATGCATTGTAATATGCAAGATTTTTAAGCAGTCTAAAGAATACATTTTGCTAATTTGCGCTTAAATTAATCAGAATAAACATATCAGGAATGAAATACACTTTTAGAGAGACAATAGATAAAATACTGATAATTTATTTAGTAGCATATGATTTACATTTAGAATGACGGCTGCTACAGTTTCCGTTGGCAGATATTTTAAGTAATGTTGCATATAATATATAAATATGCCATGTAAAACATAAGTGATAATTATGTGTTTTATAAAATATGACTGGAGTTACCGTTATTCACACAAGGGAAATTCTTTTTATTTATACAGTGAAGGGAATTTTTTATAATATAAAAAATAAATATCTCAGTATATTAAGAAACTAATTTCTAAAAAAATAAATTGATAATTTTTTCAAAATATTAGTCAATAAACTTTTGAAAATATTAATGAATAAACTTTTCAAAATATGAACACAAACTTTTCAAAACATTCCAACAGTCCTAATATATGTCTTTAGATCCAACTTTAGGGTAAAAGGAATGTTTCCATAAACAACGAATAGTAATATTTTGTTCATACTTTGTTGAACAATAAACTGTAAAAAAGTATCATTTTTAGGATAATTTTTACTTCTGGGAAAGTAGTCTCATAACTATTCCTCTTTTAAAAATTCTGCAGGCACTGTAATATCAATTGAACAAAGGGACACTGCTGTATTTCATTGAATTACTTTGGAAGGAATTTTAGGTATCCTTAAACTCTCAAGATGTCTTGCAGGTGGAAAAAAGTGTTCCTAACGAATTATTCCATCCTCCAGTTTAGTATTCAAAATAGTCAAAATTTTACCACCTGATGCACTTTTAAACACCAGATGACGTCTGGTGTTAAAAGTGTGCACGAATAATTTAAACACCTGGAATAATCTGTCACAAACACTTTTTCCAGTTGAGAGCATAAAGGAAAAATACGTCTCAAATGCTTAGAGTTTTAAGATTGCAATTTATAAAAAAACTAGCAGGAGTACCCGAGATTATAAGGATGTGTGTTTACCAAAATCCATTAAAAAATTAAATACAGCTTAAATAACATATTATAACGGAAAATAATGCATATATAATACATTTCAAACATGTATGGAACATTAAGCCCGCAGTGCACTCAGAGAAATCTGAAATATAGTTAACCAATCTGAACTGGCCACGCCCCCTTTTAGACTCCTGGCGTAACAGGGCTTTGATTTTGTGTATGAAAAGCCCTCTGTGTGCCTAGGGAAATCTAAAATATAGTCGACCAACCTGAACTGGCCACGAAGTTTCGTTCTTACTCTGTGTGAGTGATTCGCTGCGAGCAATCGTGTTTTTTTCCACCCTGCGATGGCGAGTTTTTCCCCCTCTTCGGAGGACCCTATGGATCTGCAACCTGATGAAGGGCCAGCAAGCCCATCCTTAGCACCTACTACAACTCCAGTACCAGACGTCAATCGACTTTCTGAGAAAGATAGAGAAGTTCTACAAGGACTGATCGAAAACTCTATCCCTCCCTTCCTCCATGAGAGCATTGAAAAAATTCATCCGTTGTCCTACGAATTCTACAGAACTGGTAAGCATGGGAACCATCTCAACGAGTACTACACTCAATTAACTAATAACACTAACAAAACTAACTTTCAATCTATTTCTAATCCAAGAAAAAAGCCTAAAACTAACAATTCGGATAATCCTGTTCTAAAGAAACCAGCAGCCCAATCAGCGGCCAAGGCCGATCAGTTTATTACCCCAGCAGCCAGGTTAACGGCCAGAGCGCCTATCAACTTCGGCCATATGCCTCCGCCAACTACTACGCACAATCGATATAGTGCTTTACCGGAAGCTAATCTTAATGCTCCTTGCACCAGTAATCCACGGATTACTGTTGCAACTAGCAAAATTAAACACTTAACTATAGTAAAAACTGAAAATTACAGAGAAATTTTAGCCATTCTTGCCGGAGAGGGAAATCAACGGAAATGCCATGCCAAAATTGGACCAGAATTTATTAGGATTGACCCAGCCACTGAAAAAGATCATAAGGAAATAACAGAGTGTTTAACGGAAAATATCATTAAAGGATTTATCCTCCCTCTGGGAGTTATTAGACCGATTAAAATTGTTATTAGAGGCCTCCCTAAAGAATTCACCCCTGAAGAAATTAAAGAAAAACTTAATGAACTAGACTTTCCTGTAATTAAAGTTGCTCAAATGCAACGTAAAGACATGACGAAACTCCCCCTTTACCAAGTTCAACTCACCCCCACTGATAAAGTTAAGACAATATTTGAATTAGCCTCCCTATTTTATATTAGAATTAACATAGAATTTTATAAATCCCCATTTAAATCAAACCAATGTTTCAAGTGCCAACATTTTCATCACCATAGTAAGAACTGCTATATGGATCCAATGTTCGTGAAATGCGCAGGTAATCATCATACCCACGAATGCCCAGATGGCAAAAAAACAGTCACGATCAAATGCTGCAACTGCACTGGTGATCACCCGGCCAACTACAGGAGTTACCCAAAATTTCCCCATAATATCATAGCCAAAAAACAAGCTGAAAAAGAAGCTAAAGAACTTGAACGTCAAGCTACCATACTTGTTAATCCAAATTTAACTTTTGCTAAGATGGCAAGTGCCAATACTATTAATTCAGTAACCTCAAATACCCCAGAAATTAACCAGGAAAATTCCCCAATTAATCAAACTCCCATGAAAAATCCTAACAATAGCTTTCTTTTCATCAAACAATTTCAGGAAGTAACAGCCATAATTAATGAAATAATTGAATACCTCGGTATTTCGGACTTCTCCGAAATTCTAAATAATCTCAGAGCCACTAGTGCTAATATTAAAAAATCTGTAACCGCTGAAGACAAATCTTTTAGCTTCTTCAACGGTTTGAATAAAGCGTTCCCTAAGATTGGATAATGGCCCCTTCTTCTCTTTCCGTTTTGGCATGGAACTCCAATGGTATCAGCGCTCGCATCCTTGAGTTCAAAGATTTTATACAAGAGCATAGTCCTGACATTATTCTTCTGCAAGAAACACATCTCAGACCTGGGGATAATCTGGGTATCTAGTGTTTTTAATAATACTACGTATAGAAATGACTATACCAATTCTCCCCATCCCATGAGAGGTACTGCCATTCTAATCAAAAATTCCCTTCCGCACCATGAAATTATTCTCCCCCCTCTTAAACTTATTAATGCAACTGCGGTTAATGTAAAATTCCATAACCTCCCCCATTACACCATCATTTCTACTTATATTCTGCCAGGGTATAAAACTGTTGACATAAAATATTATCTTAATCTTCTTGACACTCTTAATGTTAACACTCTCATCTTAGGGGACCTTAACGCACAACACAAACTATGCAATTGCACTACACATAATTATTATGGTAACATTATCTATGATTTCACCAGTAACACTAATTTTGATGTAATTGCTCCTCCCCCCCCCACTCACTTTAGTAACACTAGCAGTAGCATCTTTGACTTTGCTCTCGTTAAGGTCTGTTAGACCGCAAGGTCGTTGAACCGCACTAGGGTTGCCGAGCATTGGCTTGGCGCTTGCCGTGTAGGCGTTATCTTGGGTAGTCAGCGTCTGTCTGCCGAGTTAGATAGTTGGTCGGGACCTGAGCTCTTGCTAGACTCGGTTGCTCCCATACTCTAAATTCTCTACTATGTTCTAAAAGGTTTTTTAATAAAACACTTATTGTTATTGTTACATTCTACTATGCTCATTTCAAGATACAGTCCGCTATATACATCGAATATAGAAAGTTTCTTATAGACAGTTTCCTGCTAGTTGCACGACCACACACATACAAGGGCTTCCCCCACGATCTAACTATTAATACCCTTTGTAAACTCTCTTCAGACCACAACCTTTTAGAAATTAAAATCCCACTTGACCGCAACCCCTCAATCATTAATTACACTAAGCAAATTAACTGGAAAAAATTTAGTAGTGATCTGGATAATATCCCTAATATTCCCTCATTGTTAATAATGTTTCTGATATTGAAAACCTCGTCACCAGCATCACTACGGATATCAATAATTGTCTTAAAACCAGCACCAAAATTATCCCTCCTAAAGTTAAAACTCATCAAGATCACCACCTCAAAATATTAATAAACAATAAAAATAGAGCGCGCAAAAACTGGCAAATTAATAGAACTCCCCAAAATAAAACTAATATGAATAAAGCTCAGGAAGATCTTAAATACTACCTCAGAGACCAATCAAACAAAAACTGGCAAAATTATTTAGAATCCTTAGACAATACGGATAACTCCATTTGGCGAGCCGTTAAACGTTTCAAAAATCAATACCGTACCATTCCCCCTTTAAAAGACCCCGAACACAACTCGCAAGCCCTAACAGAGGCTGATAAATGTAATCTAATTGGTAAAAACTTCGCCAAAAACTTCACTCCCAATCCCATCATTAACTCAAGCACTGAAAATATTGTTAAAAATAGTTTAAACCTCTTCCTTTATACTGCCCATGGCAGTCCTACTCCTTACATTGTTCCAAATAACGTTCGTGAAATCATTAAAAAAACTCCCAAAACGTAAATCCCCTGGGGAGGACAATATAAATAATACTGTACTTAAAAATCTCCCCTTTAAATACATTTTCAAAATTACTATTGCTATTATCTCCATTTTCAAATTCGAGCACTTTCACACATAGCTGGAAAAACTCTATCATTGTCCCCATTCTTAAACCTAATAAACCACCCTCTTCCCCCACTAGGTATCGGCCCCTTAATCTCCTTAACTCAATTAGCAAAATTACTGAAAAATTCATTGCTAAACACATAATGAACACCTGGAAAATAATAATATCCTCGTCCCTTACCAATTTGGTTTCAGAAAATCCCTTTCTGCCCCTCGTCAAGTCTACCGCCTCACTGAACACACAACTAACGCTAGAAAAAATAAACAATCTACTGCTGCCCTGTTGTTAGATATTGCACTTGCTTTCGATAACGTTTGGATACATGGTTTATTACATAAACTCGTTAAATATAACTTTCCCACTCAAATCATTAAAATTTTAATTTCTTATCTCAACAATCGTACCTTCCAGGTCAAAATAACCGGCCATCTCTCTGAAAAATTCCAAATTTACAGTGGATTACCACAAGGCAGCGTTCTGGGACCAATTCTTTTTAATATTTTCGTAAATGATCTTCCCCAACACATTAATCTTAACTTAGCTATTTTCGCTGATGATACAGCCCTGTACTCAACATGCAAAAAATTTAAATATGCCGTCAAAAATGTTAATAAACACATGTCCACCATTCAACACTGACTCGACAAATGAAGAATTAAAATTAACTCAGAAAAATGTATTGCTGTACTTTTCACCTCTAAACATAAAATGACCTTAAAAATCACCAAATTCAAATAGAAAATGTTAAAATTCCCTGGTCTGACACAGTAAGATAACTTGGCGTTATTCTAGACAAAAACATCACCTGGAAACAACACATGACACATGTTAGGGACAAGTTTCGAGCAACTCACAGATTAATTTACCCCTCAATTTCTCGAAACAGCATTAAGCATACAGCGATTAAGCATTAGTAACAAATTGCTCTTCTATAATTCTTATCTTCGTCCTATTATTACGTATGGAGGGCCAGCATGGTCATACTGTGCAAAAACGCACATTAAAAAATTAGCATCTGCTCAAAGCAGCACCATTAGGCAAATTGTTAATGCGCCTTGGTATTTTAGAAATGTCGACATTTATAGGGAGATTGGGCTCTCAACTATTCGAAATTACATTCAAAAATTAGCTATTAACTTCCATAAGTCTATTGACAATGAATTACTATTAGAACTTGCAAATTATGATGATGCTGATCCCAAAAACAGAAAAAGGCCTAGAGCCATCCTCTCACTTTCATAAAATTATCCCTTGTCTGCTTCTTAAAAAATAAAAAATGATACTTAGCATTCCTAAGGTAAAAAAAATAATAATAAAAAATACAAAACAAAATAAATATTATGTGTTGCTATCCTTAAATTTCCTTTTCTCCTATTTACTACTGTAGCTAAGTCATTTTTCTCTCAAATTTCCAGGAAGAACTCTACAGTAATTTATTATCTTTTCTACTGTCCTGCCCGATGCTGGAACGCTTCGGTGATTCCAGATGAAGGCATTGAACTCGAAGATCCTGAGCGCTCCAATCACTTTTCTTCTTTCTCTACTTTCTGTCCAATCATGGTTCCCCGCTGCTTACATTCTGAAAGCCTGCATTTGAGGGCGTGGCCCAGGTCGTGCAGTTAGACCAAACTTCCTATGGTCCTATGGAACTGGCCCCGTCCTCTTCCAGACTTCAGGCGTAACAGGTCTTTGATTTTGTGTATGAACTGTAACTATCACTTTAATTTCACCAAAAACCATGAAGCTACAGCTTATAGCTTCATGCCAAAAACAGATTCATGCTTTTATGAAAAAACCTCAGAAAATAAAATATCACTTTTTGTATCAGTTTTTATGTATTACATAATCTTCTCTTGCTTATGTCTCATCTCAATATCTATATCTATGTTAATTCAATTCCCAGATGAGATAATACTCTTCTAGTTCTTTATGCGGACAATACTGCTATTCTTTCCACTTCTCACAATATCAGCTACCTGACTAGTCAAATTCAGCTTCATACAGACACTTTAGAGCATTGGTTTACACGCTGGAAACTTAAAATCAATCCCTCGAAGTGTCACGCGATCTATTTCAGTAACAGCTATCTTAATCCTCCTCGTCTTTATCTTCATAACTCCCCACTTGAATGGGAAAGCACTGTCAAGTATCTTAGCTTGGCTCTGGATCGCAAGTTAACCAGTAATGCACATGTATCTAACACTGTCAGTAAATGCAATGTTTCGGTAATGCAACTCCGTAGTCTTATCTATGGCCGTCACCTTTCAATGAAAAACAAGGTTCTCCTGTTCAAACAATGTGTTTTACCCATCGCCCTTTATGATATCCATGTGTGGTTTTCTGCTGCTAAGAGTCACATTAACAAACTGGAAATCGTCCAAAACAGAACTATCAGGCGAATTCGCCGAGCCTTTCGCTACATGTCAAATTTGACGATTGGGAGAGACTTCGGCATTCTGTCTCGCACGCAACAAGACATTCTATAATAACTTGCATAATCTTCGTAACGAGATAATTGCTGAGTTCCCAGATTACGATTTTTCCCTCCGTGCGAACCGTAAGCGCCCCCGGGCGTGTCTCCTTAAAGGGTAACGGCATTCTACTACCTTGAAACTCTATGCATCTTTCTTACTCCTCCGTGTGCCGTCGTAGCACCGTGTTTACGCGCTGGCCTGGAATCGCTCACGTTGTGGGTTTCATCCTAGCCGGTGTCGTACTTTTCCAAATTCACTCTACTGCTATTTTTAGCTTTCCCCCTTTGAACTCCGCAATTATCTCAATACGAAGTGTATGGTCCTGGTGGAGGGCCTTTTTTTCATTTAGAGTTCCATTTGACCTCGAATTTGTAAAATTACAAAAAAATCCAAAAAAATCCTAATACCATTTAAAATTAAAAACAATTGTAAAATAAACAAAACATATAAAAATATTTTTGTATTCTTATGCTTATCTGTGTTTTTGGGCTTTATCTTTATTGCTTTTTTTTTCTTTTCTCGTGGATCATTAGTCTTTTCTAATTTTTCATTTAAATCTTTTTACCTTGTAACTAGGTATTTTCTCTTAAAGATAACTTTTCTGTTTTGAATTAACTTTAGTGTAATTCTTTTTTCTTTTTTATTTGCGTTATGTTTACCTTAATATTTAATTCTTTACTTTAAATTTTAACTACTGAGCAGTCCCACCTTGATTACATATAACTTGCTTACAGGAGATAAAGTCGACACGACCTAGGTACTCCGCTTCTTAAACAAAACTACGTCTGCTTCTGTCTCATCTCCTCATGAAGTTCAACAGCTTTATTTTCTGGAACCCTGTGCTCTCTGTGAACATAGGGAATTAAAAACACGAATTATAAAATATCAAACTTGCCATGCCCCTTCTTAATTACTGAGTATTTACTACTTGACTGTATATTTTGGGTCTACTACCACTTTCCATTTTTCAAGGAAGTGATTCTCGACCCTTTCTAGCAGTTTTTTGGAAACCGTTTTAATAAGAAATTTCTGAAGTGAATATGCAACAAAGAACGTTTGTTTATAAAGTAACGCCCTCTGATCATTAACCGGAATGTCTTAATATATAAATTTTAGAGTATAAAATCTGACTTGAAAGATTATTATTTTCATTCATTATTCTGTTTTGATATATGACTGGAAACTTTTGAATTTAATTTATTTTCTATCTTTTTCGCTTTTCGCTGTTAATTAAGCCTAATGTGGCTGCAGAAGGTTGGTAGAGGGCTGTGAATCAAGAGGGGTGAATCCAGAAAATGTAAGAGCCTCACTCTCTTACATATTTGGGATTCACCCTACAAAAATTGTTGGAATTTTATTAATTACAAATTAACGGTAATTAATTTCAATTCCGGAAGTTCTTTGATACCTCGGTTGTTTTTATCGACGCCTGTATGTAAAATTTCCCGATCGTCACTACTAAACTATGGATTTCTATACAATTACAGACAGACAAATTTTCATTTTTATATACTAGTAGATTATTCAGAGTTTAATTGACTTAAAGATAAGTGTACTTAAACGGTAAAGCACAATAATTACAAGATAAAAAGAACTTTTATCTTGTAATTATTGACTTGTAATTATTGCCATGTAATTATTTATATACCATGTTTTTAAATTTTTTGTTGAATCATATAAACTTGTCAATTCTATGTATTAACAAGTATTTTTTTTTAAAATTTTTGATGAATTACCCATCAACTAGAAAGAAAGTGAAGTTAATTGGAAGTTAACTTGCGATTAACTTTTCGTTCCCGTACCCGTCGATAGATGACTGCACCTGTCTACAAAACAAAATTAACTGAAAATAACTGAAAATTAATTTAATTCTGTTAAAGATGGTTAAAAGTATTTAAAAAATGCACTGTCATCGTGTTCTGAGCTATTCTAAAAGTGTCAAATGTCTAGCTAGTCGGGAAGTTAGTTAAAAATCGATTGCAAGATTTGTACGGCACAAACACACAAACAAGCAAGAAAGCGAGTTAATAAAAACATGGTAAAAATATTGTATCCTGCTTTATGAATTTTGCAAACAAAATCAAAAGCTGTTTGATTCCTAGAGCTATGTACCATTTTTTTAGGGTGTATGGAATTTTTATTCTGAACGCCATTACTGATCAATTGCCAGGTGTCTAGATCGGAAGATTCAATATCTAAATTTCAAAATGACAAACTGGTATGGTTTAAAAATAGAAGCATCATAATTAATTTATGTAGTAATCTAATTTCTGAAACAGTGATCCAACTATAAACTCTTGCTCCATATATTTCTACTTTACAAGTTCAAAATACGCAATTATTTTGAAAGGTAGAAGGACGAACTCAAAGAACTTTGACTTAGATGTGAGTCTTTTATTGATTGATTAGATTATTAAAATATAATTTCCTGATACTATATTATGAAGCATTAGGGAAACTGTTAACAATATACATGTAATGGTATATGCATAAACTACTTATCTAAAGTAGATAAAACATTGGTTAAATATTTGAAACATAACATATAATAAATTTTGAATTGTATAAGGAAATAAACATAGTGATAACCGAAAAATTTATACTTGCATGCTTTATTTTAAATTACATTACTTAACTATATATTTCCAAAAATGATATTTTACTTACATAAGCGGAAAACGTATAGAATAAGTACTCAGAAAAGGTTCTTCCGGATAATAGAAGGTTTTGGGCTTCTATTGCGTTGCCATAGCTACACTTCATCCAAAGTTACTTCTCAACTATTGACAGAATAATGACCCCATTACTCAAGGCTTTTTTGGAATATAAACATTTCTGAGGTAAGAAATTTCCCCTCTTCTACGAAGAATGTTATGTTTAATCATGCGCAAAACATTCAGTGAATAAAGAAACAAAATATCCGGGTGAAAATAATATATGTTCATGGGAAGGATTTGGAAATAAACTTATTTTAGTTTACACCTAGTTAGGTATAGCCCTACAGTAACAACACAGTAACGTCAGAGATGTTTTTATTTTATAAGGTGTGATATTGAAGAGATATAACAAAATACTTTAACAGCCTCATTAAAATGCTTTAAAATGTATTGACTACATAAAATACGCTACTCGCTTTTCACAGCAAAGGGAATATTGTTAACAGTATCGTACTGCAGTTTATAACTCAGAAATCTTTTGGGACTTACAGCATCTTTAAATTGAATATAATTGAAGATAATATGTGCAACAAATAGATTTGAAAGTTAATCTGAGTCGGGGGTCGTCAACATTTTAATACCTACAGCCCACTTTTGAATCTTTGTTCACGACAAGATTTCCTTACCACCCACTAGTGGCGCAGTAATTCAGCTTAGCAAAAGTGAGAGGTTATTTTTAGAGCAGAGGGTTTGTAAAAATATTAATTAAATTTATACTTATACTTTTATTTAATTTATACGTATATTTTATGTATGATTATACACTGCTGGCCACCCAAATTGCAACACCAAGAAAGACAAGAGATATCCCAACAAAATTTATTTTGTAGATAACATGTTGACCAAGTATCAAATGATGAAATTTATAGACTTCTGTGAAGTGTGGTTCCTGCCAAAATCAGTAGCCAGAGTAGCCGCCATTGTTGGAGATCACCGCTGCCACACACCTCGGTATTGATTCAAAGAGACTTTGGATGAGTTCTTGGGGTACAGCACACCAAGCAGCTTCCACACGTTGCCAAAGTTGATCTGCTGTGGCAGATGGGGATGGAATCTGGGTCAATCGTAGAGCAACCATGGACCACATATTTTCTATCGGCGAAAGATCCGGAGAGTGAGGCGGCCAGGGAAGCAATTCAATCTGGCGATTGACGAAGAACCGTTGGACAATGCGTGCCACGTGTGGTCGCGCATTATCCTGTTGAAATATGGCTGTGGGCAAGCCCTGAAGGTAAGGAAGGACAACTGGCTCCAACACCTCGGAGATGTAGCGCTGGCTGTTTAAAGTACCGGCAATGCGTACTAGAGGTGTGCGAAAGCGATATCCAATACCGCCCCATACCATAATACCTGGTGCAGGACCAGTGTGGCGGTGCATAACGCAGCTGTTCAGCATCCTCTCTTCACGGTGTCTCCAGACTCGAATGCGACCATCGTGGTGTTGCAGACAGAAGCGTGACTCGTCAGTAAAGACAATTTCATTCCATTCTGCCGTCCACATCCTTCTGTCATCGCACCATTGGCGGCGGAGACGTCTGTGGTTCTGCGTCAAGGGTAGACAAAGCAATGGACGTCTTGCGGACAGACCACTCTGCTGTAAACGGCGTCGAATGGTACGCGCAGACACTGGATGATGCGTTACAGACTGCATGTGCTGTGCTATGGTTCGTGATGTGACTGAGCGATCCGTCACTGCCATGCGCACAATTTGCCCGTCATCACGTGAAGTGGTTGTTTGGCTTCGTCCAACACGACTACCGATTTCCCTGAAAGTTAATCCACAATCTCGGTAGGCCACTATCCTTCCTCTGTCGAACTCGGATACTTGATCAAAAGATGATCGCTGTTTTCGACGAGGTATAATTGATCGTTTTTTTGAAAAAACCACAAGAAAAACACAATTGCCGAACTTGAAATCGTCGAAATCTCCAAGCCTTAAATAGCGCTTTGAAGTGGCGCCACAGGCGCGCGAGATGTGCGTCTGCGCTGAAATTCTAATCATTTGCATATCTCACCTCCGATAATGCATGTTGTAAATTTCATGTTATTTGCATGTTTCCTTCAGGGTGTTGCATTTACAGTGGCCAGCAGTGTATTTACATAAATTAGATTTAATTAATGTATGCATCACCGTCGATACAGAACAAACTAGTGACGGAACTGCTCGTATTGAAGAAAAGGGAAGTTAAATGTGATAACAGTAAAGATTATTCAAATATCAATTAATTAATGATTAATGAGATTCTTGAGGCTCATGCTGCGAGACTATATATTAAACACCTGGTTCGATTTTGTAAGGAATAAACGAAGGTCTCCTTTTTCAGTGATATTCAGACGGTTTTTTTTTTTGGTGATAATATGACTAACAACACTAAAGTCTGTTTCTACAAGATATGAAGTAAGGTAAGGTATGAATAAATTAAATATAATTTTCTACATATTTTAATAGAATGCAGACTTTTATTTTGGCCTGAGTTTTGGGTTTCCAGCACTATCAAAAGTATATTTTCTCTCTTCATTATATTGAAGTTTTAATAGTTATTCTTTTTAAGTTACATCAACCTCAGCAAAATTTACAGCAAAAGCATATATCATCAAGTCATACACCTTCCGTTTCAAAATACCTTTAGATCGTTTTTCACTATCCAATTTAAGTTCGCCGAGATGGCTATTGCACCTCTCTTCTCTAGAATTGCATCATCTTTTATAGATGACAATTCGGGAAACTGATGAAATACTTTCGTCAAAAGATTGTGACGAGATTAAAGTTTTAGATAAATAATGGCACAATGATCTGGCAACTGGCATTAACATACTTAATGAATGGAGGCTTGTACTGAAATCTTATACTACACGATATTGTCTGTGCACCACACAATGAATACACATAACGTCTGGCACTTCTTCATTCAAATAAGCACCAAATCCACGATCGCGACCTTCAATTGATGATGATCCATCAGTAGCGCAAGCAACAATATTATTCAAATGTAGGTTATTTTTTTTTTAAACTATGCTTTCATAGCATTAAATATTTCAGGTGCTAAAGGATTAACGATAAGATCTATAGTGAACAGCATTTTTTCTTTCAATGTATTGTTTTCATCAAGATACCGTACGTACGTCATCAATGGAACATTATTATCTGCAATAGACGACTCGTAGAAATGTGTGGAAAATGAAGAGTTTTGGAGAACATCTATAAAATTATTTTTAACGTGAAGGCTGTTGTATATTAACCCTATTGGATTCGCTCACCTCATTATTAACCTCTGGAGAATATTCGTACAAGGATTAACGACTTTGATTTAAAGATTAAAAAAAAATGTACTCCGTAATAGAAAAAAAATTTACACCTTGAAGCATTTTTTTTGTTTAAAAAGAAATGCAAATGCTGTTTTAAAATTTAAATTATTCGGGGGGGATCTGATATAGTGTGTTTTAAACGCTTATAAATTCCTTTGGTTAACGTAATTTATAAAATGAATTCTGTTGCATGGTGTAGAAATGTTCAAGTTACTCAAAAATATCATTTTTATTCGATTATCAGTCTTTATGTAAATGTAAATAGCAGACACATTTTCTCCATAGGTTAACATTGAGGTGAGCGAATGCAATAGGGTTAGTACTGTCCGACCACGGAAGCAAGGTCCCTGGAAGCTGTTACGCATGCGCGAGAAAAGCTAGTCTACTTAGAAAATAGGGGAAAACGTCATATTTTCGGATGTGTTTGTTTATGAAATACGGAATTATTTCAGATTGCTTTTTGTCCGCAATTTTAAAGTTATTTTGAAAACTTTATTTTTTATTGAATATGTGAATAATTTCAAAATAATAAAAAGAAAGAAGCAAATCTATTTAAAAAATAGGAGTGTTATAGGAGTGGATATTTTCGGATTACATCACAATCAAAATTATCTAAAGCTACGTTTTCGGTGGTTCTTTTTTTCTTTTTCACGTTTCCTCGGAGATTAAAATTTTGGAGTTTCTTTACCCTTTGCTTCTCTGCGTATTCTTTTTACTCTGGACATTGATATCCCGGTCATTTCACTAGCTCTCTTTAGGGATTCCGAAAGTGGAACAATAACATTTCCTTCTAGTGCTTCTTTATCACACAATTTAATTACATTGTGTATTATACGTTTACAATCACTACAGAACGGCTTAATCCGAGCAGTTGTGTTGGGTAAAGGATCCATTAATTTTAATATAATAATCAAAATAACAGACGAGGAAAAATCAAGCAAACGCAGTTAGTAACCGATTCTAAAGAATGTCGAGAGAATACGAGACTTTTCCCCCTCCTTCCTCAGCAGCCTTGCCTACTGCGCGAATAGAATCGTCTTGGCACTATGCCAACCGTGGTTCTTCGTACTGTGGTCGGACAGTACTCAGCAGCCTTCATAGTTGTAATACAATGAGAAACTAGTCAAGATAAAACATTCACAGAAATCTTGATGTGAAAAAACAGAACACTTTATTAACACTTTCCAGCAGCTGAAGATGAAAAATTTCGTCACATTTTCCGCCATTTTGTCAATGCGTTGCTTTACTTTGCTATCACCGAGGAGCAATGTTTTAAAACCTCAGGTACACCCTGATGCATTACTTTGGATATTAATTTTTGATAGAAGTTATTATTAAAGTTTCTCCAATATTTTGGCTTTTACTACTTTTTGCAATTAATTGTGATGTCCGATAAACTGCGGTTATTCCATTTTCGTTGCTTGCATGTTGTTTCTTAATTAACGCAATTGTTGTTGAACGATTTCGAAACCCTTTATAAATTTCTTGAAATATTCAATGGGCACCCTAGGGGTACAAGGAGTGTGTTAGTCTCACATTATTTTTTTTTCCAGTTTGTAAGTCATATGTATACTAAGTTTGGTTGAAATCGTTCCAGATGTTCCACAGTTATGCTGTAACATATATACATACATACAAGCATTTATATAGAGTGAGATCACAAAAAATGCTGAAAGGAAATTTCCCCTTAGTTTAGCTTTGCGGAGTGGGGGATAACTGATGCCTTAACCAGTCCCTTTAAATTCAATGTTTAAGGAAGTGAAATAAAATTTCCCATTTTTTCCGTCTATAAAAATACAGAGCAATAAAAACTATTCATTTTATTCGGAGGAATAGTAGACCCCCCCCCCCCCCTCTCCGCTTTACCCAGTTTCCTTTAAACTGGGTATAAATACAAGTTTCCCTTTTCTCATATACGTCCATAAAACTATCGCGGCATAAAAATAATTTCATTCAGCCCAACAGTCAATTTCCGCTCTCCTAACATTTTATCATTCACTTCTCTATCTGAAAGCATTTACTGCACAAGCGTTCTTATGATAGTTTTCTCTCCCAGAAACGTTACCGAATGGAATTTCGTTTGTAATCCCCCAGACATCCTACCCTTTATTTTCTGGAAACATCATCTGTTTCCTTACTTCACCCTAATCCGATGTGATATCCCTCTCTTTAATTTTTTTTTCTTGGTTTTCTCGGGGCCTAACGGCCATTACTTGAAATGGAATCACCCTCTAATGAGAAATGTGTGTTCTTTTCCCCGTCGGGGGCCCGGCGGATGATTTCATTGTCTAATTGTCCCTTCAAATTTTCCGGGTATTATGATTGCATGTGGCAGTACCAGAGAGAAGCTGCGGCAGATTTAATAAATGTACGCAATTCATAAAACCGGGAACAAAAGATGAGTTACAGTTCTTGGGAGCGTTTGTATGAGAATTTATCAAGAAATATTCTTACGTGGTATCTGTGGCGATATCTTGGCGAATTTTTATCTATCGAAGAAAATGAAGCTTACCTTCTCTAGTAGTGACTACAGAGAAAATGTTGTCAAAGCTGGATTACGTAGGACTTTATAGCTCATAAGTCATATTGATAAAGGGTAAGAATATCTTATTAATTTTACTTACATTATGACGTATTTCTGATTTTTAATTACTTGCGTATGCTTAGTTAAATATATTAAGGATATAGGACCCGAGATGTATATTTTTGCTTCAGGCAAAGCTTTCTTTGGCACGCTTTATACATTTTGTCATCTTGCGCACTAAATTTTGTATCACAATTCATAACAGACGATGGTTCTTTCCGAGGTCCTTTAACTGGTGACTTCACTTTGTCAGTCATCAGTAAAAACTAAGCTTAAACTCTCATCTTCATTACTAGAGAGTTTAATGAAGCTTGAAAACTCTCTAGTAATGACTACAGAGAAAATGTTGTCAACGCTGGCTTTCGTAGGACTTTATAGCACAAAATCATATTAATAAAGGGTAAGAATCTCTCATTAATTTTAATTCGAATGAACGTATTTCTGACTTTTTGATTACTTGCATATGCTTAGTGAAATATATTAAGGGAATAGGACCCCAGATGTATATTTTTGCTTCAGGTTCTACCTCTTTGGCACGCTTTATACTTTTTGTCATCTTCTTTCGCACTAAATTTTGTACCACAATCATAACACACGATGGTTCTTTCCGAGGTCCTTTAACTGGTGACTTCACTTATCAGTCATCAGTAAAAATGAAGCTTAAACTCTCATCTTCATTACTAGAGAGTTTAATGAAGCTTAAAAACTCTCTAGTAATGACTACAGAGAAAATGTTGTCAAAGCTGTTGTCAATGTTGACTTCTGGATTATTTGCATATGCTTAGTGAAATATATTAGGGGATTAGGATCCGAGATGTATACGCTTATAACTCGCCATACGGCCGCTCTTTATACGACATTTCGCTATAACGGCCTTTTTTTAAATATGGCACATTTTCGACTTACTGTACAGAATGTTTCGTTATACAGCCAAAACAGCGGAAACTGATGACGACAACATTTTATAGCTTAGTGATTATTCATGTTAATGTTCGTTATTAGATTAAAACAGTTTTTAAACATTTCATTTTATGTTTTTTATTATATGTATACATATGTGCATATGATTTCTTTTGTTTTTTAATTTATATCTTTGTTTATTTTTTTACTTTTGTTAATTATTACATTGTTTTGTTCTTTTATTTTATGCAAGCATTTTTATGGGAAATAAAAACAATAAAATGCGTTAGGAACTAAGAACTGTATATTATTTTATACAAAATTGGAACAGATACAATTAAATTTGTATGGGTTTGTATCAAAATAATTGATTTGTTATACGGCTTTTCGCTTTAATACTCCAGTCAAAATAGGTTTTATGGCTAAAAAAAATATGAAAGTTTTGAAAATTGGTGGAGATGTTTGTTTAGGCATACTAATAAACATACTAAAAGTCAACACCGATCAGACTTGATCTTTCACCGCCATCTTGGAAAATGTGTACACTTTTTTGGTTTTTTGCAAGTAACTTAAGAAATATTGATTTTATGTAAAAAATTTGAGTTTAAAAATTGAAGAACACTAAATTGTGAACAAAAACGTCATTTACATTTTTTTATAAATCGAACACGAATAAAGATAATTGACTTTGAAAGGAGCGAACCATCACACCTGGGACGTGGATGCGCGGATCATCCCCATCGT
The DNA here is from genome assembly GCA_907164885.2 of Dolomedes plantarius. NCBI lineage: Eukaryota > Metazoa > Arthropoda > Arachnida > Araneae > Dolomedidae > Dolomedes > Dolomedes plantarius. Next base: position 108,177,514 of record OU015496.1, read on the forward strand.
GATGAGGGGATAACCCGCGCATGTGCGCCAAAATTCTTGTATGCTCACGTTTGTCAAATCTCTTCATATCAAAGCTCAAGAGAAAGTTGGAACAACACCCAATCTATTGTTATCAGGTTGTATTGTGAGGCTTGGTGGATTTTATATTTTTATGTCATACTTAGGCTGCATTGGGTACATAATGGCTGGAGGTGAGTTAAAATAAATATTAACTTTGATGTACGTAACTACATCAGTAGAAAAAATGTTGCCTGGCCATGCATACGCTTAAAAAATCCTAGCTCATTTATCTACCCAAACATCTTTAGCAGAAATAATTTTTGACGCCATCGATATATCTGATTTCAAAGCAATAATCTCCATGGGTTGTTTAGAGATTTTGAAGGATTTTGTGTGTTTTTGCAAATGACTTGGAAAATATTTATTTTATGTAAAAAAAATTAATACAAAAATTAAAGAAAATTAAATTGTGTACAAAAAATATTAAATACATTTTGTCGTAACCCTAACACGTAAAAATATATTGACTATTAAATGCGCGTTGATTATGGAGGTAGCGTCCAAATCTCGTTGCAGGTACTTTCCTTTGAATTATCTCCACTCCCTCATTGCGGCATTCTTTAAACACAAGAAAATAGACTTTAATGTGTTTTCGTATGTAGATAATTGATCATTATTAATTTTATAAACGAATTTAACAAATTTGGATGTATTCACTACCGTATTTATATTGTGTATAATTTTTTAAGCTTAACTACTTTATGGTTGACGTGCTTTTTTCGGTACGGGATTGTTCGCGTCGTCAGTCTTGAAAAGATCATCTATGGGGAAGCTAGCATCACTTCATTTTTCAATTCCTTTTATTAGATCGTCATGATCTACAGGGCAATAACTTCAATGAGGTATGTCATTGTGACATACTCTATTGCAGTTATTGAAGGGCCGTTGTGAAGTTGATGATTGTTTTCCGACACACACATCTTTCTCCCCAGTCAGTCTTGCTGTTGCAAAACACTATGCTTAAAACTGAATCGAGAGCCACTGCATCCATAGTTGTGATGAGCACGAGGGTTTTCTCTTGACGTTTACAGTCCCACACTTCAGGATTCAATTCATTCCCAAACCACTTCTGCACTCGGTGATACAACCGAAAGGAAAGTAGCCTGGCTTCCTCTTCAGTTGAGGGAAGAGACGAAATGTATGGTTTTATTTTAGTGTCAAGTTTTGCGAAGCATTTGTACCTAAACTTATTTAGGGACTGTTTGTTCACTGGAATGTGCTCCATACCAGATCAGAAAATAGCATTCTCCTGCTTGAACTATCATTGTGCGATGAGTTGCATTTATTAACTACTGTCATATTATGTTCCATATTTTTAATTTGGAAGATTTTTATGCAAATTTTCTTTCCTTTGTTGAATTCTGCAGAAGTGGTATCACACCCACTGAACGCATGTAGAAAAGGGATACTTTGGTAAGTCCCGATGATTGTATTTCATTTGATGAATATATTTTTTTCTTTGATTTCCGTTTGTGTGGTTTGACAGGAAAACTGTCTTTTTTCTGTAGGAGTGAGATCTGTTAATAGTACCAGGTGGTCAACATCTTCACCGATGCTTACAACGATGTTGTTACCAGAACATGCTTCATTAATTGCACTATTTATAATGAGAATATCGGCGTCGTCATTACTTTGTCGGAATCGAATACCATTATTTCCCACCTCAGCTGATAGAATGCTGATCAATTTGCTCTTATTGATTTCATTTGAAAGGAACTATTATTGATGAACAGTAACTCGCATGTTTCCATCAAAATTTACGTCTACAGATTTTTAACAATAGACCGTATATTTTGTTCAACTTTTTTGTCGTGTTACTGGTGTTGGATTAGCCATTCAAAACGACTATACAGCTGGTACCATAATGCTTTTTTATATAGATAACTTAATTTATGAAAACTGCCGAAAAAGTTAATTGCTTTCCCCATTTGACACGGTGTAGGAGAAAACTACTGTCCACAATGTTGACGCAGTTCAGGAGGTTAAGGTCTTTGTTTGGAACTTCAAAAATGTCGTACATGGCCAATGTCGTTGTCTCTTCCATAACAGCTTCATTAAATAGAGCCAACGGAAAAGGAGCTAACTCATATTCTAAATAAAATGCTATGTCTTCGTCGTTTTGTTTAGCAATCGCTATCCTCTGAAAAAGCAACAACGGGTTTACTATATTGAAGCCATTTCTTTCACCGTATAATTGACGGTGATCAAGCTTTCATAAGGTCTACCATTTCAAAGTACTGAACCCAGAGGGCTGCAGTGGGGCCATTCTCTTTCAACTGCTTCAAAGTCATACTCATTTTAATCTCATATACGATGGCTCGTATATGAGTATGTCCGTTTATGGTTTCTAGCGATAGTAGTTCAATAGCAAAATCCCTAAACAACTCATGGAGATTATTGTTTTTGAAATCAGATATATCCATGGCGTCAAAAATTATTTTTGCTAAAGCTGTTTGGGTTATTAAATTAGCTAGGATTTTTCTAGCGTATGCATAGCCAGGCAACATTTTTTCTACTGACATAGTTGCATACATCACAGTTAGTATTCATTTTTACCCACCTCCAGCCATTATGTACCCAATACAGCCTAAGTATGACATAAAAATATAGAATCCACCAAGCCTCACAATACAACCTGATAACAATGAATTGGGTGTTGTTGCAACTTTCTCTTTAGCTTTGATATGCAGAGATTTGACAAACGGGAGTATACAAGACTTTTGGCGCACATGCGCGGATCATCCTTCCATCGCGATGGGGAGGACCCGCGCATTCGCTCCCAGGCGTGATGGTTCACTTTTTTCAAAGTCAATTATCTTTGTTCGTTTTCAATTTATAAAAAAAATGTAAATGACTTTTGTTCACAATTTAGTGCTCTTCAACTTTTAAACTCATTTTTTTTTACATAAAATCAATATTTCTCAAGTTACTTGCAAAAAACCAAAAAACTGTACACATTTTCCAAGATGGCGGCGAAAGCTCAATTCTGATCGGTGGGGACATTTAGTATGTTCATTAGCATGCCAAAACAAACATCTCCACCAATTTTCAAAACTTTCAAATTTTTTTAGCCATTCGTCAAAATCAGGTCTATTTTGACTGGGGTATAAGGCAAACTTTTCCGGAACGTATCTAGGCCGTGTAAAGTATTTTGTATGGGTGTATTTTTGCACCAGGCTCCGCCTATTTGGCACGCTTTATATATTTTGTCATCTTCTTGAGCACTAAATTTTGTACCACCATTCATAATAGACGATGGTTCTTTCAGGTTTACTGGTGACTTCACTTTGTCAGTTATCAGTAAAAATTTAGACAGATTCCGCATTTTGAGTTCCTCTTCATCCAGTCTGCACTCATCGGCAATTTCTTGTTCAGAAGCGCATAACATGTTTAACAGTGAAATATTATACCGGGGTCCAATGCCACCTGTCCACTGGAGTTATATGTTTTTACACTTGGACCCACGACGACCCTGTCAAAGTTAGCTTACACTGGAAATTATAGCACTTACATTAGGAAGTCGGGCTCGACGTAGCCTAGTCGTAACACGTTGGGCTTCGGGCTGAGTCTGCTCAGTTCCAATCCCGACGAATGAAATTAAATACCTTCGTGTCTAGGCACGTTAAATTCGTAGAGCGGAAAGTCTTTAAACGAGCTCAGTGGATGGGGGAAGGTGCGATCACGCCCAGACGTTGCCCCTGGGACGACGGGAGGGAGGTCTCGATGAAAATTGAATTGGCACCAAGGGTGAAATGTTGATTCTCTTGTACGGGGCTCCTAATAAAATGTAGTCAACAGATTCCGCGGTTCTATGGGAATGTCTCAGGACAAGTGCCTCTGCATTGAGCAGAAAAAAACTCTTACGTTAAAAATCTTACGTTTAGAACTCTTACGTTAGAAAGAAGAAAAATATCAGTATTGCTTGAAACTGTAAGAATTTCTGATTTTGAACCATTTGCATATACCTACTGAAATATCTGGAATATGGCTCAGGTGTAAATCCGAAATTCAGTCACATTTCCTATAGAATTTATAAAGATAGCTTCGACGTAATTCATACAACATTTTTAATAATTTTGTTTATGGAATAAATGTTTCGTGCTCTCAAAACGATCCAAAATCTGAGTTATCATATCCAACCACAGGATTTTTTTCTCCCAACAGCATATGGTTGTATCTTCCCCATTAAATATTTCTCTCTCACACCACTATCAAGTTTATTTAATGTCTAGCTTTTTTTCCTGTTAGAAATAAAAATAAATGCTTTCTATCACTCTGAGGTTTATCCGAAACCGTATTTTTTCACAATTTTCAATGATTTCCCAGTTCAACAGAGCAAAAGAAAAACAAAGCTTATGAATAATACCCGACGCAGTATAGTTTATTTAAACTTTAAGGCTGCTTGCTGTGTACTAACCCTGATCGATTCGTTCACCTCAATGTTTACCTATGGGGAAAATTCGTTCAAGGACTGCTGACTTGGATTTAAAGATTTTTTTTTTACTTGAACTCTGTAATACAGAAAGAAATTATACACCTTGAGGGCATATTTCGTTTCTTAATAAATTGAAAATAATTTTTGTTAATTTAAATTATTCTGGGAAAAAATCTGGTACGGTGTGTTTTAAATGCTCATAAATTCCTTTGGTGGACGAAATTTATAAAATGAATCCTACTGCAGAGTGCAGAAAAGTTCAGGCTATCTGAAAATATCATTTTTATTGGATTATCACCATTGATGTAGTTGAAAATAGTTGACACATTTTCTCCATAAGTTAATATGGAGGTGAGCGAATCCAATAGAGTTAGTACACAGCAGCTTTAAATAAATTCAAGCATCACAGTAAGTAACAGTATCCTTTTCAGAAGTAACCCTCAAGGTCTTGAATATCAAACAATAAAACAGGCGGGGTGTCTATTCACAAAAGGACACTCTAGCAGATCGTAATAGGCATTCATCTAGATGAAAATAAAAATATTTCAAGTAGTCTCCTCTAACGAAACTATCACGGGTTATTAACGTAGGATTACTTATCGCTTGCTTACATTTTTTGACGCATTTTGGTACTTTCTGTTTAACTCTTTACTGCTACTGGGTTTGGCGCGCTGCCAAAATTATAACTCGTGACGCAGGACATTTTTTTCTCTCGGAAGGACCGTTATTGAGGAACGTAATCCTGCGTTAAAAGGCAATTTTAAATTTGTCGCCTTAGATCATAAAATTTAGGTATGATTCTGGGTCACAATAATTAACTTTTATACACAAGTGACAAAGTATAACTAACTTAAAAGAAGAAAAAAATTGTTTTTAAAATTTTGAACACAATTTTGAACACAACTAAAGGTGGTTTTGACAGTTGAATTCTCATTTAAAATGGAATTAGTAAAAAAAAGTGGATGACAATGTTTTTAACGTGATTAAAATGGGTGTACGCAGTGCCCCCTAGAAAATCTACGCAGTTGAAACAGTAGCATGGTTACAAGTAAGCACGAACTGAACCGCATAGCTATGTATGGATGAGTCAAATCAGATAGGCATTTTCACCTAATTTACCTGTCCAAGCGCAAAGTTTTTCGAACGTTTTGGACTGCCAGGAGCCCAAACAGCTCAACGTACATTATACAATTAAAAAAAAGACTTATTGCATAATTTGTTATGCTGTTGATAAAGGAGAAATCGCAAGGACTCGATTTTTATGTTTCTATTCAGAAGCCATATGTAATGTTTAAATATATGCCTAGATGTAATAAGGAATGTGTATTGGGGAAAGAATGTTAGATCCTAATTAAATTACTGCTTTTCAAGACAATGCGGGATACTTTACATAAAGGATACTGTTATTTACTAGGGTAATTGATTTTATTAACATTCATATCAAATATAGTGGATAGTCTTTATTGTACAACAATAATTACTTTTTTATTTAATAGTGAAAATATTATAAAAAATAATGTTCGTTGTTCATATAAGATATCTACTTTGTTTGTACATATAGCACAAACTATTCTTTTACGGCCTCTTATTTCAGAAAATAGAAAAGAAAAACACTTATCTATATTATTCATGGGGTTGTAGCAGTGGCGCACCCAGGGGGAGGGGGGCAAGGGGCTCTTCCCCTCCCCAAAGAAATAGAAATTGCATCATAAATTTTGATTTTGCATTATAAATAAATTTTTATCCGTTCATCTCGCCCCCCCCCCCCCTCCACGAAGAAAAAATTACTGGGTGCGTCACTGGGTTGCAGAGTTTTATGTATTATTAGACTGCCATTATTATACTCAGACTTAATGGATGGATATTGTAATATCCGGGACTTTTAGCTAGAAGCTGTGCCTAATACTAAGGGCAGAAAGTGTTGAAGAACAACAGAGGCTACGTAGAAGTGTCACCATAGATGCCACAACTGGACTTACGTCACTAGGTCCTATGAGAGATTCTTGGAAATGGGAGGTTGTGCCTCCCCCTCCCCAGAAAAGAGACTGCAGGGCATCGCGTTGTATGGCCCAAGTAGAAATTCTGTGAGAGACAAGTGCGACCCTAAATAGGGGTTAGAGATCTGGAGTAAGTCAGTTGATGATTGGGTGAATCAGAGGTAGGAGCCCCAGCGAGTAGGTTGGCGGCTATACTCGGGGCAAACCTAAGCTTACAGTACTATTTATGCTAAAGCGGCCAATTTACACCTGCAACGGAAGTATCTACCCGCCACTACAAAATGCGAATTGCCATGTTGGGCCTTTTATCGCCTATTGAAGATTGATTTTCCATCGGCTGCTTTCCAGCAAAGGGGGTGACAGAGTTTTGATTTCACATCACAGTTTGAACTAATTTTCTCATGTTAAAGTACACCAATATAAATTTTCGAATTGTCTTAATTCCTATAAAAATTGTTTCTAGTTCATTTTATGATTTCAAATAGTATGTGGCTGTCATAGAAACCAAGCATTCTTATAAATTACCTTGCCAATATGATTTATTTATTTTTTTTCTCTCCGAAATATGTGAAAAGAAAAGAGACAGAGAGGGGTTGGGGGTTACTTACTATTTCCGGGGGTTACATACTATCTACTTATTTCCCGAAGTAATCTGAGGGAGTTTCAGAAATCCTCAATAAAATTTTGAGTCATGTTTACTTTTATAAATACGGGATCATACAAAATTTTTTTTATTCTAAATGCAGATTTCTGGGTATTTGGGTTTTTGCAATTGTTAGTTTTTACTTTTCCTGTAGGAGACGGGATCTGTTTCGGTAATTTTGTTTCCATTTAAAATAATAAGTGTGACCAGTTATATTAATAGTTGATGCAAATATACTACACTAATGACATCTTCTAATGAAAAATCACATGCATTTAATTTTTTCAACACTTTATAAAATTTTCCCCATTTTTCACAATTTAACTAGGGGAATATTTCGTCAAACACTAATTTCATCCTCTGTAAAATATCTCCTCATAACTTAGTTTTTGTGAGCCATATTTTGCCTAGTTTAAAAATTAAATGAAAATATGAAAGATGTTTTGCTTAGTTGCAAGTTTATAACTTCGAAAATAGACATAAGAAATCAGCGTTTGAACATTTCAGATTATACAGCAAATCATGACAATTAATATTCCAATAGGTATAATGTTGAAAATAACTGCAGATGTGTATTCCTGGGGTTACCAAAATTCCACATCCACGTTGAACGCCAGATGCTTCCGCTTAGGAAACGAAGCCTTGTGAATGGCCAGATTAATCTATGACGTTACATTCTCTCTCGCATGCTGTATTGCGCATTATTTACTGAATACATGAAGCACCACATTTTTGTTGCTCAAATATGTCTACGCTTTATTAGTTAAACCATTATTTTAATGATTTATGTCTGAAACGTACCTTTTATCAACTCTCTTAATAGGAAAAAGTGCCAACTATATCGCAATGGCGGGATGATACTAATCTAGCGTCTTGCCTGTATTCAGGTTAGGTATGCCCCGAGTATAGTGTAGTACTTACTCTCTGTGAACATTCTCAAGAAGAGAGGAAGCTTCCCTAGAGCGTAGGTTGGAGGAGTTCATAGAGTTTCCCCTGTGTATAGATTGTGTAATGTTTATGTGGTGTTTCTGAAGTTTAAATAAACGTCTTTCGTCCGTTAAATGTGCTTCATATTTATGTAAGAGAACGGAAAAAAAAACTCGGCACTACGACTTTCTGTAGAGATATCATTTTACACTAGTTGCTCTGTAATGCAAAATAAATATTAAGAGAACTGCTCATTACATTGTGGAAAAGCCCAAAAATTCTTTTAAATTGTATTAAAATTGCAATAAAAAAATGATAATAGTTCGCTGTTTGTACGATTAGTACAAAATATTCATTTAAAGTAAACTTCTCACTGCAAAATTTAAAGGACAAATATTTATCAGAAGAATTTTAAAGTACACAAAGAATTTTTAAACAGTATATACTAGACAAAAACTTACTTGGACTACAATAGAGTACTTCTTTGTGCACTTTAGTTTCATTATTTAAAAATGTGTGTAAACTTTCTAAAACTTCGGTAACTTTGGGAAAGTATTATTAAAATTTGGAAGGAGATTTCCATTTAAAGAAACTTAACTCTGGATAAAAAGAGAAAAGTATGCCACGGAATTTAGAAAAAGAGGAAAAAAAGATGTCGCTCTATATTATCACTTTCTTGGGAATTTCAAAATGAAAACAAATTAACTACAGAAAAAAATAATTTTCCAACTGAGTGAGTAGAATTCAAACTTCGACGAGATGAAACTACTTTCCACAGCCAGGTGTTTTTTTTTTTGTTTATTATGTTGTTCTAAAATAACAAAGCTCAATTTCGGAGAGTGGTACAACCAGTGTTCATTCTTGTGGGAGCTATGTTTGTTTAAGGCTAAATTCTAGCCAATTTTTAACGCAATATTTTCTGAAATTAAGGCTAGGCACGTAATATGACATCTAGAGTCAATATATTTAAAAAGCAAAGTTTTACGCGTAAAGTTTCGCTTTATTTATTTATGTTTTACGATGGGGTTAATAATTCAAAATTTCTTTCATTTAATAACTTGGAAGAGATGTTATTTTTTTTAAACTTTTTTTGAAAGATGTTTCATCCAATATGAATACTGATTTTTGTATGGTTTTTCTAGCACAACTTGAACTTCCGAAAAAAAATTCTCTTTTGAATTTCAGGCGTGTAATTTCTAGGGGGAAATCTGAAAGATATTCTAGAACACATCTTTTTCTAGTGATTTATTCAATGGCTCTTAAGCACGTAAACCGTAAGCATCAGTTCAATAGCCCTTAACCCTCAGTTGACATCTCAGATCTTCAATCTCTATCTTAAGATACGGGGAATTTTCCTCTTGGTAATTTATACAAATCATTGATTAGAAAATGCGCATTTTTTTAAATTTCTATTTTTTTGCAATCGGATGAAGCTATCTCAATTAAATTGTGTAATTTTTCTAAAACCTTTTAATCTCTATATATAAAACAGTTCCGTAACTGACTGACTGTCTGACTGACTGATTGACTGACTGACAGATGAGGGGGTCACAACCATAGTGAACCAAGTCCATCTAAACTAGATTGAAGAAATCAAGGTTTGAAGTTTTTTGTGTAACGTATGTGTAACGTTTTGTGTAACGAAGTTTTTTGTGAAAACGTATTAATCACTTTATTCACTATGGCAGTGTATAGAACATGTTTTTAAGTTACTCCAACACGAACTATCTCCATTTTTAAAAAATACGGACTTGGTTCACTATGGTTGTGAACCCCTCAGATAACGCACAGATCAAACCGCTGGACCTAAAGGGCTGAAATTTTGCATGGGGGTTCTTCTTATAGTGCAGGGGTGCACTAAGAAAGATTTTTGAAAAATTCTTCTTAGATTTTTTAATTAAATTTTTAAGCTGTTTTTATAACATTCTTTAAAGTTTCTATTTAAAATAATAATTTGAGGATTATAAAATTTATATCACAATAAGATCATAAAAAATCCTTTAAAATGAAATATTTTCCTAATCTTTACTTCAATTTTCTGATTTTTGGTGAATTTTTAAAGATCAAATTTTATAATTTAATTTATTAGGCGCTGATCACGTGGTTTCTTTTCTTTTAGGGATACTTTAAATTAATTTTGCGTCACGTGCAGAATAACGAAATAAATTGACAAAAGAAATATTGAAATACGGTAAAAGATAAGATTTAACCACTAGACTAATTAAGATGGAAGTTTTTTAAGAATTTAATTCAAAATAGTATGTTTTATGGATGTTAAACATACAAATTAATTGCATACATTGACCATTGCATTTCATTTTAATATGTTCTTCTTCATTATTTTGTCTATAAAGATATCCCTTACGACATTTTTATAAATATTTTTAATTACATACATTGACCGTTGTATTTAATTTGAATGTACTCCGTAGCGAAGAGCGGGAATTCAGCTAGTTTTAATATAACTTTAAAAAACCATCAACAATTTAATGCACTGTAAAAAATCAAATAAGAAATGTTATAAAATTGGAAAAATGGACTATTTTTAACTAAACGTCTTACTAAACAGTCATACACAGTGTTTAAAAACTGCCACAGGTCAATCTGTTAATAGAAAATAACCGAGAACATTTCCACAGTAGCTAAAGGCTCCTGTATACTGTAGCCTACTACCAGTATGGGGTTATTGTTTTCCATGACCTCACAGATTTCACGAAACACAGCTGTGTGTTTATCGAGCGGTTTCCATAACAAGTGGTGCGGGAACTGTTTGGAGAACCGAAAATGGTTTCACCCCCAGTGATAAAGCTGTCTTTCTCTTAGCGATAACTTCATGCGAGTGACATTCGGCGGGCGATAAAGTTTCGGACTAAGAAGAGCTGTCAGCCGATAATCTGCCGGCCCCTCCACCCGGTCTGAAAATCCAGACATTGAGGAGAGACGCTAGAGAACGCGGCCTGTGCGGATGTGTGTTTTAGGCTCCGTACGTTGTGAATCTGCACGGGATTTTAATTGAATATGTTGCACTGTTTAAATGTTAATTTTTTTGTTAATAAATTATTGAGTTTTTGTTTTAAAAATTTGGCCTTCGTTTGTTAATTAGAACTCTGTCTTTCTTTGCTATGGATCCCATGGTAGTAATTTTTAGCAACGCCTCAGAGAGAATCGCCTTACCTACTTACAGTGACACCATAATACTAAGCCCTTCGGATTCGCTTACCTCAGCGTTAAACTACAGAGAAAATGTGTCCAAGGATTGCCGACTTAAATTTTAAGTTTAAACAAAAATTGAACTCTGTAATAGAGAGAAATTTTACAACTTGGGATAATTTTCGTTTATTTTTTTAAAAATGAAAATAATATTTTTAAATTGAAATTAATCAGTGTAAAAACCTGGTATAGTGTGTTTTAAACACTCATAAATTCCTTTGGTGGACGAAATTTATATAATGAATCCTGCTGCAAGGTGTAGAATAGTTCTGGCTATCTGAAAATACTATGTTTATTTCATTATCAGCATTTATGTAGTGGCAAATAGTAGACACATTTTCTCCATAGGTTAGACACATTGAAATGGGCGAAAATGAATTATCCACGATTTCGACCGATGCATGTACTTGCGAATAGATTCGTATCCAACATGCAGCACTGAATATACCACTGCATTGTACATCCAGTATTTGACTACCATATGTGTGGCATAAACCATTTTCTAATAAGTTCCGTGATGTTTCTATCATGTCACTCATGAAAAACCTATCGTCGTTTTTGGGAATTCTTGGGATAATATATATATCTTACAGTCAAAGTCCGAACTGTGGCCCATTCTCGAAATGGCTGGTCAATTCTAGCATTGGGCAAGTTACTTGGCGAAAGCCCTAAATAATCGAGAATTTACAACTTCGAGCTTGGTGGGCCAATTCGGGATAAGCCCGACAATCAATGGCCATTTCACGAATTGTCAAAGAAAACGTGGCTACAGCTATAAGTTTTGCGGGGCTTGATCATACAGTAACTGGAGGTAATCATACCAGTTCTAACTTCTATTATTACCACTGTGAAAATCACTTTAGTTTAGTCAGAGTAGAAAACATCACTTCGAAATCGAAGATAAAAGGACAATATTTCTAATTGGCCCGACCACCGACTTTGGCAGTAACACTAACACACACACACACACACACACACACACATATATATATATATATATATATATATATATATACAATCGATTCGTTAATCGGACCAGTCGGTTATTAGGACCAAAATTATGGTGTCCCGATGTGGACCGGTTAACTGGAATCGACTGTCTGTGTGTATAATATATATATATATATATATATATATATATATATATATATATATATATATATATATATATATACCTAGAATATTTTGAGAAATCTTGGAATTAACAGTGTTTTCACAGGTAGTTCAAATGATTAACAGAATGATCATATTTTTATCGATAAATAACAGAATGTAAAAATCGATTCTGTTTCAGGCAATTTAAAAATCCTTAAAAAAATTCCGTCCTTAACCCAGCAGAGAATCTAATTAGTCTCCTTTAAGAAGCAAAACAAAAGGAAAAAAGACCATTACTTTCTAACACTAAAGTCTTAAATCTGCCCCCATTAACGTGGTCACAGTTAAAAGAAAAATTGTTACGCTACGAAAAAGATTAACTGCACTTATAAAAGAAGGCTTTTACATTCTTAAGTGAAGCAAAAGTTTTGGAAAATGTTGCAGGTGGGGAGGGGTGAGAAACCAAAACAGCGTATGAAAAAAAATGTTCTGTTTTGATAGCCACAAAGAGAAATAAACTTCTCTCTCTCTCTGTATGTTTACATTTCTTTTCATTACAGTTGTGCTTAAGAAAGTAAATATGAATAAACTTAATATTTAAGATTCAAAATAATAAATATGCAAAGACATTTTCAATTCATTTTTAAACCTGGCGGCTGTTTTAATAAATAAAACAGGGTAACGGAAGCATTAAATTTATTGGCCACACCATAGGGACAAAAAAACTGTGTACCACGCCAAGAACAAAACAGCCAAGAAGAAATAAAACAAACTAAGCTCTCAATTGAGCTGTGATTTGGCATTGCTTTCTTAGCTACAGCTTTCGCAAGTAAATATGCGTACGATACAAAAAAAAGAAAAGAAATCTGAAACAGCATTTACCAACCCAACATTTATTTAACATTTGATTTAGGCTGTCCCAAAGAAAATGAAAAAAAGTTCCAATATGTGAATTCTTTAGAAATATAAGTTTGTGCACTCGCATAAATTGTTTATTTGCAGAGACAAAAAAAGTTAATGTGCACATATGTTTTTCCTTACTTAAAGGCTTTTACTGGAACGCGTAGTAAGTAATAGTTTTTATTGTAGTAAGTAAAAGTTTTTATTGTGAAGGATTTGTTGAAAAAATTTTCTATTATGTTTTTACCTTATATATATTTAAAATGAAGTTTACAGGATAGCTACAATTTATCAAGAAACATTTTCACGTACTGGTTATTTATTGATATAAGAACATAATCAAGGGTGCCTCCAGACAGAGATTTGGGGGGGGGGGCAACTTCGGCTCTTTGGGTAATTATATATATATATATATATATATATATATATATATATATATATATATATATATTATATATATACTGCTGGCCACTGGAAATGCAACACCTTGAAAGAAACATGCAAATAACATGAAATTTACAACATGCATTAGCGGAGGTGAGATATGCAAATGATTGGAATTTCAGCGCAAACGCACATCACGCGCGCCTGTGGCGCCACTTCAAAGCGCTATTTAAGGCTTGGAGATTTCGACGATTTCAAGTTCGCCAATTGTGTTTTTCTTGTGGTTTTTTCAAAAAAACGATCAATTATGCCTCGTCGAAAACAGCGATCATCTTTTGATCAAGTATCCGAGTTCGACAGAGGAAGGATAGTGGCCTACCGAGATTGTGGATTATCTTTCAGGGAAATCGGTAGTCGTGTTGGACGAAACCAAACAACTGTAATGCGGATATGTGATCGTTGGATGCAGGAGGGTACGACGGACCGGCGTGTTCGATCGCATCCACCTCAGCGCACCACTTCACGTGATGACAGGCAAATTGTGCGCATGGCAGTGACGGATCGCTCAGTCACATCACGAACCATAGCACAGCCCATTCAGTCTGTAACGCATCATCCAGTGTCTGCGCGTACCATTCGACGCCGTTTACAGCAGAGTGGTCTGTCCGCAAGACGTCCATTGCTTTGTCTACCCTTGACGCAGAACCACAGACGTCTCCGCCGCCAATGGTGCGATGACAGAAGGATGTGGACGGCAGAATGGAATGAAATTGTCTTTGCTGACGAGTCACGCTTCTGTCTGCAACACCACGATGGTCGCATTCGAGTCTGGAGACACCGTGAAGAGAGGATGCTGAACAGCTGCGTTATGCACCGCCACACTGGTCCTGCACCGAGTATTATGGTATGGGGCGGTATTGGATATCACTCTCGCACACCTCTAGTACGTATTGCCGGTACTTTAAACAGCCAGCGCTACATCTCCGAGGTGTTGGAGCCAGTTGTCCTTCCTTACCTTCAGGGCTTGCCCACAGCCATATTTCAACAGGATAATGCGCGACCACACGTGGCACGCATTGTCCAACGGTTCGTCGTCAATCGTCAGATTGAATTGCTTCCCTGGCCGCCTCGCTCTCCGGATCTTTCGCCGATAGAAAACATGTGGTCCATGGTTGCTCTACGATTGACCCAGATTCCATCCCCAGCTGCCACAGCAGATCAACTTTGGCAACATGTGGAAGCTACTTTGTCTGCTGTACCCCAAGAACTCATCCAAAGTCTCTTTGAATCAATGCCGAGGCGTGTGGCAGCGGTGATCTCCAACAATGGCGACTACTCTGGCTACTGATTTTGGCAGGAACCACACTTCACAGAAGTCTATAAATTTAATCATTTGATACTTGGTCAACATGTTATCTACAAAATAAATTTTGTTGTCATATCTCTTGTCTTTCTTGGTGTTGCAATTTGGGTGGCCAGCAGTGTATATATATATATATATAAGGCTTTAACATCCTTTCATCTTAAATTTAAACTCACTTAGTATTAGGTCTACGATTATATAATTTTAGGCTATGCAAAAAAAAAAAATACGCCGGGATTTTTTTTTGGTGTGTGTGTGTGGGGGGGGGGGGAGTGTCCCTACTGTTCTCCCCTTGCAGCCGCCATTGAACATAATTTAATGTTTTTTTCGATATCACCTTGATAGTGTTATTTACTGGACTTGTATTGACTTTATACTGATTATTATATATCGGACGTAATTTTAAATCGTACTGAACCACGTTTTAAAATTTTCACCTCTTTCCACAGTAACAGAGTTTTTGAGTCCAATAATAGAAAACAATTATTACCTATTTCAGAGATACCCACAGATAAAAATCTGGGGGTGAAACTTGAGGACTATTGTGGATTTCCTTCAAGATATCTTTACTGCACTTTTTTCTATCCTTGAGAAATTTTCACTTATTCATAACAGCAGAAGTAGGATCAAAATCTTAATGGAACATTCCCACAGCCTCAAGGTTGCATTCTGTGGATATCATTAATTAAAAACGGTTTTAAAACTTTCTCAAGAAATTACATTGGATTGATTATGGCTACAGGCAATGACAGACTCGCATCTAATTATCTACTTCACTAAAATATTCACGCAAGACGTGAATACACCCTTACAGTGAGCAATGGGAGTTGGTAGACAAAAATCCTTTCTATTGAGGCCTCGACTCGTGCATAGGAAGTTTGTTTTTTCATGTATATTTGAAAAGATAGATCCAAAGACATTCCCATTAGTCGTGTAGGATTAACTGCACCTAATCTCCTACGAGCTATTTGAAGTGAGTCCACAATCATTCTTCGAAAGCTTATTTCCTAATAACTGAATGACATTTTTGACTAAAGCTTGCTTCATTTGGTAGCTAATGTTACTTTGATTAAGATACGTCTTTAAGTATACTTTCCTCCCATAAAGTTGTTAAACGTCAGCGTCTATATTTCAATTTTGGTATGTATAACCATTACAAGTTTGCGGAAAATTTTACTAGTCTTCTGAAAAGAAAAGATACAACCTTTGTGCTCAAGGAATAAACAGGAAAACCAACGTAAATGAAGCACAAATAGCAATAAGATGCAATTATTTTGCAAAATAATTGCATCTTATTGCTATTTGTGCTTTATTTAAGTTGGTTTTCCTGTTTAGTCTTCTTCTGTCAGTTAAGGGAGTACAGGATACAAAATTCTTCCAAATTTCGAAGAAAGTTTTATTGCATTAAAATGACGTTTAAATCATGTTTCTATCTTAATTAGAACAGGATTTATTATTTTTTTAGTTTGCAACATTCTGATAGCAGCCAATCTTTGTTTAAACTTGTATATGCATTTTCGGCATGATGTGTTATTTCATCATTTCTCGTCTTTAAATTGTTATAAGTCAAGAACCATTAAAGAAAAATGGTTCAAACTTGGAACATAATCTTTTTCAATTATTTTTGCTTTAATTCTGATTCAGCAAATTTAAAATAAATATATATTTACTCTTGAAAGTATATTTTTAAAAAAATACGTTACGTCAATTTTTTTTAAATTTTTCTCTAAATATTTTTAATTGTTTTAAAAATTAATATTTTAAAAACTCTGAATCAAAATTAAAACTTCTATTTTTCTGTTTAATGAAATGAAAAATTTTAAAATTTTGCAAATATTAATGGAGTTATTACGATTTTAAATTACCCCACTTTTTATTTAAAATTAAAATTTTTTTAAAAACTTAATGAGAAGTTTTACGATGTGATTTTGTTTACAAATTGTATGGTTAACCACCACAAAAAAAATTCAAAATTTAACTCAATAAATAAATAAAAAAATTTATGTGTCCCAGACCCCCTTTAAAAAGATAAAGCCAGTAAAGTCCTAGTTATGTAAATATAAGAATATTTTTTGTTCAGTTTTATTTATTTTGTCTAACAAGTAAAATGTAAAAATACACTTGCCTTTAAATTGTAAAAATACAGAGGTCTTTAACATGCAAATGTATACACTATTTCAGGTAATTTTGAAAAAAAAAACTTTTATTAAGTATTTATTATTTTTTAACGTAAGCTTGTCGGCATATACAGAAACCGTTCTCGAAGCTTTCATGATAATATACTCCTTTTAAAGATTACATCAATTACTTTGATAGCTCGTTTTAATACTCTCTATGGACTCATCAATTAAGTGTGCAGTTTACAGGAAATATCCATGTCATCCACATGTACAACAAATAACGCATTGTGTGGTTTGCGCAAACACCGATTCTGCATCACAATTTCGAACAACTAGAAATATCGTATCGGAATTAAACTAAAATCCCACAGTATTAGTGTGCACCGTGAATTTAATTTAAGCAATTTGTGCTCTATATAATTTGGATTTGTTTCGCATTGAGGTATTTTTCGTAGAGGGAGAGATTGCGTAACATTCTGTTCTCCCTGCCTCTATTTCTGTGTATATATATATATATATATATATATATATATATATAGAGAGAGAGAGAGAGAGAGAGAGAGTGGCCGTCGGAAAGAGTTGACCAGCTGGAGAAGTTCCACTACATTGATTGAGTTTGGGGTTGTTGTGTTGCAAATTAAAAAAGTAAATAAAAAAATGTGAGTTAAAATAATAGTGAAAAAGATCAGCGATTTTCGAGGTCAAAGTTGAAACTCAATTACAGAAACTACGTAATTTAGTCACAGTTAAAAAATTTTGAGAAAATTGTTTCGGTTCTTCACAACCAAAAGTATATAATAATCCAATCCAATAAAAGACGCGAGGTTTTAAAGTACTATATGCAAAGGGTTTTGCATTGTGCCTTCTACTGTTTAAATCTTAAGTTTCCTTTTTATACACTGCTGGCCACCCAAATTGCAACACCAAGAAAGACAAGAGATATCACAACAAAATTTATTTTGTAGATAACATGTTGACCAAGTATCAAATGATTAAATTTATAGACTTCTGTGAAGTGTGGTTCCTGCCCAAATCAGTAGCCAGAGTAGCCGCCATTGTTGGAGATCACCGCTGCCACACGCCTCGGCATTGATTCAAAGAGACTTTGGATGAGTTCTTGGGGTACAGCAGACCAAGCAGCTTCCACACGTTGCCAAAGTTGATCTGCTGTGGCAGCTGGGGATGGAATCTGGGTCAATCGTAGAGCAACCATGGACCACATGTTTTCTATCGGCGAAAGATCCAGAGAGCGAGGCGGCCAGGGAAGCAATTCAATCTGGCGATTGACGAAGAACCGTTGGACAATGCGTGCCACGTGTGGTCGCGCATTATCCTGTTGAAATATGGCTGTGGGCAAGCCCTGAAGGTAAGGAAGAACAACTGGCTCCAACACCTCGGAGATAAACTCTGGCTGTTTAAACTCTGGCTGTTTAAAGTCCGGTAATGCGTACTAGAGGTGTGCGAGAGTGATATCCAATACCGCCCCATACCATAATACCCGGTGCAGGACCAGTGTGTCGGTGCATAACGCAGCTGTTCAGCATCCTCTCTTCACGGTGTCTCCAGACTCGAATGCGACCATCGCGGTGTTGCAGAGAGAAGCGTGACTCGTCAGTAAAGACAATTTCATTCCATTCTGCCGTCCACATCCTTCTGTAATCGCACCATTGGCGGCGGAGACGTCTGTGGTTCTGAGTCAAGGGTAGACAAAGCAATGGACGTTTTGCGGACAGACCACTCTGCTGTAAACGGCGTCGAATGGTACGCGCAGACACTGGATGATGAGTTACAGACTGCATGTGCTGTGTTATGGTTCGTGATGTGACTCATCGATCCGTCACTGCCATGCGCACAATTTGCCTGTCATCACGTGAAGTGGTGCGCTGAGGTGGATGCGATCGAACACGCCGGTCCGTCGCACCCTCCTGCATCCAACGATCACATATCCGCATTACAGTTGTTTGGTTTCGTCCAACACGACTACCGATTTCCCTGAAAGATAATCCACAATCTCGGTAGGCCACTATCCTTCCTCTGTCGAACTCGGATACTGGATCAAAAGATGATCGCTGTTTTCGACGAGGCATAATTGATCGTTTTTTTTAAAAAACCACAAGAAAAACACAATTGCCGAACTTGAAATCGTCGAAATCTCCAAGCCTTAAATAGCGCTTTGAAGTGGCGCCACAGGCGCGCGTGATGTGCGTCTGCGCTGAAATTCTAATCATTTGCATATCTCACCTCCGCTAATGCATGTTGTAAATTTCATGTTATTTGCATGTTTCCTTCAGGGTGTTGAATTTACAGTGGCCAGCAGTGTATTAATTTCGTATTATCTCTCGAGCTCTCTTTTTTCAAGGGCCAAGCACGAAAAGCAATATTTAATTGTTATAGGAATCAAAATATTGACTTTCTAGATTAATAAACAATCAGCAGCTATTAAAAACAGGCGTTCATGTTCAAAAAGTGTATTAGCTTGTAGCTTTATCTTAAAGGTGTGTTCTGTAAAGTGTTGCATCCTATATCCATATAAAATTAAATGGAGAGAAGACTGTCTATCAGCACCGTCCCTCTGATTTTATATTTGGAATGGTTAGGCCAACTTTGACAGATTAAGGTCGAAAAGCAAAGCAAAGGAAATTGCAAAGCATAGTAAAGTAGAATAGCTTTGCTTTGCTTTGCTTTGAGTGATTCGGAGCATTGACTAAGAGTAAGAGCCTGTTCACAAAGGAGTCCGGCACCGGAAGCGTTAAAGTATTGAAATATATTTAACCAATGACAAACCTCCAAAAGGTTAGCAACAAAATTTTTAACGCCTGTGATTGGTTTACTTCCATCTCAGCGCCATCTTTCTTTTAACGCTTCCGCTACCGCACTCTTATGTGACAGGTCCTCTGTCGTTTTCAGCACTCATGTTAATTAAGAATTAAGGCAATGCATCAATGCATTTTGCACAATTTTCAGTACCAATGATAAAATCTATGAAGAAATTTCCTTTCAGTATTTTTCTAAGTCATAGGGTACCAAATGATTATTTCTGCATTTGATAGTAAAGGGTTTAGACAAGGTGGTAAAAGAGACTCCCACATTTCTGAAAGTCACTGGTAAGGGAGATTTGGGGACGGCGCGGCGCGGGAAGTGGCAACAGTTCAGGCTGATTTTCTAGTTTTCAGTAGATACCATCAGCTGGTCCGGTGAACATCGCGGTTTCGTTATCGAGGCGTTCTTAAAAAACAATGACTCTGTAACCGTGACACAGAGAGCATTTTGGACGCTCTTCGGACTCTTAACAACTGATGCTGTTCCAGATCGAAAACCACTCCCGCGATGGTATTCAAACGAAACAGTAAGTGGTTCTGCATTACCAAGAAAACCAAATGAAACGTTAGAAGACCTGAAAACGAGCAACGAGTCTGTGTGTCCCCTTTTCGTGGGGAATTTGCCGCCACTCTCCCAGGGGTGACGAACACTGTGATTTGTAAATAACGGGCGCCACCTAAGTGATGTTATTTTCAAAACCTATGGAAAAACTAGATTATGAATAATCAAACTTTTATCTATTAATTGTTTCGTACGCTTCTTATTAACTTTTGAATTGGGGGATTCCATTCTGCCTCGCACGCACCGTATATATTTTAAAAAGGGAAAACGAATGTTTTTCAACGTAGGATTACTTATCGTTGCTTACCTCTTTTGTATCTCTCTCTCTCTCTCTCTCTCTCTCTCTCTATATATATATATATATATATATATATATATATATATATATATATATATATATATATATATATATATATATATATATATATATATATATATATATATATATATATATATATATATATATATATATATATATATATATATACACACAGTGGATTCTCGATCTATCGTTTTTCAAGGGACCGACTAAACTGAACGATAAATGCTGAAAATTGATAGATGCGGGAACAGAACAAAGCAATATGATCATCGGAACTCGTGAAATAAACGATACATATGGGAAAACGATGATTTGGGAAACGATCGACCGAGATTCTACTGTATATATATATATGTGTGTGTGTGTGTGTGTGTGTGTGTGTGTGTGTGTGCATGCAAAAATTTTGACGCATTTTGATATTTTTCTGTTTAACTGTTTAGTGCTTGCCCAAGGGATACATATCTCTTCTAACGAAACTACCGCGGGTTTTTAACGTAGGATTACTTATAGTTGCTTACCTCTTTTGCAGGTAAATATGTATGTATATGTTATGAATATATTTATATATATATAAATATGTCAAAAATTTGACGCATTTTTGTAGTTTTCTGTTTAACTGTTTACTGCTACTGGGTTTGGCGCACTGTCAAAATTATAAATCGCAACGCCGGACAATTTTTTCCCTCCGCAGGACCGTTATTGAGGAACGTAATCCTGCGTTAAAAAATAAATATTTCAAATACTAAGCACTCTTTATTGTAACGTCTACCTTGGTATGCAAAACTATCAAAACAGAAAAATATCCATTTTATTGTCTGTGGTCACAAAAATACTGGGAGAAAAATTCGTTTTAGCTTAAAATTGAGTTTGAAGATTTACAACGTTAACTGATGCGCAAGACTTAAGAGTTTTCATCAGAGTGGGGATTATTCGTTCGAATAGCGAGAGTCTTTTAAAAATGCTAAATAATTCGTAATTGTTAAAGAACTTAAGCAGGAAATTTTCATTTCGTCGAGACAGCGCCCCGTCACAGGGATCTTTCACTTTTGTGAACTATAATAAATTACTGGGAGACGTTCTATTGAAGCGAAGCGACGTATTTGTTTTGTAGATTTTTTTATCTAAGAAAATGGTATTACCCGCATTAGGTTAAATATAGCATTAGTTGAATTTAAGGTAGTATTAGTTTAAATTGATAGTAAAATGTTATAAAGATCTTCTCTCTTTTGTGAATAGGAAGAGATTCAATTCAGTGTTCATGATATTTTTTTGATAAATCATGAATTTTTCTGTGTATCACTTTCAAGGACAAAATATCTTTACATTGAGTTAATATTGCTTCTTGGACATTATTTTGAAATTTTTACCTAAGATGAAAAACGTTCCTGAGAATGAAACTAAGGAACGATGAAAAATTCACAATACACCTAACAAAGACCTTTCAATATATATGCTTTTAAAGACGGCAAAACATGTTTAATTCCATCAATAAATAAATACTTTTATTCCATAACTTTTATTCCATAAATAAAAGTAGCTACTTTTATTCCATAAATAAAAGTAGCTGAAAACCCGTACTTCGCTACGTAGTACATTCAAATTAAATACAACAGTTAATGTAAGCAATTAATGCCAAAATATGTATATATATATATATATATATATATATATATATATATATATAATAAATACAACGATCAATGTATGCAATTGATGTAAAAAAACGAAGAACGATACGTTTTTATAAAAATATCGTATCGGATATTTTTATACATAGACAAAATAATGTAGAAGAAATTATTCAAATTAAATCTAATAGAACATACTAAAGAAATAGTACAGTTAATATAGTACAGTTTGAGGAACATATCTTTTACTGTATGTTAATATTTTTTTGGATAATGTTCAATCGTCTGCCGCATTAGCAAGAAATTTTTTTTTGTGTATTTCGTTGCTATGTACGTGACGCAAAATTAAAAGAAAAGAAACCACGTGATCAGCATTTAATAAATTAAATTCTAATAATTAATCTTTAAAAATTCACCAAAAATCAGAAAATTGAGGTAAAGATTCCAAAAAGATGTCATTTTAAAGGAATTTTTATGATCTTTCTCGTGATATAAATTTT
The DNA here is from genome assembly GCA_907164885.2 of Dolomedes plantarius. Lineage (NCBI taxonomy): Eukaryota > Metazoa > Arthropoda > Arachnida > Araneae > Dolomedidae > Dolomedes > Dolomedes plantarius. The sequence goes on from OU015496.1 coordinate 108,200,479, forward strand.
TATAACCCTCGGATTATTATTTTAAATGCAAACTTTAAACAGTGTTAAAAATTTAATTTAAAAAATCTAAGAAGAATTTTTCAAAAATCTCTCTTAGTGCACCCCCCTACACTAAATCGCCATGCAAAATTTCAGCCCTTTATGTCCAGCGGTTTGGACAGTGCATTATATGTCAGTCAGTCAGTCAGTCAGTTAGAGAACTGTTTTATATATATAGATTAAAATACAGGTGTTCCGTAAGGTACACATGGGCAATACAGCATGAAAATGTTGTTAGTGTATTTAAACGTTAAAGGTCTATTGCGTGTTTTAAACTAGGAAAATAAAATATTCTTTTGTTTTTCAGGCGTTTCGGTCTCGGAACCTCCTAACCCTTTCAGAAGCCATATATGCGTTCCAAACAACGTTCATCATAGGCTATGAACCCGTTTATGTGCTGTCACGCAACCATTCAAAATGGACTATGAACGCGTATATGTATTCGATGCCAACGATGCTTAAAACACACACACATATACATAGTAAAAATTCGCATTCACTCTTTGTGCTTGTGAAATGCTTTATTAGGGATGTTCACCAGGCTTTTATGTGTTCTGAGACTGGGTAACATGTTTTATTTTCGGGTTATCATTGCAAGTTCAATCAATAGATTTGCTCTAAATAACTTTCTTCCCTTCGTACCCTTAACAACAACAAAAAAAGGTAGTCTCTTCTAACAAAACTACCGCCGGTTATTAACGTAGGATTACTTACCTTTTTTTTTGGAGGCGGGGACGCATTTTGATGTGTTTTTCTGTTTAACTGTTTACTGCTACTGGGTTTGGCGCGTTGCCAAAATTATGACTCGCGACGCAGGACAATTTTTCACTCTCCGAATGGCCGTTATTGGGGAAAGTAATCATACGTTAAAAAAAATAAATAGGCAACCCACAGCTCACGTTTAACTTCTAACAGCTCAAAGCTGAAAGGGTTGACACCTCTAAAGAATTAATTCTTCCATACTCTGGAGCGACATTCGTGAATTATCTGAGTTTTACAATTTTCCTGTTTACATCTGTGTACCTTAGCACATATTATTTAAGGCTGCTGTGTTCTAAACCTATTGGATTCACTCACCTCAATGTTAACTTATGGAAAAAATGTGTCCAAAGATTGGTGACTTGGATTAATTTTTCTTTTTTTTTTTATTGTATTCCGTAATAGAGAAAGAAACTTTACACCTTGCTACATTTTTAATGCAAATAATATTTTACAATTGAAATTATTCGGGGAGGGGGGGGGGAAATCTCGTATAGTGTATTTTAAACGCTCATCAATTCCTTTGTTGGACGAAATTTATAAAATGAATCCTGTTGCAAGATGTAGAAAATTTCAGGCTATCTGAAAATACCAATTTTATCGGATTATCGGTATTTATGTAGCCGAAAATAGGAAACAAGTTTTCTATACAGTCGAACCCCGTTATAACGAACTTCAAGGGACCAAATGTTTGTTCACTTTATCCGGTGGTTCTCTATATCCTAACCGTTAAGAAAAATGCTAGAGTTCACAAAATGTATAACTCATCAGTTGCAATGTACATTCAATAATAATGTATTAAAAAATTATAAAATCTATTAAACATGATCATTAATGAATTAGATCGACTAAAATCGATTACAGTAAACTGACACAATACTAATTAAATTACGTACAATAGGAAAACGGCGGGACCAACATTTTTGTTCGTTATATCCGTGAGTTCGTAATATACCGGGTTCGCTATACCGGGATTCGACTTTATTGGTTAACACTGAGGTGAGCGAATCCAATAGGGTTAGTACACAACAGACTTAATCCGCAATTCAGTTCAAATTAAATATCTAGAAGTTACACAATGATAACTATATACGCAAAAATTACCTTTAAAAAGAAACAACTGCAGCGCTATTGATTTACTTCAAATTTAGTCAAAAAAGTATGACGTCTATATATGGATTTTCTCTCCCTTCCTCAGGAAGGTCTTTCAATCATCTAAATTACATTTTCCAAGAACAGTAACTTAATTTTATACCGCCAAAATTGTTAATGAAGATTCAGTAAAGAACATCCGCTGAAAAACCGAATTTTTACCTTAATTATCAAACAAAAAACAAAATAACAAAAATAGAAGCTGTATAAAATCTTGATAGTAAAGACATAACAGTATTTGTGTTTACAGACATCGGCCGTTTTTTGTTCAAAAGCTTCATTACGGTAAGGGCCTTAACTCGCTCATGCTATTAACGTTGAACGTTATGAATTGAATGAGTTAAAAACGCTGTAAACTTAACTAGCATTTTTAATAAATGCGTATAATTATAAGAGAATGCATTTATCTTCCTTTCTTCATTAAAAAAATATATAAAATTAGTAACTGCTTGAAAAATAGGCAGTATAATGGTCTAAAAGTTAAAAGTTAATTTTTTTTGTGTGTGTTAAGTGCTAAACTGTGTAGTAGCATATATTTAAAGAAACAAAAGCTTTTTTTTTATAGGTATGTCTTTTTAAACTATCAAAGGCACCATTTTTGAAAGTTCTGGTAGTAGAATTGCAGTCGCTTAGTCTCATTGGCGTGTGTTAGGTGAGCATGATCTTTGCGAAAAACAAAAAAACAGAGAACATTTCCCACATTCCCACCGCTAAATTGCGTTGTTGTTCTTGTTGTTTCCACTGTCCCCTGGCCGGAATTTATTTCAGACCACGTCCATATAGGTTAGCGGGCTGAGGGGTGCGGCTCCGGATTTTAACCCCTTAACGATCGCATAATTTTCAAGAAAACGGTAAAAAAATGCTTATTTTTCCCTTCTGGTTCCATTTATTTCTTGATCTGCCACATCTACTTTTAAAAAAACCATCCTCAATTACATTTCAAATAGTTTGGTGCTGCCATCTGGTATGTAAAATAAGAAATAAAAATTTTTCAGGGTAAATGAAATGGATTGTTTTAATCTTTTTGGTGCATTACTTTTAAACACTACAGCCCGGAAATATCACGGGAGCGAGATATAGGAGGCGAAACCTCACCCCGTAATTTTGACGGGAGCGAGAAGGAAGTTGTTGTTGTTGCTGTCACCCAGCAGAGCTAAATTAGGTCCATGATACCGCACAATCTCAAGAAGTCAATGACCAACAATGGCCGCTTCAGAAGATCTACCATTTCAACACCCAAGCACACTAGGATATGATCCGGAGTGGCTTGGCCTTTGGAACATTTGGTACAAGTTGGAAAACTTTCTCCTTGTTAGTATAAGTCAATGTTCTGAGGTGGCCACTACGAAAGTGGGTTATTGTAGTTTGCTCCTGTCTGCTGCACCGGAGGTACAGAGAACCACCGGGGCGATTGCCCTGGTACCAGTGATACACGGGGGGGATGGCGAATGCAGACCTTACAAGACAGTTATGTTTGGAATACAGTTCAGTATACGTCAGAGGTACCGGCCTATCCATGGACTCTTCAGCACCTCTTTTTGCCAGGGTATCAGCAATCTCGTTACCGGCAAGGTCTACAGGGGAAGGGATCCACTGTAAATGAATCTCACGAGATGAGGAGAGTCGCATCAGCTTGTCCAAAATAGCTACTCCCGTATTATCACGGACACTGTGCCAGTTGAAATATGCTTGATGGCTGCAGGAAGTGGTTCACAGAACTACAGGGATCGGAATCTGAATTAGCCAGGTGTCACCGCAATTTTCACCGAGCAACCCCAGGGGCGGCGTCTGAGGGGATCGTACCGTCTCTGATTTCATAGAGGGACTTTCCGGTCTACGGATTTAGCCTGTCCATATTCTACCTTGACACGGACGACTAAATCTTAAACCTTTTTATTGTTTGCCCCATTTTGTAGACCAACAAAAATATAGTAACAATTTATTTCGTTGCAACACAGTTCGTTTTGAAAAAATTACAGCATTTTAAAATAAAAAGGTACTACGCAAATGAAATTGTGATAGAAGCAATGCATTTAAAGTATGAAATGTAATACGTGTACAGTATTTGGAAAAATGTTACTAAACGTAGTGTAGGTGCAACACTTTTACACTGCTTGAATAAAAAACAACTACACAGGCAGAATGCAATGGAATATATATACATCTCTAAAATAACAGAAATATTATTAAAAATTTAAAACTTGATTAACATACGAGTGCAACAATAGAAAAGAATATTTCTTTTGATTACTTATGGCGATATTGCACGAAATCAAATCCACGTGGCTGAGGTATGTTGCTGTTGCTAAGCTGACAGTACTGAGACCCCAGTCCGGTGTTCACGTGAAAATAAGCCAGGAAATAGAAACAAAAACACACAGAAGAATTTTTATCTACTAACGATGACACCGACAATAGACGCACAACTGAAGCACCTCTTTTCAGATGGGACACCTTCTCTTACGGGCGGAAGGCGGACTATTACGCCAGAATACAACCATGGCTTATGAGGGATTCAAACCCGTGCTCTCGTCATATAAATCTGGCGTCTAAAGGCCTTTTCACATTGCATCCGGAACGTTGTTGTAGGACTTATAACTATTAAAATACTAAAACTAAAATTATACATGGCGAATTCCGCCAAATGTGGTGGCAAGTTGTTGGGTTGTCGCCAAGATGGCGCGAAAAGGAACAGTCTCTATGAAAATGGTTTAGTTTTGAAAGGATGATTATGATGTAGCAGCTAGGCTTAGCCCCGCTCAGTAGCGCACCCAGGATTTAATCTTGGAGGGGGCCGAGTTGAATGGATAAAAATGTTTAAAATGCAAATTCAATATTCATAATGCAATTTCTATTTCTTTGGAGGGGGCCAGGGCCCCTTGGCTCACCCCCCCCCTGGGTGCGCCATGAGCCCCGCTTATATCCTTTGTAATACTGTTCGTTAATATTTGTGTGTTTTGTTAATATATGTATGTTACGTTAAATTGCGTGTTCTGTTTTTGAGTGTATCTTTCTTAAAAATGTTGAGCTTGGAAAACGATAGTTCGAGTATTCTACGGGCGACCATTAGCTTTTAAACACAGGCCTCGATGGCAAATTCCGGTGATATGGATAGAAGTTTTAGTGTTCCGTTGCGTCATTACGTTGTCTCAGAGATTGTTGACCTGACATGTGATTCGCTTGACGTATCACGCGGGGCAATGGATTAAGCTCTCTGATTGGTTAGAAATTTTTAACGCCGGTGCTACGTAACGCTCCGGATTTATTGTAAACAGGCCTTTAAACACTGTAACACTGGACGGCTAAGGTTGAGGTATGACTTTGCTGTCTTACACAGAATGCGTTTTACCCAGAATGCGTATAGAATGATCATAGATTGTGAAATACGTGTTGATATTTTCTAGACAAGAAAATAAAAACTGCCATTTTAAAACTCAAAAATAGATTTATTAAAACCGATATTTTAGAAGTTCTACAGACAAACAAGATCAGTTTAACAGAAAAAAACCCAAAAGCTTGTAGAAACGCGAGTTTTGGTGCTCTTTCCAATATTATTGATCTTTAATCTGTCTTCTGTTCTATTTCTCGCGTTGGCGATTTCTACTCTTTACAGTTTTTCCGCTGTGGCGTGGCAACATTCCATGAACAGGACTTTTTCAAGTCATAGCTTGCAGCAGGCTATGAGTTCTCTTGGTCTGCTCCTAATTAAGTTTTGTTATTATTTTCCTTGAATTCTCGATTGCGTTTTCGTTTGTTCCATCTAATATTTTGTTTCTCTTGTTCTTTTATTATTGACTCGATGAAAGTCAAAGTGGTGTTAAGTCCAAAGCGTTTTACTGCAAAAACTACAAAAAATTCCTCTATAAATTGAACAAATTATCGTTCATAATAATTATTATAATATTGTATATAATAATTATTTGCAATTCCACTATAAATTGAACATGGAGATTACATTTTTGCCCTCAAATAAGGAAAGTTTAAAATGTGACTTACACCACTTTGCCTTTCACTGTCTCTATTGATTGAAGTTCCATACGTGTACTGATCGAAATCTTTGTTATTTAAGGATATGTATTACAGTCCTCCAATGTGTCCTGTAAGGTCCTGATTAAGAATTCCTTACCGGCTTCGGAAACTCACGTATAGAATTTTTAGTTTACTTATTTATAGAAGATATTTTAAGGCTTTTCTTCCCAGGAAGGGTTTAATTTAATACAATTTCGGTTAAATGACAAGACAACGATTAGTCAATTTTCCCAGGCCTGAATATATTTTTGGTGAATTAAAATTTCGCCAAATATGTAGATATTAGTAAGAGGAAGGCCGTTTTCTACTCACATGTAAACTAGACATTTATCTAGAGCATAGAAGTTCCCTAAACAGATTATTTCGAGAAGAAATTTGAATTTCTATATGAACTGTCGGCATTTCTAATTTGCTGGGGTGAGGGAAGTATCTCACCAGTGGAAGTGGAAAAAACTACTAGGATCCAAATTTTGACTTTTAGGGCCTGTTCACATAGAATCCGTCAGCTTCAGCTTACTCGCATTGAAATATATTTAACCAATTACAAACCTTAAGACATGTGATTGGTTTAAAATGTGTCAATACGATATTTGACTTTCAAAACATGGAAATCATAGGCTATGGAAAAACAACGAGTTCCGAAAATTTTGTATTGCAGGATCAACAAACTGAAGTAAATACACACAGAGAGGAAGTGAAAGGCCATACAGTACATGATGTGATAATACATGTGTATACATATGCAAGGTTCGGATTCACAGTCTAAAATATAGCAGTAGTATACAATAAAATTCATAGAAGTTTAAAACTGTGAATTAAAAACTCTTAATTTTTTCGGTAACAGCAATGAACTGCAACATTCATAGCATTCAGACCTAATTTTTGATGGCATAGACGAAAATAATAAAATCTACGAAAGTTTCAACTCCGTAAATGAGGGTTCAGTAATGAAACAAATATAATTATCGTTCCCGCTGACCCTAACCGTTCTCCCCCCGAGTACTGATAATAGACTCTTCGGAATGCAGGGAGAAAGGAGAGTCCCGGACAGGGGTAAATGTCGAAGTAGTTGGTGTTAACAATGTAATCGAGCATTCTTGTAACTAAGTGATAACTGTGTGTGTTCTTAAAATAAGTGAATTTTAAGTCAACATGTGCTGTGTAATAACGTTCATGTCCAACCAGCTGGATGTAGTTATTTACTCAAATTAGGACATTTCCTATAGTAGTACGATTTTTAAAGGATTTATCAGATTTTTAATCACTCAATTTTTATATTATATTCTGTCGTTAATTTCAATAACACAGTGTTAAAAACATCCTAAAATAGAAAGAAACTAGTGAACTTCACATTTCAAACTTTTTACTCTTTTATTAATTTTGAGCCAAAATCGCTACAATACCGTTTTATAAAGGTTTTAAACGTGATTACACGCAATTTCTTCAGCTAATTAAAAAGCAACAGAAAATGTGCAACCAAAGCGTTCCAAACAGAATGCTTGCTTCAGCGTAAAGTTTTAATTAGTTAAATTAGTCATTTTTTTATTCAACAAATAACACCACAATGTGTGTCTAAAAAAGTTAATGAAACGCCATTAAAAACGCCAATCGATGCGTGTGAAAAAAAAATCGGCATCTTCATTTCTCTACCGAAATGAACAAACTGACAAATTCCGAGGCTATAAAATGCCCTTTTAATGACGCAGTTGCAGTTGTATGAACAATTTTAGAGATTTGTTGTTAAAAAGGGTAATTACAGAAAGAGTGCGTTACTCGTTTACACCATTAATGGTGTGAATTATGATACTGTAAGCACATAGTTAAAGAGGATTAAGTACATATCCTTTAATTCGGATTTAAAAAAATCAGTTTATGGAATTCAACAGTTCATTAATCTTAAGTTTTATGGTTAATTTGACTTTTTTTTCATAGTCCCCTTAGTTGAAAAAGAGTCTTGATCTATTCAACGAAATTAAAGACTAAATACAATAAAACCAAACGACTGAAAAGAGGCGGGATCAGAGCACGATTCTCTTATTCGAGGCGGGAGGTCTATTTATTTTCCTTTTTTACCACATGCGTTCGATTTGCTATGTGCCGCTGAACTAGCTCTGATAATATATTCTTACAATTTTCCAGGGTCAATGTAATGATACGCCTTCGAATAGGTGAAGATATCATAAAAATATTAAAAGAATAAGTCAATTCGAAGGCTTTCATCATTACATTCAAATGGTTAAAATTGGAAACGACGGCTAGAGGCGGCATGCTAATTAAAGAGCGAAGCGGTCCGGTGTTTTGATGTGGAGGAAGAAGCGATTAGCTTGGGAGGTTAGATCGCTAGACGCAGATAAGCTAAGCTGTCGCCAAAAGTGACGTTATAGACAAAGGTTTTTGTATTAGAATTTACGACGTCGGCGTGAGAAAACCATAAGCAACATAAGGGAGGTTTGCGTGCGGTTTCGGTGTTGGCGTACATCTGTGAAGCAGGGGTGGCCAATTAAAGAATGTTGAAGTGATGTAGGCAAATGAAATGATGGCAGTATCGGGAATGGTTGAAAAGTAAATTAGAAGGAGGAGTCAAGAAAGAAGAATGGGTTTTGAAATGATATAAATTGGGAAGATTGAAAAAATTAAGAAGATCTCTCCCCCTCTCTCTAAAATAGCAAGCTCTCAGATCTCTCAGGGAGAGACTTCTGATTGTGGTGGTGTCGGGTCGAGTTTCGATTCCCCGTTTCTTTCTTGAGTTTTGGCGTATCAGGTCGAGCTACGATTCCCCGTTGCCTCATAAGATTTTGTGTATAGGGTAGAGCTGCGGTTCCCCTTGCGTTCTACGGCGTTGGATCGAATTTTGAGTTCCCCAAATATAGTTGTGAAATAAAATATAGTTGGTGTGGTGTGTGAATTTACGAGAGTTTTAAGAAGACGGGGGAGAAGGAAGTTTACGCCCCTGCCTATCTACAGAAAGCCCCAACATACCTCAACTACTAAATCAGAGGAATCCTCAATCGGCTGAAGTTCAACTGAACCGAGTGAGTCGTACAAATATTATTGTTTAGCTCAGTCCCTATTGTTTTTAGTTGTTTTAAATAAGTTTTGTTTACGGTCAGAATAGGAGAAATTTGATATAAGAAATAGAATTGAATAAGTATTTTGGAGTTTTAGTTATTTTGTCGTGCGCTCTCTATTTTTCTCGTCAAGTAATTTTGAATTTTAATATTAAATATAACGATAAACTATTTTTTGTATATGGCTAAGTGTGCCTATGAAAGGTATGATTAAGATAATATGTATAAATGTACAAATTGTAAATAAATCAAGTTTAATTTAAATTTATTTAGTTCTCTGTTTTAATTGTTATCAATGGTTTTCAGTTTACTTCTTCGTTATTGCTAACTACGTCCAGAACTTTGGGTTATTAATAAAAAATTTAAACACAACGCACCAAATATCCTTTTCTAAAATAACTAATGTACTACCCCAACTAAATCACGCCCTAAAAAATAACTTTTGGACGAGCAATACGACAGTCAACCAATGTCAAGGTAGTTCGGTTTACTGAATACCTGGCAATGCGAAGCATTGCACTGCTTTCATCTCCGAACAGATAAAGTACAATTTTCCTCTACTTTTACGCTATTTCGTACGATGAAAAACTGCATGGAACGCCCTCACGGGAGGGGCCTTTCCTTTAATGCAAGTACAGTGATTTCCGCTTATAATAATCACGTTTGTTATTACTGTTTTTGATTCTTATAAGCGGTTGATTCTTATAGCCGAAATTTATGTTTTTGGACAGGCACACACACCTATATATACATATATTAGATAATTTATCATAAAATACTCTTTAATTTACGTTAATTATCTTTTATTAAAACTATTTTTTATAATTTTAAAAATACAACTTAATTTCTAGACTTATAAGTAGATACACATGATTATAGTACGATAAGAAAAAAATCCAATATTTGGGACAACATACCTGCTTAACAGTTTTAACATTTCAACTACAGGAAGGGAGCAAGAAAAAGTTTTCTATGGTAGTTTGACGTAATGAAGTTTACAGGAGGCTGTTTATACCTCTTTCAATACTAATAGTCTCAGACGAAGATTCACCTTCTAGCTTACGTTTCGCGGTTTGATAACGTGGTGAATCTACTAATGTCACGTTTGCCTAAGTGATAGTGGACACTTCGCCGAGGATTTATGTGTTTCAGGATCCAGGAAGCCGCAACCACGATGTGGGAGGTGGGAAAAAAGAGTCCCTATTTTTGTTTGTCGGTGGAGAAAAGTGAAATTGGACTTGGACGGTCTTTAAAGATGCCCCCAGGTCAAGCTAATAGGACGGTGTTGTGCTAAAGCGTTTAAGGGGAAACTATTATGTCATGTCTAACAAAGAAAGGGATGAATTTTACGACTATATTCCATCCCATCTTATCAATCTTTCTTTAAAAAAAAAGAAAGAACTTCGTGCATTTTGAGGGTTTAAGTGGCTTTTTTGGAAAAATGAAAGGAAAGCGAAGAGTGTAAACTGATTCTTAAAATCGGTGGATTAATTCTTTAAAAGGAAAATTTTAACATGGAAATAATACATTTGTTTTTGTTTTTGCGATATTGATTCTTATAAACGGTTGATTCTTATAACCACTGATCACTATAAGCGGTGGTTACCGTATATACAAAGCTCTTCGGTGCGGTGGAAATGTATATGTTAATTAAGGTAAAAGTGATTTATTGGTGATTATGTATAATCGCCTATTGTTATACATAATCTCCAATCATCTTTGTGGGTTTTCACTAAATTTCTCTAAATTCGCCACTTTTACCAGCGATTTTACATAATTCCCAAATGAAGATGGTATATTTGATAAATAGGCCAAACTTTCTCCCTCTTACCAGCGATTGTGTTTAATTCCCGAATAAATTTGGTAAGTTTAAAAGTAATATATTCAACGATATTTATTAAAGAGATTTTTATAAAATATCCAAACTGTAATTCATAAATTTGATTTAGAATCATGAAATTTCCCATCTTTTCTTCTTTTATGGACTAAGTAACTTATGGACTTAAAAAATTACGAGTATCAAAAAAAAATTCTAAGGAAATAAAACTAACAATGCTTACTGCTTATTTAAATATCGAAAATTATCATGACATTTCGAGTTACATAATTTTTCATTTTTCTTGCAATTGTATTTGGTTGAATTACACTTTTGTTAACATGTTTACCTCTGGTACCCCCTGACCATCTGAATTTGATCTTTTTTCTTGTGCACTCCCTAAGGGGCAGAGTGACATTGGTATATTTTCTACTGTAAGAAATTGCTCGTCACATGACACAAACTTGTTTCTGGTAACAATTGTCCTTTATTCTCAAGTGATAGTACTCATCATTTACAGTAACGAATATTACTGTCAATATATTCCGCGTATCGACTTATGCCCTGTCTACATGTTGTATTCTCCTATTTAAAATAAAAGGTAACTTGGTGAAATGCATTATTTATCAAATTTACCGTCTTAGATTGACGATTAGACATATTGTCTGGTAAATTTCATGAATTAAGTTCGATTTATCATATTTACGACCACGAAATGATGAGTGAGCAGAATCACAGGTAAATGTGGTTAATTTGCTATATATATGAGATAACTTTATAACATTTACCGAAATTGTTGCTAATTATGCATAATCACCGGTTTAATAAAATTTACCGTAATATATATGTTTCCAACTTTTGAACATTGTGTTGTTAGACATATTTTATAACAGCTACACGCTACCATGTAATTTTTATTCTATATTATAATTAGTTTAGACTGGTGGTAGGCGGTACTTTGAGTGATGCTATAGTTTTGTTTCTCAACACTACGTTTTCCTCAACAGTTTTATCCTGAAATTTCCGTTTGGACCCTTTCAATAGAAGATAAAGTGACATTATGATCAGAATTTTTGGAGACAATTTTTTAAATTAGCATTTTTTAGGTCACCTTCCTATGAGTATTTTATCCACTGAATTAATGGTTCTTAACCTTTTTAATAGTCAACACCCCCTTGAATCTGAAAATAAGCTCTCGCATTCCCTTGAAAAAAGTGTTTCTATTTTTTATTTAGGAGAAGACATTCATTGTAATATAATTTATTTATTGCATAAAATGTAACACATTTACAATACTGTATTATTACATATAAAACAATATCTACATTTTTAATGGCTACGTTGTTGTTGTTTGTTCATAATTATCCTTTTAAAACGAGGCTCTTTTTAAAAAAAAACCACACGTAAGTCATTAGATGTCTTTCAGCGATTTCTGGCTTTTGTTTTGAATGAACAAAAGTGATGAAAAACTCATTTCACAAAAGGTAAGTGGTGGCAAATGGTAAAAGTGTGTCTATTGCTGCGTAAGCCAATTCTGGAAAAAGTTCTAACTGCGTACACCAAAACTGTTCTAAGTCCAGTTTTTCAAATTCCATTACAAAAAGGAATTTTCGCCATGGATGTTTGTAGCCGTTCGGAATCGGCTTTAAAATGTAAGTCCCGGTCTAATTAGCTCTCGTGTAGCAAAAAGTTGACCATAGCCGCTCTAAACCAAACCAAACCAAACCATTTCAAAAAGTGCATTAGCTCGTATTGCAATAAGATCGTCTTTTAATAAAACGTTGTCGTCCATTTAATTTAGGTTTAAAAAAATAGATTGAGTATCCATCTATTAATTTTGTTTATGTTTCCCATGGAAAAGGATCCATCAAATGTTTCACTGAATTAATAATCTTCATTAAAAATTTAGCAACTTCTCTCACACCCCTAGAAATGCTCTCTCGCATCTCCGGTTAAGAACCACTGCTCTAAATCATCTCGGGTGAAAATGAGAAGTACCTAATTTCCAGTCTTGTCGGAAGTTCATTATCAGTTTCATGGAACAAACTGATGAATGTTATTCGTACGTTGCGAGCTGAAAATAATTGTAATTATACGTTATTAAGATCCGGTTAAATTTTCAATGCACGAATTGTTTCTGGCTCGTAGAGAGAAAATATTTCAGTATGATTTTAGAAATATTGGTTAATCCTCAGGATACTGGGCAGTTTATCGCTCTCTCCTCGGAACGATTTCCTGGAAGAGGAATAATATCTATTTGGCGTGGTTGTTGTTTGGCGTTTAGTGGCTGCAAAGCTCATAGAACACAATTCTAGCTTTAAAAGTAATATTACTCCTGGAGAAAGAAAGTATTTTCCTAGACCAATGAAAGAGGAGTTCTCTCATACTGTTAGAAAGTACTCTTTAATACGCGATAAAACCTTATTGTGATTAACCCTCCTTCATCTATCATTGCAATCTTAAGTGTCGTGCTGCGGGCGTTAGGGGGCTTTAATTATAGTTTGTTCAATATGTTGTTTAGTGAGACCATGCTCAAAGACTTTCAAAACGAAAGTCATGACCTCTGAATTTTAGTTTTGATTTCTACTCCCTCCGGAAAAAACATTAGTTTTTTTTTCTGCGAAACAAATTATATACAAATTAAGTTGCGGCAATTGACAATGATGAAAAATACTTTTCATTCTTCAAAATATTATTGGGATCAATGTAGTAGACATATTTTGGAAGATTTTCTATCAAGAAAAGAAATGCAAATTTTTTAAATGGAAATGAGTTTACACAAAATTAAACACCCAAATTTAATAAACTAAAAAAATAAATTATTTAAACTGACTAAATGTAAAATACCTTATCAGAGGTATTTTTTTTATTTGCTTCCTTACAGCTTTTCGTAAAAATCAACGATAGTATAATTTTCGTTGGTTCGACACAGACATTTTTATTTAGTTATTCAATGTCCTCCGTTGTAATGAAGGTAAAATAAATTCTTTATAGTTTGCTTTGGGGACTTAAAATAGAAACGTTAACTACAGGCAACGTATGAATGGAATTAAATTTTGGATAAGGGATAAATCATTTAAAATCGATTTCTATTAATAATCATATGGAAATAAACAAAATACTAACTGAATACACTGTTTAAGATTATACCTTTCGCTTTTCCCTATTTTTCGAACAACCTAGTTTTTATTTACTTAATAAATGCCTTTAATTTCTCTTTAAAATTTTAACAAAGTCTTTCTATCTTAAAGTCGATTTAAAAATATATAGGAAATAGGTTACGTTGTTCATTCAAAGATAATAAATTTATCTATAAATATCTGAATAATATTCTACCCTGTTTAACTAGGATATTCCAGAATATTCTAGAAATCCCTGCTAGATCATCGATGGATATTTAAACTTTGTGGCATTTAAAACATATTAAGTTAAATAAAATTTTACAGCCAATAGAAAAGTGGTAACTGCATCTCTAACACGAGATTTTTTTTAGAATGTTATACATCCGGAATATATTCCATAATATTATACGGTTAAAAGATCCATCATATTATACGATTAAAAGATCCATAATATTATACGGTTGAAAGATTCATAATATTATACGATTTTAAAGTAAATTCAAGCTGCATCGCCTTTTACAGTTATGAAACAAAATTAACGGCAATCCACAGACATTCTGATATCAGTACATTACAGACAATTCCACAGATTATTATTATTACAATGTAGGTTACTGAATTCCCGTTACTAAATGAAGTTCTAAATAGTTGGCCTCCAAAATTATTAAGTGAACAAAATTTTGACGCTGAAATAGAACATTTGGTATTAAAATCGCCCTAAAAATTTTAGAGACATGAAAGAACTGCTAAATTTATTTTAATTTCGGCAACAGAGTAAGGGCCTGTTCATACAGAATCCATCAGCGTCAGCGTTACTCGTATTGAAATATATTTAACCATTTAGAAGCTTCCAAACGATTAGCCACGAAATTGTTAAGGTCTGTGATTGGTTTAAAATGCCAATACGAGTAACTCTGACTGATTCTATGTGAAAAGGCCCTTAGACAACGATGTATCTAACCATCACGTATTCTAAGGAAAATAAAAGAATTTTGTTAAAAAAAATCACTATACAAATTTTTGCACAACTTCTTTTTAAATAATCTGCTAAACTGAAAATATACCGAAAGGCTTCAAACCTAGAAAAATTTCAATTTATAATGTAGACTAAGCTTTAAAAATATACTAGTCCCATTACAACAAATTTAAAGTATAAATCTGAACTTTAAAATGCATCATCTTATCGAGATTACCTGAAACTTAATTTTACAGACATTGAATTTCCGCCCACACACTTTAGTTTATAAAATTCTTCATAAAAAAAAGAAGAAAAACACATAAGTGGAGGCAATTTTATCATATCTTTTTTTTCCTCTTTGCATTCTTTTTTACTTATTTGGCGCTAAACGCCATAAATATCACATTTCAAAAACTAAAATTAAAGACTAATTAATTTCAAATTATTTTTTGGAATAATTAAAGACTGACAAAAAATACACCGAAAGTAACATTCCGTTTGGGCATGTAACGTTTTAATTGCTTTAATTACACATGTTTATTCTGAAAAGTAACAAACCAATATGCAGAAGAGAAAAAAAAGTAATGAAGATGCCTTAAAAACATCCTTCGACGCATATAAATTTTTTTTCGTTTTCGCCTTTCATCTGAAATAAGATACCAGAAGCTGGGCTTTAATATCCCTGTGTAATGACACAGTTAATGTTATGCCAACATATTTGGAGATTTATAAAAAAAAAGTCAGGTAAAATAAAAATGCATAATTCTTTTATATTGTCTATTGCGAGAATTGGGATTCTGAAAAAAAAAATAAAGTAGCTCCCATTTTAACATAGGTGATAAAGTAGCAAATGAGGAAAACATTTTATGAATCTGATCTAAACTTAATTCGCACTTTGACAATTTTGTGAAAATCTGCAGATTATAAAAATAATTATTGTTTGGTAGAACTTAAGACTGGTTAAGTATAATCCACAAATATTAAATGAATGCATCTAATTACAAGATGTCTTTTTTTCAGATTAAGGCGGGGCATCTGTTGCTTTCGCAGATGTTTATTCACTATGTTAAGGTGCCATGGTAAGTAGCCATAATACTGGATTCCCTTAGTTCAATCGGCCTTAACCTGTGAGGAGCAATTTCTCAATGATTGTCAACTTTCATGTAATTTTTTAAAATAAAAATTGTTAACCATAATAGAGAAGTAATTTCTTCACATATGCAAAATTTTCATTTTTCTAAATAGACAATAATAATATTTTTAAAATTAAATAATCCAAGAAAAACTGTGGGAAATCGTGTCTAAAACAAAAAAAAAGTCCTTTGCTGGATAAAACTTAAAAAATGGGAAAATATATAAACAAGCAGAAAAGTTCAGGCTTTCAAATCATATTTGTTTTTTTTCGATTATCAAATTTTGTATACACATAAAGAGTGAGAAAAATAGTTTTAAAAACAGTATTTCCGGCGTACAATGCGCACCTATAATTTTGAACTACATTTTTTAATTTTTAGGTATATTCTCCGTATAACGTGCACCCTTTTCTTGACGAAGAAACCTGATATGTGCATGTGCGATGCTCTTATCTTTTGAAGTCATTCATTCGAAGGATTTTTCCAGGCTTTTGAACAATGGTATACTGAATTGACAAGCGATAAGGGGAACAATATGTGTGTGCGGGAAATGATTGGAGGAGTAAATAATTCTGCAAACAGGGGTTAAGAACGCATTTCTGACCGCAATGAATAAGCGAAATTAGGAGTCAGATGTTTTCTCTTTCAGAACTCTCTTCCAAAAACAGAATTCGATGATGTGCCTGGCGATATAACGGAAAAAAGAATAAGACGAACTATTTATGTCATCCGATAATTATAATTTTTAAGTTCATGAGGTATGTTATTTGTTTTAAATAAACAACATTTAGATACATGAATCTAATAATATAAATCTATCTTTTTTTATGTTCATCGTTGCCTTGTTTTTAAACCTATCATTTTTATATCCGGCGTATAACACGCACCCGTAAATTTCGATCAATTTTTTTGTATTAAAAGTGCGCGTTATAAGCCGGAAAATTCAGTACCTAAATTTGGAGAAACTTTTGCGTTTAATGCCTTGTTAGATGAGAGGGCGGACTGATAACTATTTCAGGACAGCCCACTACGGTAAGCGGAACTGGCTACTCGGAAACCTGCTGAGCTCAACTAATACCAATCGAGTACACACCTTTTATAAAACAATGTTATGAGGAACTTTCGTCTCAGTATTTTTCAGATCAATTTCAAGGATAAGAGACTTCTGCTCCAACTCGCTTTGTAATACCTTGCAATGGAAGAAAAACGGGTTGTTTAAAATTCTTATCCCAATGCGGCAAGCAATTGTCCTCTGACGGTAGGTACCTCGTCTTATTGACATTGATCCATGAAGATCAGCGAAGTTTTGCTGGCCACTTTATTATGAGAGTACTATTTACATAAACCAGGATTGCTCCCCATGAGGGAAACGACACGGAAACGGCAAAGCATTATTCAGGATTTGAACCCAAGCCCACTGCATGGTAGCTCAAAACGGTAACCACTATACTATGCGGGCGACGGATATATAACATAAAACTAGCATTTTATAAATCTAACTAGTTAGTTCCCGTCAAAACCGTAAATAAATGTTGTAATACACAAATTATGCTAAACACATCACTGCCAAAATTTGAAAATAATAATATTACGAATAGAGAAATACAGTTTAAAAAATTACTATTGAACCCAATGAAAAGAAATATGGTTTTCTCAACAGCGTGAACTAAACAATTTCCGTCAGGTTTAGTTCTATATATCACAAACATAATTAAAAATAAAAATGGCCGAGAGAGAGCTAGAGTGATTCCTCGGAATAAACAAATTAATGTGTTAATATGGCCTCGGGCTTAGTCAGCATCTAAAGGCATATTTAAACATGTTACTAAGCATGCGCAGAAAGCAATTTTTAAATTGTAAATTATCGCTAATTAATAGAAATTTCGGTTACAAAAAACAAATTTCACACTTCTACAGACCAAAATCTTTCGTTTAAGACCAAAATGACGTAAATTTATGCAGTAGTTTTCTCTCACAGACTGCCCAAAGAATCGGCTTAGCAACTTAAATATATAGATTAAGATTATCATTTTTGTTCCTTTTTACATTTATTTTAATCTTATTTCCTAAACTCGTCTTTGACAACGCACATTTTTTGGTGGAATTAAAAGACAAGCAAACAAGCATTAATTTGTTTCTAACTGAAATTACTCGCCATTACTGAAATTACTTGGAGACCATTTGGCGCCTCTCGCAGAAGGGCGCCAAATGGTCCCCAAGACGAACAAGATTTTCCAGAAAATTTCAATTGGGGGCGCAAAAAAGGTACCGTGTCCGGGGAGCCGGTTATGCTCGCTACGTCACTGGGTAGAAATAGTAACTTGCGACTCGAATCAATAATCGATTCAGAAATTAATCGTAAGTGATTTCATACGTATAACGAATTTTTGCTACTTCATTAAACTCTCAGTATATCGAATTTAAGACACAAAATAAAGTATTTTTCTGTACCAAATCGATATGTCAGATACCCTGCTCCTTAAGTCACGAAAAAGAAGAAAAGGAAACGAATAAAGAAACTAGCACAAAACTGCTGATCAGCAAAGAGAATATACTAGATATTTCCTTAAGCCAATGTGTGACGTCTTAGCCAGATTCTTCACTGTGATCAGTAGTGTAATTTATTACGAAGCTCCGGAAAAATCTTCTTTTCGTTTCTTAGTATTATCTTTGTGTGTTTTATAGTACTTCCTTACAGATCAAGCATTTTAATTTTCCAGAACCTGTTTTGCGATTACAAATAGTCTTAAGTCTTATACAAAATAGTCTTATTACAAATAATCTGAAGTAAACTTTCATTTTGAACATTTTACTGCCACCAGAGTATTTTGGAGCGATACTTTAACCAGTTAAGATTCAAGACATTTCGGTTAACGTGTGTATATATATATTATATATATATATATATAATTTCCAGTGGTTTTTTCTAAGCAATGGCTTTTTGTGGAAAGCACTTCTTATAACATGAAAAAAAAGTTGAACAAACTTAAATTTTCTTTGTAATCTCAACGCGTGTTTAGTTTTAGAGTAGCTCTAATTTCATAATTTTTCTCTCATATGCTTAGGAACACTTCAAAATAATTTATGCCTTCGGAATTTATAACTTTATTTATAAATTTTTTCATCGCTCGAAATGAGAAAGAAATAATTTTTTTAAAACAATATTTTCTCTAGGAAAAATACTATTAAAATTTTTACCATAAATTTAAATTCTGGAGGTAATTAAATAAAATTAGAGGAAAGGGGAGTTCTGCAAAATATTGTTGCCATACCTTGCGAGGAATTTTAGATATAAATCCTCTAAATTGCCATATTGGGAAAAGATTTCCATTATGAAATACTAAAAATGCAGGTGTATAAGGGCCTGTTCACATAGGAGTCCATTGCGTAGCGTTAAGGGAATGATGACGTTGAGACGAAAATAAACCAATCATAGGTGTTACAAATTTCATTGCTAATCGTTTGGAGGTTTGTCATTGGTTAAATATATTTCAATACATATAAAACAGGTTAAATATATTTCAATACATATACATACGCTCCGCAATGGACTCCTATGTGAACAGGCCCTTAAGCAAAAATATTGTATCTGGTAATGTATTTGAAGTTTTCATCATTTGATTATTAAAGTTCCGTGGTTTGTGTGAAGCGAGGGGGGAGGGCCTGGCTTGATATCGGTCGTTTTAGTACACAGGACGGGGTTAGTGGGCGTGCCACAAAGATCCTCCTTCCTGAGTGGCCTACTTCGGTTCATGCAACCCACTATTTGTAGGTTGCATGAAACGAAAAATGAACCAAACTTTGATATTGCCCCGAAATTGAAGTCTATTTTAGGACAATAGCAGACTATGATCATGCTGACCCCTCAAACAGGAAACGGCCCAGGGCCATCCTGCCTCTTACTTAATTTTTTGTTTTTCTCTTTTTCTTCCGGAAAAAAATCTGATACTTGGCTTGCAAGGCAAAAAACATCATAAAAGTCTTTTAAAACCAGATAAATATGTCTTACTATCCCTAAACTCTCTTCTCTCTCATTGCTCATCTTAGCATCGATAGTAGATCCTCCAATCTACTGCCCTGCAAGATGCTTACTCACTTTTTTATCTACTATGAACTCACGGATTATCAGAGCACCTATCACTTTTCTCCTTCTCTACTCTATGTCTATTGGTTCCCTCTGCTTATCATCGGAAAGTCTGCAATAGAGGGCGTGGCCCAGGAATTGTAGTTGAGACCCATGTCCTATGGTCCAGGCCCTCCGGGAAGTTTACCATACACATTAATAACCAATATTTTAAAACATTTTGTACGTTTTCCCCATGATCACGTATTAACCGTCTTCTTATTAAGTGGATTCTACTGTATTATATTTATAATTTTTTTTTTTTACATTCAACCTCAACACTTTGCCTTTAATCGTGAAAACCGAAATATAGCCACAAAAAATTATACTTACCGAGGATATGGAGCTCTGCTCTCCGGTGCCTCGTTAACGTTCCATGTCAATGTCACATTTTAAATTATATTAAGTTGCTCAAGAATGTGCAAAATCAAATTAGTATTTCACTTAAAGTTAATTGAAAAAGACTTTAGTAATATAAAATCTAAATCAGTCTGACTTTTTTTTATCAAACAAATATGATGAGAATGTGGAAATGTATTGAAAATTCCCAAATGTTACTTCAGAATACTATGGAAAGTAATTTTATTACAGAATTTCTTTCAAATTTTTTTTAACAAAATTATTTATGAAACTGAAAAACAACAGCAACAGCAAAATCGTAAAAATCTAAATTTGCAAAATACTACAGTACAATCTTGCACTGTTTATAAACAGTGTGTATTTAGTATCCCTACTTATTTTCCGGATCCTAATTTGTGCACAGTATATAATTAATACCTGTTAGGTATTCTTCATTATCTCATCAACAATGGTAAATAAAAATTGAAAACTTTTTTCGATGAAATTCGTTAACAGTTACCTTAATTCAATAAAACCGTGGCGACCGCCCAGAAAACCTTTCGCGACCCGTAGGTTGGAAAACACGGGTTTAGACGATATAAATAAATCCTAAAAATTTATGACGTAAACCTTGATTCGCTTGGACCATAAAAGAGATGTGCTGACGTGAATGAACCAGAAGATACATATTTGATGCTCTAAAACGTCTAATATAATTAGACTTTTAATATAATTAGACGCTTAATATATTAAGACATCTAATATAATTAGACGTCTGATATAATCAGACATCTAATATAATGAGATGTCTAATATAATTGGATGTCTAATGTAGTTGGAGGCCAAATATAATTAACAAAATTAATCGGCCAAATATAACAAACGTTACGAGTTCCATCTATAAGGAATGATGAGAAGTCTTCAATTGTCGGAAACGTTTTATGACGCTAAGAAATCAAGAGGCGAGCAACGAATTTAATTCATAAAAAAGGGATATATGTGATGAGTCAAGGATGAAAGTGAGATAGATTTATCGAATCGCTAATTTATTTGAACCTGAAAACTCTATATCCTTAAAATCTCGCTCGTAAAAGTACTTCATTCTTCACTTCCATGACTCAAGCTTCTTTTTTTCCCTCCATAAATATTTCACCAACTTAAAAGCGTGTGATAAAATAAAAGAGGCGAGGGTCATTCAATTTTTCTTTTCTTTTATTTGTTTGATTTTTACACTGATAAATAACCTCAGAAAGTTTTTCCAAAATTTACTAAGGAAAAAGTGAAAATATCAAATTACGAGTCTGAATTGTACAGCTGGTGAAACAAGAAATCCCCGTAAGTCATAAACCGTCTCACTCCTTTCTTTTTTACTTGTAATTGATGGCGAAAAATTGCTGGTACTGACTGCGAATTCGATTCCATACATCATTTGAAATGTATGCTAAGCATTCACTTAAAACTAAAAATTTTAATTATAAATAAATCTTTGCATTTGCTTTTTGAACCATTTACACCCTCCCCTCCTTTCAGGGGAGTATTTTTATTACAGCGAACTTCTAATTATCCGTATACTTATTATCCATTTTGTTGATTATCCGTCATCATACACAGGTCACGTATAAAAATGTCAAAGTATCATAATCGACCTTGGTAAGCCTACACCATGTCTCCCTTTTCTTACTGTAATCTTTCTGGCAGTTTCAAGGTATGGGGTAAAGTTGGATTTAGTATTCCTAGTAGGATGTTTATCATCAAGCAATTAGGGCCTGTTGAAACAGAATCCGTCAGCACCAGCGTTACTCGTATTGACATATTTTAAACCAATCGCAGATCGTAACACATACGTGGCTAATCGTTTGGAGGTTTGTAATTGGTTAAATATATTTCAATACGAGTAACGCTGACTTTGACGGATTCTATGTGATCAGGCCCTTACGATACAGAAGTACGGTTCGCTGCCATTGAAGAGGGATTGAAAACTGTTAAAACTGTTAAAACTGAAAACTTTCACCGTGATATTTGGATCCTAACTGACAGCCGCAGTGCCATTCAGCACTTGAGCAGCTGGACAAGAGTCGGAGATAAAGCTTCACTTTTGATACTGTAGATCCTCAAAGATCTTTCTCAACAACAAGAGGTTTACTTACAATGGATGCCGTCTCATATAGGACTTTTTGGAAATGAGACTGCAGATGTTCTTGCTAAGGATGGAGCCTCTCTTCCCATTTCTTCGCGAGATACTTTGACTTATTTTGAAATGTACTCAAGAAGAAAACTTATAAACCAGCATTCATGGAAGACCCCTCCGACAAACCGCTGGTACGACCGAAAATCTCCGGTAATGCCCTTACTGTCAAAGACGATAAAAGGATACAGACCACTATTAGAAGATTTGCTAGAGGACGCCTAAAGTGTCTTGTTTACAATCAGGGGCAAAAATCTTATTCATTTTGCTCCAAATGCAATACTGCTGAAGCCTCTCCTGACCATATTTTAAAATGCCTCGGGCTTACCAAGGAGGATATTTATAGAGACCCTTTGCTTGTTTCCGATTTCATTATAACTTTTGGTCTCTTGGACCTGGTCTAGCCTACGGCTAGAGCAGGTGAAATAAGTCATACTCACAGTACAATGCGCAGATGTTTTCCTTTTCTGACACTTTAATGTTATCATGGGATTTTATACAACGATAAGTTGATTCAATGATTCCCAAGCAATATTATTGTCAGAGTAGGATTAAAGACAACACATATGCAGTGGGCATTTTACCCATTTATTGAACAAAATATACAGCCATCCAGTCTGTGACCGTAATTTTAATTTGTTTATATTATTTTAAATGAAATTATGATTGAAATTATGTTCATGATTGTGGCTAGTACATTGATGTGCTTCCCAAATAATGGAAATTAACTCTGGTTATATTGACAAATCAATTTATTGAATATTAACACACATAAATAATACACTCCAAAATTACTCAATATTTCCTCAGGCATTTACACATTATTACCGCAATAACTTCATTCCTACGAAATTAATTCTTTATATATATGCAAAACATTATATTAAATTGTTGGTACGAATTATCTGTCTATTACTCAACATCTTATATTCAAAAAAAACTATATTCATCGCGCTCTATCTTAATCATTATGGCTATACACTGAGAAGCAATGATACAATAAAAAAGGGAAAAGCAAAGTCGGTACCTCAGAAGATGACGGTTGAAGCCCTCTGGGCAGCTGGCACTCGTAATGATGACTTCTCTAAACTTTACTGCATTCGAACACGGCTCCGTCGTTTATTGCAGACACTCGGCATGGGACACTGGGCGCTCGACAACTTCTATCTCTCTAAATTTTACTGCACCCGAACACGGCTCCGTCGTTTATCGCAGACACTCGGCATGGGACATTGGGCGCTCAACAACTTCTGACAGACTCTAAATTTTACTGCACTCGAACACGGCTCCGTCGTTTATCGCAGACACTCGGCATGGGACACTGGTCGCTCGACAACTTCTATCTCTCTAAACTTTACTGCACCCGAACACGGCTCCGTCGTTTATCGCAGACACTCGGCATGGGACACTGGGCGCTCGACAACTTCTGACTCTCTCTAAACTTTACTGCACTCGAACACGGCTCCGTCGTTTATCGCAGACACTCGGCATGGGACACTGGGCGCTCGACAACTTCTATCTCTCTAAACTTTACTGCACCCGAACACGGCTCCGTCGTTTATCGCAGACACTCGGCATGGGACACTGGGCGCTCGACAACTTCTGACTCTCTCTAAACTTTACTGCACTCGAACACGGCTCCGTCGTTTATCGCAGACACTCGGCATGGGACACTGGGCGCTCGACAACTTCTGACAGACTCTAACTTCCCAGGTTATCTCTCTGCCTTCACACTATTTTTTATTTCATATATTTTCTTACTAATGTCTCCGCCTCTTATAATTTCCATTGGTTATCTGGAAATTATCATGCCATCGCCATTCGTCCGTGCTGCCACTCCTCAATCCCCTTTTACCAATGCGCGTCGAGGGCGGGATTTATAAATTCTCCCTCAATTTTAACTTTTTTCCATGCTTTGGATTCAAGTTGGGTGGGCCGCTTTATAGCCATCATAAATTTTCTTTTATTTTCACTCTCTTCCACTTCTATTTATTGCTACGAACATTATCTCTAATTTTCGTTCCGGTCTATGGCTTTCTTCCCTTCTCTTTTATTGCCCTGTTTCTTTATTGCATTTAACAATTATTTTATTTTATTTTGTATTTCTTTCCATGCTCCTGTCCCTGGCCGTAACACTACTGTCATGTCCCTATGACACAGTCATAGACTGAGAGCCAGTAAATACAAAGCAGACAAACCATGAGCTCCACAGGATGAAATGGCACAAGAGCATTGCTTGTGCCATATCCTCAAATGCTGATTTTCCGGCAATGCTCGCAAATAGATCACGAGAGCGCAGTTAAAGTGATATATATATATATGCCCCTCCACCAACCTCTGACAATACCCTGACTCAGTGGTTAAGAGTGATTGATATATATCCCCCCCCCCCCCGCCAACCTCTGACAACACCCTGGCACTGTGGTTAAAAGTGATTAAAACAGAGTTTACATTCCGAAGCAAACACTTAATATATCGCCAAGAAATACATTGCTGATAACCGTGTTTGTGACTTTGCAACGTTGGTAGAATATGCGAACTAGGTTAGCCATTTAAAATTTTTGCTTAGTGGTTACAAATTTGACAAGAAAAAACTCACAGTTTCGAAAATTGTCTCAAGACTTGTTTTAAGTTGTACAAAATATCAGGAAGAATGCCAGTATATCTAGAAAATCAAGCAATGTGTGCAGAAGGAAAATTGAAAATATCTGCAAGATTTGTTATCATTTGATTTAAACCCTGTTTACTACATTATATGTAGCTACGACTTGTATACAGTTCATGTTTCAGTGTGAATAGACCATTTTTGTATAATCAATATTTTCATATTATACCTACTTTACATGCCTAAATTAGCACGGATAATCTAGAGTTCAGAGTGTATTCCACTAAATCAAACAGACACTTAAGTATATGTAAATAAATACACTTAAGTATATGTCCCTCGAAACTCTGAAATTTAAAAAATACACTCTGTTTCCTTCGGAGATCAAAGAGTATCTAAAACAATTAGGTTTTCTGTTTCAATAATAATACCTGCAATGATGAATCAGGGAACTTTCGATGGAAATGTTTTATCATGTAAATACCTTAAAATAATTTTTCTGTCGAGTCGTAAATAATAGGAGCTAATGACCAGTTGCCTGCACTATGGTATAGGTTTCCACACTAAGGTGGGTAGAGAGGCACGGAGAAATGGACGTGATTTTATTATGACATTAGATATTGATCGTGATCATTTTCTATCGAAAATCTTTTAAAACTCAGATTACTATTACTGTAGCTACATAATTCGCATATTTTTTTTCAGAGAAGCGTCATAGCCATTCAAGTTAGGTGTATTTCAAATACCTTCACTTCATGATATTTTGAGGAACTCGTATTTCCGAAGTTCAAGTGCCTTTGTCACAAGTCGAATATTTGATCTTCTCTAGTTTTTCCTCATCAATATTTTAACGTAGGATTACGCTCCTCAATAACGCTCCTTCGAAGAGGAAAAAAATTGTCCTGCGTCGCAAGTTATGATTTTGGCAGTGCGCTAAACCCAGTAGCAGTAAACAGTTAAACAGAAAAGTACCAAAATGCGGGGAAAAATGAGGTAAGCAAACGATAAGTAATCCTACGTAACCGGTAGTTTCGTTAGAGGAGACTACCTGAAAAATTTATATATATAAATAAGAAGTCGCACGATACGGCCATCGTTAAAGGGTGATCCGATTTATGGGGAACCGGTAAATAAATCTAATAACTTTATTAGCAGATAATTTTAGGAAAAAGAGGTAAAGCACAGCACCGAAACTTGTAGATAAATAGGTAACCTTAAAATTTCTAAAAGGGGGCATAAAAGTTCTTTAACCCCTTCTGTAACAGTGGATCCACATATGGTTCCATGGCCTGATTCTCCAGAAATACCAGTGGATCCACGTATGGATCCACTGGTGACAGAACTGCAAATTAACTTTTTTATGTAATTTTTACATAAATCGATATAGATATCGTTATATTTCTATTTGTATCGATTTAGATATTGATATATATATCGATTTAAATGTCGATACATATATCTCTTCTTATTAATATGAATAAAAGCATCTCATTTATCTGAAAACTACTACTTGATATTTTAAATCTAAATGCCCGAAAAACTGGTTTTGCATGTAATCTTCATATACATATGCTGATACGGAAGGGCTTTAAAGTATTTTATTATGAATTTAAAAAAAGAGTACAATATCTCGGATCCAAAATTTACAATTTCTTGCTATTTGTATCATTATTGTCCGCCCACTCCAATTCAGGTTTTCAGTCTGAATCCGTTTTGAACTAAAACGTTTTATTTTCTAAAATTTACCAAATATATATTAAATTCCTTTGTTCTATTTCCCTCCCCTTCTGTGTATACTTTAATATTATAAACTGTGTAAAAACACTTTTAAATGAACCACTGAATAATACCTAGCATATTTCATTAATTTATGAGAGATTTCTCGAAAGCGCCTGTTTTTGCTAATACTATAAACGCTTTAAACAGGATCACAGTTCAACAAAGGTATCCATAACGAAATCAAAAGATAAAGACTATCAAAAATTTGCTTTATTTGATCTAAAATCTAATCACATAACTTCACATTGTATCATGTCACTCCTTTCAAGTCTTCATGATGCATTTTTGCCGTCTGCAGATAAATTAATTCCCTAGCAAGGACTGGAAACATCTGGGTTTGATATTTTGAAAATTTTAACGGTTGAGTGGAATTGAAATTTTTAGCGATAAATATCATTCAGTGGTATTAATTCTCAAATCAAACAATACATTTATTTTTCGTTTGCAGTAACAATATTCTCAAATGCGGATTCTTTCGCCGCAAAAACAATTTGTGATAATACACATGTCACATGATTTTTAATATTTGATGAAATTTATTTGATATGTATACTTTTTTCTTTATAGGTGAATTTTTATAATTAACCTTTTCCTCAAATATAAACACGATAAATATTTGCATTCTATCTGTCGAATAAATAGTCTATCTGAAAACATAAAACTTCAATTAAATGTTAATCAAATACGGGATAGACCCTTATTTGCGTTTAAAACGAAAAAGATTGAAACAAAAGATAAGTGTTTACACCCTTTTACGTGCTGTTTAGGTTTAATTGTTACCATAACATCAAACTGGATGAATTGAATTAAAGACTTAATTTGTGTTGTGTTATATAAATAGTGACATATTATGGTTATATTCAACTTATTTTCAGATGAAACTGAATAAATGATATTTGTTGCAATATAACGACTGCTTTATTTTGAAAAAACATTTGATCGAATCTCAAACAATTGCAACACATTTTTAGTTTAAGATTGATATGCACTTTTCGCAAGCTGCTTAATTCTTTCATCCAAATTTTACATAAAATTTTGTGTCAGAATCTGCTAGTCAATACCGGGTGCGTCATAAATTCGTGCAAACTTCAAAAATTCATAATAAAAGAAATAATGCTCGGAAAATTTTTCTGTTTGCGCCAATATGATCAGAGGGATTTTGGATTTTTTTTCATGTAAAAAAAAAGTTTCCAAAAGTAACCGAAAGAGGGCGCTCACACGTCCTACTGAGATGTTTTATGCAAATCAGGCTATCAATAAAACACCTGGTTGGAAATGGATCCGTCATTCGAAGCCCGGAGAAAGGACTGGAGGCCTGAAAAAGGCCTATTTCATTGAATGGGATACTGAATTTAGTACGACGTTTTGAGGAAGCGGGGAGTT
The DNA here is from genome assembly GCA_907164885.2 of Dolomedes plantarius. Classification (NCBI taxonomy): domain Eukaryota; kingdom Metazoa; phylum Arthropoda; class Arachnida; order Araneae; family Dolomedidae; genus Dolomedes; species Dolomedes plantarius. The sequence goes on from OU015496.1 coordinate 108,228,969, forward strand.
TGGAGGATCGTCCACGAATTGGCAGGCCATCCTTGAGCGCGAACCGCGTCCATGTTGTACAAAGTTCCATGGAAAATTTGGCAGCCGAGACATCAACGGTAAGTAGTAGTGCTCGTGAAGCTTTGAGAAGAAAGGGGATTCCGGAACCGTCGATTCGACGTATTTTGCACGGAATGTTGAATCAGTATCCGTACAAAATCCATGGACTTCACCAGTTATTACCGGCACATACAGATGCAAGACAAATCTTTACTAAATGGGCTCTGTCACAAATGGAAAGTAACCCACAATGGTTGCTGAATGTCATGTGGACGGATGAAGCCCACTTTTCACTGCATGGTGACGTTAATACGCAAAACAGCGACTTAAACCCTCGTCAGTATCTGAACCGGCCACTACATTCTCCTCGTGTGACTGTTTGGTGCGGTTTCACCACGTCTTTTATTCTGGGCTCTTTCTTTCTTGAAGAGCCTTGTCCTGTATTCCGGTGGAAAACCTTTACAGTCACTGCCGCACGGTATCTTACGCTTTTGCGTGACCACGTAAAGCCTGCATTTCAGGAAAGACATGCGTTACCTGTTGTCACATTCGTGCAAGATGGTGCGCCGCCCCACATTTTATGTGATGTCAAGACGTTCCTGTTGGAATCTTTCACTGAAGACCGAGTGATAAGTCATGGTTGTAAGGTTCCGTGGCCCTCACGATCACCAGACTTGAACCCGGCGGATTTTTGGTTGTGGGGATACTTAAAGTCTTGTGTGTACCGGGGTTCCCCAACCACTTTGGTGGAACTGAAAAATGCCATTCGACAGACAGTCGCTGCCATCGATGGCGACATGCTACACTCCGCTGTAATGGGCGTAGTGACGCGCCTCACTTGCCTATTGCCTTGTGCTGGTGGTAATGTTGAACATCTATTACTTTAAAATAAATGCACAGTCTCATGTTATTGTGGTATGTTTGATTTTCTGTTTGTGTTTGCCTGATTTGCATAAAACGTCTCAGTATGACGTGTCAGCGCCCTCTTTCGGTTACTTTTGGAATTTTTTTTTTTTTACATGGAAAAATGCCAAAATCCCTCTGATCTTATTGGCGCAAACAGAAAAATTTGCCGAGAATTATTTCTTTTATTATGAATTTTTGATTTTTGCACGAATTTATGACGCACCCGGTATATTTGTGTTTCATAAATGTATGCTATATCAAAATTTCATTTCTTTGTAAAAAAATTACCAACATTTATCCTTGCTTGAGTATAATAAAGTGACTATAGGACTTCCATCGATTGTTTTTGTGACGAAAGTAAAGTATTTATACATCTATCTGATGTACCGTACAGTGGCGTAGCGAGCATAACTGGTGCCTGGGGCACGGTACCTTTTTGGCACCCCCTATTGAAATTTTCAGGAAAATCTAGTTTGTCTTGGGACCATTTGGCGCCCCTCTGCGACTGGCGCCCGGGGCATGATAGACCCCCCCTTGTCCCCATTACTAGAGCGAAAATACATCCATTCATTCCAGAAGAACGGCTCGGAACAATATCACCTTTCAACATTAAACACGAGAGGGAGAAAAAAAGCATGTGGCTATTATTTCTAGGGTCAGCAGATTTAGGGGACTCGTGAAGCTAACCCACTCCCGAATTCGGACATATACACGTGTAGAAATGAAAGGCATGAGAATCATGGGAAGTTCTGTGACTAAGGGTTTTAAAGCCATAAATTAATATTACTGAGGATTGGAATTAGGAAAGAGAGTTTAAATGCTAGAATGGAGGGCATAATATTTAAGATATTACACACACACACACACACACACATATATATATATATATATATATATATATATATATATATATATATACACACTCAAGAGCCAAAACATTAAGACCACCTGTCAATAACGAGTTGGCCCACCTTTGGCGCGCAACACAGCTTCAACCCGCCTTGGCATGGGTGCCACAAGTCCTTGGTAAATGGCCGGAGACAGATTGTACCAGATGTTTAAGCAACAGTCACGCAATTCCGAGATATTGCGAATTGGTGGTCTTTGAACTCTGAGCTGCCGTCCCATGACATCCCAAATGTGCTCTATCGGATTGAGATCCGGTGAGTTAGGCAGCCAGGACATTAACTGGAATTCAGCATCATGTTCCTGGAACCACTTCAACACAATTTTAGCCTTGTGACACGGGGCGTTGTCCTGTTGGAACATTCCATTTCCAGCTGGAAAAACAGAGGCCATGTAAGGGTGCAACTGGTCCGCAATGATGTTCAGATACCCTGTAGCATTCATTGTCTGCTCTACCACAACCACGGGTCCCAGAGACGCCCAAGAGAACGTCCTCCAAAGCATAATACCGCCACCACCGGTCTGTGTATGACCTACTGTACATTGAGGGAGCAACAGTTCGCCTGGAAGACGTCGTATCCTGCCACGGCCATCGGCGTTATGAATGACAAACCGTGATTCATCTGACCAGGCAACTCTCTCCCACTGATCCATGGATCAGTCGCGATGTTCCCGTGCCCAGCCCAGGCGCAGTTGGCGATGACGCTTGGTCAGCAAAAGCACACGAGTGAGACGTTTGCTGCGTAGCCCCATATCCAACAGTGTCCGCTGAACAGTGTGCTGCGATACTATTCTACTTGGCCCTGCATTGTATTGGGCTGTCAGCTGAGCCACTGTCTGGCTCCGGTTTTGCTTCACCATGCGAGACAGTCTCCGACAACCTTTTTCTTTGATAGCGTGTGGACGTCCAACACCATGTCGTCTACTGCTGGTTTCACCGTCATTCATCCACTTTGCATAAGTACTAACAACTGTAGGTCGCGAACAACCCACGAGTAGTGCAGTTTCGGAAATACTTGTTCCGAGCCTTCAAGCCATTGCAATCTGCCCTCTATCAAAGTCGCTTAGATCCGCAGCCTTTCCCATCATACACAGAAGTAAGTGAAAGAATGATTCTTCAGAGTCTTCAGCAGCAGTTAAATACCACTTCCACCTGATCACGTGCCTTCCACGTCATCCAGGCGAATTCATTGCAAAATGTAGGTGTGGTCATAATGTTTTGGCTCTTGAGTGTATATATATATATATATATATATATATATATATATATATGTGTGTGTGTGTGTGTGCAAAAAATGGCTGTTATATAACATAAAGAATGCTATTTAGAAATAAATTGTTTCTAAAATAGTCCGTATAAGCCCAGAAGTGTAAGTGGGGAGATCAGAAAGTTATTTCCTGTATGAAAGGGTCAGTGAACGCAAAATACGTCGGCTAGATAAGATGTGTTCAGCCAATACTCTGCATCTTTTTTATATAAAAATACATGCTTGTATATGGAAAGCTTGAATATACTGAAAGAAAACTTTGTTAGTTTGTTGATTGCAAAACCAAATCTTCCGCTAGCAATTAAAATTTATTCCTAAGAAAACGCTCAAGACGCAAGTAAACTATTGTAAACTTTTAGTAACATACAAGAAAAAATAATAAGATTTAGTAATTCGAGCAAAGATAATAATATAATTCTTAGTAATAAAACTTCATCAAAATGACGTTCTTAAGCTCAACAAAAGCTTGCTTTTAAGAAAATCAAGACTTTTAAAAGATTGAGAGAGTTTCCATTTGGATATCGCTTGGATTAAATCATAATTGAATTACTTTTCTGGGGAGATTCCCAGCGCAGATTTCTTGTCCCGAACAAAGCGCGGGACGGAATATATTCGCCAAGAAACGCATTAAGGTCTTTAAAACAGGGATTTAAATAAAACTAGGGAATAAAACACACAGAAATAACTTTTCCAGTTTTAATATGTTTACGGAAAATACGAATCTAGAAGTCAAATCTCGTGACAGATTAAAATGATCGCGCTGCTTTTGGGAGCTTTCAAAAGCACGATTCATTAAAGCCCATTGTTCTTTAATAAATATGCACCGCAAATAAAATGTTCTTTTGCACTGGAAAGGATTAACTTTTATGAGATTTTTACGGTTTTGCTGAAACTTGTTGAATCTTTAGATGGGTAAATAAATATTGTTCTAGATGTCTCCCACGTGGTATAGTAGTTAGCGTTCTCAGCTGCCGAGCTGTGGACTTGGGTTCGAATCCCTCATAAAGGGGCAATGCTACTAAAATTTCTATCCGTATCGGCGGAATTTTCCGTCAAGGCCTGTGTTTAAAAGCTAATGGTCGCCCATAGAATACTCGAAGTATCGTTATACAAGCTGAACATTTTTAAGAAAGATATACTCAAGAAAACAAAACACGTAATTTAACATAGCATACATACACTGCTGGCCACTGTAAATGCAACACCCTGAAGGAAACATGCAAATAACATGAAATTTACAACATGCATTAGCGGAGGTGAGATATGCAAATGATTAGAATTTCAGCGCAGACGCACATCCCGCGCGCTTGTGGCGCCACTTCAAAGCGCTATTTAAGGCTTGGAGATTTCGACGATTTCAAGTTCGGCAATTGTGTTTTTCTTGTGTTTTTTTTCAAAAAAACGATCAATTATGCCTCGTCGAAAACAGCTATCATCTTTTGATCAAGTATCCGAGTTCGACAGAGGAAGGATAGTGGCCTACCGAGATTGTGGATACCACAGACGTCTCCGCCGCCAATGGTGCGATGACAGAAGGATGTGGACGGAAGAATGGAATGAAATTGTCTTTACTGACGAGTCACGCTTCTGTCTGCAACACCACGATGGTCGCATTCGAGTCTGGAGACACCGTGAAGAGAGGATGCTGAACAGCTGCGTTATGCACCGCCACACTGGTCCTGCACCGGGTATTATGGTATGGGGCGGTATTGGATATCACTCTCGCACACCTCTAGTACGCATTGCCGGTACTTTAAACAGCCAGCGCTACATCTCCGAGGTGTTGGAGCCAGTTGTCCTACCTTACCTTCAGGGCTTGCCCACAGCCATATTTCAACAGGATAATGCGCGACCACACGTGGCACGCATTGTCCAACGGTTCTTCGTCAATCGCCAGATTGAATTGCTTCCCTGGCCGCCTCGCTCTCCGGATCTTTCGCCGATAGAAAACATGTGGTCCATGGTTGCTCTACGATTGACCCAGATTCCATCCCCAGCTGCCACAGCAGATCAACTTTGGCAACGCGTGGAAGCTGCTTGGTCTGCTGTACCCCAAGAACTCATCCAAAGTCTCTTTGAATCAATGCCGAGGCATGTGGCAGCGGTGATCTCCAACAATGGTGGCTACTCTGGCTACTGATTTTGGCAGGAACCACACTTCACAGAAGTCTATAAATTTAATCATTTGATACTTGGTCAACATGTTATCTACAAAATAAATTTTGTTGTGATATCTCTTGTCTTTCTTGGTGTTGCAATTTGGGTGGCCAGCAGTGTATATTAACAATACACACAAATATTAACAAAAGTATTACAAAGGATTTAAGCGGGGCTAAGCAGTAGCTGCTACATTATAATCGTCCTTTTAAAACTAAACCATTTTCGCAGAGAGTGTTCCTTTTCACGCCATCTTGGGACAACCCAACAACTTGGCATCACATTTGGCGGAATTCGCCTTGTATAGTTTTCGTTTTAGTATTTTAATGGTTATAAGTCTTACAGCTGGTTCACCTATATGGCGCTCTCATAACAAAGTAGCCAGAAAAACGTCATGGGACAATTGTCAGAGAAAGTACCTACCATCAGAGATAAGTGCCTGCCGCATTGAAAATTAAAAATTATCTAAATTGTGTAATGATGTATTTTCAAGAAAAAAAATATTTTTAATGATAAAGCTGTTATTCCACATACGCTTAAGGGTGAATATTCATACTTTAAGCTTCAATATCGATATCACCCCTAAGTTAAGCTCGTCAGAATTAATTTATATAGGTAAGCATAGCGATGTAAATATTATTATAGTCCCTGATTGTTTAACAAGCTATTTTCTGCTCCAAACAGAATTCAGTATTTAAAATGTAAAGCCAGAGATTTCGTGCTCTATTCTATTTTCTTCGTGCAAATTCTTGTAACTGTTGCTGATCTGTATGAGTCTCTCATTCAACTTCTATTTTTACTATGATTTTCAGCAAGGGAGGTTGCCTGTAATAAGTAAATAATATGAACAAGTGGAAGAAAAAGTTGGTTGGTTTAGAGTACTAGAGATGATGTTGGTTGATTTAGAGCCCTACAGTTAACTTTTGCTACACAAAGCATAATTAGACCGAGACTTACATTTTGAAGCCATTTCTACAATCACCCGTGTCAACAGTGGGATTCGAACTCACTTACACTGGACCGAATGCGTATGTCATTCGGTCACAGGCAGGCGCGGCTAAAAAGGAGAGAGGTAAATATTTATAAATTTGTTTGGTTCCATGGCATCGGAAAATCATCGACGGTTTCAAGATGCATGTAGCCATGACCGCTGTTGAAGCTGAAGACGTATTGTTATCGTTAGCAGCTGTCGAGTAAAGTCGCCAGTGATAGCTATTTTAAGCAGCGACGCCAAAACTCTTAATTAAGCAGCGTGTTTGCTGATATTCTAGATGTGTGAGTGTCTATTTGTAATGAAATATTTCTAATGAAAAACTGAGTTTTGAGGTAGTTATTTCACTAGAGAAATACTGACCAAAAACTAGACTTCGGTGAAAGACCAAAATCTCCAGTGAGCAAAACGGTTAAACATACTTTATATTCATAAAATACCTTACTGCAACATTGACATAGTACCAGTTTTTTATGCCTTTATGTAACATTTTTTTGTATTTGAATAGTTGTATAGCGGCATAAATTTTGTTCATATATAGAGGCCACACCTGTTGGGAAAAAGAAACTGACTATTTTTACATCGACGAGTTCATTTTTCCGACAAATGATGGAACAAAAATGTGATACTGGTAAGGTGTACTATCGAAATTCGAGCAAAATTAACCAAATGAGTAAATCACTTTCACCTACCCGTGTAACTAATCCACATTTGGTTGTGATTAAGAACGGTTGTGATTAAGAATACTCCGTTAAGGAGGAAAATCCGTGAACAGCTGTATCCCCTCATAATTATTAAGGGTATTCAAAACAAATTTTACATGTAACGGTCTAATACAATGTACTATACTTTGAAACAGCATTTTTGAAGTTAAAAATAAAAGTATCGCGAATGTGAGTTCCCACACAGCAAATAACTGTAAAACAATTAAAGTTTATAAAACGCAAGCATTATAGAGTGTAGTATAATGGAACTCAGTACGGTTTTGTTAACTCAAGAATTTTTGTCTAGCAATCAGCTTAATAATAGACTATTAAATAATTGATAGCAAACCTATAAATAATAAACTCCCTGAAAATTAAATTCTAGTACGCCAAATACGCTTACTAGAAGAGTTACGCATTTACTAATACCATTTTACTATTAAATTTAATCTTTTTCATTTTACTAAGTGCATCTGGAAAGTTTTGAATGCATTCTTAACAAGGTTGAGAATTTATCAGGTAAAAAAAGCCCCTCGGGTTCTTATGAACCAAGGGAAGAAATCCAAAGGTACATTAATAAGATTCAAAGAATGAACTTTACACAAAACTAGCTGAATACCCGTACTTCGCTACGGAGTACATTCAAATTAAATACAACGGTCAATGTATGCAGTTAATGCCTATATATATATATATATATATATATACCGGGTGCGTCATAAATTCCTGCAAAGTTCAAAAATTCATAATAAAAGAAACAATGCCCGGAAAATTTTTCTGTTTGCGCCAATAAGATCAGAGGAACATAAGATTGTTTTTCCATGTAAAGAAAAAAGTTTAAAAAAGTAACCGAAAGAGTGCGCTCACACGTCATACTGAGACGTTTTATGCAAATCAGGCAAATTCAAGCAGAAAATCAAACAGATCACAATAACATGACACTGTACATTTATTTTAAAGTAACAGATGTTCGACATTACTACCAGCACAAGGTGATAGGCAAGGGATGCGCGTCACTAAGCCAAATTACAGCGGATTGTAGTATCGATGGCAATGACTGTCTGTCGAATGACATTTTTCAGTTCCATCCATGTGGTTGGGGAGCCCCGGTACACATGAGACTTTAAATATCCCCCCCCCCCCAACTAAAAATTTGCTAGTGTCAAGTCTGGTGATTGTGAGGGTCACTGAACCTTACAACCGCAACTTATAGAACTCGGTCTTCAGTGAAAGATTCCAACAGGAACGTCTTGATATCACGTGAAATGCGGGGCGGAAAACCATCGTGCATGAAGGTGACAACAGGTAACGCATGTCTTTCCTGCAATGCAGACTTAACGTGGTCAAGCAAAAGCGCCCTCTTTCGTTTATTTTTGGAATTTTTTTTTTTTTTTTTACATGGAAAAAAATCCAATGTCCCTCTGATCCTATTTTAGCAAACAGAAAATTTTTCCGAGATTTATTTCTTTTATTATGAATGCTTGAACTTTGCACGAATTTATGACGCACCCGGTATATACACTGGTGAAATAAATTAAGAGAATTTGCATATATTATCGAATTTCATGAAAAGAACTGAACTGAATGTAAAACCACTGCTTCTAGACAAAAATGCAAATCTTGTACGTCAAATACGTAAGCGTACACGTGTGTGTAGGCGGAGCCAGTAGAGAAACAAGCTTTATAAGTGCGCGTAAGTTAAGACGCATTTCGTTCGCTAGCACACCTCGGCGAATTTCTTGGTGTTATTTTGCAGCAATCGGTTAATTTCAAATTATAACAGTAAAAACGAGTAACCACCAACGTTTAGATGAGGGAATGAGGTGGCGAATTGTGGGGAGGCTAGAAGCAGGCCAATCTCAAGTCCAAATTTGTAGAGAGTTCAATTTAACGCCCACCGTCGTGTGCAACGTATGGAAACAGTTTCAGGATACCGGATCCATCCAGAGAAAGCCTGGGCAAGGTCGTCCAAGAGCCACGAAGGCCAGAGAAGATCGCCATTTGTAGATTATAGCGAGGCGTAACAGGAGTGCTACAGCTTCTCAGCTCTCTCGTGACTTGTATGCAGCCACAGGAACCGGTGTATCAAGGGTGACTGTTTCCAAAAGACTTCATGAGAGAGGGTTGTTTGCAAGAAGACCTGCTGTTTGCGTCCCGCTCACTTCTACGAACAGGAGAATCCGTTTATCATGGTGCAGAGAGCATAGAGATTGGAGTATGGATCAATGACGACCGTTCTCTTCACCGATGAGTCCCGGTTCAGCCTAAACACTGATTCATGCCGTACATTCATATGGAGAGAACCAGGGACCCACTGCCTACCCTCCAATGTCCGCGAAATCGACCATAATGGCGGAGGAGGTTAAATGGTCTGGGCAGGCATCATGTTGGATGGCCGCACACCTCTCCATGTCTTTGAAAGAGGCACTGTGACTGGTGTGAGGTAGAGGGATGAGGTCTTGGAGCTTTATGTTCGCCTTTTCAGGGGTGCAGTTGGCCCTGAGTTCATTTTAATGGACGATAACGCGAGGCCACATAGAGCTCTTCTGGTCGACGAATTTTTAGAGAGTGAGGATATTCGCCGGATGGATTGGCCAGCCAGATCTCGAGACCTTAACCCTATAGAGCATGTCTGGGACGCTCTGGGGAGGACAACTGCAACTCGAAACCCACCTCCGAGAACCATCCAGGGAATGAAAATAGCGTTGCTGAACGAATGGGACCAATAGCCACAGGAAATGATAAACTGCCTTATTTCAAGTATGAAATCACGCTGCGAGACATGTATATCTGTAAGAGGGGACCATACCCCCTATTAACCCATTTTTTTGTTTTTTCTGCAACCGCTGTTTCATACCTTCCGATTCCAACGAGTGTTACGTATGATCATGCGTGTGTATTACAATTATTGAATGGTTATTTGTTTTGTATTGTATCAATGTATGTACATATCAAATTTCATTAAAATCGGTACAGTAGTTCTAGAGATAATCGATCATGTCTGCAAATTCTCTTAATTTCTTACACCAGTGTATATATAAATTTATAATAAATACAACGATCAATGTATGCAATTAATGAAAAAAAGACAAAAGATAAATATATTTATAAAAAAATCGCAACAGGTATTTTTATAGACAAAATAATGCAGAAGAAAATATTCGCATGAAATTTAATAGAACATACTAAAGAATATAGTAAAGTTAAAGTAGTACAGTTTGAGGAACATATCTTTAGAACTGTATTTTAATATTTTTTCGGGATAATGTTCAATCGTCTGCCACATTAACAAGGGAAATTTTTTTTGTCTATTTCATTGTTATGCAATTGACGCAAAGTTAGTTTAAAGTATCACTAAAAGAAAAGAAACCACGTGATCAGCATTTAATAAATTAAATTCTAAAAATTAATCTTTAAAAATTCATCAAAAATAAGAAAATGGAGGTAAAGTTTCGAAAAAGATTTAATTTTAAAGAATTTTTATCATGTTTCTCGTGAGATATATTTTATAACCCCCAGATTATTATTTTAAATGGAAACTTAAAAAAGTTACAAAAAAAAGCTTAAAAGTTTAATTAAAAAAATCTAAGAAGAATTTTTCAAAAATCTTTGTAGTGCACCGCTACACTATAAGAAGAATCGCCATGCAAAATTGCAGCCCTATAGGTCCAGCGGTTTGGTCTCTGCGTCATATGTCAGTCAATCACGGAACTGTTTTATGTATATAGACTATCTATAAAGACTCGCGTTCACCAATAAAATTTCAATCGTAACTATTTTTGAAACGTGCTCATAATAACGAGATAAATATAACTTTTTCGAAGTGTTTTGAAAAAATATTACCAGTCCTGCATAAAACATTTTCATTATATTATGATACGTACAACGTATCCTTTGTGCCGCAAAACTTTGGAGGCACAGGCACTTACTTCAGTTACTTTTCCACATTACAATTTTCCGCTGACTGAAGTTCTCTTATCTGCATGGCTGGCAACGTTTATTAAACAAAAACATACCCCTGAAAATCAACTTCATTTGCATGAGAGCAGCAGCTATCCGAAGTTTTCCGTGACAAAGGTTCATAACAGATTAAGCTTAATGACACAGCCACGAAATTAAGTTAAAAGGCATTCTCAAGCTGGAGTTCGTAATAGAAATTTAAACCGCAATTATATAATTTATTCACGCGAGGGTTTCCCGAAAACACGTTTTCTAGGGCTTAGAAAATATTTGTTTTGCCGTTTTAGGTAAATTACTTTCTCTGTTGCCTTCTTATGTCTACTATAATAACTTTTAAGGACATGGCGATAATGACATATTTATACTTTTGTATTGTATAATCACTTGAGCTGGACTTGTAATTTTAAGAGAAAGTATATGCGATGAAAATACACAAATTCAGAAAATGTTATTTTACACGCAATGGCGAGATAAGTTTGCAGTTAACGAGAGCTGTTAACTAGCAGGAGTGGCCTAGTTTAAACTAATTGTTGTTGTAAATAGCATACGAGGCATACAATACTTACAGTAGTATTGTCGAGTGGATATAACACAAAATTACGGCACCTTTCACGTGATGCATAATGGTTGACGTAATCTGTGTGGATACAAAGTAGACGAACACGCTCTTCTATTTGGGCAACGCAAGGTTATGGAAGGACTTGTGAAAATTCTATTTACGTGACAGTTCGTTCCTAAATTACCAGTATTCACTAAAGTTGGTGAGGCTCTGGAACATATTCTGCTTTTCTGTACCGGAAAGAACTGTTTTAGTTATTTGAGGACTAGCCTGATTGACTCTCAAGCTAATTTTACTATTTTTTCAGGAGCGTGGTTGCCCAGTTTGCAAGAGCAGCTGGCCAGAGATCTGAACGTCCCTGATTCGATGCTCGTCGCTGCAAATCCACCGCCATGTTCACTAATTGTGGCCGGGGCACGTAAAATAGGTCGTGGCTGCAATGACCTCCAAGTTCACAAATTTTACTCTGGAGGTGCGGGGTCAAGTGTTCCGGTCTCGCCACTTGACCCCGCACCTCCAAAAGTGTCAGTTGCATGAGAAAACAGAATTATCAGATAGAATAATAGCCCGCGTACAAGCTCAAAACAAATATGCACAAAAACGTTCTACAATTTAGCATCTTCAGTCAACATATAAAAGTGTCATCACTTTTTTTTTTGCGAGAGAAACAATTTTTTTTCCTCTTTAGCGTTTCTTTTTGATTTCATCGGAAAAGAACATCTAAGATGGAATGATGTATTTATTTACACTGTACAGTTACGTAAAGGGGTTAAACATGAATGTACCATAACTGAAAAGACCAATTTCCATTTCAGAATCAAGTAGAAAAGGGTTTTATTCCATTTTGTGTAAGGGATCTGTTGTAGGAAGGAAACAGTTGCTGAAATGTGTTTTTTTCCTCGACAGTTCCTACAAATGTAATATCATAAAGGTATCAAAAGACCAAAAACAAAAGGTGTGTTGGGCCATTATCGCAAAACATCGTTTCAGAATGCATCGTTCTCGAATTTTGCTCCATCAGGATTACAACAACAGAAGATAGATGCAATTTCCTATGATAAAAGCAAGGAAAATTAATATTGCATTTAAGCTACTAAAAATATCAATAGTGCATAGATCAGGGGTGGGCATTAAGTCGATCGCGATCGACCGGTGTACCACCAAGACATTTTGGGGTGACCGTCTTTACTACGACCTAAGACGCGCATTCTAAAAGAAACATATTTATGGAACATCGACGCCATAAACACCGAGTTTTTTTTTTTTATTGTAGTTATGTAGGTAAGTACATATTCCGTATTTATTATTAAGTTATAATATATATTGTACACCTTTTTTTTAAGCTCGCCACACCTACGCCACTGGGTGGACCGCAACACCTTGGATAAATTAGAAGTAGCCCGTACCCTGGAAAAGGCTGCCCACCCCTGGCATAGATGATGATGTCCAGAAATTAGGGACATGGTTGGACGCATCCTTCTACGGTGAACGCTCGTTCCGATAGCAGGAGACTCAATCGTGACGCAATTAAAAATTTTGTACTTGTAATAGAGTTAATATAACACAGAAATAATTTCACTAAATATTATTTGTACTTACATTAATGTAGTATAAACGTCCCCTAGACATCTAGAAAACATCTCTAATAAATCTAACCCTTCACTGTATCTCTATAATACACCACTCCGATGTATTATATTTTATGTTCATATTATTTTCATTTAAAAGTAGCCAGATTACAACCTTTTCAAAAAAATTTAAGGCCTAATTTCGCCTGTTATATAATTCGTAAGACAGCCTGGCGACATTCACTCCTACACAAATCGAAAACTTGTTGAATATATTATATCAGCAGCACCTAATGGGTAAACCAACATACTCCCTGAAATGAGACAACACAGGAGCCAGCATTTATGTAAGGAGATATTTTAAAATCTCTACATATCAATTAAAAAACATTAAGAAAATTCTCGCAACTAAACTTAAACGGGAAGAAAGAAAAAAAAAAGGAAAAGCAGAGTTACTAAGCAAGTTACTAAGCCAAATTTCCATTTTGTCTAATCAATTATCCATTTAAAGTAACCCTTGTTCTCTGACACTATAGGTTCCCTCAATAGCAAGTTATTTAGAAAAAAATGTTTATTACACTACGTATGAATGCATGTGGCATAAAATTTAAGATTTTATGTTCTAGCAGGCTATATTTATAAATGGCTTACTGAACATTATTTACTTCAAATTCGTAGATACCTAAATTTGAAAATAAAAAGAATTTTGAGAGTTACTCCCATTTGAATGTCGTCTATACTCTCCCAGACCCCATATACATTATTACTGCTTGTTAACTTAACCAGTAAAGAATAAATGGAAGTCATTAGAGCGAGAAAAAAGGCAAAAAAGCGAGAGGAGAAGAAAAAAAGCAGCTGTCGTCTTTTAAATTCTTTTCTTGTTCAGCTGCTTTCTTACCGTACCACTTATTGCACACCTAAGGACTGTCTTTCAAGTTTTTTTTTTCCTTTCTGCTAACTGAAGAGAACTTTTAGATCGATCGTTGGGGGGAAAGGTTTAAACTAAATGAGGTGATTTATGTCCATTTTTTTCTCCTTTATTCTCAACCGTTTAATTTTTCACCATTAATTGATAATGATAGTTCAGGTGTTCCATACTCGTTCCTCAATCTAATGATATGAAACTAAAGAAATATCACAGGGTGTTCCCAAGCGCAAAGAAGGGTAAAGGATTTTTTTTCATTAAACCTATTGAACATCGAAGGTAATCGAAATTTCCAGAGATTTAAAGTATCTTGAGTACTTGGAGAAAATTAAGCTGGGATTAAGGAATTTTCGCTCCTTTTGCTTAATTATATACGTACTTAACCTTTTTTTTCTCTCCGCATACATGCGTATGTTTGCTACGTTGCGCGGGCCGTAACATAGTACACTATATAAATAAAATAAAGTGTCGGTCGGTCGGCGGAACAATTCCGCATGGACCGTTTCTGGTACGTAATTTTCGGTATGGAATACGTTATGAAATTCGGCCATATTTGAAAATGTCGAAATCGATGAAATTTTTCCCCATGAAAGTACATAAATGTTACATATTTGGAAAGAGGTTTAAAAACTGATAATTTTTTCTGCGTACACTTATTCTGTTACTTTAATAGTTTCAGAGATATTTAAATTCTAAATGCATACTCCACCGATCATAATTGGCCGTACAAACGTAATCCGCCATGTTTTAAAAGTTAAAATTGATGTGTTTTTTTTTCATGAAAGGGCATAAATTTCACATATTTAGAAAAAGCTTTAAAAGCTGATACTTTTTTCTGCGTACCAGAGACTTAATCTGTTACTTCAATAGTTTTAGAGTTATTTGGATTCTAATGAAGCGTCTCCTGTGAGATCATCCATCTTTGACGATGTAAACAAAGCGGGATTCAGTCACAGAGTGATTCTCACTAAAAACTGAATAACTGAAAAGAAATGTTCCATCATTTGTATAATTTGTAATTCTTTTTCTATTTTTCATACTTTTAATTCAAATTTTTTAATCATAAATAGATCATTTGAAGATGTACTGATTTTTTGGGGATGTTTTTTGAAAATAAAAGTATAAACAAATTTAAATTCACGTGAACTGTGATTCGAGTGTCAAGTGATTCGATAGCTGGGCAAAGCCGTCTAGTAAAATATTAACGTAAAAACTAAAACTCCAAACTTAAATGTAGTCAAGCGTTTATTTTAAAATCAGTGTGATTTTTAAGTGTCGAGACAAACTTTTGACTATTTTAAACAAATCAGCTTTATACTTTCTATATACTTCTCTCAATACGTCATAAAGGTACGAAACAGTAAGTCGATTTCTATACAAGTTCTTCGCATATTTCATTTTGGAACAGGCCGATTTAGAAAGATATGTTGATGCGAGCAAGGTGAGCTGCGGGTGGCACATTTTTGTACAGTTTTTTTCATTTTTTAAAAGGCTCGAATTTCCAAAATTATGTTTATAAATTCACTTGCCTGATAAAGTGTGTGTTTCTGGTCGCACATAAAAACTTGGTGGGCCCCAGTTTGAGTACCCCTGTTATAGATAGTTACATTAAACAAATATAAATGACTTCCAATACTTCAGCTCGTTAAATTGAAACTAACTTTTAAAATAGTAAGCAATTATAATGGGAACGGTTAATACTTAAACTATTACGGTATTGTGGCGGAAAACAAATCATTGAAATACATTTATTTTGTTTGCGTGACAAATTCGTTTTTATTTACAAAGCAATAATTTTAGCAGCTACTGGGAACAAAACAATGTAATAAATGCATATGAATTATACCTCGTAGGCGAATTCGTAAATCCGGCTTATTGCAAAGAGCGCCGTCATTTTGCAATGTGCCAAGACTAATTGAAAAATTATCGACGGCTTTCTTATTAGTCTGACATTTTTTTAGGCTTAATGTAATGAGCCCATACACTTTCAGGGCTAGTTATAAAATTCTCAATAGTTTGCCCAAACAGCCTGGTTTCATCCAGGCTTATTTCAATAAGTCCAAAGTAGTAAAGGCCTATTAAAAATGACAAAAAAAGAGATTGCTACTTAACCTAAGCAACACTTAACTAGTTTAAATTTTCACTAAAGGAAATATTTAAGTAACAATCTCTTTAACTGTCAATTTTAATAAGCCTTTACTACTCTTGGCTTATTGCAATAAGCCCGGAAGAAACCTGGCTGTTTGAGGAAACTATTGCGAACTTTCTAATTAGCTTTAAGGTATATGTGCTCATTACAATAAGCCTAAAAAAAAATCAGGCTAATTAGAAAGTTGCCGATTAGAAAGTTGCAAAATGATGGCGCTCTTTGCAATAAGCCAAATTTGTCAATTCACGTACGACATATATACGAAACATAATTTATAAACGTAAATTATCATCATTTACGAAAATTATTTTAACCCTCTCACCGCATTTACACAGTCACGATTGCGGCGATCCAAATTGCGGAGGAGGGGGTGCGAATGTGTAAACGGTGTTCTCGCCATTTCCCCTCGCCGTTTCTCCTCGCCAATCGTGGCACTCGCTTCGGGAGCGGTTTTCTGGCCCGAGTCAAAGGGGCTAATGGCGCCAGATGTCAGACGACTAGCTTACGCAAGCACAAATGACAGCAAGAGGCGTGAATGTGAGAACGGTCATTCACGTCGATGCAAGAGCTTGACTAATGTCTTGCGAATGTCTTGCATGTGGCGCGATCGCGAATGTGTAAATGCGGCATCTAAGCTTAAAGACAAGCCTATTTTTCCCTTGAATACATTATCGACATATCATTCCGTGGTGGTCAAAAGTGTGTGGGACTGCCAGCTCAAGGTTTTTAAATCCAGCTTTAGTCTTACACCAAATTTGTAAAATTTTATTAGAAGTATTATTTATTGTCTTTTAACATAATGTTGTAATTTTGTTTCTATTCTTTTAATTCTGTATTTTATAATTACAAAGAGATAGTGTCATTTTAATTGCATATATCAAGAAATGACCGTGATGGTGAAAATTTTGCATAAGAGCGTTAAACTGAATATGTTTTCAAATAAATAGGTTAATTCTGTTAGGTGCAATTGTTAGTCTATAGTTAACCATATGTATCTTTTGATTTATATTAAGGCTAGTTCAAAGATTACGATACAAATCGCGTTTTATCCATTTGTTGTATCCATAACTAGCATTTTTCTTTTTTTGTCTAACTGGAACTCTTTGATAGGTACTCTTCATATATGAATAAAAGTCTCACAAGTGATGCCTCCTCACTCCGAAATGGGTTTAATATTTATTCCGTATTATTATTTGTATCAAACAGTTTATCTCGAGTGTGTATTATATAACATAATCAGACACTGATGCCAAACTGTTCATGGCAAACTGTTCAGAAAAATATTTTTAAATTTGTTCTACAGGCGTGACGGCTAACAGACTTTTTAAAAAATTTTTATCACCATTGGAATTTTCTTTTATAAAAACCAAGTGAATATAAGTTCATCTTTATTATTAATACTTCAACAACACATGATTCAATTCTTTATTAAAATTTTTTCTAAAAGAAGAATAAATTATTTTTATCTTAGAGAATCACAAAAATAGAAACCCAAATAAAAATTTTCCATTATGAATAAGCTTCGATGCAATCAAATGTACTCATGAGAAACAATAAAAATAAAATCCTCCCACCAAAGCAAACACGAAATCAATAATTTCTCTTATTTCGAGAAATCGATAATTTTTATAGCGGAAAGAGAGAATCTCCTTCTCAGCTGCACAATAAAAGCCGTAAACGCAGAAAATTTTTAAAAGCATTCTAGCTCCAGTTAATGTTCTTCATTCGATATGAACAACAACAAAAAACCGAAACTAAAGCTTAAAAATGGCACGTTGGTAAGAAATTCTTGAATTGCCTTTTAAAAATGTATTTTTCTGATGTTTCATCTTGCATTTTCATGACCCTTGAGACAATATGCTGAAGATACTAAAACTTCTTTCCCAGGATTGGAAATAATTTTCCGGTTTGGTAGTTTGAGATTTTCTTTCCAAGGAATGCATGAAATGTCTTTTATGCGAGCCATGGTGTTTTCAGAAACTGCGGTACAGAAAATAATATTGTCGCGATCGCAGCCGATGTCTGCAGCCGAATCCTGCTGCAGACGACATTCAAAAATAGTTGTATTTTACGTTTTGAAGATGTTTGTTGCCTGGCAACTACGATGACCCGGTACGAGTGTGGCAGAAAAAAGAATTCTTCTGTATTTGTTGTTAAGTTTTTTACTTCGTAATTTTTGGTATCCATGTTATTCTTTAATTTGTACGAGTCGTAATTTCAATGTTAAATTTATGTAATAAATATTTTATTTTTCATATTTAATTTATGATAATGTGCTTTGGTTTTGTGGTATATAAAAATACTCATTGAATTCACTGCTAGCCCGTGACGACCACAAAATATAACTGAACATCGTTATTTTCTGGATTCGAGAAATACTCTCGGAGTTATGGTGCAAAAACTGGACTAGATGTGAAGACAGTTAAATAACGTGACGCGAAAGGTGAAATACCGAAAAGTACGACTTTTCATTTTTTGATTTTTGATTTTAAGATTTTTGAAAAAGTAGTATAGTATAAATCATGTATACGCCATTCAAAGTAAAAAGAGAGTAAAAAAAATATGTCACGGAAAAGCTACAGAGCACTAAACAACAGAACCAAGAGAAAGATTTAGGGTACTACGTCACTAAGCCACGTGCATCGACGCAAGTTTAAAAATTTTTTTTATTGATTCATACGAAGCTAGGATGTGGCGAAAGAAGGAAGATGATTGTACAGAAAAATAATGATCCGGATTCGAAAGTTCAATAACTTTTTCAATAGATTCCTTTTCCACTTTAGAATTAATTTTTTTAAAATAGTGGTATGACAGACATGCATAAACTGTGTGACCAAACTGTCTACTTCAACAATAAATTAATAATGTTTTTAGTAGCCTTTATTTTATTTGCCTCAATTAAATTTAATTTTGCATTAATTTAAAGTTTTCTTGAAAAAATTATTTTATTCAAGACAAACGTCTGTAATTAAACGCCCTGTAATAAATTAAGCTCTGAGAATTTTATAATTTTAAAAAACTACGTTCTCAGCACTTAAGAGTCTCTGTAGCGTCGATTATTTGTATTTTATTGCTGCATTTCTTGGGAGCTTCTGGGATTTTAAAAGTTCCTCATATCGACATTAAGTTTATATTTCTAGTAATCATGATGGATATATATGCTTTTAATGGCGCAATTTTTATAAATAATCGTAGATATTTCTTATAATTCTTGGGGTAGTAAAACTGTTCCTCTGCAATAACTCCTAAACAAAAGAATCAACTTTTGTAGAAAGTGACTGGCATTAATTATACTTTCTATTCCTTCTCACGTTAGCCAAAAACAAAAACTGAAACCATATTGGAAATTATTTCGGAATGCTTTCATCTGAATATCTGTATACTGGAGTGCTATTTCATAACAGGACTGAAAACAGAGTCGTTTGCCTAAATGTTTGTCCAACCCTTTACGCAAGAGTGAGAAATGAGTTTGTATCATTGAGACATAGAGGAGAGAGGAAGATTCTACAGTAATGCCCCTAAAAAAGCATTTTTTAAAGCAGAAAGTGCCAAACTGTTAAAACATGTTAACGCTATTTTCTTCGCAGTAAAACTATATGGAACACTATGTGGAACCGTATGGAACACTATATGAATAGCTGCAGATTGAGGTGCTTGACCAATCAGGTTTACAAAAGAGTACATTTTTTAGGAAAGAGAAAAATTTAACAAGGCGGGAAAATGAACCTTTCTTTTAGTCACATACACACAAGAATAAATAAAATGTTTGATATACCGGTAATTAAGTGAAACATTCCTGCAAATGGGGTCCTCTGAAGGTCGCCATAGCGTTATTTTCTATACATATGAACAAACAAAAGTCGTACAAACATTTTACACAAAACTCATCCTGTAACATGAAGGTTAGTTACGAAACGTTCGAAAAGCGAAAGGATTAATAAAAACGTGCTTAAAGAGAGAAATATTTAAATTAACCTTTCGCTAAATACTTGAATACGGGTGTGAGATTTATGGATTTTAAGTGACATTTCGAAACCTCGAATGGAAAGCTGAGAACTCTGCTCCAGTAATCTTTAAATCACACACATTATGAATGGTTAATAGCTCGTGAAGACGGTTATTATAAGTTAGTAAAATACACCCATTCCGACGGTCCACATATATCACCTCTTTGAGATTAAGCATTCGCTGATCCATCAATTTGGGATCTTTTTAGGGAGTAAAGAAAAAATAAAACAGGTATAATATCCGTGTGTGTAGTTCGTCCAAAACTAAATGAAACCAGGTGCTGATGTAAAGGCTTTAAAACACATTAGCTCCTCCCCTTTTTTTTTAAACCGGGAAGGGCGTTGTTATTCTAATTGTCTTCAGTACCTACATTCGCGTTAAGTTAAGGGATGGTGGTTGAATCAATGGAACTACGTTATAAAGGAATAAATACAGTAGTTCGGAAGCAAATTTCATTATATTACTGAAAAAAAGCGAAGTATTATACATAATGCATAATTTATGCTTTTCATTTTTTTTCTTTTTTAAAGAAACATGGTTAATCAGCGTCTTAAATTTATAGATATCACATCTTACTGAACAATACTTTAGATATGTAAATTAATATTCTGTATATACAATTATCTGTCAACCTTAACGTTTACCTTTACATTAGATATTATTTTTATATTATTTCACAAACGCCTGTCTTTCCAATTTATTTTTTTCTAGTATCAAAATTATTTTCCAGTTTCAAAGAATTTGATAAACAATTCTCAGGAAACAAAAGTCATTTAAACTTCAGGAATTTTCCGTTATGCACTGTTTAATTAATAAAAAAACACTTTTGTTTTCATTATTTAGTATATCTAATAGTCGTTTTTTGTTTAGAAAAATGAGGAAAAAAGTTTAAAATCACTCACCATGGTGAAAATTAGAATATATAGACGGCTTACCTAGAAAGAAAAAGAAATAGTTTAAAATAGTTTGTCAGAATAATTGCATAGTATACAGATTGAAAACGTTCATTCATATTAATGAAACATTGTTATGCGTTTGAGTATTTTTAATGTATCAGCAAGAAATCTGATATAACTGTCTTTATTAATTTTTGAAAACAACAATCTACTACTTAGTAAATTTTTCATATGCGTTCATGACATAAATTATTTTCAGTGTCCAATAAAATTATAAAGTTGACATTTGTGCATCATTTCCCTCCTGTAATTTGACGAATCTTATAACAATATTCATAATATAGGACTAATTTTCGATAAAAATACTAACAGAGGTAATACAGACCTTACGAACTGCATGGAATATGCCAAACTCAATCATATTTAAATTAAACAAATGTGATCTTTAACTAAAAATTCCGGAGAACCACCTGATGTAAATCAAAAACAATGATCAGTGACACCGATGATGCTCCTCTTATTCTCTTAAAAGGTACATATGCAGACTGTCAAATTTAAACTGTACCGTGCAGTTTAAATCAAAGTGATATTATTTAAACGAGGTTATCAGTCTAGTAAACTTACAAAAATTAAATATTTTTTCCTTCAAACTATTATCATAATTATACCAGTCAGATCCAACTAATGTCGAAGGGGGTGACTGCTGTTCATTAGCTGCTGGCATAATCTAGTTAAGCCTAAAAAAGTTAAAATTCATTTACGGAAGTTGCGTTATAAAGAAACCTTATTTATCCACTGCAATAATTATATAGGTTAAAAAAGAAAAAACAATATTTCGCAATTCACTGAGATTAAAAAAAATATTTTTTACATGTGGATCTGAAGGTTGACAGTAGAAGGTCATTTAATGGTTAATTTCTTTTAATTCTGGCCAAAACTTAATTATTCATAAGATCTAAAAAATTTATAAGAACTTTTAAGGGCCTTGAGAACAACATAAATGTATGTCTTTAGGTAAAATACCCATCACATGATGGCAAGCATTTTCTATGTGATGCATGATATACATGATTTATCTCATGGAACAATAATTGTTCCATAACTGTCATACATAATTATTATGTATAGCAGTAGCGCACTTAGAATTCGTTTCAGAGAGGGAGTTTGTACGCTTACTAGCCAAAACAATGACACTAGGAACACCCTTTTCTCGCAGATAGCTTTATCCCTACTCCTCCATAATTTTACTCTGTACCAAATATTTACCACGCAAAAGAAATACCAGAAATAAAACTGGGTAAAATTGAAAAGAATTTCATAATATCTTTTACTTTTCCATTGAAAACAAGTAGTATCTCAGCTGATCATATGACAGTAGTTTTGCGTGTTTTAAACAAAAATATCTCGAGAAAATATATAATAATTACATTCTCTTCGTGGGCCAGACGTTACACAGTGAAGTTTGTGTTCGAGCTCTCATGCACAAATTTATAATGAAATTAATGTTATGGAGAGGGATTAAGAAACTCTAATTTACATTGAAAATCCTATAAGGGCAATTTTCATCGTAATATTTAGTTGGTGGTTATAATGAAGTAGATATGCAAGAAGAGTGGTTCTATGCTTTAAAAACTAAATCAAACAACATTCACTTTCTGGTGTTCAAGTCTCAGCCAAGATTCATGATATAAAGAAATGGCAACGTTTACAACGGCGCCATTTTTGACAATCAAATGGCAAGAGCTACTTTAGTTCTTTTCTTACCAACACAAACTCTTATAGCAGCCACTCTTCCTGTATCTCTTTTTTTTTTTGCTCCACTCGATGTGTTTTTTAACTGAGATGACCCTTATGTTAGCACACAAGGACACAGAATAATATGGTTCAGAATTCACCGAACTCCTGACTCTTTCTTTTGTCTTTTTGGCCGCTGATTGAGCTAACTCGTATATGTCTTAGGATTCCGGGGGATGATATTACATTCCTGGTTTTAGCTCTTCTCTTTAGTTTGAGTTTCTTTCGTCTTCTGAAATGTTTTTTTTATTTAATCTCTTACAATATATCTCTTACATTGACCTGTTATGGCACGAGAGAGGGATAAATTTTTATCCTCAAATCTGAAATGGATTTGAAGTTTTTTACAAGCAACTTACAGGGGATTTCAAGAAATCTGTTTTCTCTGACAACAATTCAGTAAAACTATTTCGCTTTCTGCTATGTCACTGAAGTTCAAAAACTAGTTTTTGTAATATCTGTGTGAAAAGCAAGAGAACATTTCGTTAATTCTTTTAATAAATCTAGCTTATAAAGTTTGTCATTTTTAGCTATTTTCAAAGACATTCTACCATTAGCAATTTGTACCAATGATTTTTGAAATTTTAAATTTGGTAATGGAAACTTGCGTAATTCAGTTTATTGCGAATTAGACAAACGACGAAAATTTAAATATTACTGTCTTATTCAGTACTTAAGCAGTGTAAATAGATTTTATGAATACAATGGCATCTTATAAATTACATTTCGGTCATCATTGTGTGTATATATTTTCTTAATTTTTTTTCGTCGTGTTTGTTATAGTTTCTAATCCCCTGGCATGCGAATTAAATTCAGATGAGATCCATGAGGTTGTTGACTAGGGCAAAATCAAGGGCGAGAAGGGGGTTTGTGATGAGACCTTCTCTGGTAAGGCTCAGACATTCCAAAATGTGCTTCGGTGAAGCCTGACAGACATGGCACTTAGGGTAGATGGACAAGACCCTTCTTACCCTGTCAAAAGAAAGGCTTCTGGAGTGTCCACTAGCAAGCCTAAAGAGGGTAGTTTGGAAGCCTCTATCGCAATTTAGGAGAACGGGAATGCCAGAACGACTCCTCTTGTATCAACAACCAAAACAATGGACATTTCCAATCCGGAAGCAGTTGATGAAAATCAATCTGAATGTAAACCCTACAGATCTCTAATCTTTTTCGAGATAAATAGTAACTGGAGCACCATGCTCCAAAATATTATAGAAATTTCCACAGATGTTGATGCCGCGCTCTCACGCACTCTCATTATGGTAGTGTTGACTCTTACAGAGTCATACAAAATTATCTTGATAACCATAAAATTCCCTTTCGGAGTATGGATCCGAAATCCGAACGTCCAAGAAAATTTGTAATCAGGGGCCTTGCCTCCTGCACTGCTACCGCTGACTAGGGTTGCCAAAAGTCCCGGATTGGCCGGGATTGTCCCGGAATCAGAATCTCTGTCCTTTATCCCGGATGAATGCTAAATTGTCCCGGAATTTAGCGGAAACTATTCCATTTTTTTATAAATTGAAATTGACAAAATAAAATGTCTTTATTTAAAGAAGAACAAAGAATGTTTTGAATTGACACGAGAGCAATTATCCGTTATCCCAAATATATTACAGATCAAAATTGACATCGATGCGTTATACAATGAATATACAGAACTTCGATTGTTTTTTCCTGCTCTGAACAAAGAGCAAAACGATGACAAACTATGGGCAGAGTATTTCAAAAAGTATGAAAAATCGGTCGAGCTGATGAAAATTGTATCTTTTATTTTGTCCATTCCCTGCGAGTAATGCTTACCCAGAGAGAGTATTTGGTCACATGAACAGTTTGTGGACGAAGGCCAGGAATAACATGAATGTCGACTTAGTGAAGGCGGAATTGCAAATACGACTTAATAGTGAATCGTGTGCAGAATTTTCGAATTTTTTAAATACGGACTCACTTGCGAAAGAATTGGTGATTGCAACACAAAGTGAGAGAAAATATTATTGGAAAAACTCATAAAAATATCACGTTAAATTTGTTATTATAAGATTTAAATTTATTATTATTATTATTATGTAATATATATATATATATATATATATAATTAAGTTTCTATAATAGTTGAAATAAAAAATATAAAATATAAATTTAAAAAAAACTGTATTATAGTTATTAACTGTATACTAGTTTTAAAAGGACACTTTTTATGTATGAAAAAATTATAATAATTTTTTCATACATAAAAAGTGTCCTTTTAAAACTAGGTAATGGCTGGCTGATAATTATGATGTTCAGTTTTGAGCTATTTGTCCCGGAATAGTCACAGAAAAAGTTGGCAACCCTACCGCTGACACTGAGAACGCTATTAGAGATCGTTTTGAAACCCATTAAATCTGCCTACCATACAAGTAGATAAACTAAAAATCCTATGCCTCTCTTTGTAGTTTCTATTAGGCCTTCGACTAACATTGACAATCTTAATAAAATCATTACTATCAATTACCTCAGCTTGACATCTGAGCACTTAAGAAATCTGGCGTCAGCCAGTGCTACCGGTGTAGATTCTCAAATGTAAGAGGAGTTATTTCGCCGGCCGGCAGATGGCGTTGCTGGTCCGTGGGCTGGCTAGAGATTCTATTTATATAAAAAATAGTTGTGCTTCGCTACGGAGTACATTCATATTCAATACAATAGCCAATGTATGCAGTTAATGCCAAAAAATATATTTACTCGTATAAAAAAATCGTAACGGATATTTTTATAGACAAAATAATCTAGAAGAAAATATTCAAATTAAATCTAATAGAACATACTAAAGAATATAGTACAATTGATGTAGTACAGTTTGAGAAAAATTTCTTTTACTGAATTTTAATATTTTTTGGATAATGTCCAATCATCTGCCGCATTAGAAAGAAAAATAAATTCTCAATTTATTTCGTTGTTATGCACGTGACGGAAAATTAAAGTATCACAAAAAGAAAAGAAACCACGTGATCAGCATTTAATAAATTAAATTCTAAAAATTAAAACTTTAAAAATTCACCAAATTCACATATTATATTTTAAAAATTCCCCAAATTCAGAAAAGTGAGGCAAAGATTCGAAAAATATTTCATTTTAAAGGATTTTTTAGGATCTTTCACGTGATAAAAAATTTATAACCCTCGGAATATTATTTTAAATGCAAACTTTAAAGAATGTTACAAAATCAGCTTGAAAATTCAATTTTAAAAAATCTAAGAAGAATTTTTCAAAAATCTTTCTTAGTGCACCCCTACACTATAAAAAGAATCGCAATACCAAATTCCAACCCTTTTGGGTCCAGCGGTTTAGCCTGTGCGTTATCTGTCAGTCAGTCAGTCAGTCAGTTATGGAACTGTTTTATATATATAGATGTGCTCGCGCGAGAAGCTCTGTGAGGATAACGGTAGTTTGAGATGGAGGTGTGTTGCGTTTTTTTTTTTTAATTTATTAATGTGCGTTTTAATGTAATAAAGAGTGTTCATCCATGTCAGAGGGATTCGTTTATGTGTTTTCCCAAGTATTTCTTATGTTACATCAAAATGAAGGTGATGCAAGAACTCTATGGGATAAGTACCTCTTTCCTATTCTATTAGTTGACTGTATTTTGCGAAGGGAAAGGATTAGATTTCAGATTTTAAGGTATAATCAGTTTAATAAAATAACTGTATAAGTATTAAATCAATTATAATTTTAATTACACGTATGTATTTGCACTAATAGTAAGAAATATATATTCTAGTCTATATATACAAAACAGTTCCGTGACTGACTGACAGATAACGCACAGGCCAAACCGCTGGACATAAAGAGCTGAAATATTGCATGGCGATTCTTGTAGTGTAGGAGTGCTCTAAAAGAGATTTTTGAAAAATTCTTCTTAGACTTTTTAAAATTAAATTTTTAAGCTGATTTTGTAATATTCTTTAAAGTTTGCTTTTAAAATAATATTTCGAGGGTTATAAAATTTACATCACGAGAAAGATCATAAAAATTCCTTTACATTGAAATCTTTTTCGAATCTTTATCTCCATTTTCTGATTTTTGGTGTATTTTTAAAGATTAATTTTTAGAATTTTATTTATTAAATGCTGATCACGTGATTTATTTTCTTTTTTGTGAAACTTTAAATTAATTTTGCGTCGCGTGCATAACAACGAAATAAATTGACAATTTTTTTTTCTTTCTAATGTGGCAGACGATTGGACATTATCCAAAAAATCATTAAAACACAATAAAAGAAATGTTCTTCAAACTGTACTATATTAACTGTATTATATTCTTTAGTATGTTTTATTAGATTTAATTTGAATATTTTCTACTACATTATTTTGTCTATAAAAATATCTGTTACGCTTTTTTTATAAATATATATATATTTGGTATGAATTGCATATATTCACAGTTGTATTTATTGTATATATATATATATTTTTGCATTAACTCCATACATTGACCGTTGTATTTAATTTGAATGTACTCCGTAGCGAAGCACTGTTTTTCAGATAGTAAAACTATATACAGATAATGTATTTTAAAGCATGGCTGAAACAAAATAGAAGTTTAGATGTTTCAAATGTGAAAATTCTGTCTCAAATAGGAGAAAGATATTAGACAATAGTGAGTTTGAATTTTTAAGCATCTGCTAAGTTATAACCGTAGCCTGATGCAGACTGATACACGGCGTATTGTTTGAATAGTTGAATTTTGAAGGAAATGAAAATCGCAACAGAAATTATAGAAGAAATTTTGGCTGTGGGTAAAATATTTTAGAAATTTTAACTCTACCTAAAAAAATTCTGAAAATAGTACCATGAAAATAGAAGAAAGGAACGCCATTCAAAATTTCATAGTAGACACTTTGACATGGTTTGTAGACTCTTAAAGAAGGAAAATAACGAAAATTTCCATTTCGAGATCAACATAAAATACAACGGGTCAGGAAGAGACAATACAGAATAGCAATGTCTTTTGACAATGTAATCCCTGAAACATGCAGCTTGAGTGATATTTTATTTTAAAAGCTGAAATATGTCCGGAGTCAAGAGAATAAAAATGTGCCCTTTTGAAATTTTTGCATCCCAGACTCTAAAGTTTAGAATGTTAAAGATGGATAAGAAAAATATGACATCCCCCCCCCCCTGCAGGTTGTTTCAATATTGAACATACGAAACTATGAAAGATATGTACAGGGCCGAGGTTAGGGGGGAGCGAACTGTGCAACCGCCCAGGGCCGCTAAAAATTTAGAGCCGCCATTTTTATTCCTCATCGCAACACTTATCTAAGTGTTACGGGGTTTTTACGAAATCCCTCATATTTCGTGGTTTCTATAATTCAACTTATAAAAAAATATATGTCTCGATTTTTCGAAAAGAATCGTAGGAAGAATCTTAACTGACAAACTACCATTTTGTTTTTTAGTATCGAAACGTAATGCATTAAAAGTAATAATTAATAAAATCCGTAGTGAATGCAGATTTTTTTTTTTTTTGAGTGGGGGGGGGGGATCGGGGTAGTCTTACAAGATCCATTACTCATTACGTACAGAAATTTGATTGTAAGTAAATGTGTTTCGCCCAGGGCCATTAAAACTCTAAGCATCGCCCAGGGTCGCTAAAACCTTAAGCACGCCCCTGCATATGTACGGTTTGGTTTGGTTTGGTTTGATTTGGAGCGCTACGGTCAACTTTTTGCTACACGAGGGCTAAATAGACCGGGACCTACAGTTTAAAGCCGATTCCGAACGGCTACAAACATCAATGTCAATCGTGGGACTCGAACCCACAGACTCCAGTACCGAAAGCCAGCGCCCTAGCCATTCGGCCACCACTTGGCCGGGGAAAATTTGAGCACGAAAATTTGAAATGACAGGAGAGGACAACCTTAAGTCTTCGAAATTTATTTTCCTAACTGCTTCTACGTTATTCGAGTTGCTTAAAATTCGGAATTGTTTAAATTAATGCCGAACAGTTAA
This sequence comes from Dolomedes plantarius, assembly GCA_907164885.2. Lineage (NCBI taxonomy): Eukaryota > Metazoa > Arthropoda > Arachnida > Araneae > Dolomedidae > Dolomedes > Dolomedes plantarius. The sequence goes on from OU015496.1 coordinate 108,257,789, forward strand.
ATAAAAATGCCGAATAATTAAATAAAAATTGAACCATATGAAGGTGACTTAAAAATGTCATTAAAATATCTATTCACTATTTATTCACTTGTTTTCATATCGCACTGAAATGCCTTAAGGTATCCGAACACGTTCGGAGCAGTTTTTTAAAACACATGGTGTAGGCACACTTTCAATACATTTTTGGATTTAATTCCAGTAAATATTATTGAGAGAGTGTCTATTTTTAAAATATACTTCTATGTTTTTTCAAAAGCATTAAATATATGCGGAATTTTAAGGTAATTAAAAAGAAATAAACTCCAAAAAAGCATTATTATAAACAGCCAGTCTTATATGAATAAAAGTTATACCAAATAAACTACATGCATTTACCTGGATAATCTACTAAAAGTTTGAAGTTATATTAAGAAATGAATATTTTACAACTAATCGAATATTCATTATGAAATTTTTGCCAATTTTACACCGTTATTATTGAAATAATAGCTCATAAATTGGGAAATATTCTTTCAATCAAAATTATTTTAGTACATCCTCTAGAAAACAATATATAAACTAGGCACACAAAATTTCATAAAAATTCAATAATATTTTGAGTTATCACTTTTGAAGTCAGCAAAAAAAAGGTCATGTCTCAATTTTGAGAGAAATATATTTTAATTTAACATGTGCTTAGAATTACAAGCTATGTGAAGTAATTTAACTTTGCCACACAGTTTGCAAAAGTGTTCTTACTTTAATTATTTCATTAAATGTTTACTAAAATTATATTAAAATACGAAATTCTGTTCGTACTAATTGTTAACAGGTTTGTGGTCCTTTAATAAACGGCCTCTTCCGGTGATTTAAATCTCCACATCCGGTTTTCTAGTCATATAAAATCTTTAATATCTCTGCTTCTAACTAGCGTACAGACAAAAATAAACCTGTTTTGCAAAGCTAAATAACTGATCTATCCAATTAAAGAATTTTTTTTTAAATGTTATTTTTGACCCAAATTAAACTTTTCAACGTAGTCGGATACCTTAACAAATCAAGCATGAAATAACCTTCGACAGTGAAGGCTAATACAAGAGCTAAATCCTCGAAGGCAATTTGATCGACTTTGTAGCAATTAACGATAATCGATCTGTACTAATGAGTACAGCAATAATGAAAGGAAGGCGAGAGCTGAAAAAAAAATGCTTGGTTCATTAAGAGGTATGCCTCCTCCTATTTGAGGGAGTCATACCGAACTTTTTCTTCGGAAATATCATGGGCTACACATGAAATCATCAACAGACAATGGGGAAAAAAAACAGTACAAGAAAAAAGTTTCCGAACTCTCTCTCATTTGTCTCTCTTCTCAAATCCTTTGCACAATTAAATTATCCTTGAGCGAATTTGTTATTAGCCGGAGTTAGTTCCCCCCCCCCCCCTTAAAATAAAAGAAAGAAGACAATTTAACATTCTAACGTTAAAGAATGATACTCGTCTATTGAAATTAAACTTGCTACTATTTTAACACCACAATGATGGAACATTTTACTACTTGAAAATATGAGGAATTCTCTGCCCATGTGAACCTTGCCAGCGAGTTTGCCAATATTTATACAGTCGTACCCCGTTAAAACGAACTTCAAGGGACCAAAGGTTTTGTTCGCTTTATCCGGTGGTTTGCTATATCCGAACCATTAAGAAAAATGCTAGAGTTCACAAAATGCATAACTCATTAGTTGCAATGTGTATTCAATAATGATGTATTAAAAAATGAAAATCTATTAAAAATGAACATTAATGAATGAAATCGACTAAAATTGATTACTTTAAAATGACACAATACTAATTAAATTCGTACAATAGGAAAACGGCGGGATAAAAGTTTTCGTTCGTTATATCCGTGAGTTCGTTATATACCGGGTTCGCTATAATAGGGTTCGACTGTACAAATGCGGTTAGAAAATTATTCACAACAAGAGATAATTTAAATTAACAATTTTCATAGTAGCCCATTTTTTTAAATACCATTAGTCTATTGTTGAGGACAACTTCCGAAATAAGGAACTTTGAAAATCAAACTTTTCAAAAGCTTTGCATCTTAAAGATGCAGAGCTTTGGAGTGATTGAATAGTATCTAACAGCTGATCATGTTAAAGCACCAAATCCTAATGGTTTAACTTTTAGAATGTTAAACAACCACGTTTACCCGCATGACACTTTATAAATGCCATTAATCAAAATGTTACGACTCAATGTATCAAAATGACATGAATCGAAATGCCTTATGACAAAGCGCATTTTTTTAAATCTTAAATTTACTCTTGGAAATTATTCCTAAGCATTCTCTGAAACCTATAGAACACCAAATAAATTTTCTCTACAATCAATTCAGGCAAGCGAGATGCAACGAAGTTGTATCGAGTTATGTCGAACGAAATAAAGTTGTTATTTTACCTCCTATAAATAGCGGGTAAGGGATTTAAACCAACATTTCGAAGTTAAAATTAGCAATCTTCAGTAAATCGCTCTATTCGAAACGAGAAAAAAAAAAATTTAATTTCCCATTGATGAACCACCTGAACCTCTCATGATCCAATTACTGAGCAGCTCTTGAAGTTACTTGTAAAATTTCGAGGTCACAAGATAATGTGATTTGTCACAGCCTGAAATATCGGCAGTTTGGCAAAGAATATGCGCATAAATTCAGACAATTTTAGAGAAGCCATCAGACTCACTTAAAACTAAGTACAAACTAAGAGCTATTTGAATCCGGAGAAGAAATTCTGTGGTCCTTATTCGAACTAGTAACAAAAGCTTACATTGAATGGTGAGGTAATCTTGATTGGCAAAAAATATATATAAATCAATCAATCAATAAATAAATAAAAGCCGACTCATCTTCAACGCTTTCAAACGGCAAACACTGCAACAACCTAATACCCAATGCGATACAATCAATTACTCCTGAGGATAAAGTCCTCCTTTTTAAATCATGTATTATCTAACAAAATTTATCACTCAAATATACGAACCGGATCATGAATACATTATTGTACTTTGGACGTCAAGCTCTGTTAGCAAAACCCTGTTAGGGTTTAGTGTGGGTCAGTGGTTTTCAGGCAAGAGAGCTCGGCTTATGTGTATATGTTTGCCTAGTGAAGGTAAAACGCACAGTAGTTCCACGACAAACTAAATAGACCAAGACGTCTGGTCGTTCGGGGCGTTAAAAATCATATTTCTGCACTCTTTTAACAACATGTAAGGCCTATAAGGGTATCTATATTGTAATAAATGTCCTTTGCCGGTTTCTAGAAGATGCAATCGCAGAATCGTGTCTAATGAATAACACAGATTGGATTTGGGAGTATTAAACAGTTCTCTTCGTAAACGATAAGAAGTTTTCGGATCTCCATGACAGAAGAATTTAATACTGAAATCTTCCTTAGCTTTTGAGTGCTGTAGACATATAGCAGTGAAGTAAAGGGAGGTAAGTCTTATTAAGATTCTTAGAAACTAGTGGTTTTAATACACGCATGGATTCATGACACACCAATAACATTTTCCTACCATACAGCTCACAATCACTCCTTCACGGTTAACTAATTTACTCTCATTAAAACATATTTAAAAACTATCGCACCCGCAGGTGTGGGATACACGATGCAGTTTCTTAAATCGTTCTGATGGTTAACCACACACGATATAGGAAGACATAGAGAATGGAATGAATGACAGTATTCAAATATTGTTTACTCAAGTATGTTAATATTAGATGCACTTCAATTTCTAAGCAAATTTACAAACAATCCCTTAGTGCCTTCAATCGATTTCCCAAAATACCCTGCATGTGTTCTACTATTAAGAACTGGAGAAAATTTTGTGTATCAGATATTCATCCTGATATCAGAGTATGTCATCCGGCAACCAAAGTCCTTTAACTTAATTTTAAGGAGAATAAAGAAATGCGGGTCATCACCGGAATCGTGAGTAGGGGGAGGACTGTCTTCGTTGGTGACCCCCGAGGGTCCAGCATCTTGTGAACCTTGTGAACCTGGTTGGACTTGATTTGAAAACAGGGGATAGTCTGCACGGTTTATATACCTCTTAATCTGGTCTATATTTGCGGGAACTTGCTGTTGGCCTACTTGTAAGGTAACCACTGAGCCTGCTACAATTTTTATTTGGTACGGACCTTGAAAATTCGGGCAAAATTTCCCGACTATGCCTTTACTGGCGTTAGATAGTGGGTGGGTGGCTTTTAAAACCCATTGCCCCACTTCAAATGTTTCCTTCCTACGATTTTTATCTTAGTACATCTTCTGTTGCTTCCGCATCTGGTCATTAACTTGCTTGACCTCGCGAATTATCTCCTGAATATTAGCTAGTTGAAATTGAGGCGCTTGCTCCGGTACGAAGAATAGACTGTCTAAAGGGGTGATAATCTTTCTGCTTAGAAAAACTTCGGCAGGTGTTATGGCTGTCGAGTCATGGACAGCCGAACGTAATGCAAACGCAAACTGGTGTATATGTTGATCCCATGTTTTATGATTGTTTTGTATAAATGCGCGAATCATTTTAACGACATTGCGATTTACCCGCTCCGCAATATTCGACTGTGGTATATAAGTGACCATTTTTGCATGTTTTATTTGAAGCCTGCGACACAGGTCCGTGAAAACTTCGCTGACAAACTGAACACCGTTATCGCTAATAATTTTTACAGGGGCACCTTATCGCAAAACATAATTATGTGTAAATGCAGCAGCAACTGCTTTGGCTGAGGCTCTACGCAGGGGTATAATTTCGGTCCATTTTGAAAAATGTTCGACTATCACGAGTAAGAACCTGTATTTTACACTTGCACTACGGGGATATGGGCCTAATAAATCTATCCCTACGATTTCATTAGGGAACGTAGCCACGATACTTTGTAAAAAACCTGCGGGGCGGCAATTTATGTAGTTAGTACGCTAACAAGTGTCGCAGCTTTGAACGTACTGGGTGACCCACTTCCACATTTGGGGCCAGTAAACTACCTCATTAAGTCGAGAAAAAGTTTTTCGAATACCCATATGGTCGGCTGTAGGTAAATCGTAAAGAGTATGTAGAATGTGTGTTCTCATTGAACATGGAATGACGGGACGAATTTCACCATTCCGATTTTTAGATGCTTTGTAAAAAAGAACGTCATCGACTAGTTCATAGTTCTGTTCTCTACCCTGTATAGCATGCAAATTAACTCCGGAAATTTGTTCGGGGTTTTATAGGTATTTAACTATATCTCCGAATTCCAAGTCTTTACGAAGCTCTTCTTTTAACTGCGTTTTGTTATCGAGCACAATAGAAGTGAGCATTTCACATTGGGTTATCGACTCCCCCTCTGGGTCTCTGCTTAAAGCATCCGCTACCAGATTTCCTTTCCCCGGACGCTGCTCAAAGATTAAGTTGTATTCCTGGATCTTTAATGCCCAGCGAATGACACGGGGCGTAAAATTTTTGCCCGAGTATAATCGGGTTAAAGCAGCATGATCAGTTTTAACACGAACTGGCTGTTCTGAAAAATAACAGCGAAATTTTTTGAGTGCTACTACAATAGCCAAACATTCCTTTTCAGTGGTTGTATAGTTCCGTTCTGCGGAATTTAAAGTTCGCGAAGTGTAAGCGATAGGTTGATTTTCCTGCATTAGCATACGTACTACTTGTACGGATATATAAATACAGCTTTCCAGATCAATATATTTTTCAATACTCACGAACATTAAGTCAACCAGCAGTTCTGCCACCTAAACTTTGGGCTTACTAAGCACATGCGCCGGTAAACACCTGGAGCTGCTTACCTCGTAGTTCCTTTAACCCGCTTATCTATCAACTTCTTTAATCAAGCTGCTTGGCATTTATACCAAGCGCATATGCCGAAATTGGCATATCTCAAGTAGCTTCTTTAATTTATTCACTGAAAAGTTCGATTCTTGTGAATCGAATCTTATGTATACCTTACAAATTTCCATTCTTTTTGGCATTCAGTTATTATTGTTATGTTGGTACAGAAAGGATGCGAGGGATAACACAAGGGATTTTGCTCCTATGATTTTTTAAATAAATTAATAAACTGCCGCATCGCGCGTACTAAATGAAAGAATGATAACACAGATTTCATATACATGTCATGAATCACAATACAAAATTTATTTACCATGCCACGCTGAAATCTCTAAGAGTTATTCTATAGCCGTTAAAACATTAACATTATCTGACAAATAATAAATAATAATTAGTGTGTTAAAATTTATATCACTTCGAAAAAATTTCGTTTTCATGGAAATATATCAAATTTATGTAATATTCAAAAGTTAACTGGGTGAGCTTTTATAATTTCAAACTTGAATTGGAATGAAACGGTAAATAACGCGTAGTAATCTGCAAACGTTATTTCCCCCGGGAGAAGGATATGCATTTTAAACTAACAGCAACGTAAAAACAGTGAACTGATTCGCCAAAATAACCGGAAAATTATTTTAATAAGATGTCACGCATAAAAAGTTATTAAGATATATTTTGGAAAATCCTTTATGGAAACAATAATAATTGTTCCGTTTTCTGGGTTCCATGGGATTGAATAAAATCTCTTCAGAAAGTGCACACAAAATAAAATTTATTATTCTCTAAATTTTTCAGGCGCATACAATATTACTAACAGAAAACACGTAACAACTGTCTTCTTTGCAACAGAAAACTCTGAAAACACAAGTTGGGATAATAGAGTCTTAAATACAATATACGCCTAACACACTTTCAATAGATCCAATACGCAGCAGAAGAGAACACTGAGTTCCAAGCTTGAGGAGATTCAGGAAGAGTAGTGGTAACTACAGTACATGGGCCGGACCCTCCACTGTAGGATGATATGGCAATGCATAAAACTTCAGTGATCAATAAAAAGCGAAAGAAGGAAGGAGAATAGAAAGTGGGGAAAACAAACGCTTCGAAAGTACAAGTAAACCTAAAACATGGGGGGAAAAGAGACTGAGCGAACAAAGACAGGACAAGCAATTAAGGGCCTGTTCACATAAGAGTTCGTTGCGTTGCGTTAAGGAAAAGATGACGTTGAGGCGAAAATAAACCAATCATAAGACTCCAAACGATTAGCAATGAAATTTTTAACGCCTATGATTGGTTTATTTTCGTCTCAACGTCATCTTTTCCAAGGGGACTGGGACGTCAAATACCTTCAAAAAATTTATTTTTGAATTTGTGGCTTAAAAAATAGAGCAGATTCTACAGATTACAAAAATATATAATTTATGTACTTTTTGACACTCTAACAACAATTATTAGCAACTTAAAAATGTAAACATACATTTAAATCCCATATAATGGGAAAGTGTTTTTTGCGTTTTTCTCAAAATATGATTTTTTCATGTAATGGTACACTTTCTGCAAAATCTGTTGCAAGTACATCTCTGAAATTTTAAAAGTTAATAGAATAAGTGCTGTTGTATCAATATGACCTATTTTTTATTTTTAAACCTTAAGATATTTTTGTAAATGATGAAAATGTATGACAAAAATATGCAAATTTCTGATAAGTGAAATTTAAAATTTTTTTAAATTTTTTAAAAAAGTGTAACAAAGACTTAAATGGGTTCACTATATAAAATAAACTGTGTATAATCATCACACAAGATTTCAAGGTAAGATTTTCACTAAATTTTTGAAAAAGTGTTACAAAGTGAATACCTCAAAAATTTCAGGGGGAAAAGTATTTTTGTTTATATTGTTATTTTAAATTTACTTTTCAATCCAAAAATAAATTTTTTTTAATCTTAAAATATTCATAAAGGTCTTACTAAATTAACATAAAAAAAATCATAATGATACATGCATATTTGTATAAGATATGGGCTTTAAAAGAATAGCCCAAATTTCCAACTTCTTAGTTGTCGAAGACGTCCCAGTCCCCTTCGCAACGCAACGGACCCCTATGTGAACAGGCCCTAAAAGTTACGAGCAAGAATGGCACAGGGCCGTTTCTTGTTAGGTGGGTCAGCAGGATCGTAATCGTCAAGATTTTTAATAAGATTGATTTCATAAAGATTTGGTAAATCTTTATGGAAGTAAATAGCAAGATTTTGAAGATAATTTTGAATAGTGGGGAGATTTCACTCCCTATAAATGTCAACATTGCGAAAATACCATGGGGAGTTAGTGATTTGCCAAATAGTCATGTTTTGAGCATCAACCAGAATTTTAATGTTGGAATCCGCTGCATACGACCAAACTGGTCCAGCATAGGTAAGTAAGGGTCTTAAGAAATATTTATAAATGAGCATTTTGTTACTAAAGTTCAATTACTATTTCGGGCAATTAAGGGGTAAAGTTGCCTTTTAGCATTAAACAATTTATTACGATTATTAATGATATGTTGTTTCCAAGAGAGTTTTTTTATCAAGGGTTAACCCTAGGTATTTAACAGTGTTCGACCAGGGGATAATGGTGGAACCAATTTTAATATTACAGTAAGCATAGGTTTTAATGAATTTATGAGTGAACATAGTAGCAATGCACTTATCCGAGTTAATTTTTATTTTCCTTTTAACGAGCCAAGAATTAATAAGGGCAACGTGCTCATTAATAGGTTTGACTGCATATTTATGATTATGATTAGAGGCAAAAATAGCTGTTTCGTCTGCAAAAAAAGCAATTTTGGTCTTCATGTACTGCGGAATGTCGTTAATGTAGATATTAAACAAGGTTGGACCGATAAGAGAACCTTGAGGAATCCCAGTAAAAATGGGATAGGGGTCGGATAAAGTATTATTCATTTTTGCTTAAAAGGTACGATTGCTTAAGTAGGAGGAGGTAATTTTAATCAGCTGGGGGGGGGGAGTTGAAGTTGATAAGCTTATGGCTGAGACCATCAATACATATTCAGTGGAAAGCGCGTGCTACGTTCAGAAAAAGGGCAGCGGAGGACATTTTATTAATTTTAGTTTGGGTTAGGATCTCAGTGATACGGTAGGCCTGATGTGGAGCAGAAAGAGATTTTCGAAAACCGAATTGATAAGGAAAAATGATGTTATTGGCTTCCAGATGTTTGTTGATTTCGATTGCAAAAAATTTTTCAATAATTTTGCTAATAGTGTTTAATAAACTTATAGGTCGATAACTATCGGGCGAGAAAGGGGGTTTACCGGGTTTGCGAAATTGAACAATAATGCAATTTTTCCATTTAGGAGGGAAATACTCAAATTTAAAAATAGAAATTATGAGAATGGTAATTTTGTAGATATAATGAGGAGGGAGATGCTTAAGCATAGTATGAGTGATACCATCATCTCCAGGGGACTTCTTCTCTGAGTTCCAATGTCATTGTCAGGTATATTTATAGACTTCCAAAGCGCCCCCTGTTGGCCACCAGCTAGAAATCTCTGGAACGTACGAGAAAGATCTAGAAGGTTGGCGACCATTTGTCATCATATCGCCCAATTTGGCGACCGAAATATGTTTCCAAATCCATCGCCAATTCGGCGATAACTCTCAAATTTGGTGAGATTACCATAGACTCACAAAATTCGCAACAATATTAACTTTCAAGGTATTCTTAAAAATAAACCGTTATTGACCAGAATTTATACTCGAATATGTGAGAGAAATTTTTTTTCGCATCGCTTTAGCATGCAATCCTGCTAAAATAGCCTGTGAGCTATTAATGACTACGTTTCTTTATCATATATCCATTAAAAATTTTGAATAAACATTATTTAAGGATATTGAAATATTTAGGGAAAGTGAAGATAAAAACTAAAGTATGACATTTAAAAATATATTGCTGACTCTATGATGTGTTTATGTGCTTAACTACAGCAAGGATCTCCATTTCGGAGTCGTAAAATATTTACTTCGTCGGAAGATTACAAAAGACCCAGGATAAATGGTCCAAACTGAAAAACCTTTCAGAAATTTGTAAAAGCCAAAAATGCATTTATGCTTCAAGTATTACGATGCTCGCCAGTAATCGATAAACGAATTTTGGCCGCCCTTGAATGGCATTATTAAAAGAAAAAGGAATTGAGATACGTCTAAATTATACTAATAAGATCAAATGGCGAAAGTAATTTCATGGATCTTTGTGTACAAGGATATGATGCGATAACCACGTTTACGCAAATAAAGAGCAATTTTTTTATAAGGCAAAATAAGCGAGATATTCCCAACTGAGATAATAAATTCATATTTTTATGAAACTTTAAAAAAAAATTGAGGGAAAAATTCGTACAACTTTTAGGAATGTTAAATAAAGCGTAACATTTTAGGGTGTGTGACCATTTTGATTACGTAGAAAGTAATAAAAAAATGGCAGGAAATAAATAAATGTTTATGTTCTGAAAGGAGAGTTTTAGTGATACGATATTTTTAAATAAATCAAAAAAAAAAAAAAAAAAAAAGAATTACGTTGTTACTAATTTTTAGCGATGTTAAATAAAGCGATCTTCCGAATGGTGGAAATAATAAAACGTGAAATGTCGTTTGAGTTTAATACTTGGTTAATTTTGCTATCTTATCTATAAAAACTGATCGAAAAATTTTGTTTTAAAAGACCATAACTTTGACTGGCAAAATGACGGTACAGACGATATGATTTTATAAGCAAGGGATCCGAGGTAATTTTCGTGTGGTGGGAAAACTATAAAAGCTGATTGAAAAATTAATTTGAAAAGATCATAACGTGGATTGTCAAAATAATGGTAATGGACAATCTGTTCAACGAACAAGGAGGTCTAGGGTATTTTATGTGTGATGGGAATGGATATGAACTGAAAGATGTAGAGGGATTATCCATATATTCTTTATTTTATATATATATATATATATATATATATATATATATATATATATATATATATATATATATATATATATATATATATATATGTCAAAACATTAATTGAAAAAATTGCAGGGGGCTTTAGAATAGCAAAAGTTAACATTAAAATCATTATCAAAACGCATTGAAGAAAGGGTTTTTCCCCGTTTCGGGAAGTGACCTCGATTCGCGAAAGTAGATTGAAGTTTCATCGAGAGAATCTATTTTGGATGTACAGGTTTAGCGCGCGAAGAATGCTGACATAATCAAAAGACGCTTCTGGAAGTTTCCATGTGGTGCTTTGGGCATGCGCGATGGGGGAAGCGTTCTGAGGAGAATATAGAAATAGTCGCAGATTGAGCTGAGAGTTCGTTGCTAGCGGGCGAGCTGCTCGGCGCCGCAGAGTTTTGAAAATGGCGATGTTAGTTTAAAGACTTTGAGCTTGGTTCTTTCAAGATAGAAATAAATTAACTGACTTGGAGGATAGACTGTATATTTGAGCAAAGTGCCTTCCACTCGCCGACATTGTTACAGACATGCTGACTGCAAGTATTTTTATTATTACGGGTGTATATATATATATATATATATCCATCCGAGGGTCCGTTGATAAATTCCTCCAAAAATAATGAAAATGACGTTTCTTTTGAGAATTGTTTTATATATATTTTTTGCGTAATCTCCCTTGAGGCCAATGCATTTCATCTAAGAAATTCAAACTTTTCTTATTCCTTCCATGAAGTAAGGCTTGTACAACTGTACAAGATAAGCTTTTGGGTCACTATTCCATTTGGTACAAATTTCTGCTCTGTGAGAATTTTTTCTTTCAGATTTAAATACAACTAGAGGTAAGATCTATCGGGACCAAATCTGAAAATTGGAGCGTGTGGAACAATTTCGTTACGTAATTTTAGTATTTTGGCTGCGAAAACAAATACTATCGTCATAATGGAAAATATTCTTTTTTTCCCCTCTGATATTTTGTCTTAATTTCATCCTTTAAACAATTTAGCAAAAATATGTTATCCGGTGATTATTGACTACATGGAAAAGGACAAAACAAATACTATACCATGTATGTCCCCCAAAATAGTGTCCATAACATTTCCTGCTGATGAACTCGGGTCACTTTGTTTGGTGCAAGATCATTACCTTCGATCCATTGTATTGTCCAGTGTTGCTAATCACAACGAAGAGCCCTCCGCCACCCCCCCTAGAGACATCTCGAAATACCCCTGTTACCCCCTAACACCAGCTTAAAACCCAATCCCTAACAAAATATGTGGCCCCTAAAATCACCCCTTTTCATTTAACTTACCCCAAATTTGGCGGGGGGGGGGGAAACCCCAAATTGGCAACACTGGTATTGTCTGTTCTTTCGTTTCTGTTCATAAGGGATGTATTCATGTTTCATCTCTTTGATGTAAATATCCATGTGGATGTCTTTGAAACCGCCCGAAATGTGCTTGGAAGTGTTCACGTTTTTGATTAGCACTTGGAAGTGTACTACTTGGTAAACGTGGCATCAACCTTGTCGGCAGCTTTCTCATATCCAAATATTAATTAAAGAATATTATGTAACTGCCTTGAGGAGATACCAACAGCGTGAGAAATCTCAACTTCTACTCATCTATACTTTATCAACACATCATGGATTATTTTCAAGAATTGTTGGCAAAGTGGATTCAGTAAGGCGACCAGAATCTTCAGCATCACTTGCGCTCAGACCGCCGAACAAAACCAACAAACCACTAATGAATGATTCTAAGAGAATGTGCAGAATGGCCACAATATTTATCAATCCTGGATTTAGTTTGTACCCCTGTTTAACCTCTTAAAAAGTGATCATTTATCAACAAGTGGAACTCGGTTTTCTCCATTGTGTGAGCAACAACAGGAGTTGACAGACTAAACTGTCTGTCAGTCGTTGACTAAGCTTCGAATTTGTTTACAATTTGATATGCATTACTTTAAAGCAAGCTAAATAGGAGGGTACCAACAATTTCAGTGCAGTGACGCCTCTCTCAGATTTTTCACGAACTTTTCAAATGCCCTTGTATGTATATCCGGGTATAGGACAAAAAAAATAGGAACATCCATTTCGAAATGTGTCGCACTTCGATCGTCGAATGTCGTACTTCAACCCGCCACAATGGTCGCAACGTTCGGCCATCTAGTGGCGGTGAAAGGGAAAGTATCAGTTGAGCTTTTGCGGTGTGACGGTTGCATGAGAAAATTTTGTAATAGTAGCCACAATGTTTTGTAGCCACAATATCTATCTATCTATCTATCTATCTATCTATCTATCTATCTATCTATCTATCTATCTATATATATATATATATATATATATATATATATATATATATATATATATATATATATATATATATATATATATGCACCCAGAAGAAATCGAGCTACTATCACGAAACTTCGCAGGAAAGTAGTCTGGTAAGAGATATGCAAATGATTAAAATTTCGACGCCAATGAAACAAGGGTAAGCGCGCTATGCACATATGAGATGCGCAGCTGGGAGAGTTTAAAAGGATGATTGTTCGTGCCATAGGTATATTCAAACAAATCTGTCGACTTGGATGGACGGTATTGTGACTAGAGATTCCTCTGAGACTTAACCGGTGACAGTACGAACAATTTTCGAACTTTGAGAGGGGGCATATAGTAGGCCTCAGAGAAGCAGGTTGGTCGAACAGGCGTATTGGCCGCCACCTCGGTCGGAGCGATATGTTAGTTGCTCAGTGTTGTCAACAATGGATCACAGAAGGGATCGTCTACTGTCGCGGAGGGTCAAGGCGTCCCAGGAACAAAAATGCATGCGAGGATCGCGCAATCATAAGAGCGGCCACCTCCGCACGAACAACGTCGCTAGAATCGGTTCTATAACATTTACCACCTTTCAGATATCCGGTGGTGTCAAGGGAAACCATTCGGAGACGCCTGTCCGACGCAGGTATAAGCAGCCGACGTCCATTAAGACGCCTACCACTGACCCCACATCACAGACAGTGTCGATTGGATTTTTGCCGACCTCGAACAAGCTGGAGTGTGACCGACTGGAGGCATGTGATCTTCAGCGATGAATATCGATTCAGTCTCAATGCTGATGACGAGTGCATACGTGTGTGGAGGCGGTCTTGCCACCGGTCCGATCCGGCATTTGTTCTCGAGAGGCATACGACGATTACACAAGGTGTGACAGCGTGGGGAGCTAGATGTCATTCAACGCACTTTGACGGCACGCAGTTACGTGGACGAGATTTTAACATCAGTTGTACTGCCTATGCTATCAAGTCACCCAGGTGCCATTTATCACTGAGACAACGTTCGTCCACATACTGCGCGACTCTCCCAACAATGTCTTCAAGGATATGACGTACTCCCATGGTCTGCCAGGTCACCAGACCTCTCGCCAATAGCGCACGTCTGGGACGTGCTTGGAAGGCAACTGTAGCCGTCCCGGAATACTTGAGAATTAACTGCCCAATTGCAAAGATTATGGCACGATCTTCCACAGGAGGTCATAGGTGACCTCATTGATTCGATACCACGCCGTGTTTCGGCTTGTATAGATGCGAGAGGTGGATTTACTACTTACTGATTTATAACCTTTTTTGATGCCATATCTTCTTAATAAAACGGTCTGATCTTCTGAATTTGTAATCATTTGCTTATCTCCTCATACACTACATACATGTTACGCTTCGTGATAGTATCTCGCTTCCTTCTGGATGCATATATTTTTTGTGACAGAGTGTATATATATATATATATATATATATATATATATATATATATATATATATATATATATATATATATATATATATATATATAATATGAGTTGTAACACTCACCAGACCTTTAAAACGTTATGAAAGCTATGAAGGAAACTATAAAATGCACAGCGTTTTGTTACTAATCACTGACGTTACACGCTTTTCAAAGCTGAAAGCTAGACACTTTTTTTTGGCAAGATTAAACTGACAGAAAAATTTCATAGACTAACATCCACTAAAATATGGAGACTGCATTATTGAAAGGGGTCATTTATGAAGAAAGTGCTTTTAAACGACACTAACGAACACATTATAAAAAAAGTGCAGGACCGTTAAATGACAAATTGATTAGAAAAAATATCCTGCATATTTTCAATGCACTTACCGAAACGCCTGAACGAAAACGTTCCTGCAGGAAGTGATCACATAAAGCGTGTCAGTGGTGTTTTTATGAAGCTCTTAAATTTTGTTTATCCATAACTAGAGATAATAAAATTTTAAGAATTACTCGCTTAATTAAACGAATGAAAACTTTATTGGTTATGTTTCTAAATGCATTAAACATAGCAGATAATTACGCTTTATTCACGGATACTGAATTATGGAGAATTTTGCTGTAAATGTGGAATCCCAAAGGATTGAAACAAATGAAATAATTAATTAATGGAGCCTCAGAAAGCACCCTAAGGTTTAATAATCCTTGTTGACTACAGTTGAAATGACGAGAGGGTTTAAAAAATTTTGTCTTAAAGAATTAATAGGGGACGATCATAAATTGAAAAAGTAATTACCAAATATTATAGAAACAACAACAAATTAATAAGTACGGCGTAATTTCGCCTATACATTGACATTTCAAATTGCAATTAGTTATGCTAACACAATGTTTGTTGAAAAAACCGAAGCACTCCAGTTTTTCCCACTTTTTCATATTGCACTATATGCAAAGCTTTAGCCACAAATCCTACTTAAAGTCACTTTTACCATATCTTTAACTCTGAAATGAAAAATAAGAAAGTGACGAGAGCACATCTTAGAAGTCAATCTATTTGAGCAAAATGTTGAAACTCACTGGTTCTATTTCAGGATTTTCTGGGTTAGACAGATGGAGAAATGAAAAAAAAGAACGAGAGACTAATGTGTCTTGAAGGTTAATAGATCCACAAAGTTACGGAAAAGTTTGAAGTACATAAAAGTTAAATAAATTTGAAATGCTCTTCCAGTGGATTTTCACTGAGAAAGATATAATATTTTCTATGGAAACTTTATTTTCAAAATTCATGATGAATCATATATTATTAACAGAATTTATGCAGTTTGTTTTTATAAAAACGTACTGTGACACATATATCTAACCTTTTTTATAATCTATGCAATTACAAACAAGAACATAAAGCAAAATTTGAAACTGAAAACTGCAACCCGAAGTGAATTCAAATCAAGATTAGTAATTAAGTAGTCAGATAATAAATAATAATTTAGATAATCAATAATCTAAAAATATCTCAAATTTTATCAGAAAAACCTCGTGTACTCTAAAAATATAAGTTATCTAAAAAGAGGGAAACATAATTCTGTCAAATATATAATATATAATCGGATAAATATAAAATATTTTAGATATTCAGAAATAATATTAGGATATCCAAATATTGCATAATGTATTAGATTACATATAATCTTGTATATCTTTCATGGTTTCCTTGCCTTTTCCCTCAGCTACTGAATCATCGATGATAATATACAAATAAAAATGTTACTAATTCTACGGTGAACTGATCGCAAGTTTCCTCAAGATAAATATTGCATACTCTAAAGGTAACTTACGTAGTTTTAGACCAAATGCATGTGATACCTCATGAATATATATACCCTTAAAAAAAACCCTATTTGCCTTAACCTCATGTTGTAAATATTAACTTGATAAATATTAATAAGTTACAGATGGAAATTTTACTCTTATATTTGTATAGGATATTGCATAACAAATTTCTATGTATCAACGGAGAAATAAAGAAAAAATTATAAATAAATCAGCTAGTCAGACATGGTACAAAAGCAATGTACATCATCTTGTAACATTATAATAATTCGTTGTCATAGAAAGAAAAACACTGATTTGGGAGCGCATCGACAGAAATAATAAACTCAAACTTATGGTCAAGGGACAAACATAAGAGGAAAAAAAATCGTATTTTTGTTAAGTATGTAATTCAAATCGAAACCTATTTATACTGGAATTTATTAGTGAATCGCGCCATTGAGCTTCATTTCTTTAACCTGGAAATAACTGCCTCGACTGATTAATTTGCTCTTTTATTTTAGTGCTGTTATTTTCTCACACTATAAACTAGTATTCATAGTTTTCGGTAATTAATGTCTTCTTTTCAAATATTTACATTTTTTCGCTTTAAGATTGCAAAGTTATTTTTCTTCATTTCGCTTCAAATTGAGATTCATTGATTGTCTACCAATTTACTTCCCTTCCCATGTTCTCATTCCATTCTTGATTAGCATTAATAGTCACATACGTTTTAAGGCCGCTATACGAAAGTTGCTGAGAAAAATTTCTCCAAGGATTGCCGACTCGAATTTAAGGTTTTTATTTCTTTTAATTCTACTCAGTAATAAAGAAAAAATTTTACCCCTTAGTCATTTTCAGTTTTTTTAAAATCCAAATACTATTTCTATGTTTGCACTGTAAAGAGTGTCAAGTCCAAAATCGTAGTTTTAAGAAAAAAGGGATTGATAAAAAAAAACGGCTTTTGTAAAGTCAGTTTTTTAAAGTTTAATTTTTAATTATTTTTTAAAGTAAATTTTTCCAATTTTATTTTTGTTGAGTAAAGAATGTTAACTACTTGATTGGGACATAACCCCCTTTAACACTAACATGTTTGTGTTTTGTTTCACATATCCCAAATTTTCACTGATAAATAAAAATTTTTAGGAGTGGAATTGGACTTAACTTTAGCCCTTGATTTTTCAAACATGCCTGGTTTGATAACTCCTTTTATTCCATTTTGGACCTTTTGCTGAACAAACAAAAATTTTCAAGTTAAAATTATTCGTGAAAAAAATCCGGTGTAGTGTGTTTTAAACGCCCCTGAATACCTTTGGTGAGCGAAATTTATAAAATGAATCCTGTTGCAAGGTGCAGAAAGGTTCAGGCTATCCATTTAGGCTATACATTCAGGATAATACCATTTTTATTGGATTATCACCATTTATGGAATTGTAAATAGCAGACACATTTTCTTCATAGGTTAACATTCAGGCAAATCCAATAGGGTTAGCATACAGCAGCTTTAATACTGCTCAAGTTTATACAACGTTTCTAATTTATAACGATCCAATCAAATTGTGTGAAGTTTTCATTCTTGGCCAATGGGAATTAGAGACTATATGCGTTGAAAACGTGATGCCAAGTGCATCCGGATGCCAATACATAGCTAAGAACAATAGGGGAAGTTGAGTATGATCGGAGATACTAAAGATTCTGCTGTCAAAGATAATTTTGAATTGAGGAACAATCCAAAATTTCAGGTATATACAACACTTTTCTGCGGCTATATGTTAAAATAAGGCGCAATATCATTCGGTGACATATATCTACTAAAAGCAAGGTTAAAAATTAAACCGCTATACCACCACACTTAGCATATCTCATCCGAAGGAGCGTTGTAGGATATCTACACCGCTTTTCACACTTTAGCCTATCTAACCCGAATTTTTTTTTAGAGTGTTCATTAAAGCGTTGAAAAGCATATGCTAATGCATCGGGTATTTTGATGTTCATTCATAATCGATAAACATTCCCGGGTGCCATTACAAGGTATTAAAGAAGTGCAAGAGGGCTAAAAGCGCATTAAAGAGAAAAGGTGAAGGGGAATTTCATGCCCTATTGTGTACGAGGACTTAATGGATATTAGCTGCGCCATGTATGGGAGAAGAGGGTCATTAAACAACACGATCTTTTGAAGTCTGAGGGGGTGGGAACAAAAAAAAAACGCAAAAGAAACAAAATGCGGTTATCAATTCAGCATAATTTTACCCGAACATTTTTAGAAATGTTTCAAAAAAAGATTTTCGCCGGCAAGTCGGCAAGTTAAATGAAGCGTCTCGTTTTGTGGAGTTTTTGTATTACGAGGTATAATTTTTGCGTGTTTAATTTAACGTTTGTCCGAGTGTTTCGGAATTGCAAACGCGTATGGAATCCTTAAGAAACGAAAAAAAATTAGGTTGTATAGGCCTTTAAAAGAACTTTTTTTTATTTTTTTTGAAAAAAAATATGTTTTTTAAAGCTGCTGTGTACTGACCCTTTTGGAATCGCTCATCTCAATGTGGAGAAAATCCAGGAAATTTTGTCCAGAGGTTACCGACTTGAATTTAAAGATTTTCTTTAAAATTATACTCCGTAATAGAGAAAAAATTTTACACCTTAAGGCTATTTTCATTTAAAAGATGTAAATATTATTTTAATATTTAAATTATTCGGGAAAAATTTGTTGTTGTTGCTAATGTACCCTGGTTGAAGGTTCCACTCACAAGGTCCTAATAGGCTATTGGATTGAAAGGGGCGGCTCTTGTTTTGAATTAGCGTCACAAGGGTCGGAGTCCGACTTGGCTAAATGACCGGTCCCGTCATTTTGAACCGAGTCAAGTGACGAGACCGGAACACTTGACCCCGCACCTCTAGAGGTAAAGTTGAGAACTTGGAGGACATTGCAGCCACGACCTACTTTACGTGCCCCGGCCACTATTAGTAACCCCGACGGTGGATTTGCAGCGCCGAGCATAGAACCAGGGACGTTCAGATCACTGGCCTGCTGCTCTTGCCAACTGGGCCACCACGACCGGACAAAAAAAATCTGGTATATTGTGTTTTAAATGCACATAAATTCCTTTGGTGGAGGAAATTTATAAAATGAATTCTGTTGCAAGGAGGGGAAAAATTCAGGCTACCATTTTTATTTGATTATCAGCATTTATGTAGCTGTAAATAGTAGACACATTTTTCTCCATAGTACATTGTTAGTGAATCCAATAGAGGCAGTACACAGCAGCCTTAACCAATACTGGTTGGATAGTTTTGAAAATTAAATTTCCCTCTATACCAGTCAAGGATAAGATATGGATTATATGCAGCGGGATAATAATATAAAACATACGTCTCAATAAAAATTTTAAATCTTTTAAAATATAGAAGAAATACGTTCATATCTTATCATATTCACATATACTTTAAATATGTTTCTTCAGATTATGTTTCATAAATGCTACGTTAAAATAAAACAAACATTACACTAAGTTAAATGAAGTAACTACATTATTATGCACATAATTCATTTCTAAAAAAACTAAACTAAACTCATGGCGCAAGAGTCTGCTGTTGACCAAGGCCGTCTGTGCCCATCTGCGCTTTCTTGACAGTGTTCTTGGAGTGGCATACAGCATATGTCTCAGTCAAGTGGTCAGCCTGGCGTGGGACCCCCAGAGTTTAGTTTCCAATCATTCTTGGTCCTCATTTTATCGACCCACTCAAGGGATGAAAAGGCTAAGTCGACCTTTGCCCAGTCGCAGGATCGAACCCTGGACATGTGGTGTGGCAGCTTCACGCTTTTAACCACTACGCCACCGGACGCTCTCTAATACATTTCTAATAATAATTATTAATGATGGGAATTTTTTATGTTACAATTAACGGAATGTTTAAACTTTAAATATTAGGAAGTCAAAAGAAATAAAAAGCAATTTTTGCTTTTGGGATCTCAGTAAGATACAGACTTATTAATAACAATGCTTGCTTAATTATTCAAAAATAATGCTTGAGCTGTGAATAAAATTAATTAAAACCAATGCTTTCAGTAATTAATAGTAATGATAATATAATTATGATTACACTAATACTAATAACAACAATAATTAAAAAATTTTCACCGCTTCGTTTTCCACTTATTACCCTTTCGACATCATCAAGCTTGTTCACAGAATAAAAATAATAACAGTAATCGTAAAGACCCGTTCTTGTTTAAAGTTAATTAAATTTGCATTTGTTTGAGTAGTTTACCTGCCTTATTCTACTTACTATATTTTTCATAAATTAATTTTTGTTTCCCTTGTTTCGTTGATTTAAAACTGCTAATGTATCTAATCGTAAATGTATATATCATGACATATCTGCATATTTATGTAAATAAAGGTGTGTAATATTTAAAATATATTTTTATTTTGTATTCTAACGAGCCAATGAACAGAAAGAAGAAAGGTGTAATGTAAAATTACATTAAAGACTTTATTCAAACATGACGATTTGAGAAAATCTGATAAAAATTCACTTCAAAATTACCATTTTCCATAACCTTAAATTAGGGTTTCGAAAACTGATATATCCGTATCGGTTACACGAAGTTTTCTCTAATTCTCAACCGTATCCTATATCCTTCGAGTATTTTCCGTATGTCCGCAACTTAATTTTTTTTTAAATTTTCAATGTAAAATAAGCATTGAAAATTTTGAATTTTGACAAATTACTTTTTAAATTTACAAAATATTTGTGAAATTGTGTTTTCGAAATTTATTCAAGAAAAACACATTGTGCATTAAAAACAAAAGTTTGCATTAAATTCGTATAAAAGTTGGAAGCATATAGAGGAGGAAAAAGACATTTTGCGTGAAGAATTCGCATGACATGGTGAACTAAAAAAATAATTACATGAAGAACTAAATTCATACATCTCAAAAGAGCCCAACGTTAAGGGGATGGGTCGACATTACAATGCGATTTTTGAAAATTTTACCTTAGAGATATGAAAATTTGCATATATATTCCTTAAAGCATAACTATGTCAAACACCTCATAAAATTTTATAAATATTTAATTTTGTTTATATATTTTAAAAATTTAAATGTTTATTATGTTTATAAAATGCTCCTTGTTATCAATTTTTAACTTTCCCCCATAATTTTGCATTTATATTGCTTATAAATATATTTTGAACAGAGTTATGTATAACTTTGTGCTTTCGTTGAAAAGTTAATTGTTAGGAAAAATTTTTATTCTTGTACTCTGAGTTTTCGGGAAATTTTTGTACTTTTCTTAACTTCGATAATCTGAAAAATGTCGAATTCTGAATACGATACATAACTTTATTTTAATGTATTAGAGGAGTTTATTATACATTTCATAAAATTTCGTCAAAAATTATGACGGAAGGAGTTTTTCAAAGACTTGCAAATCTGGAAATTGAGCATTTTGAGAAAAAGCCTTTTAAAAGATATTTTTTCATCTTCCTTTAATAATTACTTTTCTAAAGCCACCGAGTTTTCATCTTAATTTTAATATAATATTTCACATACAATCACATATTTGAAATGCATTTTATTCCAATATTTACATATTTTTAAAATATTAATACATCCCCCAAAAAAATTCCAATTTTTGTTCGATTTCTGGTAATTTGAAAGTCCACCATCCCCCTTAAACTTATAAGAACATCAACGCATAGAGGCACTCTAAAGCAAGAATTCAACATCTTCAGTATAACTTGTAAGAGAACACAAAATGTTGAACTGTTGTATAATGCACTGAAAACAGCGGAACTGACTTCAGCATATTGGGAGAGAGGATTTTCCGTTTCTGGAAATTTCTGTCCCGAGATTAGATCTAGGCTTTCTGGTGCATCCCTGAATGCATTAGAATTTTTGAAATACTGTTATTTAAGTTTGAAAAAAGGTGAATAAAATTTTGTATTTTAAAATTTAAAAGCAATAAAAGTTATATTTATAAAGTTCAGTAATGTTTATTCGGTATCCGCCAAATAATTTAAAAATTACTATTCGATAACCGAATTTACAGAAATTCCGGATATATTTGGAAACCCTACTTAAAATAGAGTTTTAAGGTAATACTTCGAACCCCGTTATAACGAACCCTGTATATAACGAACTCACGGATATAACGAACGAAAATTTAGCTCCCGTCGTTTTTCCATTGTATTTAATGCTAATTTATCCTTTTATAGCGAACCTCCGAAATCCTAAGAATCGGATATAACGAACCATTTTTCAGTCGACTACTGAATTTTTTTAAAATCTTTAAACTTTTTAAGAATGTTGAAGATACAACGAATGTTGAAGAACAATATGATGAAGATTTACCTTTCGCGATGTGGATAGAAAAGCACAAAATTTAATCATTCTCAGATTGTGACATGCAATTGTTCGAAAAGTGATCATGAAATCATTTCAGGGGAAAATCCGACTGATGATCATTTTGTGGAAGAAATTAAAATGAATTATTCTGAAATCGAAGATTCTGCATCTGATGCTGATGAACACGAGCATATAAATGACGAAATCCCCATTATTTCAGATGCTACAGCAGCGATGAGTGTAATTAATAAGTGTTTGTTCACACAAACAGTGGAAGAAAGAGTGTTGGAGTCATTTGATGTATTGGACGAGGAAATTCATAAAATGTTTTTGAAATCGGCATCACGTCAGCAGAAGATTACCGATTATTTCTGTATCCAAACAGTGAGCAACAATTGAAGGTAAAAATAATTTATTTCCATTTGTCTTCATTTTTAGTTAATTTAATTAGTATTGAGTCTGTTTAATGCACTCGATTTCAGTCAATTTAATTCATTAATGATCATTTTTAACAGATTTTATCATTTTTTAATACACCATTATTGAATACACATAGCCACTAAGGAGTTGTACATTTTGTGAACTCTAACATTTTTCTTAACGGTTCGGATATAGCAAACCAACGGATATAGCAAACAAAATCTTTGGTCCCTTGAAGTTCGTTATAACGAGGTTCGACTGTAGTGGACTTAAAAACTACCAAAAATTACAATTTTTTTTCAAAAATTTATAAACTGTGTAAATATTGGATTAAAATGCATTTAAAATGTGTAGTGAAAAGTAAAATGAAAACTTCGTGGCTTTAGGAAAGTAAGTATTAAAGGTAAGTAAAACACATCTTTTAAATAGCTTTTTCACAAAATGAGTAATTTCCAGATTTGCAAGTCTTTGAAATGCTCCCTGCGTCATAATTTTTGACGAAATTTTATCAAATTTATAATAAATACTCCAGTAACACATCAAAATAAAGTCATGTATCCATTTTAGGTTTCGACATCATTCAGGTAATCAAAGTTTATCTTAAGTGTAGAAAAGCACAAAACTTTCATGAAAATTCTGAGTACAAGCATTAAAAATATTTCCTAAAAATTAACTATTCAGCGAAAGCACAAAGGAATACATAACTCTGTTCAAAATGTATTTATAAGAAATATAAATGTAAAATTAAGGGAGGGAAGTTAAAAATTGGATCGCAAGGGGAAATAAAAAAATTTTATTTCAATTTTTAAAATATAAAAAAATTATAAAATTTTATAAGTCGTTTAATATCGTTATACTTTAATGAATATATATGCAAAATTTTATATATTTGAGGTAAAAATTTCAAAAATCGCTTTGTAATGTCCACCCTCCCCAGTCTATAATTTTAAAACAGATTACGATCGAATATTTTTTTTTTTAAATATTCCTGGAACAAAACGTTAAAATAATTTATGACTTAAGATTGAAAAATTTGACAATGAATATCAGATACAGGTTACGATACTACAATATTAAATTGCAATATACATCAGCAGATTAATAATGACACCGTGCCCACATCTAGGACAGGATATTTATTTATATATTTTTGATTGAAATATATTCCTGCAACAAAATGTTAAAATAATTTATTTTTTACGATCGGAAAATTAAACAATCAATTTCAGATTTAGGTTACGATACTACAATATTAAATTGCAATATACATCAGCAGATTAATAATGACGCCGTACCCTCATCTAGGACAGGATATTTATTTATTACCATGTTTTTATTAACTCACTTTCTTGTTGTTTGTATGTTTGTCCCGTACAAATTTTGATCGTACAATCGATTTTTAACTAACTTCCCGACTAGCTACACATTTGAAACTTTTAGAATAGCTCAGATCATGATGACAATGCATTATTTTAATACTTTTAGCCATCTTTAAGCAGAATTAAATTCATTTTCAATTATTTTAAATTAATTTTGTTTTCTAGACTGGTGCAGCTATCTATTGGCCGGGACGGGAACGAAAAGTTAAACGCAAGTTAACTTCCAATTAATTTTATTTTCTTTCAAGTTGATGGGATAATTCATCAAAAAAATTTAAAAAAATTATTTATTAATACATAGAATTGTCAAGATTATGTGATTCAACAGATAATTTAAAAACAGGGTATATAAATAGTTCTTTTTATCTTGTAATTATATGTTTTTGTTTGAAATATATTCCTGGAACAAAACGGTAAAATAATTTATGATTTACGTTCGAAAAATTAATCGCTATCAAATCCAGGTTACGATACTACAATATTAAATTGGAATATACATCAACAGATTAACTATAACACCGTGACCTCATCTAGAATAGGATATTTATCTACATATTTTTGCTTGAAATATATTCCTGAAACAAAACGTTAAAATATTTTATGATTTACGATCGAAAAATTAAACAATCAATATCAAATCCAGGTTATGATACTACAATATTAAATTACAATATACATCAGCAGATTAAAAATAACACCGTGCCCTCATCTAGGACAGGATATTTATTAAATTTCCCCGTTTACATTATCACCTCCATACAATTAATTTATCTCACCCTTATCACAAAGCTTCCACTAGTCGTCTGCACCGTTAAAACGTTGGTAGGCCAGGGGGAAAGATTTATACATAATCTCTTTCCCTGGAGATAAAGAAGAGTCCAGTTCCAACATTAAGGGATTTATATTATGTTTTAAATTTCTGTTAGCAATAGTACATAAATTTAATCATACAAGTTAAAATCAATAATGAGATAATACTGATGTTAAACTGAATGTAGCTTTCTACACATACATTGTATGTTAGGGTCAAAAATGTTTTGTTGAAGGAGGGTGAAATAGCTAGTAGAAGCGTTTGATCCCCATATCGTAATAAGATAGTTCGAAATTCAAAGTACACGTAGAAGGGAGCCCAAGAATTCGCCTTGCTCTGCCTGGCCGTGGTTAAATTACAGAATAGACGTAAAGAAAATTATACTTATTCCTAACCAAACTTAAAGAAAATTTACGTTTGCAAATAATAAATCGTAGACAAATTTTAAAAAGCTAAGTAAAGACCACGTTTAAAAAATATAGTTTAATTTTTTAACGCATTAGGCACTTGTCCTGTCGACTTTTGGTCATTCCATACCTCTAATTTGTTGGCTTCCATGGTAGCATGCATAGAAATATAGCATATTGTTCCGTTTTTCCTGGTTTCATTAGGATTGAATAAAATCTCTTCAGAAACTGCACACAATAAAATTTATTATTTTGTAAATTTTCAGGCGCATATACAAATTGAAACAGAAAACAAGTAACAACTGTCTTCTATACGGCAGAAAACTCTAAAAGCGCAAGTCAGGATAACAGAGTCTTCAATACAATACACGCCTAACGCACTTTCAACACATTCAATTCTCAGTAGAACAGAACTGAGTTCCAATGCCAATGTCAGGTATAATTATAGACTTCCAAAGCGCGGTCAGTCAGCTAGATATGTCTAGAAGCTTCCAGAAAGGTCTAGACGGCAAATTGGCGACCATTTGGCACCCTATCACCAAGAGTAGCAAAATATCGCCAAATTTGGCAACCAAAAAAGTCACTAAATCCATCGCCAATTTGGGGGTAACTTTTATATTTGGCTAGATTATCATAGAATCGCAAAATTCGTAATATATATAGTGAGCGTAAAGTATATGGTATATATTATATATAGTATATCATATATATATATATAATATTAAAAAGTTAGTAATTTCTTAATTCAATACTCTTAACATTTAAAAACTATTAATTCTTCAATTTATTATTCAAAATTACATACCCCTTTTTAATCTCTTAAATTATTTAATTCCCTTTGGGAATTGGTGTTAAATTCCTAAAAATAATTCCAAATTCCAGTATTGTCGTCCCAGTAAAACCTATATAGAAACCTCATAGTAATAGCCTTTATAACCCCAGGCGATATTATTAAAGATGTCTGACTTTTTAACGAAATTAAACGCAGCGCTGCGTGGGTGTCAATTCAGATCACTTCTGCACATCAACAACAACTTTAAACCAATCAACTATTAAATCACGCCCTTTTGCCACGTGTTGGAATGAAGTTTATATAAGTTCTAGCGTCCAAAATGAGAACGCACTCCTGTACTTTTCCCCTACCGCATTCATCCCGGCAGAGATGCCAGCGATCAAATAAATATGTCGTTCACGTAAGCTGATGTCATTGTCTAATTCTTTCGGCCGGAGTTTCATTCTAGTAATCCAGCGTAACTTAAGTATTTTCACCGTAGCATGGGAAATTAGACATCTTCTGAGCAATAACCTGCGGTCATCTCCCATGTTACATATATATAGTATATCATATATAGTACATACAGTGGACGCTCGTTAATTCGAACTCGGTTAATTCGAACTTTCGGTTAATTCGAACTAATCCAAAGGCCACAAAAAACTTGTATTGGAGTTAATGTTAAAAATATCTTATTAATTCGAACTAAATTTTTATCACTTCGGTTAATTCGAACTAAAAATTTGACAAAAAAAAATTCTTTTTCCTCGTTTAATGGAGAAAATACACACATTATTTATTATTTGGTGTGCAAAATTTCTTTTCTGTGTAAAGAGGCACATGCCTGCATTCCTAGACTATTGCATGTCCGCTAAACGTTAGTAGCTATTGTCCTTCTTATTAGTGCTAAACGGAAAAAGCAATTTTCCTTTATTTGGATCGATTTTGTTAGAATTTCAGAAAAACTAGTCTTTACAACAGATTCTAGGGAGCTGCGTCAGTTATAACTGCAGTGCAGACAAGTTAATGTGGTCTAGTTTTTCTTCCTCATTGTGTGGTGTGAACGTGTAAAAATTCAGGATGTCTACTCGTGGAAAGTACAAAACCCTAACTTTGGAGACAAAGGTAGAAATTTCAAAGAAAGTTGAGAATGGCGAATGTAAAACGAAGTTAGCAGCTGACTATGGAATTTAAAAAAATGCCTTGTCAACTAATTTGAAAAACAAGGAGTCAATTTTAGATTCATGGGAAAAATCAAAATTTGCTAGAGGAAGGAAACGCATGGGAAATGCATCCCAAGAAGTTCTAGAAAAAGCTCTACTGCTATGGTTCCAGGATGTTAGATCTCGGAATTTTCCAATAAATGGACTCCTAGTGCTGACGAAAGCTGATGAATTGGCAAGTCGAATGGGTATTGAAGATTTTAAATGCAGTGATGGATGTCTTTCTCGATTTAAGTCAAGGCAAAATATTTCTTATCATACTGTATGTGGCCAAAGCTCTGATGTAAACGAAGACGTATGCACTAATTTCGGTAGGAAACTGCCAGGGCTTTTCTCTACTTACCTGCCGAAAGATATTTTTAATGCGGCCTTAATGGAAAAAGCCATAATCGACTCTATTAAAACTCTGAAAGCATTTATTCAGATGGAACCTTCCTCTGAAAATGAATTGAAATGTTTACTTCAAATCGAGAAGCTGGCTGAACAATGTAGGCATCATAAACAGAACCAAACATCCATTTTACAGTTTTTCCCCAAAGTGTAATTCATATTTTTAATAAAAGTTTACTTTCTACTGCATATCTTCTGCTTCATTTTATGATTAAGGTAGGTCTGTATGGCTTTTTAATATGTTTAACTTTAGATAACATACTATAATATATTTTCTGGGTTATACATACTAGAAGAGTTTCTTCTTCAGTGATACACATTTAAAGTTATATATTTTCTCTTAACATCGGATAATTCGAACTTTTTTCTGAGAACATTCGAGTTCGAATTAACGAGCGTCCACTGTATATATATATAGTATATCATACATATATAGCATATATATGGTAGCATACATAGAAGTTACGATGCTGTTTTTTTTATAAGAACAAGGAAACAGCACGAGAAACGTCAATGCTTTAGTCGGGATTCGAATCCGAACACACTCCGTGTCAGTTCGGGACGCTATATGATGTGGGCGCCAAAATATTTACTCCCGGTCTTTAAAATTTATATAACATGATTCTGCAGTCTAGATCAGATTTAATTTGGGGTATCTTCATTTTGGGGCAAGTTCAGGTGGCGCATCAGCTGACCTCGCATATTTTCAAACGCGAAAAAAAATTTATGTTGAATTTCAGCTCTCAGAATTTGTCAAACCATAGTTTCGAAAATCAATATGTTTGGATAAAGTTCCTCAATTGAAAAAGTAGATTTTTAAATGCGAGTGCTTTCAAATACCTTTTGCCTACCGCTATATAGTTTAGGAGTATAATATGAAATTTTCAGTTACAGTTAAAAAACATTTATTATGTCCCATTAAAAATTAAGTATTGAAACTTTAAAATACAGCCCGTTCATGTTTTGAACTTCTACTGGCATATAAAAAATCCTCCGGTATACAGATATTAAATTGTTCATCTGTTAAGCATACCGAGAAATAAAAATACACGTAGCTTCTCATAGGAGACACGAGATGTGAACTGATACGCCACTTCAAGGCTGCTGTAAACTGACCCTATTGGATTGGCTCACCTCAATGTTAACCTATGGAAAAGTTTTGTCTACTATTTACAGCTGCATAAATGCTGACAATCCAATAAATATGGTATTTTCAGATAGCCTGAACTTTTCTGAACCTTGCAACAGGATTCATAAAATTATAAATTTCGTCCACCAAAGGAATTAAAGAACGTTTAAATTACACTATACCAGATTTAACCCCCCCCCCGAGTAATTTAAAATTATAAATATTATTTGCACTTTTTTAAAACAAAAAAAATATTTTAGGTAGTCTCTTCTAACGAAACTACCGCGGGTTATTTACGTAGGATTACTTATCGTTGCTTACCTCTTTGGTATATATATGTACGTATGTGTTATTTATTTATTTATCTCTCTCTCTCTCTCTCTCTCTCTATATATATATATATATATATATATATATATATATATATATAATATATATATATATATATATATATATATATATATATATATATATATATATATATATATATATATATGAGTATGTGTGCGTGTGTGTGTCTGTGTCAGTCAAATGTTTGACTCATTTTGATATTTTTTCTGTAACTGTTTACTGCTTGCCCAAGCGATACATGTCTCTTTTAACGAAACTACCACGGTTATTAACTTAGGATTACTTTGTTGTTTAACTCTTTTGTAGGTATATATGTATGTACGTGTTATATATATATATATATATATATATATATATATATATATATATATATATATATATATATATATATATATATATAATTTTCTGTCTTCCTTTATTTGACGCATTTTGTTACTTTTCTGTTTAACTGTTTAGTGCTACTGAATTTGGCGCGCTGCCAAAATTATAACTCGCGACACCGAACAATTTTTTGCTCTCCAACAGGACCGTTATTGAGAAATATAATCCTACGTTCAAATGCCTAAAGGTGTAAAATATTTTCCTCTATTACGAGTGGAATTTTAAAAAAAAATCTTTAAATCCAAATTTGCAATCCTTGGACACATTTTCTCCATAGTTTAACATGGAGGTGAGCGAATCCAATATGGTTAGTACATAGCAGCCTTAATTGAAATCAACTGCAGGAATTTCTTTGGAAGAAATATGTCTTCTTTCTTTCCCAACCACTCTAAGAAATAAAAATATCCACATTAAATTCATTCGTATCCCCCCGTCAAAAAATCCCATTACAAAAAGTTCAAGTAATAAATTTTAAACTTTTAGCACCGCAGGTTAAAAAGCAAATACCTAAATACACACGTTATCACCATTTATTCAAAATATTTTTTTTAAGACAGAAAAACAAGCTACTGCTTCGAGTAGTTTTGCGTTTATTATCAATCGATGAAACCTTTTCAGGTGGCATTGCAAGATATTAAAGGAATATCTGTGGCGTACGGTAAAGGCCGGATGGAATCGAGGATGTGAACTGAATATCTCGCTCTGTTTTGTTTATGAACGTAATGGATGTTTGCAGTTCTGAAGTGAAAGGGATCATTAAACAAGATTCTTTAAACTTACAAAGGGGGGAGGGTTCGAAATTCGACAACGTATAGCAATAAATTCAACCGTGGATTCCGCTATTTTAGAAACTGTTCGAAACAACATAACACCGAGCGTCTCGTAACGTGAAAATAACAGAATCGATATATACAGCGAGTTAAATCTTTACAAAGCATTATTTTTGTTTCTGAAAGTGGTTGAATACAACCTATCAGAATGAGTTTTCGAATTGAATAGCGACACGCTGTGTGTTATTGCAATGAAAACAAATGTTATAATGTACAAACCTTTATTAATTAACATAACACGGAGCGAAATTTGTTACAATTGTTCAATAATTCTGATCTAAGGATGAGAAATATGCTTAAAATAAAAGAGGATAAATAATGAAGACTTATACTGGTATTTAAATGAATATTGTGAAACAGGTGGTACAATGTTACACAAATTCTCGTGCTATGCTACAACTAATTTTGCATTATTCGCGGGGGAATACATGCAGTGTCTTACTGAAAAGTTTAATTCACAAACATGTTTCAATCAAGTGTAAATAATATTTGGTATTAGGAATTACGTAGGAAAACATTAATAAACATTTACCACCTGTAGGTTTTTTATGCTAAAGAGCCGATTGCGAGAACAAAAAAAGACGAATCTAGTATTTTTCACTCTGGATATGGTATCTTTTACATAATTGATTTTATTTCTCTCACCTTTGTTGAGCAGTTTATTGTAAAAATAAAGAGACGAGTGAAAAAGAGTACTTAATACTACGTATGAAAACATTAATAAATCTTTAGCCACCCCTAGGCTTCTTATGCTAGAGAGCCTATTACGAGAGCGAAAAAAGGACGAATCTAGTATTTTTCACTCTGGATATGGTGTCTTTTACATAATTTATTTTGTTTCTCTCAGCTTTACTGAACAGTTTACTGTGAAAATATAGAGATGAATGAAACGAGTACTAAATGCTATATTTAATGAGTTTAGGGGGTGATTCTGCTATGATGAGTGTGCGGCACGTGACCTGCGTAAATCAGGTTGATATGGTCCTCTCCCTGGAGATTTTTACCTATCGACTACAGTCCTGTGGCTGGATAGCCTGCGCTATTCACCAAGGGCCACGGCTCAATTTTATTTCTGTTTTTCTTTAGCTGCTAGAACCATTTTTCTATATTTGTTTTATTTTCTAAATATTTTTTCCCTGGGGACGGCGATCTTTTTTGAACAGCCAATTCACGAAGGTTCACATCAGGGTGGGCTGCACCTTGTGAAGTTGATTTAATTTGAGTTACGGAGCCGCAGCCTAGGGTTGCGACTGCGCCCTCTCAAAATTTGAACTAGATACCGAATGAGGATTTTCTTGGTTCCCGTATAGTTGCTGCCGCAAGATTCTATTCCCTGCTTCGTTCCTTTTACATTGCATTCACATTTTCAAGCCACCTCCGCAAATTGTGCCCCTCTCCAGCATTTCTGTTTTCTTCTTGGACCATCCTTGCTTTCGGCCTGATAACTCGTAAGTTTCTTTATTCCGGATCCTTATGTGTTTTATCTGGTCCATTGTGGCTCCCTCTAACACTAACCTGAGCGTTCCCCGTTCTCATTCAGTCTCTCCAGTAGGCTAGAGGTAGGGGCTTCCGGGTGCTCGCTTGGGTTAGGAAGAGTGAGGGTTGTCGCACACTTCGATGCAGATTCTCCCCGGAATGCTACGCTGGACCCATGCAGCTCTTTGGAGTTAAGGGTTGGCTGGGTTCGCATCACAAAATTTTACAAACAATTTTAGCCTTTTAGGAACGAACGCGGCTTTTACGCGGCTTACAGTAGAGTGAACTGGAAGAAATCGTCACAAAAGGAAAAAGCGTCATGCCCCCTCCAGGCGACCTTTCCCTCTCTTTCTCTTTTTTAGTGGTTTTTGCATTATCGAGATCGCGTGGTGCTATCGGCTTGGTCTGGAGTGTGACAGTTCCCGAGTTCGGGCATCGGCAGTGCTGTCAGGTTTATTGGGTGAATGCCTGATATTTCTTTTCCTATTTTTTTTATCTGTTATTGTTTTAATTCACACGGGATTTATATTGTGTCATAATTGCAATTTTATAATGGAAAGTCGAGAAACAGACACTGCAGTTGTATTTGTGTGTGTTCGTGCGAGTATCGAGATTCGAGCAGCAAGCATTGTGCGCGGTCAGCTGTATAACCTCAAATCTAAATACGTGAAAATATTATTTTAACTTCTTTTTTGTTTGTTATTGTTTTAATTCACACGGGATTTATATTGTGTCATTATTTTATTTTTGTTGGTGATTAAATAATAAAATTAATCCGATTAAAAATTATGTTAGGTAACATCTAAATCAAAATAATTTATATATTAAAATTTTAATTTTAATAAAAAATATATAGATTATTTTTTACTTGCTTGGTATTGTCCGAACAACTTTAATAACAATAAAAAATTATACTAATTTTTATTAATTTTTTAGAAAAAAAATGCTGAACTTGCTAAAAAATATAGAGATAAATTTAAATTTATAGATAGAGATAGAGATAGAGATAGAGATAGAGATAGAGATAGAGAGAGAGAGAGAGAGAGAGAGTTGGTTGGTTGGTTGGTTGGTTGGTTGGTTGGTTGAATAAAAGAGGTATGCGCTTTTTGGCGTGACAAAAATACTTTACAATAATCAATAGAAATCTACATATTAAATCACGTTTAACTCTTTCAGGGGCAATAACATCCCCCGTTTGCACTGTGCAATTTTTTTCCCCGATTTTTTGTAACCTAAAGAATCTTGAAAAGAATTTCCAATTAAAGGTTGCAAAATGTTTTTACTTTTTTAAACTGATAACAGAGGGCAGCACTAACCATTTTTCTGCTCATTTAACTGATACACATTGACTGCAAGTGAAAAAACGACTAGATTTAGGAGTTTGCACTGTGCAAACGGTGAACCTCAAAGGGTTAAAGGGTTTGGTCGTGCATTTTCTTGAACTAAGACATTATATTAAGATTTACAGAATAAATAGCAATAGATTTTCCTTCCTTCGTTTAATTATTTTTTTTAACTGTCTGGTTTTTAACTAATAAATAAGATATTATCTCCATACATAAATAATCCACAACTCTTTAATCTATAAGCACTATTTCTTACATAAACATCTTCAAAAATTACCATATTTTATACATTAAATTATTTAAAAAAAATTTAATCGCAAAATGTTTTTTAAAGGTAATCACCATTTTTAATTTCTCAATCAGTTAAAAATATTTTAAATTTCGCATCTACTTTAACATATTTCTAGACCTTTCTATATATTTTTCTTTTTATTTGCACTAAAACAATGCTATTTCAATATTTACCATATCGTAATATTGCTCATCTACGCAACTTCATCAAACTAACACTGGCCTTTCCTTCCCTCTGGGTTTCTTTCAATTAGTTTTAGCACATGCACAGTTTAATTAATGTTCTTAATTGTACTCTATGTAACTTATTCAGAACTTATTTTAACATCTCAGCCGTGTTAATTTTAATAGTTTATCACTACGTTAAAAATATACTACGAGACAATTATCTCCCGCAAATTTCTCTCACTTTAATTTCCAAAATGCCACAGGCATTCGTTAACTTTATAATCCTTTTACTGCGTTCCTTTCGTTTTGGGGATAAAAGTAATTCCCGCTCATTATGCAATTAAATTTTTCCTTGAACATATGCGATACAGTACTCGAAAAGAACAGACAAAAGTGAAACTTTTGAAATACTTTTTCTGCTGGTTTTATTTCCAGCGTCTGTTAATGATTTCATATGTTTTGCCCCAGGTATTTCTACAAGAATAAGTCCCTTATGATTTCCTCAATTAGAAAGGAGGCATCAATCTTAATGAACTAATACTTGTGTTTTTTCAAACAATACTCGCTGTAGTTTCATTATTGCTGAAGTCATTACTACTGATCGATTAATCGTTAATTGCTGCAATATCGATTAAGTTGTCTCAAGCGGTTAAGTTCTGATACTAAGCCTCATGAATTGGAGGTTACTTCATTCTTTATGCGTAAATGTATTTCAGCATTAAATGATGAAAATAAAAAAGAATGGTAAGTGAAAAACTTTAATTTTTTAAAATTTTTGTACGAAAATACTGATTAAATAAAGGGAAAAAAAGCCTTTGGTAAGGGAAAATTAAGAAGCTAGCCCTGTTTAGGGTAATTTATTATTTTCCCGTGATGAAATCTATCTTGGTAAAAATCCAACAAAACAATAAATTATTGTATGAGATTTTAAATACAGTAAATTCTCGAGTATAAGACATACTTTTTTTATTATCATACTTTTATTAACTCGCTTTCATGTTTGTTTGTTTGTTTGGGTGTTTGTCCAGTACAAATCTTGCAATCGATTTTTAACTAACTTCCCGACTAGCTAGATATTTGAAACTTTCAGAATAGCTCAGAACACGATGGCAATGAATTCTTCTAATACTTTTGGCCATCTTTAAGCAGCATTGAATTCATTTTCAGTTAATTTTGTTTTGTAGAATGGTTCAGCCATCTATCTTCCCGGACGGGAACGAAAAGTTAAATGCAAGTTAACTTCCAATTCTAGAGCTAAACGATTGATTACGCATTTGATAACTTTTCATTACGCATTTGATAATTTTCTTTCAAGTTGATGGGATAATACATAAAAAAAAAATTTTAAAAAGTATTAATTAATACATAGAATTGTCAAGTTTATAGGATTCAACAGAAAATTTAAAAACATGGTATATAAAAAGTTATTTTTATCTGGTAATTATTATTTCACATTTTAGTCCGTTAAAATGAGGGTACGTATTTTACTAGCATACAAAACAAAAAAAAGCTTATTTTTAAACATCGGTTAAACAAACGTGCAGCAGCTGTAAGACATTGTCGCAACACGGGTGCATGCGCATCTGCACTCAGTGATTCATCCACCCGTTTACTAAGCAGGTATTCCTTTTAAACAACCGGAATTCACAGTTCGTATCGTGAAGTGAGGATGATGATGGCGATATATATTACAACGGCAACAATAATTATGACATGGACGCAACAACAATAGACGAGCTGTATTCTAGTGAAACTGATTAAGACATAATTAGACATCATTGTTTGTTTTGAATTAAAAATTTCGGTTTTTTTCCTACCGATTTTGACGTTTTCTTTTCTTTTTATTACAAATTTTATTTCTGTTAATAAATATTTGCGCAATTTTTAAATAAAATACTGAAAAATTATGTGTGCGTATTTTAGTCGAATTATAATTTTTTCCAAAAATTTCGCGAAAAAACAAGCATACGTATTATACTCGGGTGCGTATTATAGTAGAGATTTTGCGGTATGTAATATGTATATACGTAATAATTTTTAACTGAAAAATTATTATTTTAATAAACATCGTAGTTAAAAGTTTTAGAATAACTGCCTTACATACTTTTAAATGTATTTAGTATTTTTTAATTTAAAATACGAAATCATAGAATCATTATTAATGCAATCTTTTATCATAATCAAATACTGAAATGTCCTTCAATGCCAAAATAAGTAATAAGTTTTTTCACGATCTACTGGAGCCATACTAGACACATATGCTTAATCGTCGGATTACAGTTGCATTTATATTCTCAGCACACTATATAGCTTTGAAATTTACAGAATATTTGCAGTGATAAGGTAAATGTGTAATTATAACGGGAGAAAAATGTTCCCATCTTATTTTTCACTACGGCAGTTAAGTATGTTTAAAGAAAGTTTTTACTGGAGACGATGTTTAATGTTTGGATTGTGAGATATCAATCTATATATATAAAACACCACCGTAACTGACTGTCTGACTGATTGACTGACTGACTGACAGAAAGTGCACAGACCAAATCACTGGACCTAAAGGGCTGAAATTTTGCATGGCGATTCTTCTTATAGTACTGGGGTGCACTAAGAAAGATTTTCGAAAAATTCTTTTTAGATTTTTTAAAATTAATTTTTAAGCTGTTTTTGTAACTTTTTTCAGTTTGCATTCAAAATAATAATCTGAGAGTTATAAAATTTATATCACGAGAAAGATCATAAAATTTCCTTTAAAATGAAATCTTTTTCGAATCTTTACCTCCATTTTCTGATTTTTTGGTGAATTTTTAAAGATTAATTTTTAGAATTTAATTTATTAAATGCGGATCACGTGATTTCTTTTTCTGTACTTTAAATTAATTTATCGTCACGTGCATAACGAAATAGACAAAAAAAAAATTATTTTTCTTTCTAATGCGGTATACGATTGGACATTATCCAAAAAATATTAAAATACAGTAAAAGAAAGGTTCCTCAAATTATACTATATTCTTTAGTATGTTCTATTAAATTTAATTTGAATATTTTCTTCTACATTATTCTGTCGATAAAAATATCCGTTACGATATTTTTATAAATATATATATTTTTTTACACCAATTGCATACATTGATCGTTGTATTTAATTTGAATGCATTCCGTAGCGAAGTACGGGTATTCAGCTAGTTCTTCCATAAATAGCAATTGAATTGTAAAACAAATACTGCCATCTTTCACAATCCCATTAGAAACTCTGCATTTAATATCTATGGTGCCCGGTATAAAGGGCTTAAATAAAAAAACAGTGATATAAATATACCAAGTTATTGGTTTTTATACCAACCGCTGAACAATAATTTTGACTTGAGTCTTTGTACAAAGAAATGTGCTTTTGCATAGAAAATTGATATACTTAAGCATTTTATACAAGTCATAAGATTTTTTTTGTTGATACTGACAACAAAAACAAACAAACAAAAATCTTTAAACATAAGAAAGGCTTAAGTCAAAAAACATATCTAAAAAATCACTTTTTTGACTTAAGCCCTTTATACTGGACACCATATTGTAACACCATCCGTACGAACTATTACCAACTCTGGCAAATGAATTTAATACTGTTTATTTCTTCAACTAGGTCGATTACTGCCTGTTCTACTGGGTAAAAACCATGATATTAAAAATGATTGTAGATATTTCTCATAATTTATCCTTTTTAAAATATTTGATTTTAAGCGCGTATAGAATCCATCAGTCTTGTCTTCAGTGAAATCTTAGATACTTACATTTTAGCTGGGAGATCGTACCGTTTTCAAAACTCACTGAAACTCATTTTCAGACAGGTGATATTTTTGACATTGACAGGTGAAGTGCAAGACAAATATTGTTGGTATAACTGTCTCCTACTTTGCGGTGCTTACAGCACCTTTCGAGGCGTGAACCAATAACAGACGTGGCGAAATGACAGCTGCGTTACTCTGCTTTATTTGGTTGGGCCCTTTACTTTCCTATTCGCTATTTATATAGTTGCACCATAGTTAAAAAAACTGACGTAAGTTGTTAAATAATTTATACTTTCCATATGTTTTTCGGAAAAAAAATGGTAACACACGAGAACATTTGAACGTTTAGGAATTCATTTCATTCGTCACTTTAACTGTACCTATAGATGTAGCAATGGAATTCCAAAGTTGTTCCATTTTTACAAAAATGAATCAATGAGATGTTCAGTTGTGTTTCTGATTAAATTAATTTCTGTACTACTCCTATATTTGCAATGAGACAGAAACCTCATCTGTTTGTGATATTGTACATTTTCTCGCTTCAGTATGTACTCCCGATAAATAAAATTTCAGTGAACAAAAACCTAAAAAAAAAGGTTAACTTCTTTACATATTTATCAATAGTCTCATAACTGGTGTAGATTTCAGTACGGACTGCCTGAAAATGACACCCAAAAACAGTTTGGCGGGGTTGAAAATACTCTTATATTTTCAACGAGCAAAAAACCTCATCTGTTTGTTATATTGTACATTTTCTTGTTTTAGTATGTACTCCCGATAAATAAAATTTCAATGAACAAAAACTTAAAAAATGTTAACTTTGTAGATATTTATCAATAGTTTTTTTAACTGGTACAGATTTAGGTACGCACTGCCTGAAAAAGACACGCAAAAACAACCTGGTGGGTAAATGGTTTCCAGACGACTACAGTTATAGAGCAATATTGTTAAATTTAACATTGTAAGCATTAAATTTCTAAATTCAGCCTGTCATACCTTTGACCTTAAACGCAAAATTTTAACCATGAAAGCTCACCCGCATAAGCTGACTGCCAGACAAACATGCCCTTATCAGAGTATGTTAAATAGCTTTCAAAAACCTTTTCATGCATAAATGGATTTTGCTGTTAATTTAACGGATTAAACAGTCTTTGAATGGAAATTTACATTTCGTTAAATTAACACCGTTCACAGTGAATATTTTCAAACACTATTTACGGCCCTAAAACGCATCTACCCGCTCGAGAGACTGAAACAAAAGGTTTACAGATATCATTGATCTTTCGTACATAAAGAATCATAAGCAAATATTCCAATTTTGTTTGCTTAATGTATTTTTGCGATAACCAGAAAAGCTCTTGTAAATAAAATTCTTTATTACCTATCGAATTTTTAAAAAAAAAATGCTGTTATAATCAACGAGATGATTCGAAGAAAGAAACATTTCAGATACCGTAAATGGATTTACATCAAAATAATTGAAAGGAGAGAGAGAAATAAATTATAACTATCAGTTAAGTAAACAGTAAGTATTTAATAGTGAAACACACGAAATTAAGAAAAGGCGAACAAAATTAAATATTCATTGAAAATATCTTCGTTAATGAAGAATCGTTTAAAAAATACAAATTCTTTTAAGTTCGAGACCATTTCATTGTTTCCGTTTTCACAATGGCGTTCATTTCGGAGAAAATGAAACAGTGTCAAAACCGGTAAATGATAAAATTTAATTAACGTTATTTCCAAAATTGATGCACAATCTTTCGTTACGGAAATTGCGAATAAATCTTTAATATCTTGAAACAACTCAGATAAAAATTGCATATTCTTTATTTATAAATTACGACGCGAACTCCTTAAGAATGAAGTAAAATATTAAAAAAAGTACTTTAATAACTCCTTGTTAAAAATTAATATCTCCTATCAAAATGGTCCGCAATTTGTTCATCATTATATTTTTACATTACTTTATTTACTTTGATCGTAACATTCCATTTAAAATTCCCTTTGGTTTAATATGATTACAATTCCTAAACATTGAAAAACTAATTAATTGCTAAATTTTGTATGAAACAATAGATGGTTTCTCTCTTAGTGAAAGACAACCTTTATTTATATTCCTTTAAAAAATAAAACTTTCAAATTTAGAAGGGAAAAAATACTCCAGTCTATTGTTATAAAAATATGAGATATGATTTGTCTGTTTTAAAATGAGATCTTTAAATATGTATAGAAAAAAATCACAATAAATTCAATTATAAATTTATTTTACTTCAGAAGAAATGTTTTGCAACTGTTCGTTTTATTTTCAAGAAATAACTCAAAAACTCAAAAGAAATTTTTAAAAAAATTTCCATTCTATTTTTGCTATGGAACCTTCGTTTAATTAGGGTACAACTATTTTGGTCCAAAAACATTCCTATAATGAGAATAAACATAGTTTTAAATATACATTTTGTATTTTTTCTTCAAATTCCGTACTTTCAGTTCTTCAGTTCGTAGATAACATTATGTTTTAGTAGTATAATTCTGTGAAACTTATATTTGCTTTCCTAAAATATAGTGCTGCAGTGGAGTTTATTCGGTGGGTTTTCAGAACACTAAGGTTATTTTTTTACAAGAGTTTAAACAGACAGGAATATAGAATTTAAATAGGATTTTGAAACATGCACGAACTATTTAAAAATGCGCTCATTTAATGCTGCAAAATAATTGATATTTTGCGAGGATATAAAAATGACTTTTGCAAAGAGATTAAAAAATTTCACCCTCGTTCCTAAATCTGAATGTTTTCAAAGATATCTCACTCTAGTGACCTATTGCCCAATAGCTCACTAGAGTAAGATATCCGTTGGGCCAACTGAATGCCAACTGAACGCCAACGGACAAATCCTGCAAATCCAATAGTTGGGCCAACTGAAAGCCTACTGTTGACAGACCTGCAAATCCAACGATAGGGCCAAAATGAACGCCAACCGTTGGGCCAACCTCACGCCAACGGCCAAATCCCACCGTTGGCCAACCCTGCCCGAAAATGGCTGGTCAACGACTTACCAACGGTTTTGTGTTACTTGGGTGTTCTTCTGGTTGTTGTTCCTAAAGCCACATGGCCGGTTTCAGACCGGTCCCTATAGGCTTCGGGATGAGTAGTGCGGCTCCGGTTTATAATCGCACCCCAAGGGTCAGAGTCCAACTTGGCTAGGTGCCACCACAATTTTGACTGAACACCCCCCAGAGGCGACACATAGGGGGGGGGCGTCCTTTTCTCAACTACTGACCTCATAGCAG
Source organism: Dolomedes plantarius (assembly GCA_907164885.2). Lineage (NCBI taxonomy): Eukaryota > Metazoa > Arthropoda > Arachnida > Araneae > Dolomedidae > Dolomedes > Dolomedes plantarius. Next base: position 108,299,025 of record OU015496.1, read on the forward strand.
TACTTTTCGGTCTACGGATTTAACGTACCCAAATTCGGCTTAGACACGAATGAATTTATAACGGGGTTCGTCGGCATTTGGTCCGAGCACCCTCAAGCTAACTATAGGTTATCTAGGGTCCAGTAAGCTATTAGAAGGTATAATAAATAGAAGTAGAACATATAACTTGGAACGTTTTTATAAATAAAAGTCATGCTTACAGTATTCAGAAACATTATTCATAGATGACATTTCTGTTTCCGCGCTTTCCTACCATATAGTTAATTCAAGAAGTATATTTTTATTAGTTATAATAATTAATTTATTTCACATGTTGATTTTTAGAGGCTAGTTTGCACCAAACTGGTCTTCCAAGAAATGCTCCCTAACGTTTCATAAATTTAGTTTAGGCTCTATTTTTTTTTTAAATTATGTCCGAAACTAAAAATATAATATCCTAATCAACAAAGCCTTGACTTTTCAGTCCGTTTTTTCCAACGAGTATTTTGAATGTTGGTACAATGGTGTAACAGGAGTGTTACATCAGTGGAGAAATAGAGAGATTGACGGTTGAGATTGAGAAAGGATATTCAGTGGAGCTTGAGGAAGGATATTCAGTGTAGATTGAGGAAAGATATTCAGTGGAGATTGAGGTGGAATATACAGTGGAGATTGTGGTGGGATATTCAGTGGAGATTGAGGAAGGTTATTCAGTGGAGATTGAGGAAGGTTATTCAGTGGAGATTGAGGAAGGTTATTCAGTGGTAATTGAGGAAGGTTATTCAGTGGAGATTGGGGAATAATGTTGGCGAAATGTGAATGAAAAAGTATAATAGCATAAAAGGCGAAATGGTTATGAGACATATATCAACAGAGAGTTTTAGCTAAAAGAGATTGTCATGGATTTCTCTTTCAGTGATGTATCGATGTTCCAACAAAATAAGGCAGTTTTTGGTAAAATTTTTTCGGTATGTTGCTTTAATTTTTTAAACATTACATTTTCAAATACTAGACGTCTTATTTAGTTATCCAAGGCAGCTGATTTCTCATATTTTCAAACTCAAAGTTAAGCCATAGGGAGCAATTTTCTTAGAATTTTTCTTATCACAAACTGGTAAATGTATAATTTGCAATCCTGTTATCAGCATTTGATAAAAATCTGTAAATTCAATAGGCATATTTTTCAAAAAATATTGTAATATTTTCACATAACAGTTTCAAATGTTTTGCAATATCTATCAAATATTTAAGGTCTCATAAGAAAAAGCAAATTAAAAGCTGAAAAGTTTTAAATTTTAATAATTCTCTATTTATTTAAATGTCAACCTTCCTATGCTAAACAAAAGCCTAATGAGAAACCTGATCCCAGGTCGGCTGTAAAATTCTGAAGATTATCAAGGGATAGAAGATATGCGATTGGAAACGATGCGCCGTCTAAGAACAATAAGTATAGAAACTGAAGTGTGGTCTAACCCTCTGGGCTCACCAATACGTAATCTTCCATTCCTTCATATTATCAACGAACATCCGTTTGATAACAGTGATATTCCTAAGAAAATTTGTGAGCTGTTACATAAACGAGCGCTTTGAAACAATATCCTATTTCTGCTTGAGCAAAATATTCAGATTCTGTCTTTGTCAAAATTAATTACAGAAGTTTAGGATTGTGTATTCCCTGGAAAATGAAACGTAGCATTAGGAGGAATTCGCTGATCCTTTAGCGAAATTATCTGAAACATGATTTTCAATAAATTCGTTCGAAAAAAGGATTATTTCATTTTTCAGTGTTGAATATATTATTGCGCCAGTATGCTTGAAAAGAAAAATGTTACGGTTTAATGTATATGAAAAAAAGAAAAAGCGCAAATTTTTTAGAGTTATTAAAGGATAAATATATATCTGACCTTTTAATTCCAGTCCTAGTACTATAAAGCCCGTTAAAAACTAAAATTAATCTTTTATTTCTAACTCGAATAAACTAATTAACTATATTATTACATCGCACCTCTGCTAGAAGTGTTATATCTCCAATATTTTCGATTTTGAGATAATTGCACCACATTGCTCTATAAGAAGTTCTTCTCATTTTCGTATAATATTATAAGCGTAGTACCAATACAGTCTCCTAGATGGCGCTTATTACCCTCTTCCACAAATAGCAGGGGAAACTTGCTCATGCGCGAAGAATGAAAATAAGATTTTTGTCAGTGCCTAATGCTGTATTAAAATGTTCCTGTAATAAAAATATTCATTAAATTTTATTTGGAAAATAAATTTGTATATTTTTGTAACCCGCTGTTCATGTTATCAAGATTGTTTCTTTATTGCGAAAAGTTTAGAAAGATTGTGCACTAGCATAGAGACATGACAACATTCCCTCAAGCTTTTCAGTCCATGTTGACAAAATGAAGTTACTAGAAGAGAGTTATATCTTGTAATTAAAATTCAAAATCATGCTTTAAAAATTGAAAACAACTTCAATAGTATATATTTTTGCCTTCTGAAGTGATTCGAACATTAAGTTTTCCCAAAATTATCATAGCCCTTCATAGAACAAGAAATGAAATTTCGACATATATCTTCTTTAGCTCTTCCTGAAAATGTGGCTATTTTAAGATGCAATACTCTTCTAGCAGAGGTGCGACATGTCACAGGATGTTTTTCTTGATATCTTGAATATTCGAGTTTCTAGAATGCAGACTGGTCAATAATTTCTATTACTTTACCCACGCCAAAAGAACCGTAGACAGGATTATGTAATAATTGTCCTCTCTGAAGTCTTTATCAATTAAAGCGGATGAATACAACAGAAAACTGCTCTTAATCCCCCCAGGAGAGTATAACTGTAAATGTAAAAATTATCTCATAGACGCACAGAAATATAATCTATAAGGATTTAAATATCCATATATTTCTTATTGCATGGGAGTTCCAGAAAACAAAATTAATTCTTGTTTGTCACAAAATGATCCGATGATACAAATGCGAAAGTTAGAAAGTAACCACTTAAAGAGTTATCCTTTTATAAAATAAAAATTTAAAAATGTATGATGTAAATAAATCTGTATCCAGTCTTAAAACATTTAAATTAAAAACTTCATAAAGAAAAATCGAGCAGAAATAATTTTTTTTTAAATTGGCGCCATTTGGCGATAATTCTCAGGAGAACCTTATAAAACGTAAAAAATTCTAGTACCATTTCAATACTAAACATACTTAAACGGCAGAATATCATAAGACCGGAGCATACAGGTCTGTAATAAATTAAAATCAAAGTTTTAATGCAAACATGAAAACAGACTGTATGAAAACATTTACACTGGTGAAATAAATTAAGAGAATTTGCATATTTTATCGAATTTCAAGAAAAGAACTGAACTGAATGTAAAACCACAGCTTCTAGACAAAAATGCAAATCTTGTACGTCAAATACGTAAGCGTACACTTGTGTGTAGGCGGAGCCAGTAGAGAAACAGGCTTTATAAGCGCGCGTAAATAAAGACGCATTTCATTCGCTAGCACACCTCGGTGAATTTCTTGGTGTTATTTTGCAGCAATCGGTTAATTTCAAATTGTAACAGTAAAAATGAGTAACAACGTTTAGATGGTGGAATGAGGTGGCGAATTGTGGGGAGGCTAGAAGCAGGCCAATCTCAAGTCCAAATTTCTACAGAGTTCAATATAACGCCCAGCGTCGTGTATGGAAACAGTTCCGGGATACCGGATCCATCGAGAGAAATCCTGGTCAAGGTCATCCAAGAGCGACGACGGCCACAGAAGATCGCCATTTGTCGATTATAGTGAGGAGTAACAGGAGTGCTACAGCTTCTCAGCTCTCTCGTGACTTGTATGCAGCCACAGGAACGAGTGTATCAAGGGTGACTGTTTCCAAAAGTCTTCATGAGAGAGGGTTGTTTTCAAGAAGACCGGCTGTTTGCGTCCCGCTCACTTCTACGAACGGGAGAATCCCATTATCATGGTGCAGAGAGCATAGCGATTGAAGTATGGATCAATGGGGGACCGTTCTCTTCACTGATGAGTCCCGGGTCAGCCTAAACACCGATTCTCGCCGTACGTTCATATGGAGAGAACCAGAGACCCTCTACCTACCCTCCAATGTCCGCGAAATCGACCATTATGGCGGAGGAGGTTTAATGGTCTGGACAGTCATTATGTTGGATGGCCGCACACCTCTCCATGTCTTTTAAAGAGGCACTGTGACTGGTGTGCGGTATTGGGATGAGGTCTTGGGGCCCCATGGTCGACTATTCAGGGGTGCAGTTGGCCCTGAGTTCATTTTAATGGACGATAACGTGAGGCCACATAGAGCTATTCTGGTCGACGAATTTCTAGAGAGTGAGGATATTCGCCGGATGGATTGACCAGCCAGATCTCGAGACCTTAACCCTATAGAGCATGTCTGTGACGCTCTGGGAGGGCAATTGCAAATCGCAACTCCCCTCTGAGAACCATCCAGGGAATGAAAACAGCGTTGCTGAACGAGTGGGACGAATTGCCACAGGAAATGATTAACTGCCTTATTTCAAGTATGGAATCACGCTTCGAGACCTGTATATCTGTAAGAGGGCACCATACCCTCTATTAACCCATCTATTAACCCATTTTTTTGTTCATTCTGCAACCGCTCTTTCATACCTTCCGACCCCAACGTATGTTTCGCACGATCATTGGGTGTATTACAATTATTGAATGGTTATTTGTTTTGTATTGTATCAATGTATGTACATATCAAATTTCATTAAAATCGGTACAGTAGTTCTAGAGATAATCGACCAAGTCTGCAAATTCTCTTAATTTCTCACACCAGTGTATTTATACAACTATATAAGGGAAATTTGACTTGAACTGCATCGAAAATTATAGGACGGCTCCAGAAATGATAATATCAACACATATAGGCTTCGTTACGACATTAAATGTACTGTTACATACATTTATATACTCACGTGATTTTATATTTTCAGGAAAATTTTTTATTAAAAAATACACGCAAACAATGCAATTATTACGCAAAGAAAGCCTTTTTGTCCTTTCTCATTATATCTGATATAGTTTTTTATTCAGCCCATTATTATACATCATTCCTTTATAACTTAATAACAATCCCTCTCATGTTTTCAACATTTATGATTAGATTAGGTATCTCGTGTTCTTTGGCTTGGTTACCGTAATCGATTTGGTCAGCTCAGTTTAATTTAAAAGCGTGATTTTCCTTTTCTATCAAAATTTCTTTTCACCTTATCTACAAGTCTGTCAAGCCATATCAGGTCTAACATCCGAAAGATCGCATACTCGAATAACATACTCGGACAAATAGACCCCCCAAACCCAGACAAATGTAAATACTCTATGACATCCCCTCAGTACTTAGCACCCCCGAAAGAAAAGTGGCACAGCTCAAAAATGCAGCATTTGTGAAAAATCAACTTAAAGAATACTATACAGCTTGAACTAGTATTACAATGAGACTGATACAACTGCCCTCATGTGGATAAATTGCGAGATACAGATGTGTCGCTTTTCATGCACGATGGGGCACTTCATACATGGGGGCCTTATTTCAATAGTAGCCCAACTCCACTTTTTTTAAAAATGGAGTTAGCCTCCCTTTTATGTTCAAACAAGTCATTTTTATCTTATTTTAAAACTGGTACACCTCCAGCTTATTTCTGCTGCCATCAGAGGGCATTACAAATCAGATTTCAGTCATTTTTCAGCATTCATTAGACTTTAAGGCTCTATATCTCAAAATGAACAAAAATGGAGTTGGACCACTATTCAAATCAGGCCTCCACATATTTTTCCAAATGACTTAACCTCAAAATTGCAATTTTTTGACTTGTGTCACTTTTCTTGCCCGGGGTGTGACATGTTAACGCGTTCAATGTCCAACACTAGTGTTACTTCATTATGAGTACTGAATTTTACGTCCACAAAGCATAAGTGATTCTTTAGACCATTGTTTTACAAACTTTTTGACCTCTGGCTCCCCTGGTCTACAGATAATTTCCGGCGACACCCTTACTACGAACAAACTATTGTACAGTACAGGAAGATTTTAATTATATTTATAACTAGATTACTTTATACTCAAAAGTATAGCTATAAATATGAGGTGGTCGGGGTTAAAAAATTAAGATAAAAAAAATTAAAGTCTGTGTAAAGGGCTCTATTCTTATTAGCCACACGGGGTATGCCGAAGCACGGCATCCCTGGCAATGTTTGGCTTTCATAAACCCTGCTTTAGACAATGCAAATATAAATATTCTATAATTTTCGCTTTCTTCCGGAGCAAAAAGAGAAACTCATTTTCTCATTACAGAAGCACTATTAACTGCTAAATATGGTGCTATTGTATAACGATTTTGATGCATTGAAATCTAAAAAAAAAAATCCAATAACGTCACTGTTGGTGTTAAATAAACATTTGCAGATTATAAAGCATTTGAAAAAATACTTTATTATAGTGTATTGTAAGTTTATAATGAGAGAGTGAAACAATGAATTTCTATGAAACCATCAAAAGAGAATTTGTCTATTAAAGAGAAGAAAAGCTTCAATAATACGTCTACAAAAAACCTCTGGAGAATTCAAAATACGTTAACATTTTACTCTTTTGACATTTAGCTTTTATTTCGAAATAACTCGTAAATTTCATAAGCGAGTTTACGAGCAGGATGAATCCATATTATACGTATAGCTATTGAATAGAATATTTTGGGTAGGAGCGTATAGTTTATTTAAACAAAAATAGGTTTTTTTCTATCATAAATTTTTGTTAGTTCAACTAACATTTTTTGGATCAATATTTGTAAATTTCCTTTTACTAAAAACCATTTATACTAAAACCTTTTATACTGAAATTCAATCTTCAATGTTGACGCCCGTGGGCACCTGATGTTATATAACAGAATAACCGTTTCGTTTCTTTGGGAAATATTCATTACTATCTTTGCTCGAAGGAACTTCCTATTTTTTTTAATGAGTGTAAATATGCTCTGAATATACTTACTGACAGCAAAATTACTATAATATACGCATTAAGTTTTGCCCTATATGCTGATTCAAGATAAAGTCAACTCATTCATATATATTAACTATACGCAAATTTATTTTTCAGAAAATTCATTTAGCGTTTCTAGGTATATATACACATTTAATACGAATTTTTTCTGTATATACAGAGGCTGTTCACACATTTTTTAGACGATGTATATTGTATTCACAAAACTAAATTACATAAATTCTTGTGTTTTAAATGTTCTGTTTGACATCCCTTATTCTGAACTATCTTTCGACACCGCAATTTCCAGAATAATAATGCCTTTTGAAGTGTCAGAAGAGGTATTCTATCCCATTCCTCCTGAACAGCTTTCCAGAGTCCTGTAAGGGTTTTGGGACGACGTTTCGATAGTGCACATTTTAAAAGTCCGAAAGCACAAAAATCCATAGGTGATACATCGGGAGATTTAGTAGGGATATCAGTGAAGGGTATGGCCTTGATACCAGTTTTTTGTTCCATTTCTTTTAGGAAATTTACAGCGGATTTTGATGTGTGACTGCTAGCTTTGTCCTGATGGAGTCTCACAGATTGATGGCACTGTGGGTAAAGCGATGGTATTTCATTCAGAAAAATTGGCGTTAAAATATGTTCCTGATAGTATTTGGAGTTAATCTTGACATTTTTTTCCACTGTCTTTATTTTTAACTTGCCATTATAAGAAAAACTAGCAATAATCATGAATCCCTTAGAAAAACTTTCTTTCGATTGTTTGAACCATGTACTTAAATTTTTTTCTCCCCTTTTATGATAATAAATGGCTCTTTTTTTGTTGCAATCATTTAAATACACCCATGATTCATCTATTGTGACAATTGTTTTCCATTTTTCTTTGGATAAGTATTTCTCATATAGAATTCTGTAGCGTGTCCTGCTTTCAGCGGTATGATTTGGAAGAAGACGATGCACATTGCGTTTTTTCACTTTCTTAAAATTTAAATCAACGTTTATCATTTTGTTTACAGTGGACACCGAGCATTTTAATGATTTTGCAACTGTCCTTTGACTAGGGGGATTTTCTTTTAACATTAAACAACGTACCTTTGCAATAGTCGAAGATGTCCGTTTTTTCCTGGGATACTTGTTTCAAATTTTTGTCCCACTTGAGGCTACAATTTGACGTTTTTTTCCTTTCTTGTTGACGATATTACTTATCGACGCTTTAGATATCACAAAACCATGACTCTCACATCGTTTTTGTATAACGGAGTATGCATATTTCTCTTCGGAAAGAGCATAAATGTAGTCTTTGAACCACTGCTTTGTTAAAAACGCCATTTTGGATAAAAACAAAACTTTCAAGCCGCAGACGATAATTTTGAATTTAAAAACGCAATTATTTCTTTTATTGCAATTATTTCTTTTGCAGCAAACGATTTTTTATTACCGCTTACCAAAATCGTCTAAAAAATGTGCGAACAGCCTCTTTATATCCCTTACATCGGGTCATCGGTCTAGGAGACCTCTGTTGCACCTGTTCTGAAGGGTGGGTTGGTGGTGATCAGACTGTTGAGGGTTTCTGAGTTCTTCAGTCGGGTCCTAACCTTCAAGTACAACACATCGGAGATTTTCGCCCGCTCGTATTTTATCGGTAAATTTAATCTTTGTAAAACATAGTCGGTCTCTTGGACCGATGAGCCTTGAACTGATTTAAATTTTTGTAATATGTTTCTTTATAATTAAGAAATATATTACTCACTTTCAAATAACTTTATCTTCTTCAAAATAATCGCCAAAAGGAGTGTATATAATTTTTCCAACGGTTCTTAAAGTCATCGAAATACTGTTTATAGGCGTTGGAACTAACCGTTCGGAAAATACATGTAACATTTGATTTTATATCCGAGACCTTTTCAAATCTCTGTCCTTTCATGGCCATCTTAAGCTTCGGAAAAAGGAAAAAAAATCAGCTGGCGATAAATCGGGAGAATATGTATTCAAAAACTTGATAACGGCTCTTATTTCACAGCAGGCGGGCTAATCGATTGCTTTAAACATAATTACTAACAAACAATAACTTCAAACCTTAACGTAATCAAACAAAATGGCTAGGCTATTTCGTTCTCCAGTTGAAGCATGTAACTACGCATGCGCGACCTTCGTGCTGTCAGATGCGCGGGAGATATGTTCAATCGGTACTTACTTTCTGGATGAGCTATATATCTTACCCAGACGTGTAGAAACGCAGCAATTTATTCATTAAAGATTTGTGAATGAAATAGATATATTTGACGTTCACTCAAAATTGAAGCAATCCCCCTTTATTGTAAAATCCACCTTTATAAATTCCTAAGGTAATTTCAAACATCTATTTATTTAACCGCATTATAAATTTTGCTTACCTAGGTTCAAGCTTAAACCCATAATGTTTATTCTTTGCAATTTTATCAATGGGTTTCCCCATTTAGGATTGCATTGCTTATCAGCGTTGACAATTCTTCTATTTCATGGGACAAAATATTTTACTCCTCTTTCGGAGTAATCTTTTTTTTGGTAACATAGAGCTTTTTGTTTTATAATATTTTTCCGTTTCTCGGACGAGTTGACCAGCTACTCAGTGCATTTAACTACACATAAATTCACATAGAAATAATCTTTCAGTCATTCCTTTAATGACAATTTTTGGAAGTGAAGATAGTGAAATGGACATTAATTCTTCCATCTTCCGCGTTTTAGATTTCAATTTTAACTTCAATTTTCTATATTTGTAAAGTAACTGATCGAAAATTGCCAACTGTGGAATTAATTGTGTTAATAATGTTTATATATATATATATATATATATATATATATATATATATATATATATATATATATATATATATATATAAACTCATGGCGCAACAGTCTGCATTAGACTATGGCCGGAGGTGCCCATCCGCTTTCTTGACCGTGGTCTTGGGGTTCCATGCAGCTTATGTCAGATTGTCAGCCTGATTTGGACCTCTAGAGTTTAGTTCCCAAGCATGCTTGGTCCTCATTTTATCTAACTACTGAAGGGATGAAACGCTGAGTCGACCTTGCCCAATCAAAGGATCGAACCATGGACCCGTTGCGTGGCAGCTTGACGGTTTTAACCATTTCGCCACCAGGCGTCATAAATAGGGAAATTTGGAATATACGACACCACCTGGGACCGAACTCACAATGTGAGAGTCTGTTAGCAATATGAACCAACAGTTAGTTTGAAGATTCATTAATTACTTGCGTTTCCGAAGTTTGACGTCATATTCTGCATTTCCATTTTAAGCCGATTCAAGTTAAAGGCGATTCAATTAATAACTAAACCGAATCAACGACGTAAGTTTCGTTTAGATTACGTCATGTCTGGCAAACTGCCATACGTCATATAATTAAACACAAAAATCTTCAGTTACCAGCCGATAGCATTTTTCAAGTTGATGTACATCAACCCGATATTTGAATATCGGCTTTTGTTAAGTGTATATAAGCGGCGAACGCTTTCGAGAAAACGCATCACGGCATCAATGATACCCACATTATCGTAAGCTTGTTCTTGAGCTGATGAAATATTGGGATGAAGTATCAAGTCTGTCTAGAGTAAGACGTTTTGTATATGTTATGTATCAATTCTTGTGATAGTCCATCACAGTATGATAAAATATAATGTTTGTTTTAAAACCGATCTAAAGAAAACCCCAGTATTATTAGTAAGAAGAAAGATGTTGATATTGTTGTTTTTATCTAATTCTTAACTAGTTTTTCAAATGAATAAACTTTTAGTTATTGTTAAAAAGTCTTGTCGTCTATACATTATTTTGAACAACTTTAATGGTTTTAACGTATACCTTTTTAACATAGCTTTTACTGCACATTTTAAACTCGGCTATTTAAATATAAATTATAAGAATTGTTGACGTGCATGTTTTTAACATGTACGCTAACAGAGTCACCAGACCTGCGCGTTTTCACTGCGCTACGGCAGCATGCATGCATGCATGCATAGATAGACAGACAGACAGACAGACAGACACACAGGGAGAGAGAGAGAGAGAGTAAGTAAGTAAGTAAATAACACAAATCATAGGGAAAATATCAGTGATTGGACCATACACACAGAGGGATTAATGCACCATGATTAAAACTGAGATTAGATTCTCATTGATAGTCGTTAGAATTAGCAGGTAACAGGTAAGGAAGGTAAGTAAGCATAGCACTAATTTAAAAATGATTGTATAAAATTTTCGTGGTTAAATATCAGTTTAATGTTAAAAAATATATTTGGTATTAAAACTTGCTTCATTTGCCCTTTTTATAAATTTATTTGGAAAAATAAATACATAGAATTAGTTTTATATGTACTTATTGTTAATGTATAAAACGCAATAAATATGAGCGATTGTTTTACAATTTATAAAAAAAATATATACTTTTGAATTTTTTCAAAAGTTTCTCATGCTACGAAAGCCTTAACTATGCACTTAAAGGTCTGTTTAAAATAACATATTCTCCACGTTCTATTTATTTCTCCAGAGTAATAAAAGCAAAATATTCAAGACAATGTACAATTTCTGTTTGAAAAACTAAATAAAATCTAATAGGGAATTTTAATCGGATTACAGGTTAAATGAAATTTGTTATTCCAAAAGTAATCAACTAAAGAATACTTTAAAGATTTCTGTAAAAATTAGATTACTTGCAATTTGAAAGTACAATTGATTATTTCAATAAAAATTGCAAGGAAAATAGTAACTCAAGATTTTGAATTAATTGGCAAATTTTTAAGAGCGAATGGATTTGTTCTATGTGGAAGATTTTTCTAGAATTACTAATACTCTTTCAGACTGTTAAATTATTTTTATTTATTAATGTTACGATAACTTTGTTATTTAAATTTAAAATATTCAGGTTAAAAAATTTTAGTAAGAAAAATAGTTAATTTATATTTCTTTATAGAAAAGAGATTGTTATAAATATAATATTATATAAATGACTGAAAAAATTATTTGCGGCTATATTCCCATGGTTAAACAATAATTAATTCTTACATATTTCTAGAAATATTTTATATATTTACAAAACACATAGAAATTGTTTCCCCAAACACTTTTTTATGATTAATATTTAGTGGATACATGTTCGATCCTAATTAACTTTACGCTAAATAATTAATATTTTATTATACATTGAAATACTAGGATATATCGTAAAAATAAATATTACTACCCAGACTATTTCGAATGTAATACGCCAGAGATTTTATGATATAAAGTTTTATAAATTTCCAGACACAAATACTTTGCTAATAAAATATGAAACATTTTTTTTTTGCTCCGTTTAAATATAAAAAAGCTGTGTAGACAAATAATTTTTTCTTTTTAAATTTTTTATACGAAAATAAATTTTCTGACTTTTTTTAATAATAATAATGGCTTATAAAGAATCCGCTACGACAATTTTCAGATATCTTGTACTGTGCGATCGTTTTCGGAATTTTATGGCTCGGATTGAATAAGATTAGAATCTCTCATATGAAATGTTTGAAAATTTTTATTGCAGTTTTTATTTAGCGCTAGAATCAAATTTATTATTGAAAGAAAATGTTTTATCTTTCGCATTTTATCTGTCTCGTGTATTAAAGCCTGAAATAACGTGATCCTTCCAACGCGCCATAATTTGAAGGGGATAGAATAACAAAAGAGAATATTCCAGTCGAATTTTCATGACCCCTCCCCATCCGAAAAAAAAATTAAATTCTTAAAAATTTAAACCTCTGCGATAATCTAGAGAATTTTTTCTATCAAAGACCCCAGCAAAATTATTTTTACGATTTATTTAAACGCAATAGCGCGAAATCGAAATACTTCGATTTATTTAAATTAAATACCATCAGTCAGTAAAAAATGGGTAAATTTGCCAATACAACACTCAAAGGTGTGACCTCTTTTCGATTTTTCATGGCTTGAATTGAAGGAGAATGGAATTTCACATAACAAATTTTTATTGTTATTAGTAATAACCACGACATCTCTACAAAATCGATACAGATGTTTCAAAATTTTTTTTATTTATTCATTATTATTCTTATTTTTTTTAAGTGGTTCGAAAGGAAAAAGTACCTTATTTTACGAACTCTATTATTAACGTAGGACTACTTATCGTTGCCTACTTCTTTATTTTTTACAATAAAATTCCTACATACGAAGAAAAGGATGAGTGATAACCCTATGCAGAATAGATCGATGTTAAGAAAAATAAGTTACATATGTCAGAAAATCGGGGGTAATGTGTCGTCTAAATCTCAAGTCAATAACTGAGTTTCCCAGTGTACTCGGATAGTTGAACGGAACCATATCTAAATTTAAGTGATGTTGCAGGAAATCGAATGCCTCTTCGTTGCTTTTTGCGTCTATGTTAAAATCACCCATCATGATGATCGGCACATTGGCATCAATATCTTTTAAATTTAAAAGTTCAGTGCGATTGATAATGGTAAAATAAAAGAAATGCTAGCGAGCGCCATCTAGGGGATCAAAAATTATGTAATTCTAAATTAACAATTCGCACGAAGCGGAGATCAAGATCTTTAAAATGGTACCTAGTTTATCGATTTTGGTTAAGTATGAATGGAGAAGAGGGGTATAACAAAAAACACCTTTTAGAAATAATATTCTACCACTCTTCATTTATAACTCGCGACGACGGTTTTAACGTCTGAAAGTTTGTTTACTGCGGACCGTTATGGAGGAACGTAATCTTACGTTTAAAAAAAGAAACAAAATAAATAATTTTTAAAAAATTCGGATATTAAATACACTCAAATGTGTAATAGATTAAAATATTTTTTTTCAAATGTTAAACATCACAAATACACTGTTATATAACTTGGCAAACATGAAAAAAAGCAGAAACACAGATCTGTCGCAATAGCAGTCAAGTGCTAAAACAAGACTATAGTAAGCATTTATACGCCTGATAAATTAAAAATGCAAGCTCAACTTGGAAAGCTATCTCTCTCTCTAGTTTATGAATTTCTTTATATGATGAAGGAAAAGTAATACCATTATAAATAAACTAGCTGAATACCCGTGATTCGCTACGGAGTACATTCAAATTAAATACATCGGTCAATGTATGCAGTTAATGTCAAAAAACAAACAAAATATTTATAATAAATACAATATTCAATGTATGCAATTAATGCCCAAAAAAAACAAAACAAAAATGTTTATAAAAAATCGCAATGGATATTTTTATAGACAAAATAATGTAGAAGAAAATACTGAAAATAAATGTGATAGAATTTACTAAAGAATACAGTACAATTAATATAGTACAGTTTGAGGAAAATTTCTTTTACTGTATTTTAATAATTTTTTTTGATAATATCCAATCGTCTGACGCTTAAGATAGAAAAAATTTGTCAATTTATTTCGTTGTTATGCACGTGATTCAAAAATAATTTAAAGTATTACAAAAAGAAAAGAAACCACGTCATCAGCCTTTAATAAATTAAATTCTAAAAATCAATCTTTAAAAATTCACCAAAAATCAGAAAATGGAGGTAAAGATTCGCAAAAGATTTCATTTTAAAGAAATATTTATGATCTTTCTCGTGATATAAATTTTATAACTCTCAACTTATTATATTAAATGGAAATTTTAAAGAATGTTACAAAAGCAGCTTAAAAATTTTATTTAAAAAATCTAAGAAGAATTTTTGAAAAATCTTTCTTATTGCACCCCTACACTATAAGAAAAATCGCCATGCAAAATTTCAACCCTTTAAATCCAGCGGTTTGGTCTGTGCGTTGTCTGTCAGTCAGTCAGTCAGTTACGGAACTGTTTTATATATACAGACAAATAGCATCCAATTTGAAAATATATCTTTCGAATTTTTTTTCTTTCCAATAGCACACTTCTAAACTATACTAAATGTATCAACGACACGTACTCTTAAGAATAGATGGGGTAAGTTTGCCAGGACAACTGAAACGTAAGATCCATTTGAACCGATAAGAGGAACGAGTTACTCTTATCAGCGTTCATAGGTATTCATAGGAACACGATGAGCTTGACTAGATTACAACATAGAAGTACTGATAATAGAGTAAAAGTTAGGACAAAGGATTCATTTTATAAATTCCGTCCGTCAAAGGAATTCATGAGCGTTTAAAACACACTATAAATGATTCCCCCAAATAACTTATTTAAAAATATAATTTGGATATTTTTTAAACGAAAAATGCCCCAAGGTGTAAAATGTTTTTCTCTATTGTGGAGTACAATTATTTTTTAAATATTTAAATCCAAGTCGGCAATCCTTGGACAAATTTTCTCCATGTGTTAACATTAAGATGAGCTAATCCAAAAGGGTGGGTACACAGCATTCTTAACACTAATATACCGAAATTTTAGAAGTTACTATTTAAAACTAAACACTTTTTTAAAGAACCGAAAAGCAAACTAAATATATCAGGACGTGAATGTAAAACTGGACACTTTTTTAAGAGCTGTTTAAAAGTTTGCAAAAGCGGAAACCGCAAATGAGTTTACTACTTTCAGGTATTTCACAACACCTGCAACCATCTTTTATATTCCACTGCATTTTGCAATTTTGTCAGTAATGAACACAGATACTCGATGAAGCTCTTTCAACAGTTGGTGCACTAAATACTGATAATAGTAACTGTTCGTAACTGGGCTAATAGTTTCTTTAAAATAGTCATTTGACCGTTTAACTGCAGAGATAATCTACCACATCCTTTTCTTTAACTATACACTTAAAAGTTCATTAAAGTTGAAATGGGTTGTGAATATTTATAAGTAAAGCCTCAAGGAACACGCTAGTCTGTGCTAATTAGGATTGGAGCGGATTGATAAATCCTCCTGCAATATGTTATTGAAAATATATTTAGTATCATTTAAAATAGAATTCGTATAATATGTTCTTCATATATATTTTTTATTAATTACGACCATACATCACGATACTTAAAATTACAATTCGATTCATCTCAAAGAATACAGCGCACCTCTTTCTTTTCCATCTTCCTCAATGAATACCTTTTTGAAAGCTCTTTTGAAACCACACCTTTAACAACTGACATCACAGATCCATAATAATTTTTTGGGTGTTGCCGTTTGATAGGACCGCCAAACCTTACTGTACACACTTACGCTGATTAACGGGGAAGAGTGTTATAATAACGTAAACCATTACAAGGCTTACTTTCAGTAAGAGAAATTAAACTGAAACATTTTGACTCATTTTAAAATGTAGAGGTTAGAATAAACAGAGAATACAATGCACCAAAATATCTTTATGCAAGAAATTAGTCCTTTACATGAAATTTTAATCCTTATAGATGTTCGTTTTAATTAATTTTGTAAGTGCAATACGGCACAAAGCTACAATAATTCAAATATTCTATAGCGTACAGTAATTTAATGGGCACAGTGGCCCATTTGGCCAGGGCAGCGGGCTAGTGATCTGAAAGTCACTAGTTTGATGCTCGTCGCTGACAAAATCCACTGCTGTGTAAACTAATGACGGCTGGTTCACGTAAAATCTGTCGTGGCTGCAATGTCCTCCAAGTTCTCAAAATTACCTCTGGAAGTGCGGGGTCAAGTGTTGGGGGTCGCGTCACTTGACCCTGTTTAAAATTACGGGACTCGTACTTTGGCCAAGCCGGACCCCGACCCTTGTGGTGCCAGTCAAAACAGGAGCCGCACCTTCATCGCCCATAGCCTTCGGGACTTGATCTGATGTTGCTGTTGGTCAAGTGCCATAAGCAACAACAACGACAGTAATTTAAGGTTCTTTCTCCCATTTATCAATATATGTGTGTTTGCAAATATGTTGAAACCACTCGTTGAACTACAAACTCAACAAAACCGTGATAATATTTAGTGTATTTCTCCTGGGTGACACTTAAGGTGTGTTAAGAAGAGCCACTGCTTTATTTATAAAATTATCCATTACGCGGATTGCTTCAATATGAAAATTTTATTTAAAAAATGATTCATTTGAAAGGTAAATAGCAGAGTAAGGAGTACTCATATTTTTAAAAAGTTAATTTATTCCCTATTGAGTATTTAAAATTTTCTATTTTTGATTTCAATGTAATTTGATCAACCCGACTCGACACATAACTACTATAGTTTGCCTATTCTCAAAGAGTATTAAACTTTTGCCCCTCTTTCTAAATACAGGGAAACTTCTCTAGCCAGCCACCCCTGTAAAAGGACCACTTTTTTTTCGGAACCAATACTGGCCACCATAGAGAAATCGACCCCTATTCAACGGCCACTCCTCAAAACAGCCACTCTTTTTCGTAGACATTACTGGCCGCCTTAGAGAAGTTTCACTGTATATGTATTTTTGCAAATCTCTCAAACCAAATCTTTAACACAACTTACACAACACATGTATAATAATTTTTAGGGTGCTGCCGCTCGAGAGGATAGCCAAACCTCTTTGTAAATACCGATGCTAATTAGTAGCATTTTGTATTTTGAAAGCTCTACCATCACATGACTTGCGTCAACGGGAAAAATTGATTTGAAAACTTTCGACTCATTTTAAAGATAAAGAACCATAGTACATAGTAACTACAATTTCTTAAAAGTAATTTTATCTGAGAAGTTTTTTCTATAATTTGGACTTCAAACTCTCTGGTCTTTAAATTTTATTTCATTTCGTCAATACAGTACCAAAAGTAGGCACTACGCTTTGACCATTCTGCATCATTACGGCAACTATGTCTTTCTGACAAATCTCGTGAAACCGCGCCTTTAACAACTAACACAATAGACGCATAATAATTTAAGGGTGTTACCGCCCGAGGGAATTGCCAAACCTCATTGAAAACCCTTACCATGATGACCTCAGTCATCTGTTTTGAAAACTCGACGATCACATGGCTTACTTCAATAAGAAAATTAATTTTAAAAAAACCAATTCGTTTGAAAGGCAGACAGCAGATTATATTATTTTTAATTCTCGGACAGTAATTATATGCTAGGAGATTTATATATACAGGGTTCCCTCCTATATCCATTACACACCCCTTAACTTCTAAACGATGACAGATTAGGTCATAAAGTTGATGTCTATGTATAGTTAAAATGCTATGCGCTACTCCATGAGACAACTTGCAACGCCATCTAACGGCAAAGTTTGGAATTAGCATTTTTATCTCCAAATCGGTACGAGATACGGGAAAAAAGCCAATTACAAAGTTGTTCAGCATCATCAATTTAGTTAGAAAAGACACCTTTCATACATTAATACTCAAAACAGAATGTAAAAAAAATGACTACGCATTACTGATGCTTGTGCCTCCGTAACGCCTGCTATGTTGTACATTAAGCAGCGAGAAATCCAGTCCAGAATGCAAATGTATATAGTGGCTAATGGAGAGCATTTTTAGCAACATAAATAAATGATCCTGAAGATAGGGAAGTGTCTCAGTTTATTTTTTCCACTCTTTATGACATGACAGTTTCGTGACTAAACATGTGTTTGAAATCGTGACTAAACATGTGTTCATTTTCTACATTATGTTTTAAGTATTAATGTGCGCAAGGTGTGTTTTCTTTCTAAATCGATGATGCTGAACAACTTTGTAATTGATTTTTTAGCCTTGTACCTTTTTTGAGATAAAAATGCTAATTCCAAAATTTGCCGATAGATGGCGTTGTAATTTGTCTCTTCGAGTAGAGCATGGCCTTTTTACTATACCTACACACCAACTTTATGGCCTAATCTGTCACCGTTTAGAAGTTTTAAGGGGGAGGGGAGAGTGTAACGGATATACGTGGAGACCCTGTATACACGTAGGTGTATGTATATATATATATGTGTGTGTGTGTGTGTGCGTACGTGTAAGATTTCAAACTCTTCTACCAGGATCTGATAAACAATAAATCACCTTTACATGCAAAATTGTATTCGACGCTATCAAGCGTTTAATTTTACTTCACTGCAAGGCAATAAATCACTCTTCAATTACTAAAGTCTGACGCAACACAGTTTAAAACTTTCCGTTCAAATATTCTAAGTAAAAGTCTTTCCTCCCCCCCCCCCCGCAGAAGACTCCTCGAACGATATTTAGGATCAATATGTCGGCGCCAGTTCAAAGTATTAACACATGAAGTAGCAAGGGACATATCCCGATAAAGAATCTGACAAAAGAGATCTCATCTTCACTGCCTGATCCGGGCTCTCGAGCTAATGGTTATTTATCAGGAGCTCCGGAATGACATTGCATGCAAATCCGAGGGCAACTCTCTCGGAGCGGAAAACCTTTTTGCTGTTGGTAACAAAACTTACAAGAGAAGAACTTGGTTACATTTAAATAATTCAAAATAATCTCATTTTTTTTAGAACTGAGTCACCATAATGAGTTAGAGGATATTAAGTAAAAAAAAATCACATTTATGTGTTTTTAGACGGCTAGCTTTATCTACATATCTTAGGAAAAATAGAAACGATGTTTCGCCTTTATCACTAACCAGTGACATTTACATGCCATGTACCACATATCTATATATATACATAAAATAGTTCTGTATCTGACTGACTCACTGACTGACTGACATAACATACAGACCAAACTGCTGGACCTAAAGGGTTGAAATTTTTCATTAAAACATA